>JASEVX010000011.1:54985324-55610078 GCA_031761405.1 Serripes groenlandicus | reverse complement strand
GGGAATAAAGAAACTCTTCTGAAAACTAGAACTTAAACGATATAGCGAATATGGATTTATGAGAACATATACTATAAGTGATTAACATGCAGACGACCTTGCACGTTTTTGAAATGACATTACAACATTTGTAAAAGGTCCCTTAATGCAATCATATTATTTTCGTTTCGCCCCACTGTTACAATTTAAAATATCCCCTACATAGAGTATGTCTGGCATGGGGTAAGATTATCAACTTATTAATTTTGCAATGATACTCTTTTTGAAATTGGTCGGTAAAGTAAAATCACATCTAAAATACGTCTCACAAGCAAAGCACTTTCTGACTGGAAGACGCATTTCGATGTATTTTTGTCTATGTTTTTTCAAAGGCGTTGTTTTATTGATGTTTTATATTGGTTACCTCCCTTGATATTGTATTGTGTACATCGAGGAACCAGTTTAGCATGAATCAACAATTAACGCGTGGTATTAAAGGGATACGCTTGCTGATGACAACTCGCTTTGAATTGAAAAATATTGACTTAAAGAACATTTATTTACTATGCATTTCATTAACATACAACTAATAATCAATATATTACTATTTAAGGATAACTATGTGTGCTGATCGGTGCCGCAGCATGAGCGCGTCCATTGTTTACATATCGCAATGTCTCGAGACTTTCTGAAAAAAATCGTGACGTCAATTTACACACTATGTCCCAAACAAAACATAAAAGTAGAGTTAGCTAATGGACGACTGCCGGTACTATAAACGGGAATACAAATATATTACTTTTTCGTAAGAAAATTAACCTCGGAAGTTTACAAACCTAAACTTCAATCATTCAAAATGTAATTCCAAGCATTACATCATATTGTTACTTAGATCTATATACAAGTTTTATATGTAAAATACGTTATCCAACCAAAGTAGTGGTGATAGAAAACACGAACTTGACTGGTGTAATATATATCAGCCAATTAAATATATGTGTGTTAACATTTATTTATACAAGTAATGTCATTCGTTTATATGTTTGACAGTTGTTTGTTATGATTTCACAGTTCGTTAGACATAATGAACCGTCGTTTTTTGTACAACAATCAAAGGTCATAGAAACAATCAAATGTCCGGTAGTGGTCGCACGCTACTGTAATAGGATTTGAGCAGACATAATTCGATCCCTTCCCTTCATACTCTGCAGCAGACGGTTAAAGAGATATTCCATTTAAGTCATCTGCTGCAGATTTGGTGTATGTGAAAAGGGAGAATTGAAATGGGTTTAATTTTGACCAAATTTACCAAAAGGATTTTGTTGTAAAACTTGTATATTATATATTGAAGAAAAAAATCTCAAATCTGCTTAAATATCCCGTTTTAATTCCAATATGAAATCGTCTAATTTCTAAAATCGTTTTTTGATTTTAGTGTTGAATGTATTTTACCACAATTCATTACCTCCAAATAAAAGACACGGGGAAGTTTATAAAGATGAGTACAGCATAGCTTCGGAGGTTTTACACAAATGAGATACGTCACAAATCGCAATTACGAGGTCATATTGTGAATTGCAAATAAGATCAAATTGCATATTTGTATGGTCGGTTTTTCGTCAGGATGCGTCTGCAGAGGCTTACTGTACCGCTCAAAAGTAAAAACAAGTTTCGGTCATGCCTATAAAGGCTTTCTTACACCGGTACTCCACACAACACTACAATCTCTATTACAGCAAATACATGTATAAATAAAGATGTAAACGTTGTGACAAAAGGCGTAATTCACAGATTAATCGAAAATTACAAACATTGTACCGTATGCGCATGTAGTCTGGGACTTCCTGTCCTACCTACTATTAGAGTATAGGGTCAGGCATACACCAATGATGGCGGTGCAAAATACTTTAAATAATACAGTAGGGGCTACCCTTCTTGTCGCTCAGGTTGCAGATATATCATTATGACAGATACGCTAGAGGCGGGATCAGCTTACTAGCAGTACTGATGATTTAATTAAAAAACGCCGTTATATAATTTAGTGGTAGAAGGTCGTGGGTTCGATCCCCGGCCGGGTCATTTGACAGACCTTTAAAATGTTAATTATGGCTTTCCCTCCTAAGCTGTGGGGTTAGCATTACGATTGACTCGCTAGTGTCTGGGTAAATGTACCAGAAAACTTGTAAATTACCCAAGAAACGCCGTGATATAACTGAAACATTGTTGAAGGCGGCGTAAAACACAACACAAAAAAAGTCAATCATTATTAATCCGTCCATGCAAAAAGGTGCAAGTTGCTGTTCATGAACAGTGTAGGTTTAAATCAGCCAGTGTATCAACTAAATTTGACCAAAATGTTCACAACTCTCCAGAAGCAAAAATGCTTTTGTAAGTAATTGTAGAAACGTGCATAAGACTGCTCGGTGTACATGCAGGTCTATACTGTTCACAAAGGTCATGTTGTGCTTTTTAGGATGGAAGGACTTATTCAAACAGATCTATTTTGTCATAAGTATTATACGTTTCATTTCAGACGTAACGCTATGCAACATTTTACGACTGTCCTCCACTATAAATTAGGCTTCTTGAGTTCATTTAGCTTATATTTATATGACGTATTTATACTGAGTTTCTTTATAACATGCATCTAGAATAGCAGGTGCAAATTTGTATTAGCAAAGGCTAGTCATACATCATTTATAAATGAGGGTTCTCGGTACCCAGGCTATTCATTTTTTTGCTCAGATGTTTCCAAAGTCATCTGCTGAAGATTGTTGACGCCGCGTGGAAGCGCGGCGTCAGTATGGGATAGGTTTTAATAGTGTACCATGGGTCGACGTAATCGAAAAGGGAGCAACCAACATTATTATTGTTAAGAAAAACTCTATTATATGTTTGAAAAAAGCAACGTTTATGAATCAATAAATTGTATTGACTGATTTAAGAAACAAAATTATGCCAAATATGTATGTCTTCTACCGTTATTTCAAATCTTTAGACACATTTAATTTGTATTTAATAACTTTTCCCGAACTTCCTAGGCTACGCTTTTTTTAATAGTTTGATTTACGATCCTGACGAGCTCCTAAGCTACGCTTTTTTAATTGTTTGGTTTACGGCCCCGAAATTGCCTATTTATAAAAATCTGTTGAATTTCTAAACTTAAAACGTTCCTCCCCATACAGTTTGTTCATTCTGTCCATTGTATTTTTGCTATATGTTGACTATACATGTGAACTTTTTCTTTTAATTTCATAAATGCTCAATTTTCTTTAATTTGCTTATACAATCGACTATTTTTAGAATGGAATTTAAGAAGGAAGTTAACTCTCGAGTACAAAGGCTATAAGACATTTCGACCGTTAGACTCGGGTAGTTAATCCCATTGGCATATTCGAACAAGGAACTCTAATAATTCGCTACATCTGCTAAATCTCAAAAGGCTAGCGATAAAAAACTCACATGAAACGTTTTAATACATGAATATAAAATTACATTTAAACTTTTCAAAAATAACTTTTTAATATTTAATATTTTTTGTCATACTTAACTTATAACTAGTATATGTTATGAATATCCTTGGCACCGAGGATGTCTCGTTGTCTGGTCTTATTGTCATCACATTAATTGTATGTGTAATCTAAACCATTAGAGCAACAGTTCTACTTTTTGTTATCGTGGGGTCTCTTTTCCCCCATAGCCTTTGCATCACATATAAGCTATTGTTAGTCAAACCATACCACGACTCGGATCTGATTCAGTTGTGGTGTGACACCTTTCGACCGGGATGTTTCTTTAAGCACTTCCGGTTCGCCTCTTTCAGGATAACGATATTGCTCGTAACCCTTTCTCACATGTATACAACAAATATGCAGCAAATCTTCAGAAGCATATATGCAAAACGATACGGGTTATCTCTGCAAACAATACAGATTCATAACAAGCTGTTTCACCTGAAATCAGCATTGTTGGCATTTATAGTTAAGAAAAATACCAAAACTCTTGATAGATGAAAAATGTTTGGAACATCTAATAGTCTACTTTATGAAATTCGGCGCTGAAGGAGATAATTATTAAATTATGAACAGCTATCAATCTCATAGAATTCGGACCAAAATGCATCGGTGTACGTATATTGGATCTGACGACACCGCATAAAAGGTCTTCTACTTGAATTCACCCTTTACATTTAAATAGTCTATACAAATTGAGCATTCTGCAATCACCGCTTCTCTGTCTCGTTTATTTGGTATGGGTTGTCTTCCCTGTTGATACCTCACGGTTCTGTAGGCGATGCAAAGGTCAATCTTAGACAGAATACAATAGGCAGTGATCAGGTTTATATGAGGTTTATATGCAGAGAAACTTAAGTCTAGTTTTAATGAGATTGGGACAGCCATCAAACATACTCGCACGTATGAAAATAGAGCAGGATAACGATCCACGACTATTGCCCCTTTTTGAACTGACACGCAATTCTTTTCTACACGCCGACACAACCTAATATTGTACCGCCGTGCTTCGGCACATGCAAAATGTCTGAAAGAACCACAAATCACCGCTATCATAAAGACGGACAAAAGACTACAAACACCGATTACTAAGCGTAGCAGTTGCTAAGAGACACTTTTAATATCGGGCCGCCATAGTGACGTCTTCAACTCGCAAGGGAGATAATTCTCAAATGAGATAAGCGAGTATGCGTTTCAAAAACATTAATAACCGGGTATAATGAAAAGCAAAAGTTGACACTTTTTGGTGATTTCTTTGGTACATATGACTATATTACTGACTTGGAAAACTGCTGGCTTAAAAAAAGGAGGTACATTTTTAGAAAACTTCCATGTTTGACAGTTAATCGTAGAAGATAGATTTGACAGTGCCAGGGCATTTTTTGGGGCCGATATTGGACTCCATTTGCAAACTTTAAATAAGAAATGTCTCCTTATTTTTTCAAAGTCGTCAGGTGAATAAGTCGCTAGAAAGCATCTACACCAGAGAAAATTATAAATAATGATGTTTCCACACGTATAAATAACAATAACTGTTTACTGAATTCAAATTATCTGATTTAAATTTATTCCCTATTTGACTCATTTAGGTCCCAAATGTCCCCGTTCAAAAAGGACCCTCCACCCAATTTAAAAAAAAACTTAAAAATAAAGGGACAGAGCGCAAGGTAGTCTCGTAAGTCGGTAACTCGTTTAATGGTAATAACAAACAATTCCAGGTATTTACAAAAACGTGGTGTGCGATTTCATTTGGAAATACCAGGTGTGATTTATAATAACTACCTTGAATAATTCGTTAACATAGTCACCTGCTTCACCAAATAACACCTTAATGACGGCCACACAAACAATATCAGACGGTCTCTAGCGCAAATGGCATTCCATGATATGTCACGCCCGTATTGAAGTAATCTAGTGGAAACAATAACATATCTTGTCAAAACGAACTTAGTCGCAAACAGCGAAACGGTCACCTATGGCATCTCTGAAGCCACCAGCTTCGTAAACACATCGGCAAAATATTGAAATCTTTATTAATGAAAGAAAAAGCATTGAATAGAGTGAAGAAAATATTTGTGTCAAAAGGGGAAATTGATCATAATGAGCAATGTCTCCCTTTTGCCACAGGGTTTTCAAACAATTGCGTCAAAATGATTCTGTAAGTTTGAAAGGGTTAACGATGCATGAGCGTAATTCTGGTAGGACTATACTTGTAGAGACTTATCAGATGATTCCTCTACAGCTATAGTAAATATAGGCACACAGTAATAGTTTCAGTGAGACCGGCGTATGTACAGGCTTAATTTAGTCTTTGTTGCGTGTATTCTCATTCAAACTACACCTGATATTAGCTCGCTCGTATATAGATCTGATGACGGCTTCATACAGGTCATCTCAGATTGACCTTTGTGTCAGTCAATGTAGTTGTCGCCTACAAAATCGTCAGGTATAGTGCAGGGGAGATAACCTATACGAATACACAAGATGGAGAAGCGGTGATTGTCGAGTGTTTAGAGTTGGTTGATCGTGCTTTTCCATTGGACAAATAAACGAAAACCTGCCTATAATTATATAAGTGTATAGGGTCAAGTCGAGACGACCTTTTATGCGGTGTTGTCAGATCCAATATACGTACAGCGAAGTATTTTAATCAGATGTTAATGAGATTGCATGGTATGCAGATGCAGCACAACCCCATCTATCGAGGGCTTGGCGTGAAATGGTTGTGACTAAAATTGGTATTTTTTTTACCAAGGTTAATCACCATAAAGTCTTTATAAGCGTAAAATCATTTTTCTTGGTAAACAATGGAAATTTTGCACCTAAATTAGCATTGTTTACAAAAGGGTCAAAATTGCCCCTAAGCCAATGTTTTCAAAATATGCCAAGCCCTCGATATGTCCGTTCAAGCATCCCCTTTAGACGTGAACATATCACTTAAATCGAACTATCTCCTGGAACGGATCTATCCTATGAAAACAGCGTACAGCAGTTCTGGCTGCTTACAAGAGTAATCAGAACTGATGCTGCGATATTTTTTTGATACGATATTATCACTGACTTCATTTGCATAATGCACACTTAGAATTACGAAGTTTACAATACAGAAATGACTGGCTTTATTTTCACACTTCACGAAGCTGATAATACAGAAATAATATATGGATAAATCGATGGATCACTCGATATAATTTTATGACCGGCTTTATTTTCACAATACATACTTTACGAAGCTGACAATATAGAAACTATATATGCATACATCGGTGGATCACTTGGTATCATTTTATTACTGGCTTTATTGTCATAATACATAATTAACAATGCGGACAATACAGAAATTATATAAGCATAACTACATTTGTGTCAAGACCTATGTACTGTGAATATGAATTATTTACCGGCTCAATCACCGATTGAGTCATACTAGAAACTTTAGTAATGGTACAAATGGCTTCGTGCTTTGGTGCTCATAGTTGCGGGGATAGCACACCGACTGATGTAATGGTGTAAAGAAAAAACACAAGACACCGACAAAACTGCCTCTTGTACCAAAGGTCCCGGGATCGAACCCCGTGATGAGCGTGTTCTGCCTTTCTGGATTTTTCCCACACAAACGGTACGAGTACTTGTTACGTATCCAGGAAGCAGACATCGAGAGTGATTAATATAAGCTTAAAGCTTGTTTCGCAATCGTTGTAAATAAGTTTAAACTAAACTGTCCAAAGGGGCGTAAAACGTTACATTATATATTAAAACAAACTTATTTTCTATAAAAGTGCATGCAGATATGTACTTTTATTAATATAGTTTTATAGCAAAGAAACAACGGATCAGAACCTTGCTCCAGAAAATAACCCATAGTGTTTGTAAACGACAAGTTTCGATATGCCAATGTGATATATATCTTTATTTATATTTATGAACATCCAATGTTTCGTGGAACATCGGGTGACTTTTTGGCTAACAGTGCAGACACATATCAGACTGTGTGGACACGCGTGTTGATATAGATCAACTTTGGGTGCAAATGTCTCATGGCTTGTGTTAACGTAGCGCGACCCGTTGCTATTTCTAATATTGGTATTTTGTAACTGAGATCATTATAAACGTTCCTCTCTTATAATTTTCGTAATATAAATGCCGTTCTGTCTGTATTATTATGTTTTCACTTCCATTGAAATAATTAAATAGCAATATATTAGGTAATTGACCCTCTCCCGGAAAGTAGTTACGCATTACCGCTCTGTCGTAACTCTTTCCTCGAAAGAAGACGTGTTTTACGCCTCTGAAGTAATAATTTCATTGACAGAAGTCATACCGTATGGGTTAATAACCTTTCCGTTATTGTTTCCCTGGAATAAGTCACGTCGTACGCGTTCCGCTGTAACGACATCCCTTACACAAGTCACATCCCATGCATCTAGTGTCCGGGGCGTAGCTCCCTTTAGGCACTGTAGGCACGTGCCTACACATTTTTTCTCAAAATGCCCCAAAATGCAGCTGCGGCGATAGACATCTGCGTAATGTATCGACCAGATCAGCCTGCGCTGTACGCGCAGACTGATCCGGCCGACACATTCCGTCGTAGGGGGATAGATGTAAAGAGTAGTTATTCCTGAAACAGAAAATCCAAAGGAGGCGAAAGTATCTATCCGGGTAGGCCTGTGTGGCATGCTTAGGCTGATCCGCGTCGATACTTTACGCAGAGTCCACAATGTTTATTTTCTCACGAGACGGCCTACAAATTGGTTATTGCAAAGACACTTTTTGCCTACTGTGGATTTTCTGTTTCAGGAATCATTACTCTATATCTCTATCCCCCAGAGACGGAATGTATCGGCCCGGATTAGCCTGCGCGGAATGCGCAGGCTGCGCAGACTGATCTGGGTCGATACATTACGCAGAGCCCATAATGTTGGTTTTCTCGTGGAACGGCTCATATACTGTAATCCTTTCCCTGAATGCCGTTACCCTTTCCCTAAGATAAGTCATGTATTTATTACGCACCGGCCGTTATCCTTTCCCTAAGATAAGTTATGTATTAATTACGCACCGTTCGTTACCCTTTCCCTAAGATAAGTCATGTATTTATTACGCACCGGCCGCTACCCTTTCCCTAAGATAAGTCATGTATTAATTACGCACCGGCCGTTACCCTTTCCCTAAGATAAGTCATGTATTAATTACGCACCGGCCGTTACCCTTTCCTTAAGATAAGTCATGTATTAATTACGCACCGGCCGTTACCCTTTCCTTAAGACAAGTCATGTATTAATTACGCACCGGCCGTTACCCTTTCCTTAAGATAAGTCATGTATTAATTACGCACCGGCCGTTACCCTTTCCTTAAGATAAGTCATGTATTAATTACGCACCGGCCGTTATCCTTTCCTTAAGACAAGTCATGTATTAATTACGCACCGGCCGTTACCCTTTCCTTAAGATAAGTCATGTATTAATTATGCACCGGCCGTTACCCTCTCCTTAAGATAAGTCATGTATTAATTACGCACCGGCCGTTACCCTTTCCTTAAGATAAGTCATGTATTAATTACGCACCGGCCGTTACCCTTTCCTTAAGACAAGTCATGTATTAATTACGCACCGGCCGTTACCCTTTCCATAAGATAAGTCATGTATTAATTACGCACCGGCCGTTATCCTTTCCTTAAGACAAGTCATGTATTAATTACGCACCGGCCGTTACCCTTTCCCTAAGATAAGTCATGTATTAATTACGCACCGGCCGTTACCCTTTCCTTCAGACAAGTCATGTATTAATTACGCACCGGCCGTTATCCTTTCCCTAAGATAAGTCATGTATTAATTACGCACCGGCCGTTACCCTTTCCCTAAGATAAGTCATGTATTAATTACGCACCGGCCGTTACCCTTTCCTTAAGATAAGTCATGTATTAATTACGCACCGGCCGTTACCCTTTCCTTAAGATAAGTCATGTATTAATTACGCACCGGCCGTTATCCTTTCCTTAAGACAAGTCATGTATTAATTACGCACCGGCCGTTACTCTTTCCTTAAGATAAGTCATGTATTAATTACGCACCGGCCGTTACCCTTTCCTTAAGATAAGTCATGTATTAATTACGCACCGGCCGTTACCCTTTCCTTAAGATAAGACATGTATTAATTACGCACCGGCCGTTACCCTTTCCTTAAGACAAGTCATGTATTAATTACGCACCGGCCGTTACCCTTTCCATAAGATAAGTCATGTATTAATTACGCACCGGCCGTTATCCTTTCCTTAAGACAAGTCATGTATTAATTACGCACCGGCCGTTACCCTTTCCCTAAGATAAGTCATGTATTAATTACGCACCGGCCGTTACCCTTTCCTTCAGACAAGTCATGTATTAATTACGCACCGGCCGTTATCCTTTCCCTAAGATGAGTCATGTATTAATTACGCACCGGCCGTTACCCTTTCCCTAAGATAAGTCATGTATTAATTACGCACCGGCCGTTACCCTTTCCTTAAGATAAGTCATGTATTAATTACGCACCGGCCGTTACCCTTTCCTTAAGACAATTCATGTATTAATTACGCACCGGCCGTTATCCTTTCCCTAAGATAAGTCATGTATTAATTACGCACCGGCCGTTACCCTTTCCCTAAGACAAGTCATGTATTAATTACGCATCGGCCGTCCGTTACCCTTTCTCGGAAGGAGCAATGTCTATCGTAACATTTTTGTAAAAAAAACAACCATGTCTTACGCATCTGCAGTCATCCTTTCTCAGATTAAATCATATCTTATGCATCTGCAGTCATCCTTTCTCAGATTAAATCATGTCTCACGCATCTGCAGTCATCCTTTCTCAGATTAAATCATGTCTTACGCATCTGCTGTAATCCTTTCTCAGATTAAATAATATCGTACGCATCTGCAATCATCCTTTCTCAGATTAAAGCATGTCTTACGCATCTGCTGTAATCCTTTCTCAGATTAAATAATATCGTACGCATCTGCAATCATCCTTTCTCATATTAAATCATGTCTTACGCATCTGCAGTCATCCTTTCTCTGATTAAATCATGTCTTACGCATCTGCAGTCATCCTTTCTCAGATTAAATCATGTCTTACGCATCTGCTGTAATCCTTTCTCATATGAAATAATATCGTACGCATCTGCAATCATCCTTTCTCATATTAAATAATGTCTTACGCATCTGCAGTCATCCTTTCTCAGATTAAATAATGTCGTACGCATCTGCAGTCATCCGTTCTCAAATTAAAATCATGTCTTACGCATCTGCAGTCATCCTTTCTCAGATTAAATCACGTCTTACGCATTATTATAACCTTTCTTTTTTAAAGAAGACAGATCTTACGCCTCTATCGTAACCTTTAACTTAAAGGAAGTAAGATCCCTTGCCCTTTTCCGTAATCCTTTCCCTGAGAGAGGTCATGCAAGGAAGAGTGAATACAATGGTATCGGAATAAGGGCTAGTATTAATCCTTTCCCGGAGAGAGGTCATGCAAGGAAGAGTAAATACAATGGTATCGGAATAAGGGCTAGTATTAATCCTTTCCTGAGAGAGGTTTCTTATTCAATCTCCGAAAGGGTATCACAGGAAGGGATTTTAACGTTATACTGGTCGAGCTACAGATCTAGTTTATTTGTCAAATTACATGTACACGGACGGTGAAAGATCTGGCGAGGCTGTGCGGACCACTAGAGTCTGTACCGTACGCTGTTGCATAATGGCCGCATTTACAATTGAGCCGCGTCTGGCTAATACGGTTGTTGTGTATTTCTTCATCATTCATTGAAGACTGAGACGATCATATATGTTGTCTGATCCAACTCCATTGTCCGCATACATGTTGTATGATCCCAGACACACACATATTGTATGATCCCACTCCATTGTCCGCATACATGTTGTTTGATCCAAGACACATACATATTGTCTGATCCCACTCCATTGTCCGCATACATGTTGTTTGATCCCACTCCATTGTCCGCATACATGTTGTATGATCCCAGACACATACATATTGTATGATCCCACTCCATTGTCCGCATACATGTTGTATGATCCCAGACACGTACATGTTGTATGATCCCACTCCATTGTCCGCATACATGTTGTTTGATCCCACTCCATTGTCCACATACATGTTGTCTGATCCCACTCCATTGTCCACATACATGTTGTTTGATCCCACTCCATTGTCCACATACATGTTGTATGATCCCACTCCATTGTCCGCATACATGTTGTATGATCCAAGACACACACGTATTGTATGATCCCACTCCATTGTCCGCATACATGTTGTATGATCCCAGACACATACATATTGTATGATCCCACTCCATTGTCCGCATACATGTTGTCTGATCCCAGACATATACACGTTGTATGACCCCACACCATTGTCCGCATACATGTTGTATGCTCCCAGACGCATACATATTGTATGATCCCACTCAATTGTTCGCATGCATAATGTATGACCCCACTCCATTGTCCGCATATATGTTGTCTGATCCCAGACGCATACACTTTGTATGATCCCACTATATTGACCTAGACGCATACACGTTGTATGATCCCACTCCATTGTCATCATACATGTTGTGAGACCCTACTCCATTGTCCGCATACATGTTGTATGATCCCAGACACATACATGTTGTATTATCCTAGACACATACATGTTGTATGACCCCACTCCATTGTCCGCATATATATTGTATGATCCCAGACACATACATGTGGTATGATCCTACTCCATTGTTCGCATACATGTTGTATGATCCTACTCCATTGTTCGCATACATGTTGTCTGATCCCAGACGCATACATGTTGTATGACCCTACCTCATTGTCCGCATATATGTTGTATGCTCCCAGACGCATACATGTTGTATGATCCCACTCCATTGTCCGCATACATAGTGTATGACCCCCAGACGCATACATGTTGTATGATCTCACTCCATTGTCCGCATACATTTTGTATGATCCCAGACGCATACATGTTGTCTGATCCCAGATGCATACATGTTGTATGATCTCACTCCATTGTCATCATACATGTTGTATGATCCCAGACGCATACATGTTGTATGCTCCATGACGCATACATGTTGTATGATCCCAGACGCATACATGCTGTATGCTCCCTGACGCATACATGTGGTATGACCCCAGACGGATAAATGTTGTCTAATCCCATACGCACATAGTTGTATGATCCCACTCCATTGTCCGCATACATGTTATCTGATCCGAGACGCATACATGTTGTATGATCCAAGATGCATTTGCAACGTCTGACAAAACACGAGGAGTCCTTCCCGCAGCTTATATGTTAAAGTGCATTTCAAAATCAAACAAGACGGATGTTTGATGCAAAGCATCAAAGAGAAGCCGCAATATTTCGTTTCACATGAAGAAATAAGAAAAAAGATCATTTAAATCCACAAAAATTAGAACAATTTAATCTGTAGTCAGTAATGGTGATATCGATTATTGAAGATATAAGTTTTATGTAGGATATTTAACCTGGCAGGGTCTGTGTTAAGTGAATGAGATCATAAAAAGTGACATATAATACTAAAGATAAATGGACAAGAGGTTATGATAAATTTAAATTAGTACCAAAAACAATCAACTATTTGTATTGAACACACGCCCTGTTATGATAATGTTTTATCAAATAATGCTGACACGCAGAAAATCTGTGTTTCGTTTGTATCGGTAAGTCATGATAATGGATAAGGGTTTCCCACATAAAACAAATCTGCAGTAGACGACTTTGAAATTATCAAGTAAAAAAAAATCTCTATAAATGATCGTATGATAATTGAAAAGTGTTGAAATTGTGGCAAATGCAGATATTGCTCATTATGAGCAATTTCTCCTTTTGCCACAATGATTTCAATGATGTTTACTCTGACAGACTTTAAAATCATCAAGTACAAAACATAGAAAATCTCTATAAATTATAGTAAGATAATTGAAAAGAGTTGAAATTATTGTGGCAAATTGAGCAATTGAAACTATGATCAAAGCTGTCGGATTACAAACGCACAATCTCGAGTTGACGAAACTGATGTGAACTCGTGTCGTGATTAGCATTCAGAAAATCAAGTAAACGTATTTCTATGTACACGTAATCCGAAAGACTGACAATAGCTGCAGCGACTTTTGAAAACATTGTGACAAAAAGAGAAATTGATCACGAGGAATTTATCCTTTTGCTACAATGTTTTCTACTTTATGTCCATAAATTATACCTTCATTTAGCAAGATGTTCCAATGTTTACTTAATGTGCTACGTATAAGGGAAAGGCTTAACATAGGAACTAGTTTCAATTTTTTTGAAAACGTTAAACCAGTGCTTGAACATTTACTTGAATTTATTTCTCAAACTATATATTTACCAGTTGATATAAGAGTTGAAATGCTGTCTACATTTACAGTGATAAGTTAAATACAGTTCAGTTAATCCGATCACACTTTGTTTGTAAGAACCAGAATATTTCATTTCATTTAAGTATTCTGGATGTTCACATCGCATCCGTGATAAAACATGTTGTTGGCTAGGCAAAATACACCGATATCGTGTTTACCGCGATATTCATGAAATATG
This sequence comes from Serripes groenlandicus, assembly GCA_031761405.1. Lineage (NCBI taxonomy): Eukaryota > Metazoa > Mollusca > Bivalvia > Cardiida > Cardiidae > Serripes > Serripes groenlandicus. Next base: position 55,595,951 of record JASEVX010000011.1, on the reverse strand, counting down.
GAACTGCAACAGCGAAAAAGAACGAAATTGATCTTGAAACAGATATTTCTGTGGTTTAAATATTTTCTTGTCTGCATTTTGCGATGACAATTGTACTCAAAGTTAACTTTGAATCCAGTATGTACTGAACATGAAAGTCAGATTATTAAAAGCAAAGCAAATGGAAAATGTATGTGAAATTGCGATAAAAATGAAAATCTATAAATAGACTATATATGAATGGTACTGTCTTTTATTTTAGCTCTTAACTTGATTCGGGAACCAGAGTCACTGCGTGGCCGCTTACGACATTTACACACTAGACCAAATTGAGATCGGTTTAAAACGCGTTGCTGAATACGGATTAAATCTAAAACGTGGACTAAATATTAAGATTTAGATTTAGACAAATATCTAAATTGAAAAGTTTAGTGAATACGGGACGAGGCTTCTTCGTCTAATTACTGCGTAATATATAATAGCATGTAAACTACATTTACAAATTCACTAGAAGGGTTCTCTATGTTACTGTCTAGAGTAGATACAGTTTGAATTTCGCTTAAATAAAAATGTACATACATTCAATTAATATACTGGCCTTTGTCTTTTGTTTTTAATTTGTAAAACTCACACATGTATATAGAGTGTAAAAGGGATGTTTTAAAAGTCATTACCTTAAATTAATGTATTTAGAAAGGACAAAGAGAAATCAAGATATGTGGTCACGCTGGCAGGTCTAAACATTCTCCTTGACCGAAAATTAAAAGCATCCCTACAGGAAGCCGCCTCCTGGCGGGGGGGGGGGGGGGGGGGGGGGTCAGAATCTAGGTCACTAGGTCAAATTGAAGGGAAATCTTGTTAACATTCTGGAGGCTGCATTTTTAACTTGAGCATGTTGAAACTGTATCAGGATGTTTGTCTTGGTGATATGTATGCCAAGTTTGAATATTGGTTATGTCTGTTAAAAAACTAGTTAACTAGGCCAAATTGAAGAAATATCTTGTCAACACTGTAGAAGCCACATTTTTTTTAATTTGGTCAGAATGTTTATCTTTATGATATTTAGGCCAAGTTCGAATATGGGTCATGCCGGGTAAAAAACAAATTAGGCCAAATTAGAGGAAAATCTTGTTAATACTCTGGAGGCCGCATTTTTTTTAGCTACAGCATCTAGAAAATTTGTCAGAATGTTTGTATTGATGATATTTAGTCCATGTTCGAATATGGGTCATATCGGGTAAAAAAAAATATGTCACTAGGCCAAATGAAGAAAAATCTTGATAACACACTGGATGTTGCATTTTGAATCTTTGTCATAATAATTATCTTGATGAGTTTTGCATTTTTCAAACACTTTCTTCCAGTCTAGTACATGGTTTAGAGAATTATTTCTGCTCGATGGAATGTGATTTAACATTGACATTTTTCTCAATACAATATGGCAGAAACTTCAAAATATTCTGCCTAAACTTGCTGTCAGATTTTCCTTTGATTCTCATGTCTTAAATGTGTTTACGTGTGAGCTGTTGCACTTAGGTGAGCAATATAGTGCCAACAAGGTCCTCCTGTTTTCAAATTGACAGTTTCATAATATTAACTATTTTTGATATGATCTTTCAACTTCTTAACAATAAATACATAAACATAAGCTGCAATTGTTATTTTCTTTCACACTTTCCCTACTTCTGCAACCTTCCTGCAGCCCCCAGGCCGTCAGCACTTCAGTGCTTTAATTTGTATATATTGTGGCAAAAGGAGAAATGCTGTCTCAATGTAAATATCTCTGTTCAATAATAATACCCAATATCTCATATATAGAAATCTACCAGATTTGTGTATACATGTTTTCAAAGTCGACTGCTACGTTCTTGTTTTATTGTGATTTAACGCCGTTTTCAACATTATTTCAGATATATCACGGCGACAGTTCACTTATTCATGATCCCTGGGTAAACAAACCAGTACTAGGCTAGGACATGTGCCTTGCCCACACCATGACCGTCCAGCGTCGACTGAGGATCGAACCCGGGATTTGAAACTAGTTTGTTGTATAAAGTAACATTTAAATGTTTGTTCATTATAGTGTCCCTCCCATTGAAATGGTCAGTCATTTCTAAGTTGTGATACACATTTAGTTTCAAGTTCAACACAGTATCATCATCATCATCATCATCATCATCATCTTATCATCATCATCATCATCATCATCATCATCATCATCATCATCATCATCATCATCATCATCATCATCATCATCATCATCATCATCATCATCATCATCACCATAATCATTATCATCTTATCATCATCATCATCATCACAATAATCATCATTATCATCCTCACCATCATCATCATCATCATGATCATCATCATCATCATCATCGTCGTCATCATCACAATAATCATCATTATTATCAGCACCATCATAATCTTTGTTGTCATCATTATCAGCAGCAGAAGCAGCAGCATCATCATAATCATACTTATCATGATCATCATCAACACAACAAAATCAGCATCGTCATCACCACCATCATCATTGTCATCAGCACATCATAATCTTTCTAATTATCATCGTCATTATCATCATCATCATCCCCACCATCATTATCGTCATCATGATATCAGCATCACCACAAGCATCATGAACATCATCATTATTATAAAAGTCATCATCATCATCATAATCATCTTCATCATCTGCGCTCATTGTACAAAAGGTACATTTACAGGTAATCCATCCAATAAACCTACCGGTTTCTACTCGTAACATTTGGTAGAATGCAGCATCTATGTGTGATCGTTCTCTCTTTGAGATAAATGTAAGTAGATAATGTTCTGCCTAAAAGTTATTTTTAAATTTAATATATTTTCTGAGTTTTGGTGCCTTTTAAACTTCTGTCCGCCAGTTTTCGATAGTCTACTCTCTATTCACAGGCCGCTCTTCCGCGTGTTCGTATAAACGTTTTAGCCCTTCCCCTCTTGAATACTCTCTGCGCTGGAGGTAATCACTGAAGCAAATGCGGGTAACTTAATTATGGAGAAATGTAAGAAATTACGCCTTAAAAAGCGAAAAACTTCGTCGACCAATTCGCAAATAATAAAGAACGATTTGGTTACTAATGTCACACAATTTGCCGAGCCACCGTCACCAGAAGTTATAGACATTGACGAGGAAATATCTGATAAATCATCGAAACAAAGGGGACAGGAAGACATTTACAATGGAAATAGGTTGGTAATGAAATTTAAGAGTTTCGTAAAATGTGGATAGTGCTCACTGTAGATACATGTAAGTCATTCAAATGTTCAAAACAAACGAAAAAGGGAAATCCATTTAGATAAGGAGTCACGGTCTATTTAACGATAGCCATGAATGGGACATGGAATCTAACCCATCTAAATAGTAAATGCTGTTTATTCACGTAAAAAGGTCTAAAACCTAATCCCAAAACAGTACACTCTTCACAGATGTCTATTATATAGCATCAGAGATTTTTAGGTCTACTGGCCAAAGACCAGAAGAGCTTATGCCGTGGCGTGGTGTCAGTGCGTCCGTAAACAATTGCTTGTGAACGCGATACAGTCTTCAGTTTTGATTGTATCTCAATCAAACTTATACAGTAGTTAGATATCCATGAGAGCTCGGTTCCTTTCGCAAACCAGCCAGATCCGCCCATGCAAGACTGGATTATGGCCCTTAAAATTATAAAAATTGCTATAATAGAGCTTGTGAACACAATAGATGCTCCATTTACTATCTGATCTTCACCAAACTTAGATAGTAGTTAAATATTGATGAGAGTCTTGTTCTTTTCGAAAAACAGCCAGATGTGCCTTTGCATGACTGGATTATGGCCCTTGAAGTTGTCAAAATTGCTATAATACAGCTTGTGAACACAATAGAGCCTCCATTTACATACATACATGCGCTGGATTGAAAATGACCAAAGAACCATCCCAGTAGAGCATAGGCCCTTATGGGCCTCTTGTTTCTCAACAATATCATTCTTATGACTCAACTAATTTACTAAACCCTTTAGTATGTTGTGGTAGTATTCAAAAGAATCATCTCATTGAGACTGTTCTTTTGCGTACCCACAATATAAACTTGTATTGTTTATTGTATTCAATGCTGTTTGTAGGACACATAAAGATATAAATGACGAAAACCTTCACAGATTAAAAGAGCTTATACAGAGGGTTTCGTCAAGTGAAAATGATCTCCTACCTTTTCCATCTTCTGAAAGTCCAACATCACAGGTAGGTATTCTTATTCCATGACTGACATTCAATTCTGAAGGAATATGCCATGGCCTAGTAGTTAGTGATTGGGGATTTGGAACCAGGCATCCCAGGTTTGATCCCCAGTCAAGGTGCTGTGGTTATGGTGGAGTGCCCTTGGGCAAGGCACCTTTCCTAACCTAGTACTGGTTTGTATACACAGGAATCATGAATAAAGAACTGTCACTGTGATATAACTGACATAGTGTTGAAAAGGTTGTGAGACCCCACCAAAACAAACAAAGCCATTACATTCTGAAGATCATCAAAACTTCTTACATAAGACAGTCAATGAATCAATTCAACTTTTGAACTTGATTCAAAGGTTAATGTCCTGAAAGCACTCTACACTTTGCTATTGTATAATTTTCTCAATAAGAAGATATTTCACAGGCCAGCAAGCACTGATTTAATATTTGTCCATCATCTTAAAAGAATATTATGTGAACTGGTTGAATTATAGAACTTAACCCTTTCCCCCTCATACGACAATTCTGCAGCTGACTTGAACATATTTTGACAAAAAATAGAAAATCTCTATAATCGAGTGGAAAACATTGTGACAAAATGAGAAATTGCACGTTTTGTGCAATTTCTTCTTTTGTTACTATGTTTTCAAAAAGCTGTCTGCTGCAGAGGCGTCAGAAAGCGTCTATATGAGGGAAAGGGTTGAATACCTTTGAAAATAGCGTTAAACTGCAATCAATCATTTGATATTTGTCCCTATGTCTATGTCAATTTGTTCCTTATGGGAAGCAGCCACATTCTCATAACAAATAATTTACCCTGCTTTCAATGTTTTAAAAACGTGCTCGCTGGAAAAATCATCTGTATCAGGGAAAGGGTCAATATAGTAAGTTAATACATCACAGAACCTAAGTACAGAACTTAACTTTTTAGCTAACCTGAGCATGAAGCGTGGGGTTAGCTATTATAATCACTCACTGTGTGTCATCGTCTCTCAATCCGTCCGTTTACTGGCGTTTTCCTACAAATGACATCACCTTCTAAACCAAAGAACCAAATTCAAAATAGTTGGTCCTCTTTCAAAATTGTTCAAAGAATTTATTTCCATCGAGAACTTTGGTTGCCATGGCATCAGAAAGAGGGAAAAGTACCAAAACCTCAAAAATCTTCTTGTCCAAAATTACAGATCAGATTTGAAAATTATTTTGCACAAATGTTCCTTGGTTGAACCTCTGCCAAAATTATTCAAATCATTCTGATCCAATGAAAAACATGGCCACTCAGGACTGTGGCTTGTTTTCCTTATATTTATATATTGTGAAAACTTTAAGTATCTTCTTGAAAAAAAGTATAAGCCTGATTTAAAAATTATTTAGCCCAATGTTCATTGAGTGACCCTCTAATGAGATTGTTCAAATTATCCTGATGTGGTGATAAACATGGCTACTAGGAAGCAGGGCTCGTTTTGCTTATATGTAAAGAGTTAAATAATTGAATCAGTTGATCTATCCGTCTGAAACATTTACCTACCTGGAAGCCTATTAATGTCTTGAGAGAAGAAATGAAAGCAATAGCATACATGTATGTATGATTGAAAGTTTTATTATTTTCTTTCAATTTTTTGTTTTTGTTTTAAACTTTAAAAGGAGACACAACTCAGCAATCAGGAACAATTGGCAGAGTTTAAAGATGGGTTCCTTCCCTTCCCTACGCAATTAAAGAGAAGGAAAAAGCAACAAACAGTAGATACAGCAGGTATTTTCTTTGATTTTATTTCACCTGAGCACAAAGTGCTGGATATGAGCTATTGTGATCACTTACCGTCCATCGTCCGTAACGTTCAAATTTTCGTCTCTGACACTTCTGCTTAGATTTCAAAGTTATTTCACAGGAAGGTTCCCTAGGTGGCCCTCATCAAAGAATTTAATTCCAACAAGAACTTGGTTTGCTGCAGCATCAGAAATGGGTGAAACTTTATTTTACACAAATACTGATCCATTAAAAATCATAATTGCCAGTCAGCAGAGCTTGTTTTCTTTATAAATCTATTTAAAAAATCTTCTTGTCCAAAATACTTTAAACCCAATTTGAAAATAATTTTGCACAAATCTCCATCTACCAAGATTGTTGAAATTATTCAAATTGTTGGAAAGTATGGCAGCAAGGCCCCCTTTTTTCCCCCTTACATTTGCGCTGGAAACCTGTTATAACCCCATCCACAGCCGGTTTCTTTTGGCACCCAAATGTTTTGACCAAAAACAAGAGCGAACATCATTTTAAATTTTTAGCAACCTTTATTTAAAAAATAAATAAAAAATAAAATCCGCCCTCAATTACATAAATTTCCATGACTACATTATCTCTTACACTTGTTTGCATAATGCATTGTTCAATAATAGACAGGTAAAAATCTATAGCATCTTGTATTGCTTTGTTCATCATCTATTGTGTCTGTGGTATATCCTTTTATAATCATGGATCAGCAGATGTTTGTTATCGGTCAGCGAGCGTCTGCGTGATCCATATGTGAGACTATCAAAATAATGCAAGATTAGGCGTTATCTTGCAGTGTTGCAGATCTATTTAGTAATTCAAATTGAATCTTGGAAAAAATTATCATTAATAATAAATTTCAAGCTTTTATTTCTTACAAAATGATGCTTAACCCCATACATTATGAATTTTCACTACGTGTAAATATTACGACTTGCAGCCTGGGTGAAAATAAACCAGAAGCAAAAAAAGAAAAATATTTTACGTAATATTTTTTTCGAAATTTGGGTATACAAATACATTTATTACATGCCATAGAATCAGTTTTTTGTGTCGCCCTGTATAGCATGGTAGGCACTTGGGGATGATTTTTTTTTTGTCCGGCATCTGTCTGTCCGTCTCACTTTTTCGTCACATTTTCAATGAGGAGGTGCAGGTGACACACCATGCTCCGCGGAGCACTCCATTCTAGTTTGTAATTGCAAGCTTGTTTTGGCAAAAATATACCATCTTTATTGCAATTAAAAAAGCGTATGCAATATTTGATAGTGGATGAGGTACTGTCTTGGCACATTGGAGCTGCACTATAAATTTAACCCCGTTAATACCGCAAACTTGGGACCATTGCTCCCAAGTTTCGTGTTGTAGCAGGTCTCCAGTATGTATATTTTGAAAACTTAAAAAAATATTCTCGTACAAAACCACAGGGAGTAAACTTAGCGGTCGCCCATGGCGACTAAATCTTCGGCTGGACCACCTAAGATTTCAAAATCGTCGTCCAGCCGGCGACCTTAAATATTGCATTTTCTATACTCCAGACCCCATGTTATTTTCTTTGTCAATGGAATCATCAAAAACTGATGAAGTTTATCAACTGTTAGAGAAATTGTCTTTTTTCTCATTACCAGATCCAAAATAGCCCCTTTTTTGTTTAACTTGTTTCATCGGCGAACAAAACATGGAAGATCGAGAGATTCCAAATACAATTGTAAATATTAGGACCCCTCTAGGCGATAAATGAGCGACGGTTATCGGATTTATTCTACCGCGTAAACAAAATTGGGTACCTGTAATCTATAAATAGATACGGAAAATATCCCAAACAGACTTATAAGTATTACGTCAGCTTTTTCAAAATGTCTGCGCACAGTCAAATTTAACAAAAATTACAATGCGGCGTTTTCTCGACTGGGTTAGCGGACCCAAAAAGAAAAGGTTATTTTACAGGGTTCGAATTTAAGCTTGCAAACTCGCGAGTGCAAATTTCAAATTGCAAGGTGAGATTTCAGGAACCAGCATATTTTTGCGAGTGAACATTTTGGGCCGAATAATACGCATTTCTATTTGTCGATCTTTTACAGGGTTGTTTCTTTGACAAATCGCTGTTATTGCAGTGATTTTTCGAGATTTACCGATTGGCTGGGAGTATATATATACTTTCAGTTTTGCAATATTAGCGGAAGTTAACAATCGACTCATGTGCATGCATATTCAACGGCCCCAATATTGATGACGTTTACTGTATACATTTGGGCATCGGAATTCTAAAATTAGTTTTAATTTATATATCGCAAATACGATGGTATATTTTGGGTTTCCCAAGTTGTATTCACAACGGAGATAGAAGGAATGGATGTCTTGCACTTAATCTATTTATTTATTGGGGTTTTACGCTGCTTTCAACAATATTTCAGTTATATCACGGCGACAGTTCACTTATTCATGATCCCTGGGTAAACAAACCAGTACTAGGCTAGAAAATGAAAAATAACAAGGTCACCGATTTAGGTCATTCACTGAAACAGGGCAGTGTACGATTTATATGTCAACATTACATCCGATCCTAGCAGGAACATAATTTAAAATGATTTCAAGCAGGAATTGAGATTGATACTCTAGATTTCTGTTTCCAATTTAAAAACAATAGTTCATCAGTTTTCATGAATGACTTTTCTTCATTTGGTTTTGCATTGAATAAATTTAAATAAAACTAGAACTATCACTGAAGATGATAAATACCCCCTAAACAGCACCTTGACTACACCAAAACTTAATAAGTAAAAGGGCCCTTACTCTGTAAAATAACATGCAATTGTAACTCCTTTAGGATATGCACATCTCCTCTTGGGATAGAAGCTTCAAGTAAAATTTTATTGAATTCCTATTTTGTAAGAAATAGGCCGGACAAAATATGGCTTCCGACCAACAGACAGACAGACAGACAGCCCACCACAGTGACTCCTATATACCCCCTCTTCTTCGAAGGGGGGTATTAAAATACATGTTTGCTTGTTGTAATAGGCTACATATAATATGAATAAAAAAAAATCATATATGAATTTGCGTAATTGTATTATTGAAAAGGTTGGGCCACCAAATTTTTCTCTGGGCCACCATTATTCTATAGTAAGTGGTCCAGTTGGCCACCAAGCTCAAAATGTTAGTCTTTATCCCTGAACCACTGGGCAGATCAGAAAATTCTTTGGCACAAATGTTCCTTGGTTGACCCTCTACCAAAATTGTTGAAATTATTACGATCCATTGATAAATATTACCACAAGGGAGCATTGCTTGTATGCATATCGTAAGAACACTGAAACTTTCTATTAAATCAGGTGAGCAATTTTGGACCATCATGGTCCTCTTGTATTAGGGATGGGACTGGGTACCCAAGTTACCAAGTTCTCGAACGGACAGCCAAGTATTGATTTCCATTCATTATTTTCCAATTTTATCAATTCTTCTGTGTATGAGAATTATTAATTGCCTTCCTTTGAATGAAATTAGCGATTTGATTGCAATGATATTTAACAACAAAGTGTCAACAGGTTGCTTATTTTTCACACCTTTGCCGTAATTTGTGTTTTCATGAGTGTTAGGTTTCATTGGGTGTTTGTAAAATATATACGAAATATTAGTGTATAACAACTTTACCACTTATTTCAGTAATTGTTCATCAACTCATCGGACATTTCTCTATCACTCATTTCACTTTCAATGAAAAGGAAAACATGTTGAACTTAGAACAAATTACACCTCCTTCTAAATATGCCATTTGAAATTTATATTTTGTGTAAGAAAGCTGAAAATGAAAAAACACTTCTGATTGTTGGTTTTGTGTTTTCTTATTTTCTTCAAACGTGTATGCTTCTGTCTTGTAATTTAATTAAAAACTAGACTTTTTGTACTACTTTCGCTGTGTCGGTTTACATTGTTTTTGAAATAATTTAAGTTATTATTCAGTTTGCTAAGTAAACAATGTTGACCAACACATTAAAATTGTGCACATTTGTGTCAAACTAACCAGGTTTATTGGGTTTGTATGTAAACCTAAATATTTTACATCATTTGTAAGCAACTTGATTAAAAATTAATACAAAATATAAACGTTGTTTGTAAAGGTTTAAGAAATATTAGGCTCTGTCCCCATGAATAACATTAATGGACACTTTATGTAGGTGTTCTTCGATGTTCAGGTATTTCCTTCTTGTGTTTGGTCCTGTACCTCCTCTGGAGTCAGAGTTATAGTCAAATCTTGTGGATACTCTAGAGGACAAATTTTTCATTAAATCATCATACAAGTTCATAAAGACATTCATCTCCACCAAATCATGGTCATAGTTTCATCAAAACTTTTCAAAATTTCGTTAAAGCACTTCTTCCATCAAATCTAGATCATATTTGAATTAGGGTCATGTGTTGTCAAAAACTGGGTCACTTGGTCAAATTTTGGAAAAACCTTCTGAACACTCCACAAACTCCACATATTTTTAAATACATTTTTTTAAGAAACTGGTATACGAAGATGGTCCTAGCATTCTTTTACAATTAACCTTTTGACAGGGGATCTCAATTAAATGAAATATCTTGTTATAATTTCTTTTATTGAGATTTTCCATATTTTGTTTTAGATGTTTTGTTGCATGACTCATAAATTAATTGTTATTTTAGGTTTATTCTCAAGTAAACAGGGAAACAGAGAACCTTCTAACAGGAGAAATGAGCCCACTCTTCCAGTCCAAAACTGCCAATTAATTACAGATAGAAATTCAAACTATTATTCATTACAATCAAGAAATGAACAAGTTGAAACTATTCCATCCCCAACACCTTCTTCATCTAATATGTTCACCTCTAATAGTCCATCAAATCATAATGAAATTCATGAGAGAAGTACTGTCTTTGGTTCAACCAAATCTACCTCCTTTTTACAAAGCTCAAGACAAAGTGCTAGTTTATTATCAAGTGCTCAGTTAAAGCCAGGGGATAAAAGTGATAGAAGTGCTAAATGTCCTACAACTAATTTCGGCTCAAGTATTAAAAATTTCACAGAAACAGGAAATGTGGATGAATTGCATAATACCAAGTTACTCCATGACAAAAGAAAAGAGGATAGCAATATACCCAAACCAAGTTCATCCAATACAACTGAAGATTACTCTGTTATGGACAAAGTGACAACAGCTATTTTACAACAGTGTCCACTCTGCCAACAAGAATTTGCCAAATCGTAAGTATAGAAAGAGAATGCAAAACATTAGATAAGGGGCGTTAATTTGCCCTCTAACCCTATGTTGGGGATACTCGTAAGAATCGTCGCAATGAGAGACTTCTTTTGAGTACGCACATCTCGGGGTTTTGTTGGATGATAAGAGAGATATTGTGAGAAAATGGATTTTGTTTTCCCCTTATTCTGTTTTTTGAGGAGAAGAAGGTGGACTCTTCTGAAATAACCCTTTCCCTCAAACGACAATTCTGCAGCAGACGACTTTGAACGTATTTTGTCAAAACATAGAAAATCTCCATAATTGAATGGATAACCTATGACAAAAGGTGGAACACATTGTGGCAAAAGGAGAAATTGCACATTTTGTGCAATTTCTTCTTTTGTCACTATGTTTTCAAAAAGCCTTCTGCTGCAGAGGCGTCAGAATGCGTCTATATGGGGGAAAGGGATAACATAGGATTATATTTGTGTAAACTCGATGATTTCAAAGATGAATTTAATATTAATAATGAGTGATAATTTTCATTTTTTACTCGGGCTTTAATGTATATCTGTAAGGAGGGGTTTAAAAAAGCTACGATACAGACATCATAACTTGTAGAAAGATCAAAATACAAATAAGGTATTCAATACATGATAGTTTCAACATATTGATTAGAATATATTGTAAAATATTATTGTGAATGGCTGATTCAATTTATAAAATATCTCCCATCAACAGTGTGTAGTCAATGCGCCACATATATTGCTGCAGTTGTAATTAGTAGGTATTTATTTCATTTAGCAAGATACTATGATTACCTTCATTAGTCTCTAACCAAATGACTAAATAGTCTACATGGGTGATAGCCTGTTGCCTTGGAAGAATGAAACGTGGGGTACACTTTCCTAGATGCATCAATTCTGAAGCAGACCACTCCAGAAACATCTAGGCAAAAATATTGAAAAACACATCAAATGAAAATTTAATTATTGAATAGAGTTGAAAGCATTGTGGCAAACAGGGAAATTGATCACTGTTTAAACACAATGTTTTTAAAAGTCTTCTTCTGCAGTTGCATTTAAATGCATCTGCAATTTGGAAAAGGTTTAAAAGCAGAACTATCATTGTAACTCCAAGAACCAAATTGGGATGTTAAGCATTATGAAGGTTTTTGAAAAAAAATATGATAATATCTGTGTTAGGTTGTACACACATACTGACATAATCTTATAAACCATTATAGTTTCTACTAAATAACAAGGCTTGTTAAATTCTGAACAAATCAAAATATAAATTTGTCACAGAACAGAAAGGGTCTTTTGGAAATGAGGTAATGACCGGGTAATCATTTGGAAGAGTTTCCCCTTTGTCCACCAAGTTTTAAGTTTTCAAAAAGCATCAAAGCATCTGTTGCAGAAGGAGCGTTGAAATTAGCTCCTGCAACCTCATTCAAACCAGACATAATCTTTGCTAGCTCGTGTATAGATCTGATGACTGTCTCATACAGGTCCTCTGACATTGACCTTTGCGACAGCCAATCAAATTGCTGCCTACAAATTTGTAAGGTATGAAACATAAGAGATAACCCATATAAATAAAAATTATATAGAGCAGGGTGATTATCAAGTGTTCTGGTTGTATAGAACTGAGTGTTGGTTGTATCGTTGCAATTTCATTGGACAAAAGAGATCAAACTTGCTCATTAATACTTTTAAAAGTGTATTGGATCAATTTGAGACAACCATATAATTATGCGATGTTGCACAGGGAAGCATTCTGGTCTGATTTAAATCAGATTATAGCTCCTGTAGAATCATTTTAGCCCTTTCCAGTCTACAAGAAATCTGCAGCATACAACCTTAAAAATATGGCAAAGATATTGAATAAGCTTACAGGGTTTGAAAGCAAAGGGAAAGTAAGTTCATAATGAGCAAATCTCCCTTTATTAAAATTATATTTTCAAAAGTAGTCTGCTGTCATAAAGCGTCTATGTGTGGGAAAGGGTTAAGTTATCTGTATCCGGATGATTGTATTTCCAGGTTCACCCAGATGGATGTAGACAGTCATATAGCCAAGTGTTTGTCAAACTCAGAAGATGATGTCATGTGGTGACGGAGGGACCCCGTTAACTGTTTACCTCTCCAGTTGGATCATACAAGATAAAGCCATGGTAGCTCAGTCAGCAGCAACGCGAGCTGTAAATCCAGCGGTTGTGAGTTTGAACACAAAGTCGGTCAACATTCTTTCCGACCTTGGACAAAGGGTCACTGACAAGCGTCATTCTACTTCCACCACTTCTAACAGTCTATGTGGTAAAAGCAGCCAGTTGCTTGGAAAGAAGGTTATGTAGAGTTCTGATGTGAGAAAGCCAGGAAACAAATGAATAGGGGAACTGGCCGTCGTAATATGACTGAGAAATTGTTGAAAATGGCGTTAAGCCCAAATTAATCAATCAATGGATCATACCATAGTCTTTAACCCTTTCCCACATACAACAAATCTGCAGCAGACAACTTTGAACACATCTCATCAAAAAAACAAAAAATCTCTATATAATGAGGTTTACAAAAGTTGAAAACATTGTAGCGAAAGGAGAAATTGCTCGTTTTGAGCAATTCCTTCTTTGTCACAATGTTTTTAAAAGTTGTCTGCAGCAGAGGATTCAGAAAGCGTTTATAGTTGGATAAGGGTTAACTATTTTTTCATGCCTGTTCCTCATATAACAATTCTGCAGTAGAGGACTTTTAACATATTTTGTCAAAAAATAGAAAATCTCAATAATTGAATGTATAACCTATTTCTTAAAGTGGAAAACATTGTGGCAATAGGAGAAATTGCTTGTTTTGAGCAATTACTTCTTTTGTCACTTTGTTTTCAAAAAGTCGTCTGCTGCAGGTGTCAGAAAGGGTTAAGGAATGTTAGTAGTGGATTCCCCTCCCTGGCGCTCGGGGTTACAGGGATAGCTTTTGGACTCGGAAGATGATGTCATGTGGTGATGGAGGGACCCCATTAACCCTTTCCCTCATATAGACGCTTTCTGACGCCTCTGCAGCAGACGGCTTTTTAAAAACATAGTGACAAAAGAAGTTGCACAAAACGTGCAATTTCTCCTTTTGCCACAATGATTTCCACTTTTTGTCAAAGGTTATCCAATCAATTATGGAGATTTTCTATTTTTTGACAAAATACGTTCAAAGTCGTCTGCTGCAGAATTGCCGTATGAGGGAAAGGGTTAACTGTTTACCTCCCCAGTTGGATCATACCAAAGTCTTTAACCCTGTCCCACATACAATAAATCTGCAGCAGACGACTTTGAAATAATCAAGTCCAAAATATAGAAAATTTGTTTATTGATAGTATGATTATTGAATAGAGCAATTTTGTTTTATTGAATAGGGCAATTTCTCCATTTGCCACTATGCTTTCAAAAGGTGTCTGCTGCAGAGGCATCAGATAGTGTCTCCATGTGTGAAAGGGTTAAGGAATGTTAGTAGTGGATTCCCACCATGAGACTCAGGGTTACAGAGATAGCTTTTAGACTGTCTTGAGGGTGTCCGGACAAGCTTAATACCAGCAGGACTAGTAACTTTCCCCAGATATACTGTTAACCCTTTCCCAGATATAGATGCTTTCTGATGCCTCTATAGAAGACAACTTTTGAAAACATTGTGACAAAAGAAGAAATTGCTCAAAACAAGCAATTTCTCCTTTTGCCACAAGAGTTTCAACTTTTTTCATTAATTGTACCTCTATTGATAGATAGATTGATTTCCCATAATTTTGCCAAAATGTTTTCAAATTTGTCTGCTGCAGATGTGTTGTATACGGGAAAGGGTGCTTTGTCACGCCTAAGATGATGATTGAAATTGCTCAAAACAAGCAGTTTCTCCTTTTGCTACATTGTTTTCAACTTAATTCAATATGGTAATTGTTCTTTTATCTATAGAGAGTTTTCATATATTTATATTTATATTAATATTTTCAAAGTCATCTGCTTCAGATTTGTTGTAAAAAACACCATACAAACAAACAAAAATCTGTTTACTTCATATGGCATTTTTAGCCCTAGTATAACTCGAGACTTAAACTTTAACCCTTTCCCTCATATAGACGCTTTCTGACGTCTCTGCAGCAGACTGCTTTTTGAAAACATAGTGACAAAAGAAAAAATTACACAAAACGTGCAATTTCTTCTTTTGCCACAATGTTTTCCACTTTTTGTCATAGGTTATCCATTCAATTATGGAGATTTTCTATGTTTTGACAAAATACATTCGAAGTTGTCTGCTGCAGAACTGTCGTATGAGGGAAAGGGTTAAGCAGATTTGGCATATATATATGTAAACAATTTGGGTTTGTGCTCAATATCTATATGACATTTTTGCATAAAATAGTTAAAAAGTTTCAACACCTTCGTAAAATTTTAAAAACATGTTTACATTGCGAATATTTTGGTTAATCAATGAAAGACCTAATCCATACTAAAAAAACCTGTCCTTTCTTACGAGTTGTTACATAAGCTTAATGTTTTAAGCATTTAATAACAATGTTGCCCATGTGTAATAATTTAAATAAATATTTCGAGCAAAATGTCATGAAAGTTATCCCTCTCCGACTTAAAACAAATCTGCAGCAGATGACTTAACCCTTCCCATCAAATGACAAATCTGTAGCAAATGACTGGAAATATCCAAGTAACACTGGAAAATCACTCCAAATGAAAGTAAAGCAACTAATCCAATAGAGTTGAAACATTGTTGCCAAAGGAGAAACTGCTTATTTTGATCAATTTCTCCTTATGTCACTTAGTTTTCATTAGTCTTCTGATGCAGATCCATCAAAATGTGTCCATTTATGGGAAAGGGTTCAAATCAGCTAGGTACCTCTAGGATGATATGGAAAATCTCTATAGATGAAAATAGAAAATCAGGGCAAAGAGAGAAATTGCTCATCATGAGCAAGTCATTCCTTTTGCTTCTGCAGCTACTTCAAAATTTGTCTACATTTGGGTAAAGAGTGAAGATTAGACAATGCATGCCTTATGAGCTGTTCCACAAGAAAGCCACCATTATGGACTCTGCGTAATGTATTGACCCAGATCAGCTTGAGCAGTCCGTGCATGCTAAACTGGGCCGACACATTCAATCTCAGGGGATAGAGGTATAGAGTAATGATTCCTAAAACAGGAAATCCACAAGAGGCGAAAAGTGTCTGCTCGGTTTAGTCTGCGCTGCATGCTTAGGCAGATCTGAGTTGATACTTTACGCAGATTCCACAATGTTGGTTTTCGACTCGTATTTTTAGAGACGACAGATCCTCATCTTTAGTGATAGCTGATAATGGTCCCATATAAGTTAGACAGGGACAAAATAAATGATTTATGTTTTTTGTATTGTAAAAGTATTGCATAGATATGTTATAAGAGTTATTTGCAAGACATTATATATATTACAACATATATTACATCTGGTTGTTGTTTTGTTCTGGCCTTAAATAAATAGATATATATATATATTATATACAATTTGAAATTTGGAATTGGTTATATTTACATAGTTTTACAAATTTGTTTCATAAGGACAATGTATGTCCTCACTCATCAGAAACTAAGTACATAGTGATATTTCAATTATTTTACCAATGTCATCATTTTAGCGCATATATATATATAAATAGTATTGGGAAAAAAAACAATAACAGACCCAGGAAGCCAGTGATGCAGTGGTAGAGTGTCCGTCTCTCAACCAAATGGTCATTGATTTGAATCCCTTGATGAGCTGGTTCTGCCTTTCGGATTTTTCCAATCAAATTTTGCAAGTGCTGGTCAAGTCTCAATGAAGCAGACATCAAATGAGATTAATATAAGCTTGAAGCTTGTTTCAGAAGCGTTGTAAAATAAATAAATTTCAACTAATCTATGATGCAAGACCCTTTTCCAGATATGGTATTAGAAAGAGCTGTTTACTTTGAAAACATGATTTCTTGAATAGTATAGTTATACAAAGATCGATATATCTCGTTTTGAAAAAATGGGGAAATTGCTTAGTCGGTAGCGACGCGGGCTGTCAATCCAGGGGTTATGAGTTCGAAGCCCGGCTCGGCCAACTTTCTTTCTGAGGATTGACAAAAGTCAATGCGACATGCGTCATTCGTCTTCCACCAATGGGCTAAGTCTATGTGGAAAAGCAGCCAGTTGCTTGGGAAGATTGTTGTGTGGAGTACTGGTGTGAGAAAACCAGGAAATGCATGAGTAGGTGAACTGGCCGCCGTGATATAACTGAGAAATTGTTAAAAATGGCGTTAAATCCCAATCAATCAATCAATCATTCTGATAAAACTGACCTTGCCCACAATGGGTTTAAAAAAGTGTCTGCTGTGCAAGTGTCTTAACCCTTTCCCTCATATAGACGCCTCTGCAGCAGACAGCATTTTGAAAACATAGTGACAAAAGAAGAAATTGCACAGAACGTGCAATTTCTCCTTTTGCCACAATGTTTTCCACTTTTTGTCATAGGTTATCCATTCAATTATTGAGATTTTCTATGTTTTGACAAAATACGTTCAAAGTCGTCTGCTGCAGAATTGCCGTATGAGGGAAAGGGTTAAATGTTGTCCATATCAGGTACATGTATCTGGTTAACACTTTCTCAAATACAGACACTTTCTGACACCTCTGCAGCAGGCAAGTTTGGAAAATATTGTGACAAAAGGAGAAAATGTGCATTGTGAGCAGTTTCTCCTTCTGCAGCAATGTTTTCAAGTTTATTTGAAAACTATTCTTTCCTTTTTAGAGTGTTTGCATATTTGTGACTACCCGGCAAAGGTTTTCTAAGTCGTCTGCTGCAGATTTTGTTTTATTAGGGAAAGGGAGAACATTTTAAAATTTATATTAACCCTTTCCCTCATACAACAATTCTGCAGCAGACGACTTTGAACATATTTTGTCAAAAAATAAAAAATCTCTATAATTGAATGGATAATCTATGAATAAAAGTGGAAAACATTGTGGCAAAAAGAGAAATCGCTCGTTTTGAGCAATTTCTTCTTTTGTCACTATGTTTTCAAAAATCCTTCTGCTGCAGAGGTGTCCGAAAGCGTCTATATGAGGGAAAGGGTTAAATAGAGGCGTTAGCTTTCAACTGTTTACCAACTGAAAACCAAGAGACTCCCTGAAATTACATTTTAACCCTCTTTCCCTCATATGGACTCTTTCTGATGCCTCTGCAGCAGATGGCTTTTTGAAAACATGGTGACAAGAGGAAATTGCTCAAAACAAGCAATATCTCCCTTTGTCAACATGTTTTCATCTCTATTCAATTATTGTACTTTCATTTAAAAGGAGTTTACAAAAAATGTTCAGGTATTTTTTCAAAGTTGTCTGCTGCAGAGTTGATGTATGTTGGAAAGGGTAAACACTTGGAAAAAGAAGAAACACTTTGGAAATAAATTGATAGATGTATTAGATTTTTGTGTAGCTTGCCTAGTGAGGATGACACATCATTCATTTCTGGATCACCAGCTTGTTTGTCTCAACAGTTTCTTGATCACCTGCTTTTTTGTCTCAACTGTCAGTGTCTAGCTTGTCGATCACCTGATTGTTTGTCCATACAGTCACTGTCTAGCTTCTCAATCACCTGCTTGTTTGTCTCAACAGTCTCTGTCTAGCTTCTCGATCACCTGCTTGTTTGTCTTAACAGTCTGTCTTCTGTTGAGCTTCTTGATCACATGCTTGTTTGTCTCAACAGTCTCTATCTAGCTTCTTGATCACCTGCTTGTTTGTCTCAATAGTCTCTGTCTGGCTTCTCGATCACCTGCTTGTTTGTCTCAACAGTCACTGTCTAGCTTCTCGATCACATGCTTGTTTGCCTCAACAGTCTCTGTCTAGCTTCTCAATCACCTGCTTGTTTGTCTCAACAGTCTCTGTCTAGCTTCTCAATCACCTGCTTGTTTGCCTCAACAGTCTCTGTCTAGCTTCTCGATCAACTGCTTGTTTGTCTCAATAGTCTCTGTCTAGCTTCTCAATCACCTGCTTGTTTGTCTCAACAGTCACTGTCTAGCTTCTCGATCACATCCTTGTTTGCCTCAACAGTCTCTGTCTAGCTTCTCGATCACCTGCTGGTTTGTCTCAATAGTCTCTGTCTAGCTTCTCGATCACCTACTTGTTTGCCTCAACAGTCTCTGTCTAGCTTCTCAATCACTTGCTTGTTTGTCTAAACAGTCTCTGTCTAGCTTCTCGATCACATGCTTGCTTGTCTCAACAGTCTCTATCTAGCTTCTCAATCACCTGGTTGTTTGTCTCAACAGTCTCTGTCTAGCTTCTCGATCACCTGCTTGTTTTTCTCAACAGTCACTGTCTAGCTTCTCGATCACCTACTTGTTTGCCTCAACAGTCTCTGTCTAGCTTCTCAATCACCTACTTGTTTGCATCAACAGTCTCTGTCTAGCTTCTCAATCACCTGGTTGTTTGTCTCAACAGTCTCTGTCTAGCTTCTCGATCACCTGCTTGTTTTTCTCAACAGTCTGTCTAGCTTCTCGATCACCTTCTTGTTTGCCTCAACAGTCACTGTCTAGCTTCTCGATCACCTACTTGTTTGCCTCAACAGTCTCTGTCTAGCTTCTCAATCACCCGCTTGTTTGTCTCAACAGTCACTGTCTAGCTTCTCGATCACCTACTTGTTTGTCTGTCTCAACAGTCTCTGTCTAGCTTCTCGATCACCTGCTTGTTTGTCTTAAGTCTCTGTCTAGCTTCTCAATCACCTGCTTGTTTGTCCCAACAGTCTCTGTCTAGCTTCTCTATCACCTGCTTGTTTGTCTCAACAGTCTCTGTCTAGCTTCTCAATCACCTGCTTGTTTGTCCCAACAGTCTCTGTCTAGCTCATTGATCATCTACTTGTTTGCTTCAACAGTCTCTGTCTAGCTTCTCGATCACCTGCGTGTTTGTCTTAACAGTCTCTGTCTAGCTTCTCGACCACCTGCTTGTTTGTCTAGTTTCTCGAATATTTGAATTGACGCTTTTTCCCACATGCAGACACATTTTGATGCACAAAGGAGAAAATGCTCATAAGCCATGTCTTCTTTTGCCACAACGTTTTCAATTCTTTTTAAAAATAATATACACTTTCATTTGTTCAGAAAATCCTTATTCTGGGCTAGATATTTATAAAGTAGTCTGTTGAAGATTTTATTTATGGGAAAGATTAATTTCACCCAATTTGATATCTCTTATTCATGATGACTGTGTATGCAAACCAGTAATACTGAGCATCCAACCTGGGACACCGAGTTTCAAATCTGAGACGCTGCCAACTCACCATTGCGATGATACACGATACTCATGAAATGTGCAATGGCCCTGACTGAGCATCCAACCTGGGACACCGAGTTTCAAATCTGAGACGCTGCCAACTCACCATTGCGATGATACACGACTTTCAACATAGTGTCAGTCATATCACGGGAGCAGTTCACATATTCATGATGGCTTGATACGCAACACAGTATTATGCATGTAATGTGCAATGGCTCACCATGAGAGCCCTGACTGAGGATACAATACAGGACACCGACATGATGCCACCCACTCTCTATTGGGACGATAAGTTGCTTTCAACGTAGTTTCTTTCATGTCACGGCAGCAGCCTATATGTTGGACAGGGTTAATTGACATTGTTGCCTGGGTTTACATAGCAAGGCAACACCCAACCTTCCTATCATATGAGCCGAGCCCCGGTAGCTCAGTCGGTAGCGACGCAGGCTGTCAATCCAGGGGTTGTGAGTTCGAATCCCTGCTCGGCCAACTTTCTTTCCGACGATTGACAAAAGTCATGCGACATTCGTCTTCCACCAATGGGCTAAGTCTATGTGGAAAAGCAGCCAGTTGCTTGGGAAGATTGTTGTGTGGAGTACTGGTGTGAGAAAACCAGGAAATGCATGAGTAGGTGATATAACTGAGAAATTGTTAAAAACGGCGTTAAACCCCAATAAATCAATCCTATCATATGGCTAAATTATTGTTGCAAGTGACATCATGAGTAACAACCAGAGAAGGTATTCTCGTCAGACGTAACGCTAACCATACCCACGACCTGGACCATTTCCATGTGGAAACAGACGTGATGATGCAGAAAATACGAAAACGATGTCGAAAAGAAACAACGCCTATTCCAACAATTTATAAAGAAGAGGTATCATCGCTCCGAAACCGGGAATGGAACGAGGAAACTGTTTCCTTGGTAGAAAGAATCAAGACGTTCGAAGGATGTAAGTCTCAACTTTACCGCGAGAGAAGCAAAGACAGACCAGTGCTTCCGAGAAGAAGACAAGATATACGCCTGGAAGGGGAGTGGACAGAGACCACAGCTGGTGAGCAGTTTCTGCTTAGAGACGAGGGTGAAGAAAACAGAATGCTCGTGTTCGCCACGCAGAAAAACCTAGAGCACTTATGCAACGCCATGACAATCTACGCTGACGGTACCTTCTACACATGCCCGGGACTTTTATACCAGTTGTATACATGTACATGGCATTGTTTCATTGACGGACAGATGTATCCTCTCATGTTCGTCTTTCTACCGGGAAAGTCAGAAGAAACTTACCAGAGACTGTTTAGTGACTAGCATCCCTAAAGGAACGCCTGCGTGAAGGGTCCATTAGTGCAATTGAGTATGCGGATAGAGACACATATTGTCTACACTTGTAAAAGTTTTATCGACGAAGTCGTAAACAATGTAAAAAAACACATGTTAATTATGTTAATAATATTCAAAAACTTTGAAAACAGTGCAAATAGTCGGGCTGCTGCCATGACATGACTGGAACTATGTTGAAAGCCATGTATCGTCCCAATAGTGAGTCGGTAGCATCCTGGACTTGGATACCGGTATTCTGGGTTGGATCTTCAGTCAAGGCCCTCATGGTGAGCCATTGCACGTTTCATGCATACTACTGGTATGCTTACGCAGCCATTATGAATAAGCGAACTGCCCCAGTGATATGACTGAAACTATGTTGAAAGCCACGTATCATCTCAATGGTTAGTGGGTAGCATCCTGAACTTAGAACCCGGTGGCCGGTTAGATCCTCAGGCAATGCCCTCACAGTGAGCCATTGCACATTGCATACATAATACTGGTTTGCTTACCCAGCCATCATGAATTAGTGAACTGCTCCAGTGATATGACTGAAACTATGTTGAAAGCCACGTATCATCCTAATGGTTAGTGGGTAGCGTCCTGAACTTGGAACCGCTTGTCTTGGATTAGATCCTCAGTGTCATCATGGTGAGCCATTGTACATTTCATAAATAATAATGGTCTGCTTACCCAGCCATTATGAATTAGTGAACTGTTCCAGTGATATGACTGAAACTATGTTGAAAGCCACGTATCATCCCAATGGTAAGAGGGTAGCTCCATAGACTTTCAACCGGATGTCCCAGGTTGGATCCTCATTCAGGACCGTCATGGTGAGCCATTGCAATTTTCATGAATCAAACTGGTTTGCTTACGCAGGGATCATGAATAAGTGAAGTGCTTCGTTGAAATTACTAAAACTATGTTGAAAGCCACAAATCGTCCCAATGGTAAGAGGGTAGCGTCGTGGACTTACATCCCGATGTTCTGGGTTGGATCCTCTTTCTACACTGTCATGGTGAGCCGTTGAACATTTCATAAATAATACTAGTTTGCTCAAACAGCCATTATGAATAAGTGAACTGCTCCGATTGAAACTAGGATGAAAGCCACGTATCGTCTAAATGGTTAGTGGGTAGTGTTGTGGACTTGGAACCTGGTGTCCCTGGTAGGATCCTCAGCAAGCGCCATCAAAGTGAGCCATTGTACATTTCATAAATAATACTGGTTTTCATCATCCAGCCAGTTGGTAGCATCCTGGACTTGAAACCCAGTCATCCGGGTTGAATTCTCAGCCTGCATGAATAAGTGAAATGATGCCATGAACAAAATATTTTGAAATAATGTTAAAAACGACTAAAAACCCAACAGAACAAACAAAGCAAATTGTGAGCCATTGCTGCTTTTGCCAAACTGTTTTTTAACTGTAATGATTAGTCCATTTATACACATTTCTGCAAGGAGGTAAATAATTTAAGTTCTTTCATGACTGATTGGGCAACGGGTTACTGCCACGCAGCTTTAGGTGTCAAATACCAAATAGAGATCTGTTACACCCTAACCATCATGCAGATGTGTTATGCCACTTTCAACAATAATTTAGCCATATGAAAAATTGGTTGGTTGTTGCCTTGCTGTGTGAACTCTGTCAATTAACCCATTACCACATGTTGCCGTGACATGACCAAAAATATGTTGAAAGCAATGTATGTCCCAATTGAGAGAAGGTAGCGTCATGGACTTAGAACCATGTGTCCAGGGTTGGATCCTCATTCAGAGCCGTAACGGTGTGACATGTCACATTTACATGATTATATCTGGTTTGCTTACCCAAGGGTCATGAATAAGTGAAGTGATCCCGTGACATGACCGAGCATCCTGGACTTGGAACCCGGTCACCAGGGTTAGATCCTCATTCAGGGCCGTAATGGTGAGCCGTTTCACATTTCATGAGTTATACTGGTTTGCTAACCCAGCCATAATGAATTTGTGAACTGCTCCTGTGATATGACTTAAACAATGTTGAAAGCCACGTATCGTCCCAATGGTGAGTGGGTAGTGTCATGGACTTGGAACCCGGTGTCCTGGGTTGGATCCTCAGCCAGTGCCGTCAAGGTGAGCCATTGCACATTTCATTAATAATAATAGTTTTCTTCATCCAGCCAGCATGAATAAGTGAAATGATGGCGTGATATGGCTGAAATTATGTTGCAAGCGGCCTTAAAACCTGACAGAACAACAAAAACAAGCCAAATGACTTCTGGAGACATGATGAGCAATTGTTACTTTTGCCAGAATGCTGTCAACTGTATTGAATGGCTCATTCATAGAGATATATGTACGTGGTAAAGGGTTTCAGGAAATATATCACTGCATTGGAGATGGGTGTGTGGACCTGGTTTGTCTGAAATAATGTTGAAGCCTTACCAGATCGAACAAAATTACTTTGAAGATGCTCCTTTTGCCAAAATGATTTCAACTCTATTGAAAAGTTCATTTATAGAGAGTTCTGTATGAGGAAATGATTAGAGAAAGTTATAGCAACATTGGAGCAGGGCAGACCATGACAGGACCAATACAAATGTTCAAAACGGTATAAAACCAACCCAAAGCAAGCAAACATGCTGAGCATCTACTCCTTTTGCCAGAATGCTTTCACCCTTGGAGGGCTCATTTATAGAGATTTCTGTATGAGGGAAAGGTTTTCAGGAAAGTTATCACAGCATTATGTCTAAAATAATGTTGGAAACTGCACGAAACTACCGGACGCTCCGATCCGAATTGCTTCCCTTTGACCATAAATGTGAGCTAGCGTGATATCAGGGGAGGTAACCAGTCTAAAGTCTTGCTCGATTACAATTTGACATGGAATGAATCGAATAAAAATATGGGCTAACATTAAATATGATATTTAGGAACAGTAACTTAATGCTCTGTTCATTGTTATAACTACACACACCTTAAATCTCTACACCATATGTGAAAATATCACCGTAAGTGTACTACGAGAAGTCGTACTATTGTTGTATGCTCCATTTTTGTATCAAACAAACGTGCCCTTGTTTCGTCAAGCCCGCCATAGTGTGAATCGCTTGGCCGAATCCTCTTCAAAATAAAGAAAAATCGAGGATATTTGTTTCTCATAACTATTGTCAACTGAATTCTTTTGAAAATAAATGATCTGTGTGTTTTAACAGGTACTTGTTTAACCAGTGAGTGTAACCATTGTTTTACATTTCAGGGGTCCACTGGATGGGGTGGGATCTAGACGTTTCGTAGTCCAAATATTTTAGACTTTAGGTTTCTCGTTTTATCATCTGTCATTTTTTGGTCAACCGAATATGCAGGATAATCATGCTTACCAACCTTTCCTCATTCTCAAGGGGGAGTTTCATGATCTCAAAGTGGGAATTTGAAAATGACAGTAGCCCGAGCAATTATTTTGGTAGCCCGCGGGCTCCGGGCAATGGATTTGTCGGACACTGCTATGCATGAGACAATACTTTCAATATTTATAGGAAAAAAATAAAATAAGACTCATTTTGAGAATGTTTTCTATTTAACAGAATATTTTCAATTGTATGTAATTAGCATTTAAGTATTATTTTTGCATGTTTTCAAATTCATGTATTGATAATAAAAAAACCTTTTAATTGTGGTTAACTTGCAAATCAAGCAAGTTGTCTGGTGTGTCAATGAATTTTCATAGTGCATCCAAGAAAGTAAAAATCTTAATCACATTTAAATTGGACATAATTTTGAATGAAAAACTGGGTATACCAATGGAATCTTTGTTAATCAAATTGACACAGGGAGAATCATTTGATTTAGTTGACAGACACACATTGTTTTGAACTTTTTGAAAGAAAGGGCCTTAAAGCAGTGACAAATTGTTTAGAATTGGATGTTACAAAATGGTTGTAGTAATTTTCAGTACATTCATATTCATATCTTCATGATAAAAAAAAAAAAAAAAAAAATTTTTTTTATTTTTTTGAAAATCGTGAGTTTTTACCTCACGATCGTGGGGGTGCGGTTACCCCATTCAAATCGTGAGACTCACGATTGAATCTGGAGGGTTGGTAAGCATGGATAATAAAAAAATGAAAAATGAGCATATGCGATGTCTTTTTTTGAAGGACTAGACGTTTCGTAGTCCAAATCATTTAGACTTTTGGTTTCTCGATTTTATCATTTTTGTGGTCAAAATATTCTGTTCAAATTTTCCATAGCATTATCAGACAGATGCAGGATCATAACAAAATGAAAAATGAGCATATGCGATGTCTTTTTTTGAAGGACTAGACGTTTAGTAAATAGAAACAAATGGCGGTTTCGTACCCGGAAAATGTTTGGGTGTTCCGTAACTGATACTGTTTTGTACCAGAAATCAAATCGGCTGTTTCATACCCGAAAATAAATTGGTTGTTTCGCGCCCGAAAACACATTGGCTGTTTCGTAACGGATACCTTATTGAGCACCTAATGTGAGACACTTTAAATCCACTCGGTCCAAAAATGATAAGGTGCTCGAACTCCTCTCTACTGATTTAACTCGGTATATAAGTCAAAGAGCCTTGATAGCTATTCATATTTCCTTAATTAGGTAGCCTTAGTAGTATTACACAGTTTGACACTGTCAATAAACCAATTTCTTTTTGGTTACGAAACAGCCGATTAAATTTCGATACCAAACGGTATCGGTTACAAAACATTTATAATTTTTCAGACCTGAGCTCGATCAACGTTATTATGATGTTTACATCCTTGACAGCTACCGCGACGATTAAATAGTTTAATCAATTCAATGTTTATGATTAACATAGAATTGAGCCTAAAAATTATGCAGCTTACCTCTTAACCACTTTAATCCATGAAAACGCATTTAACAACGACGAAAAACTTAAAATCAGGAACCATTTTACGAAATCACTAAAGAAAATAAACAAAACATCGCCACAACTCCCTATAGTTTTGTGTGAATAAGATCTGTTATTATTTTTGGCTTATGTCGTGGCGATTTGTCCGTCGTCCGTGCGTCCGTCCGTAAACAATTTCTTGTTAACACGATACAGTCTTCACTTTTGATTGTATCTCAACCAAACTTATACAGTAGTTAGATATCCATGAGAGATCGGTTCCTTTCGAAAACCAGCCAGATCTGCCCATGCATGACTGGATTATGGCCCTTGAAATGGTCAAAATTGCTATAAAAGAGCTTGTTAACATGATACAGTCTTCACTTTTGATTGTATCTCAACCAAACTTATACAGTAGTTAGATATCCATGAGAGCTTGGTTCCTTTCGTAAACCAGCCAGATCCGCCAAGACTGGATTATGGCCCATGAAATTGTAAAAATTGCTATAATACAGCTTGTGAACACAAAAGAGCCTCCATTTACTATCCGATCTTCACCATACATACATGTTCTGGATTGAAAATGACCAAAGAACCATACCAGTAGAGCATAGGCCCTCATGGGCCTCTTGTTTTTTCAAATTTTCCTGCAAGCGGGGGATATAAATTTCATGAATTTGCTCGTTACACTTGTTTTGATCATCAAAGTTCTAGATAGGAGGCAAATCCACTTGCTTAAATCTGTATTTGATAATCAAACCCTATGTAAGGGAGACGATTCTTTTGGTACCAGGGTTTTTTTTCACTTTTAGGGGAATGGTGGCGGGGCCCTTTGAGAGGGGAAAAATAGCGTTGTAAGTCTAAAATAGGGGAAAAAATACAATAAATTTCTTGATTTCATAACTGTATTGTTACATAACTAGCAACAGAAACATATGATAGAAACATTAGAGGTCAATTGATCTGTCTTTTTGACTGAAAACATCAATAACACTGTCTACATTATTAAAAAAAAAAAAAAAAAAAAAAAAAAAAAAAAAAAAATTAGGAGGGGATTTTTTTTTCAAAAAAGGGGAAAAATATATACTTTTCAGTGAGGGGAATGGGGCCGATTATCGGCCCCAAAAAGGCCCTAAAAAAAACCCTGGGTACCCACACCATAGGTTTAAATAAACCTATTTACTCCTCTTTATTTAGACTTCTGTATCATTTCAGGTGATAAAAATGAGGTGTCAGTGTATCATTTGTCAGGAGCTGTTCGAAAATAAGGACGATGAGGTAGGGTATCTTTTAACCTTTTTTTTTTTGCAAAAAGCTTTATTGCAGGTGTATTAGTGTATGCATTATGGGAGGATGGCTGGGGTATTGTCTCGGCGAATTGAAGCAGATTTATAAATTTAGCTCCATTAATATCGCGGGTTCGAGACCATTTTTCCAGTGTATATGGCACCTTAGATTTAATGTGCCATAAAGTAATGGAGATGAAATGTTTACTTTTCTATTATATTCTATTATTTATGAATCATAACTCTGATTTCAACCAATTCAAAAATGTTTAAGACAAAAACAATAAAAGGCACCTCATATTTAATGTGCCATGAAGAAACAGAGATGAAATGCTTTAGTATATTCTTCTATTGTTTATGATTAATAACCGGTAACTGTGGTTTCAGTCAATCTAATGTTTTTCTTATTGTTTATGATTAACAACTGATTTTCACCTATTAATATGTTTTTCAAATATATGGCACCTCATACTTGTAACGTAGATGAAATGTTTGCTAGTATATTCTTCTAGAGTTTATGATAAATACCCTGTAACTGTGATATCGGTCATTTAAATTTGTTTTTTAGCTCCCTTGAGCACAAAGTGTGGGGTCAGCTATCGTGATCATCTGTTGTTGTTGTTGTTGTAGTCTGTCTGTCCGTCTGCTAGTATTTTCCTTCAAACGACTTAGCCTCCTAAACCAACAAACTAATTTCACAAGAATGTTTCTTAGGTGGTCCTCTTTCCAATTTGTTCAAAGAATTCAATTCCATGTAGAACTTTGTTTGCCTTGGCATTAGAAAGAGGGAAAAGTTCAAAAACTTTAAAAATATTCTTTTCTTGCTCTGAAGTACTGGCCTGATTTGAAAGTAACTTGGCACATATGTTCCTTGGGTGACCCTCTACCAAGCTTGCCCTAATTAATCCGATCCATTAAAAATCATGGTCGCAAATGTATAAATAATAAATAGTGAAAATTTAGAAAATCTTCTTGTCCAAAAGTACTGGCCCGATTTAAAAATGAGTTTGCACAAATATTTTCTTGGGTGACCTGACCCTCTATCAAGATTGTTCAAATTATTGACCTCTAATAAGATTATTCAAATTATTCTGATCTGTTTAAAAACATGGCTGTCAGTGGGCAGGGCTTGTTTTCCTCATATGTATTTTATAGTGGAAATATTTAAAATCTGTCTCCATAAGTATAGACCTGATTTTAAAACATTTTTTGACGGCCTGTACCAAGATTATTCTGATCTGTTGATTAAGATGGCCACCAGGGGTTGACTTGATTTCCTTATTATGCACCTTGGAAACTATTTAAGTTCTGTTAAATCAGGTAAGTGATATAGGACCATGATGGTCCTCTTGTTTGATAACTGATTTTTGCCATTTCATTTTTGTTCTTAAAAATATGCAAATATATATAGCAACTCGGATTAAATGCGCCAGAAAAATATAAATATTTGGCCTGATAGATTCAATGCACCAAAAAACAACAGGGTTTAAATGCATTTCTCTTTTAACCCTTTCCCACCTATCGATGCATTTTGAGGCATCTGCAGCAGACGACTTTTGAAACCATCATAACAAAAGGAGAAATTGCTCGAAACGAGCAATTTCTCCTTTTGCCACAATGTTTTTAAACTTTTTTCATTAATTATACCTACAATTATAGAGATTTTCCATATTTTAAAGTAGACATTTTCAAAGTCATCTACTGCAGATTTTCTGTATGTGGGAAAGGGTTAAGTAAAAGCCAAGCTGATAGCATTTGAGATTTAGGTTTAGTTTAAACTTATTTATTTTAAATTGATTGCGAAACAAGCTTTAAGCTAATAATAATCACGCTCGATGTCTGCTTCCTGGATACTTAAACAGTACTCGCGCCGATTATGTGGAAAAATCCCAAAGTCAGGTCCCGCTCATCACGCGACTCGAACCAGGGACCTTTAATATGAGAGGCCGACGCTCTACCTCTGCACCACTGTCTTCCACAATTTAGTAAATTTAGGTTTGATCCGAGCTCTTGGCTGGACAAGGCTCATATGTTAGTACCGGTATGTCAACCAGGGATCATGATATAACTTCAATACTAATGAACATATTGTTAATTCCAATAATATGTATGAGGCAAACATTTCCCTTACAGGCGATTTCGGCTCTTGACTGTGGACACACGTTTCACAATGTATGTCTGAACCAGTGGCTGGAGAATGGGAGTACATGTCCAAGTTGCAGAAAGGCCGTCAACAGAAAAAAGATCATCAACAGGTATACAGGGATAAAGACTAACATTTTGAGCTTGGTGGCCAACTGGACCACTTACTATAGAATAATGGTGGCCCAGAGAAAAATTTGGTGGCCCAACCTTTTCAATAATACAATTACGCAAAGTCATATATGATTTCTTTTTATTCATATTATATGTAGCCTATTACAACAAGCAAACATGTATTTTAATACCCCCCTTCGAAGAAGAGGGGGTATATAGGAGTCACTGTGGTGGGCTGTCTGTCTGTCTGTCTGTTGGTCGGAAGCCATATTTTGTCCGGCCTATTTCTTACAAACCACTGAGTGGAATTTTACTTGAAGCTTCTATATCCCAAGAGTAGATGTGCATATCCTGAAGGGGTTACAATTGCATGTTATTTTACAGAGTTAGGGCCCTTTTACTTATTAAGTTTTGGTGTACTACAGTAGGTCAAGGTGCTGTTTAGGGGGTATTTATCATCTTCAGTGATAGTTCTAGTTTTATTTAAATTTATTCAATGCAAAACCAAATGAAGAAAAGTTATTCATGAAAACTGATGAACTATTGGAAACAGGAATCTAGAGTATCAATCTCAATTCCTGCTTGAAATCATTTTAAATTATGTTCCTGCTAGGATCGGATGTAATGTTGACATATAAATCGTACACTGCCCTGTTTCAGTGACTGACCTAAATCGGTGACCTTGTTATTTTTCATATGCTCTTCAATTTAAAGAGTTTTATGGTATCAAGAAATGATTCTTTAGATAGGTCACAGACCATTTTTTTCATGTAGAGGGTTGGCTTTAAGTGCAAGACGAAACTGGATGTCCCGGGTTCGAGCCCCAGTCACGGCACTACGGTCATGGTGGCGTGCCTTTGGGCAAGGCACATTTTCTAGCCTAGTACTGGTTTGTTTACCCAGGGATCATGAATAAGTGAACTGTCGCCGTGATATAACTGAAATATTGTTGAAAGCGGCGTAACACCCCAATAAATAAATAAATTAAGTGCAAGACATCCATTTCTTCTATCTCCGTTGTGAATACAACTTGGGAAACCCAAAATATACAATCGTATTTGCGATATGTAAATTAAAACTAATTTTAGAAAGCCCAAATGTATACAGTAAACGTCATCAATATTGGAGTCGTTGAATATGCATGCCCATGAGTTGATTGTAAACTAACGCTAATATTGCAAAACTGAAATATATATACTCCCAGCCACTCGGTAAATCTCGAAAAATCACTGCAATAACAGCGATTTGTCGAAGAAATAACCCTGTAAAAGATCGACAATTAGAAATGCGTATTATTCGGCCCAAAATTTTCAGGCTCCTGAAATCTCGCCTTGCAATTTGAAATTTGCACTCGCGAGTTTGCAAGCTTAAATTCGAACCCTGTAAAACAACCTTTTCTTTTTGGGTCCGCTAACCCAGTCGAGAAAACGCCGCATTGTAAGTTTTGTTAAATTTGACTGCACATACATTCTGGTTTGGGATATTTTCCGTATCTATTTATAGATTACAGGTACCCAATTTCGTTTACGCGGTAGAATAAATCCGATAACCGTCGCTCATTTATTATCGCCTAGAGGGGTCCTAATATTGACAATTGTATTTGGAATCTCTCGATCTTCCATGTTTTGTTCGCCGATGAAACAAGTTAAACAAAAAAGGGGCTATTTTGGATCTGGCAATGAGAAAAAAGACAATTTCTCATACAGTTGATAAGCTTCATCAGATTTTGATGATTCCATTGACAAAAAAAATAACATGGGGTCTGGAGTATAGAAAATGCAATATTTAAGGTCGCCGGCTGGACGACGATTTTGAAATCGTAGGTGGTCCAGCCGAAGATTTGGTCGCAATGGGCGACTGGGCGACCGCTTATTTTACTCCCTGGTATATCTTAACTCTTTCAGCGCCAATGGCAATATTGTGGTTTTTGCAAACAAACAAAATTTCAGGTGATTCATAACAAGGTGTCTCAGCTGAAATCAGTATTTTTACCTCACCGGAGCAAGAAGTGTGATGGCTTGATGTCTGACTTGAACAATTTCTCCTCCCTAATCCCTGTTTGAATATTGAATAAATTAAATATGAATGATCGGTAGAATGATCCTTTTTAGATTTGTTCAAAGAAACGTACGCCACGCAGAACTCTGGTTGCCATGGCAACCGAACAGAAAAACATATAAAAACGTTGAAAAGGGATGTAGATGTTTGGTGTGTACAATTGTCTTGTGGTCCTCTACCAAGATTGTTCAAATTATGCCCCTGGGGTTACATGTTTTAAATAAAGAATAAGATATGGAAAAACTTCTTCAACATATGTCAGTTGATAAAAAAACCATACATTACCATAAAGGGCAGTGTTAGTTTTCACTTTATTCTCATAGAAGACATTTTAAAATCTAGTGATTCTAACCCGGGACCTTTGGTATGAGTGGCCTAAACTCTCCCACTGCACCACTGTCTTACACACATATTTGACTTATCTACAGCATATGACGTATGATGACTTACTAACACTGTTTAACCCTTTCCCTCGTATAGACGCTTTCTGATGCCTCTGCAGCAGACGCCTCTTTGAAAACATGGTGACCAAAGAAGAAATTGCTCAAAACGAGCAATTTCTCCTTTTGCCACAATGTTTTCCACTTTTAGTCATATTTTATCCATTCAATTATAGAAATTTTCTATTTTTTGACAAAATATGTTCAGTCATCTGCTGCAGAATTGTCGTATGAGGGAAAGGGTTAACTACATTCAAATATACTTTAATATTTATTGACATTTCCCATAATTTTTACCTCAATCTATGTAAAGTGATGCTGCACATTTGTTGTATGTTGGAAAGTGTTTATGACAATTATGATCTATATATTTGATGTATTCATCCTTTTAGGTTATTTTTTGATGCGCCTAAGACAATTATGATCTATATGTTTGATGTATTCATCTTTTTAGGTTATTTTTTGATGCGCCTGAAGAGGCAGACACTGAGGTAGATACTGGAAAGTTGGAGAATGAACTAGATAGACTTAAGTTAGAGGTATGGTGCGTTTACTCTGTTACTGTAGGTTGTCTTAAATTCGTGAAGATTAAATTTCACTATTATTCGTGAATCTGCTGGCTCTCCAATTCAATGACTCCAATAATGATAGCTTACTGTCTATTGCTATGTTGCAGATGGTACTAGAAAAGGGGGAGTAAACTGGTCTTATCCCAACAATATCTTTTTTATTACTAAACCAAATCCTATGTTTTGAGCACTCTCACTGAGATGATTCTTTTGAGTACCCACAACATAGGGTTTGAATGTCAAATAAAGATTTTCGAACATGACAAAATCACATTATCTCGGATGTCGGCCATTTCCAGAGAGTTTACATTTGTATTTGGTAAGACTCCATCAGGTCTCTCTCCAATTTCTGTATTATATTGTTCTCTCTCCTCCAATTGTGTCTGTAGAAACTGTAGAAACATGGAGTATACATTATATCCCGTTTAGCTTGGTCACACTGATTCTTCTCTGTCATTGATTAGTAGAAAAGATCAAAACACATCAATACCTTCCTGATTTATTTGTTAATTGGTAGGTCGGCCATTTTCAGAGAGTCTGTAGGAACATGGATTGCACATTATATCCCATTCGCTCGGTCACACTGATCCTTCTCTGTCAATGATTTATTAATAGTATAAAAGATGAAATTACAACAAAATTTGATTTATCTGTTAACCTGATATAATTGTTTAACCCTTTGCCACATGCAACACATCTGCAGCAGATGACTTTGCGAACATCTAGGCAAAGTTATGAAATCTCTTTTTAGAAGAAGGAAAACTTATTGAATTAAGTTGATACATTATTGCATTAATATGAATAATTACTCCTTTTGCCAAATGTTTTCAGATCTCTTCTGCTGCAGAGGAATTAGAAAGTGTCTTTATGTTGAAACAGTTTGAAAACAATTTAAAATTTATAAATGGGCCTGCATCATGTTTTAATGAAGAGACATGGTATGCAATGCTGTTTTTAGATCACCTGAACACCAAATGCTCAATATTGTGATCACATTTTGTCCGCTTTCCGTTCGTCATGCGTCAACAATTGCCTTGTGAACACTCTTCAGGCAGCATTTTGCATCCAATTTCCATGAAAATACATCTCCATCAAATCTTTGCTAAGTTGGAAACTGGAAAATGTGAGGTCAAAATCTAGGTTACAAGGTCAAATTGAAGGAATATCTTGTGAACAATCTGGAGGCTACATTTTTAGATCACCTGAGCCGAAGGCTCAAGGTGAGCTATTCTGATCACTTTTTGTCCGTCGTCCGTCCGGCGTTAACTTTTAGCTTTAAACATCATCTCCTCCCAAACTCCAAGGACAATTGGAACATCACAGGACTGTTCCTCTGGTTGGCCTCTTTCAAAATTGTTCAAAGATTTAAATTCCATTGAGAACTTTGGTTGCTGCGGCATCAGAAAGGGGGCAAAAGGTCCAAACTTTAAAAATCTTCTCCTCCGAATCTGCCTGTCAGATTCAAATATAATTTGGTAGAAATGTTCATTGGGTGAACCTCTATAAAAATTGTTCAAGCCATACTGATTGGTCGAAAAACATGGCAGTCAGGCGGCATCAAAAAAGGGGCAAAATGACAAAATTTGAAAATTCCATTTTTATGCAAATGCTTGTCTGATTTTAAGAAAATATAATACGAATCTTACTGTAATGATCCTTTATTTAACTTGTTTAAGCCGTTTTGATCGGTTACACAATCATAGCAACCAGGCGTCATCACAAAAGGGGTAAATTTAACTTTTAGCTACAAATGACAACCATCTCCTACCATTCCAACAGACCAATTACCACAAAACATCACAAGAATGTTCCTTTGGTGGTCCTCTTTCAAAATTATTCAAAGATTTAAATTCCATTGAGAACTTTGGTTGCTGCGGCATCAGAAAGTGAGAAAAATACCCAAATTTTAAAATCCTTTTCCTCCATAATCTACTTGTGCGATTGCAAGATAATTTGGTAGAAATGTTTCTTAAGTGACCCTCTAAATAAACTGTTGAAGCCATATTGATTTCGTTGAAAAACAGGGCAGCAAGGCGGCATCAGGAAAGGTGCAAAATGACAAAAACTTTATAATTCCATTCTTATTAAAGTTCTTGTTAGATTTCAAGATATAAATGGCCTTTACTGATAAGCTGTTTCTTGAGAAGTGTCCACTCCTTTCAGTTTCATTTGCACTCCCTGATAAAATTTTCTAGATATTTGCAGTTAAATATTTGCTACTAATTTACTATCAATTAGGTGATCAATTTAGGGCCATCTTGGCCCTCTTGTTAACTTGAGCTTGTTGAAACTTTGTCAGAATAATTGTCTTGGTGATATCTAGGCTAGTTTAGAATAAAGGTCATGTCTCATCATAAACTAGGCCAAATTTAAGAATAATCATGTCAACACTTTAGAGACTGCATTCTTTGTATCAGCAGCTTGAAACTTTGTAAGAATCTTTGTTTTGATGATATCTAGACCAAGCTCGAATATGGGTTATGTTAGTTTAAAATCTAGGTCACTAGGCCAAATTGACGGAAAATCTTATTAACACCAGGAAAGCCTTATTTTTAACTTGAGCATGTTGAAACTGTAAGAATAGGTGTTAAGTTTGGTCATTTTGCCAAATTGAAGGAGAATAACCCTTCGGAAGCTGTATCTTTAAGTTTAGGGTGTTAAAATTTTGTCAGAATGATTGTCTTGATATCTAGGCAAAGTTTAAATATGGTCATTATGGCCTAGTTTTTAGATCCGAAGGCTCAAGGTGATCCATTCTGATCACTCTCTGTCCGTCGTCTGTCCGTTCGTCTGTCGTTAACTTTAAGCTTCAAACATCATCTCCTCCTAAATCACAAGACCAATTTCAACCAAACTGAACAGGTATGTCCCTTTGGTAGCCATCTTTCAAAATTGTTCTAAGATTTAAATTCCATTGAGAACTTTGGTTGCTGCGGTATCAGAAAGGGGGCAAAATGTCCAAACTTAAAACATATTCTCCTCTGAATCTGCTTGTCAGATTTCACTATAATTTGTTAGAAATGTTCCTTGGGTGACCCTCTACAAAAAAAATCAAGCCATACTGATTGGTTGAAAAATATCACAGTGAGGCTGCTTCAGAAAAGGGGCAAAATGACAAAATTTGGAAATTCCATTTTTTTTAAAGTGTCTGATTTTAAGAAAATTGAAAAGAAAACTTACCTGAGTGATCCTCTACTTAATTTGTTCAAGCCGTATTGATTGGTTACAAAATCATAGCAACCAGGCGTCATCAAAAATGGGGTAAATTGAACTTTTAGCTGACAACTCCTACAATTCCACTGGACCAATTTCAACTTAACTTCACAGGAATGTTCCTTTGTTGGTCCTCTTTCATGATTGATCAAAGACTAACATTTTATGTAGAACTTCCGTTGCTGTGGCATCACAAAGGGAGAAAAATACCCAAACTTTAAAATCCTTTTCCTCCATAATCTGCTTGTCCGATTCCAAAATAATTTGGTAGAAATATTCTTTGAGTGACCCTTTACAAAAACTGTTCAAGCCATATTGATTTCGTTGAAAAACAAGGCGCAAAATGACAAAACTTCATAATTCCATTCTTATTAAAGTTCTTGTAGATTTCAAGATACAAATGGCCTTTACTGATAAGCCATTTTACTATTTCTTTAACAGTGGCCACTCCTTGCAGGTTCATTTGCACACCTGATCAAATTCAGGTGATCGATTTAGGGCCATCTTGGCCTTCTTGTTATAAAAAGCTGGCAATATATTCTCTAAGTGATTACTTTGATGGCTTTTGAAAACATTGTGGCAAAAGGAGAAATTGCTGATAATGAGCAATTGATTCCTTTGAAACAATATTTTCAAGTCTATTCAATAATTATACTTTTTTTCATACTTTGGCATCTAGGTGTTTTGAAAGTCATCTGCTACAGATCTGTCGTAAATGGGAAAGGGTTAAATTGTTTTTTCACTGTTGATCAATAAGTTTGTGTCTTCCAGATGGCAGGTCAAAAATTATTCAGAGGACTAGATAAGAGGAAGTGAACAGGTCTTTTCCCTACAATATTTCTCTTATTAGGCAACCAAATCCTATGTAGTGGGTACTCTATAGAATCATCTCACTTAGACTTATTCTTTTGAGTACCAACAACATGGGGTTTGAATGTCAAATAAGGATTTTAGAACATGAAAAATGCCCCTTATCTAGAGCTCTGCTTAAGGATCACTGCCCCATTGCCTATCAGTCTGTGTGACTTTCTGGCAGGCGGCACAGTCATGTGGTCCTTGTCAAACTCTGAATGCTTCATCCAAAGTAACTTGAGTTTTTGTCAAATTTTCCAGGTGCGCCGGAAACACAAAGAAACAAATGAGGCTAAGAAAGAAAGCGGAGAAATACTGAATAGGCTAACCCAAGTTGAAAAATTGATGACATCTATGGACAAAGAACTTAAAAAGGAACAAAGTACCAATAGTGCCCATATGAAGACACTTCGGTACTATGAGAGTCAGAAGAAATCACTGGACACAGAACGTCAGGAATGTCGGAAAATCAAACAAAAAATGGCGAATTTACAGATCTGTGAAACTCTCTTAAATGGTTTGTTTGTAGTTGATTGAATTACTCTTTTCCACATTTAGGCATATTGTTATGCATATGCAGCAGGTAACCTAAGAAAACATTGTGACAAAAGGCAAAATTGCTCCTAATAAGCCAGGTGTCTCGAGTTTGAACGTTCATTTGTTCTTTCAGATGGTTGAAATAAGTCATTCATCTTCCACCACTGAGCTGTAGTCGAGTTGTTAGCGTCGGGGATTTGAAACCGTGTGTCCCGGGTTTGAACCCCCGTCACAGCACATTTTCTAGCCTAGTACTGGTTTGTTTACTCGGGGATCATGAATAAGTGAACTGTCGCCGTGATATAACTGAAATGATGTTGAAAGCTGCTAAATGTTTGTTGGAAAGTTGCCAAATTTTCCGGGGAAGAATGTATTGTGGAGTAAAGTGCAAGCCAGCTATGAAGCACATGTTAGGTGATCTGGTTGCAGTGATAAAATATTGTTAAAATTATGGTTAAATTCAAATCAATCAATACTCATAATAAGAATATTTTCCTTTAGCCACAATGTTTTTACCCTTATATTATTTTTCCTTTAGCCACAATGTTTTTACCATGACTCAATAATTGTTGTATGAAGGCAATGGCTAAGAACATAATGACTCAACTCATTATATATTATGCCATTTTAGACTTCAAATTGTTAATATCTTGGGAAAATACGACAATTTTAAGTTTATTTATTGGATTCTGTTAAAGGAAACATTTCATCTCTTTCTGTGATATAAAAAAGTCATTTCTGCATATGTATTAAAAAGAGACGCCTTCTACGAAAACCTACCTTCGGAGGTTTAGAATTATTTTTCATTTACAATTAAGTTTGCATAGTTGATCAGTCCTTCTAGGGTGTTAAAAGGTTCTACAATACTTGGTTAACCCTTTCCCTCATACGACAATTCTGCAGCAGACGACTTTGAACATATTTTGTCAAATAATGGAAAATCTCCGTAATTGAATGGATAACCTATGACCAAAAGTGGAAAACATTGTGGCAAAAGGAGAAATTGCACGTTTTGTGCAATTTCTTCTTTTGTCACTATGTTTTCAAAAAGCCGTCTGCTGCAGAGGCATCAGAAAGCGTCTTTATGAGGGAAAGGGTTAAAGGTGCTGAACTCCAGAAAATAGATATTAAAGTCAAAGTTTTAAAACTGTTCTAATGTTATCTCGAAATATTTGAATCATAATTCTGGGATAAAATTAGAACTTGCCAGTACCATAAACATCTAAATATTGATCTTTTATGCTTCATTTTTACAGGGTAAACATACCCAGTAAGCCAAATTTTGTACATTTTCATGACTTTCAATTGACAGTTTTTCAACATTTACGTAAAGTCGTCTGATGCAGGTTTGCTGTATGTGGGAAAGGGTTAACTGGATGGGTATCAGGGAAGTCGGGTCACACTGCAGAGCCACTCATTCTGATCTTGAGTCTTCACTGGTCACAAACTCCTGAAGGTTGATTTCTGCTTGGCTTGACTCAGTTACCTCTCTTTAATTATTGTACTTTTATTAGCTCACCTGAGAACCAGTTATTGTGATCGCCTTTTGTCATTCGTGCGGTGTGCGTTGTGTGTCATTCAAAATCTTCTCCTCGGTAACCAGTGGGTCAATTGGGATGAAACTTAACAGAAAGCATCCTCTCAATGACCTCACCAGAATTCCTTCAAATTCTTGGGATCCATGATGATTGGTCGAAAAACATGGCCGCCAGGGGAGAGGCTATTTTGCCTTATATGGATATAGTGAAAACTTAAAAAATCTTCAAACTCCGAAAAAAAATCTTCAAACTCCGAAAGTGTCGGGCCGATTTTCAAAATAATTCTGTAGAAATGTTGATAGGGTGACCTTCTGTCATATTCCTTCAAGCCTTTTTGATTGGTCGAAAACTACGGCTGCCATGGGGCGGGAATAGTTTGCCTTGTATTGCTATAGTGAAAACTTAAAAAATCCTCTCCTCCGAAAGTGTTAGACCGATTTTCAAATCATTTTGTAGAAATGTTCCTTGAGTGACCCTCTATCAGATTCCTTCAAGCCATGTTTATTGGTTGAAAAACATGGCCACCAGGGGGCAGGGCTTTTTTGCTTTATATGGCCAAAGTGAAAACTTAAAAAATATTTTCTGATGAAAGTATCTGACCAATTTTCAAATAATTTTGTAGAAATGTTCCTTGGGTGATTATCAGATTCCATCAAGCCATGTTGATTGTTCAAAAAACATGGCCACCAGGGGGCGGGGCTGTTTTGAAGTTTAATTATTGCCTAATGGCAGTGGAGCGATACTGGCCCCCTTGGGCCTCTTGTGTTAGCTTACCTGACCACAAAATGAGTTAATGTGGTTGACTGCGTGGTTTCATGACAAATCACATTGCATAAGTCAGGTGAGGGATCCAGGGCTATCATGGCCCTCTTGTTTTTAACCCTTTCCCTCATATAGACGCTTTCTGACGCCTCTGCAGCAGACGGCTTTTTGAAAACATAGTGACAAAAGAAAAAAAATAGCTCAAAACTAGCAATTTCTCCTTTTACCACAATGTTTTCCACTTTTAGTCAGAGGTTATCCATTCAATTATAGAGATTTTCCATATTTTGACAAAATATGTTCAAAGTCGTCTGTTGCAGAATTGTCGTATGAGGGAAAGGGTTAAGGAGTTTCAATATTTGTTTCTTTTATCTTTTCAAAGGCATCTGTTTGCCACTCTCTTTTCACTTGTAGTCAATAGTTATGTCTCCCCCTGTATACAGGGGAGATATATTGATTTTGTCCTTTGGGTCTGTCTGTCTGTCCGAAATCGTGTCCGCTCCATATCTCCAAGACGGCTTGAAGGATTTTCATGAAACTTGGGTCACATGTTCACCTCATCAAGGCGATGTACAGAACCCATGTCTCGAATGTCTGTCTGTCTGTCTGTCTGTCTGTCCGTCTGTCTGTCCCATATCGTGTCCGCTCCATATCTCCAAGACGGCTTGAAGGATTTTCATGGAACTTGGGTCAAATTTTCACCTCATCAAGGCGATGTGCAGAACCCATGTCTCGTTTGTCTGTCTGTCCGTCTGTCTGTCCCAAATCGTGTCCGCTCCATATCTCCAAGACGGCTTGAAGGATTTTCATGAAACTTGGGTCACATGTTCACCTCATCAAGGCGATCTGCAGAACCCATGTCTCGACTGTCTGTCTGTCCGTCTGTCTGTCCCAAATCGTGTCCACTCGATATCTCCAAGACGGCTTGAAGGATTTTCATGAAACTTGGGTCACATGTTCACCTCATCAAGGCGATGTGCAGAACCCATATCTTGACTTTCTGTCTGTCCGTCCGTCTGTCTGTCCCAAATCGTGTCCGCTCCATATCTCCAAGACAGCTTGAAGGATTTTCATGAAACTTGGGTCACATGTTCACCTCATCAAGGCGATGTGCAGAACCCATGTCTCGATTGTCTGTCTGTCCGTCCCAAATCGTGTCCGCTCCATATCTCCAAGACGGCTTGAAGGATTTTCATGAAACTTGGGTCAAATGTTCACCTCATCAAGGCGATGTGCAGAACCCATGTCTCGACTGTCTGTCTGTCTGGCCGTT
This sequence comes from Serripes groenlandicus, assembly GCA_031761405.1. Taxonomy (NCBI): domain Eukaryota; kingdom Metazoa; phylum Mollusca; class Bivalvia; order Cardiida; family Cardiidae; genus Serripes; species Serripes groenlandicus. The sequence continues at coordinate 55,554,463 of JASEVX010000011.1, read as the reverse complement.
TGTCTGTCCCAAATCGTGTCCGCTCCATATCTCCAAGACGGCTTGAAGGATTTTCATGAAACTTGGGTCACATGTTCACCTCATCAAGGCGATGTGCAGAACCCATGTCTCGACCATATCGGTTCAAGGTCAAGGTCACGCTTGAAGGTCAAAGTTTTGAGGCTTTATTTCGTGTCCGCTCCATATCTCCAAGACTGCTTGAAGGATTTTCATGAAACTTGGATCACATGTTCACCTCATCAAGGCGATGTGCAGAACCCATTGTCTGCTTTATAGGTTGGAATGTTTTGAGAGATTTTGACAGATATTTGAGGGGGAGACATCTGTTTTTTGCAAAAACAATTCTAGTTAATACTTTCATTTTAAGCTGAACGTTGCCTATTTTTCTCGGATGTTTTCAAAGTTGTCTACTGCAGTTAGGGCTCGGTTTGGAATTGTTGGTATAGACTTTTTAAATGGCTCCTATAATAAATGTAGTGATTGGAAGACCTGAATAAAGGATGACAAGATTCACAATTAGAATTGAGACATGCCAGGTGAAATTAGGGTCTGATTCACTGATTTGGCATGACAAAAAATGTACAACGGTTTGAATTTAGCCGTGAGACACTTCTTGTTCTTTAACCCTTTCCCTCATATAGACGCTTTCTGACGCTTCTGCAGCAGACAGCTTTTTGAAAACATAGTGACAAAAGAAGAAATTGCACAAAACGTGCAATTTCTCCTTTTGCCACAATGTTTTCCACTTTTTGTCATAGGTTATCCATTCAATTATGGAGATTTTCTATTTTTAGCTCTACAGGCCAGAAGGGCTTATGTCGTGGCGATTTGTCCGTCGTCCGTCCGTCCGTAAACAATTTCTTGTTAACACGATACAGTCTTCACTTTTGATTGTATCTCAACCAAACTTATACAGTAGTTAGATATCCATGAGAGCTCGGTTCCTTTCGAAAACCAGCCACAGATCCGCCCATGCATGACTGGATTATGGCCCTTGAAATGGTCAAAATTGCTATAAAAGAGCTTGTTAACATGATACAGTCATCACTTTTGATTGCATCTCAACCAAACTTATACAGTAGTTAGATATCCATGAGAGCTCGGTTCCTTTCGAAAACCAGCCAGATCTGCCAATGCATGACTGGATTATGGCCCTTGAAATGGTCAAAATTGCTATAATAGAGCTTGTTAACACGATACAGTCTTTATTTTTAGCTCACCAGAGCACGTAGTGCTCAAGGTGAGTTATTGTGATCACCTTTTGTCCGTCGACCGTCGTCAACATTTGCTTGTTACTACTCTAGAGGCAACATTTTGCATCCAATCTTATGAAAGTTTATCAGAACATATATCTCCATCAACTCTAGGCCAAGTTCGAATATAGGTCATGTCGGGTCAAAAACTAGGTCACTAGGCCAAATTGAAGGAAAATCTTGTTAACGCTCTGGAAGCCACATTTTTGGCTTGAGCATGTTGAAACTTTATCAGAAATTTTGTCCTGATGATATCTAGGCCAAGTTCGAATATGGGTCATGTCATGTCAAAAAAGTAGGTCACTAGACCAAATTTAAGGGAAATCTTGTTAACACTCTGGAAGCCACATGTTTGGCTTGAGCATGAGAGAGTTATGTCTTAAATAGCCCATTCTCAGGTGAGCGATTTCAGGGCCTCATGGCCCTCTTGTTTATTGTATCTCAACCAAACTTATACAGTAGTTAGATATCCATGAGAGCTTGATTCCTTTCGAAAACAAGCCAGATCCGCCCCATGCATGACTGAATTATGGCCCTTGAAATTGTCAAAATTGCTATAATAGGGTTTGTTAACATGATACAGTCCTTATTTTTGATTGTATCTCAATCAAACTTATACAGTAGTTAGATATCCATGAGAGTTTGGTTCATTTCTAAAAAACGGCCAGATCTACCCATGCATGGCTGGATTATGGCCCTTGAAATTGTCAAAATTGCTATAATACAGCTTGTGAACACAATAGAACTTCCATTTACTATCTGATCTTCACCAAACTTAGATGGTATTTGAATATTGATGACATATTGGTTCCTTTTGAAACAAGCCAGATCAATGCCAGTAGAGCATATGCCCTCATGGGCCTCTTGTTTGACAAAATATGTTCAAAGTCGTCTGCTGCAGAATTGCCGTATGAGGGAAAGGGTTAACAGAAGTAGATCTAGAGCTATTTGATATTTATTATGACAATGAAGACTCCAATGAAGCTGTGCTTGCAGTCTTCACTGTTTGCACTCTCATTTGCTGTACATGCTGTCAGTTTACAATGTTGTTCAAACATCCATGCTGGTATGAAAACACAAATTGATTTATAAAAAAAAGTTTAATATTTGATTATACCTGTTTGATTTACAAGGTTGTGAAGCAGAAGCAGCTGAGATTTTAACCAATACTGGAGAGGGACCAAGTGCTGTTCAAAGTCTATCCCGACAGGTGGCGTTTCTGAAACGGGAATACGAAAAACTTAAACTGGAAAAAAAGCAAATGAAAGAGCATTACGAAAAAATTCAGCTGAAAGACGCACAAAAAAGTAAAATGGTAACTGAACTTAAGCAAGAATGTGGAACGCTACACGAGCAGTTAGAAAGATCGGAGGGTGATTTGAAGATAGCAGAAAAAGAAGTGGAATTCCTGAGGAAAACAAACAGCAAGTTGAAAAGGGTTTTAAAAAGTCCCCGAACGTCGGATATTAATAGTGCTAGTTTTACAAAAATAATGAATGAATCCGATCATATGAATGTGTTTACTTCTTCAACTCCAAAACTCGGACGATGTGCAAATTCTGAATTGATCGATTTAGACGTTACTCCGGACCTGTTTGCATCTCCAGTGAAACAGGCTTCACCAGAAAATTTGCCATCTTCATCAAAACAATCATGCGATGAAAGCAATACACAGAATGTGAAAAGGTCGATGAAAAGACCGCTAGAATCATCCGAAAATTGTGAAAATGTGGATGTTAATACAGTTAAATACCTCAAAACAAGTTCAGTAGCAGAGAAGTATTCTCAGTCCATGAAGAAATTTAAAAGTGACTCGTCAATCACAGATTCTAATTCAATTTCATCCATAGCAGGAATGAATATATTTAAGAAGCGAGCCCTGGGTGAGGGACCGAGCATTACTCGAAAAGGATATGATGGATTTGGAGGCCATACAACATTTGTGAACAATCTGGGTGGTAGTAAAAACTTGTTTAAGAAACCGGTTGTGAAACGTAGCAATCAATCCAAACCGGCTAAGCCAGCAGCCACAGGTACTTTAACTAGCCTTGGGTTTTCTGTTCATAGTTGAAGCTGAATTTTGCTAACGCTTTAAGCTAAAACAGTTATATTAACCCTTTCCCTCATATAGACGCAGCAGACAGCTTTTTGAAAACATAGTGACAAAAGAAGAAATTGCTCAAAACAAGCAATTTCTCCTTTTGCCACGACGTTTTCCACTTTTAGTCATAGGTCATCCATTCAATTATAGAGATTTTCTATTTTTTGACAAAATGTGTTCAAAGTCGTCTGCTGCAGAATTGTCGTATGAGGGAAAAGGTTATGTTGCTTTTTGCACTGAAGTTCTAGATAATGGAAGTACAATGCAGAGGACTAGATAAGGAGTAGTGAACTGGTCTTTTCCCATCCATATCTCTCTTATGACTCCACTAAACCCTATAATGTGGGAAATCAAAAGAATCATCTTGCATAGGGTTTGAGGGTTGAATAAGGATTTGGGGATGTGAAAGACTGATAATGGTAATTTCACACACACAAACCTGTGGATGTGGAAAAATACCCATAATGATAGGGTGTAAGCGTCAAAAATTAATTTAACCATTTCTGCAGCAGACGACTTTGAACATATTTTATCTAAAAATAGAAAATCTCTATAATTGAATGTATAACCTATGACTAAAAGTGGTAAACATTGTGGCAAAAGGTGAAATTGCTTGTTTTGAACAATTTCTTCTTTTGTCACTATGTTTTCAAAAAGCCGTCTGCTGCAAAGGCGTCAGAAAGCGTCTATATGAGGGAAAGAGTTAAGAAAACAAAATATGCTCCTTATCTATATCCTGTCCATGCAGCACAATGCTTCATCCTTGTTTGACATTATTAACCCTTTCCTACATACAGCACACCTGCAGCAGACGACTTTGAAAACATCTAGGAAAGCATCTGAAAAAATCTCTATAAATGAAAGTATTATAATTGAAAAGAGTTGAAAACATTGTGGCAAAAGGAGAAATTTTGATCTGTTTGAGCAATTACTTCTTGAGCCACAATGTTTTCAATAGTCTTCTGTTGCAGGATGTAAGTGGGAAAGGGTTAACCCTTTCCTTCATACGGCAATTATGCAACGGACGACTTTTGTCAAAATATAGAAAATCTCCATAATTGGATGGATAACCTATGACAAAAAGTGACAAAAAGTGGAAAACATTGTGGCAAAAGGAGAAATTGCACGTTTTGTGCAATTTCTTCTTTTGTCACTATGTTTTAAAAAAGCCGTCTGCTGCAGAGTCGTCAGAAAGCGATATGTGGGAAAGGGTTATATGTCATGATATGGTAATGTTGTTCATCTAGTAAATGTAAGTAAAGATAGACAGCTCTCGATAAGGCGAATTCTTCATGTCCAAAATCCTTATTTGACATTCAAACCCTATGTTGTGGGATCTCAAAAGAATCGTCTCAGAAAGATTGTTGTGAGGATTACTGGTGTCAGAAAGCCAGGAAACACATGAGTAGGTGAACTGGCTGCCGATATATATTAGTGAAAACGGCGTTAACCCTTTCCCTCATCCGACAATTCTGCAGCAGACGACTTTGAACATATTTTGTCAAAAAATAGAAAATCTCTAAAATTAAATGGATAACCGATAATCAAAAAGCCTTCTTTGCAAAGGCGTCAGAAAGCGTCTATATGGGAAAAGGATTAAACCCCAATCAAGCAATTAATCAATGAAACTAGGATGTGTGTCAGATTATCTGGTGAACAGGGGAGACCTTTGCTGGCAGCATAACCCTAAAGGTCGAGTCTCATGGCAGACTCATGCACTCTATTGATTCCAAATGACAAAAACAGACACTGGCTGAACCAGAGTGGATTTTCCATCATTTTTACAATTCACCAGGTGAAGAGAACTCGGAAGTAAACCAAGCTTTTTCCCACAATCTATTTTATTATTCAATAAAATCCGTAAGTTGTGGGTACCCAAAAGAATCATCTCAGTGAGACGATGCTTTTGAGTAACAGCAATAAAGGGGGTTCGAAGGACAAATAAGGATTAAAGTACATCAAAAATGCCTTTTAACCCTTTCCCTCATATAGATGCTTTCTGACGCCTCTGCAGCAGACAGCTCTTTGAAAACATAGTGACAAAAGAAGAAATTGCTCAAAACGAGCAATTTCTCCTTCTGACACAATGTTTTTTTTACTTTTAGTCATAGGTTATCCATTCAATTATAGAGATATTCCATTTTTTGACAAAATAGTTCAAAGTCATCTGCTGCAGTATGAGGGAAAGGGTTATCTAGAGCTCTTCTCTAGTTATGTCATAGAACTACGGAGCCACAGTAGAGACGCGGGCTGTTAATCCAGTGGTTGCGAGTTTTAACTCGGCCAGCGTTCTTTCCGTTGTTTGACAAAATTCAAAGTGACACGCTTTATTCATCTTTAGCTAATGGGCTATCAGAATATATGTGAAAAAGCAGTCAGTTCCTTGGAAAGAATTATTGTGTGTCAAAAAGCTAAGAAGTACATGGAAAGGTGAACTGTCTGCCGTGATATGACTGACAAATTGTTGAGAATGGCATTAAACCCCCACTCAATTGTTATGTCATAGATTCAGTTATTTGTTTACTTGATTTAAATAAGTTACTTTCAGGGTTGTCTGCCTTGGAAATGTCTTAACCCTTTTCCTCATATAGACGGTTTCTGACGCCTCTGCATCAGACGGCTTTTGAAAACATAGTGACAAAAGAAGAAATTGCTCAAAACGAGCAATATCTCCTTTTGCCACAATGTTTTCCACTTTTAGTCATAGGTTATCCATTCAATTATAAAGATATTCTATGTTTTGAAAAAATATGTTCAAAGTCGTCTGCTGCAGAATTGCTGTATGAGGGAAAGTGTTAAATCTTAATCTTACCAAGGTGAAATTGAAATTGAATTTTGATAGAGATTTAGAGATTTTAAATCTGTGTAGGGAAGGATTATTTGTTATCTTAATAAGCAACTTATCTGTTCCCCACACTGTTTTCAACCATGCTTCTTTGGGTGTTTTCTTATTGATCAGTTTATTTAGGTTGGGTAGAGATATTTATCCCTTTCCCATATACAGCAAATCTGTAGCAGACGACTTGGAAAACATACATGCAGGGCCTTTTTACCTTATATAAGTGACGCCGTTAAACGGTGTCTTCCCAATTGGAAAAACGGTGTTTTTTTCCCAATTGGAAAAAAAAAAATCCCAAAATCTAAATAAAAAAAAAATAAAAAATTTAAGTGAAGTGAAGTGGAATACACTTTTAACAGATATATTTGTCTTGTTTAAGGTAATATGATTGTTTAATTGCATTATATAAACCAAAAGTCTTAAGTTATTGTAAAAAGGACTATTTATATAGCCACATGTTATATGTCTAATTTTTCCCAATTTGGCAAAAAATCGCGCTAAAATTTCCCAAAATGAAAGGCTGAGGCCTCTTCCCAATTTCTGGAAAAAAGGCCCTGACATGGTGACTAAAGGGGAAATTGCTTGTTTTGAGCAATTTCTTCATTCATCACAATGTTTTCACAAAGTCGTCTGCTGCAGAGGCGTCGGAAAGCTTCTATATATAAGGGAAAGGGTGAATTTTTGAGGAAAAAAAACTTGCTTATCTCTAGCAAAAGTTGATTTGTGTTAATTTTGTACTTTTTCTGTGATAAAAACTTCATGATATATTGAATTATATTATGTATTCATATAATTATGTAGTCCTTTTTTTCTTGCCTTTACAAGGTTAACCCTTTCATAGCTTGCAGACGACTTGGAAACATGATGAGCCATTGTTCTTTTTGCCCCACTACTAACCACTAAATGATATTTCTTTTATAATGATTATTCATAGTTTTGCCTAGATGATTCTAAATTCATCTGCTGCGTTATTTTGGCTCAACAGAGCAAAGTGTGGGGTGAGCTATTTTGATTACTTATCATCTGTCTTAGCTTGTTCAATCATATTTTTGGACAAACAAATTTTACCAAACCAAAGGGCCAATATGAAAATGATTTCACAGGAATGCTATTTAACCCTTTCTCTCATATAGACGCTTTCTGACGCCTCTGCAGAAGACGGCTTTTTGAAAACATAGTGAAAAAAGAAGAAATTGCTCAAAATGAGCAATTTCTCCTTTTGCCACAATGTTTTCCACTTTTAGTTATAGGTTATCCTTTCAATTTTAGAGATTTTCCATTTTTAGCTCACCAGAGCACAAAGTGCTCAAGGTGAGTTTTTGTGATCGCCTTTTGTCCGTCGTTTGTCGTCCGTCGTCAACATTTGCTTGTTAACACTCTAGTGGCAACATTTTGCATCCAATCTTCATGAAAGTTTATCAGAACATATATCTCCATCAAATCTAGGCCAAGTTCGAAACTGGGTCATGTTGGGTCAAAAACTAGGTCACTAGGCCAAATTGAAGAAAAATCTTGTTAACACTCTGGAAGCCGCATTTTTGGCTTGAGCATGTTAAAACTTTGTCAGAATGTTTGTCTTAGTGATATCTAGGCCAAGTTCGAATATAGGTCATGTCGGGTCAAAAACTAGGTCAGGCATCAAATTCGTTCAAAGAATTTATTCCAATGAAGAATTTTAGATGCTGCGGAATCAGAAAGAGGGATATTGCCCCATAAAAAAACATGAGAAATTAATATACAAAAGTATCTAATCTGAATATTATTTGGCACAAATATTTCTTTGGTGACCCTCTACCAAGAGCTGTCCTTTTGAATAACATGGCTACCAGAGGCCGGAGCACATCTTTCTTCAACAATCTTAAGACTTTAGTGTTATGATATTCAGGTAAGCAATTTAGGGCCTTCATGGCCTACATGTATGAATATATAGTGAATACTTTGAAATTCTTCTTGACTCAAATTTCTATTGAATCGGGTGAGCAATATAGGACCATCATGGTCTTCATGTTGTTGTTTGTTTACCGAATTACTGGCCCATTCACAATTATAAATGGTTCTTAACAATTTTCTAACAGGGTCCAGCAGCGGTTCACAATTCTGGTCAATGCAGCATAAACTAATGATAAGCTTATTGACCTGTCACCTTTGTGTATAATTTTGAGACATCTACAGCAGACGACTTTTGAAAACATCACAAAAGGAGAAATAGCTCAAAACGAAGTGCAAGGTGAGCTATTGTGATCACATTTTGTCCAGCGTTCCTGCGTCGTCAACAATTGCTTTATTAACACTACAGGCTATATATGGTCCATATGAGGTCAAATTGAAGGGACATTTTGTTAACACAGGAGGCCACATTTTCAACTTGAGCATGTTGAAACTTTATTAGAATGTTTGTCTTCATGATATGTAAGCCACATTCGAATATGGGTCATGTCGGGTCAAAAACTAGGTCACTAGGTCAAATTGAGAAAAAATCTTGTTAACATTCTTAAGGCCGCAATTTTTGCTTAAGCAGTTTGAAATTTTGTCAGAATGTTTGTTTTAAAGATATCTAAAATATGGGTCATATTGGGTCAGAAACTAGGTCACTAGGCCAAATTGAAGAAAAATCATGTTGACACTGGAGGCCGCATTTTTTGCTTCAGCAGCTTGAATGTTTTTCTGAATGATATCTAGGTCCAGGTCAAATGTTGGTCATATTATGTCAGAAACTAGGTCACTAGGCCAAATTGAAGGGAAATCTTGTTAACACTGCATACTGCATTTTTAACTTGAGCATGTTGAAACTTGATCAGAATTGTTGTCTTGATGATATGTAGGTCAAGTTTGAACATGGGTCATTTTGGGTCAAAAAGTAGGTCATTAGGTCAAATTGAAGGAAAATCTTGTTAAAACTCAGAAGGCCGCAATTTTTTATTCAGCAGTTGGAAATTTAGTTAAAATATTTGTCTGAATTATTTCTAGTCCAAGCTTGAATAGGGGCTATGCTGGGTCAAAAAGTAGGTCACTAGGCCAAATTGATGGAAAATCTTGTTAACACTGGTGGCTGCATTTTTGGCTTCGGCAGCTTGAAATTTTGTCAGAATGTTTGTCAATTCAATATCTATGTCAATTTCAATTCAAATATGGATTATGTTGGGTCAGAAACTAGGTCACCAGGCCAAATTGAAGGAAAATCTTGTTGACACCCTGGAAGTCGTATTTTGGCTTCAGCAGCTTGAAAGAATGTTTGTCTGAATTATATCTAGGTCAAGTTCGAATATGGGTCATATTGGTTCAGAAATTAGGTCAATAAGGGAAAATATATTTCATACTCCGGAGGCCGAATTTTTACTTTGAGCAAATTGAAACTTTGTCAGAATGTTTGTCTTGATGATATCTAGTCCATGTTGGAATATGGGTCATATCAGGTAAAAAAATATAGATCACTAGGCCAAATGAAGGAAAATCTTGTTAACACTCTGGAGGTTGCGTTTTGAATATTTGTCAGAATAATTGTCTTGATGTGTTTTGCATTAGAAATCACATTGCATAATTCAGTCGGGCGAACTTACTAAGGGCCATCATGGCCCTCTTGTTAGCTCACCTATGCACGAAGTGCAAGGTCAGCTAATGTGATCACATTTTATCCGGCGTCCGGCCGGCGTCGTCAACATTTGAGCTTGTTAACACTCTAGGGTCTACATTTTGCATCCAATCTTCATGAAAGTTTATCAGAATGTTCATCTCCATAAAATCTTGGACAAGTTCGAAACTGGGCCATATGAGGTCAAAAACTAGGTCACTAGGTTGAATTGAAGGGAAATCTTGTTAACACTCGGGAGGCCACATTTTTAACTTGATCATGTTGAAACTTTATCAGAATGTTTGTCTTGATGATATGTAGGTCAAGTTCAAACATGGGTCACGTCGGGTCAAAAAGTAGGTCACTAGGTCAAATTGAAGGAAAATCTTGTTAACACTCCAGAGGCCGTAATTTTTGTTTAAGCAGATTGAAATTTTGTCAGAGTGTTTGTCTTAAAAATATCTAGGTCAAGTTCGAATATGGATTGTGCTGGGTCAAAAACTAGGTCACTAGGCCAAATTGAAGGAAAATCTTGTGAACACTTTGGATGCCACATTTTTTGCTTCAGCAGCTTGAAATTTGGTCAGAATGTTTGTCCAAATGATATCTAGGCCAAGTTCGGATATGGGTCATGCTGGGTTAAAAACTAGGTCACTAGGCCAAATTGAAGGGTAATCTTGTTAACACTCTGGATACTGCATTTTTAGCTCGACTTTTGAAAAAAACGAGAGCTATTGTCATGACCCTGGTGTCGTCGTGGTCGTCCGGTTAAGGTTTTTTGTTCAGCTCAGCTTTTTTTCGGTTTTCTAACAAACTACTACTGTTAAAGTCACTAAACTTCATAAACATAATCATAATATGTTAAATAATAAAAGTATATAGCTGGAAATCTTTATTTGTTTCACTTAAAGCTTCAAAACGGTTTTTTGTTTAGCTCAGGTTTTTGACAATTTTTTACTCATGATTTTTCATATCTTAAAAACTTTTCTTTTTTTTTGCTTGAAACTTCACAAACTTGCTGAGTGTCTTAAGTTGACCTTATATAACAAGTTTCATAACTCTGTAAATAGTATTGACAAAATTATCTCCCCATTTCGATTTAGAAAATCTACTTTGAAGGGAGAAAAATGGTGATAACTGAAACACAATTTAACCTATAGCTTTGAAACTTCCTAAACTTATTCAATGTCTTAACATAACTTGATACAACAAGTTCCATAACCCTGAACTTAATATTGACCAAATTATCCCCCCTTTTGGATTTAGAAAATCTACACTGAAGCTGTTAATTGTCATCCGGTTAAGGTTTTTTATTAGCTCGACTTTTGAAAAAAACGAGAGCTATTGTCATGACCCTGGCGTCGTCGGTGCCGGCGGCGGTGGCATTGTCGTCCAGTTAAGGTTTTTTGTTTAGCTCATTTTTTTTTTCTCCCTATCAGTCGAGTGTCTGTGCCGTACGCAGTGCTCTTGTTAATTTCAGCATGATGAAACTTTATCAGAATGTAGGCCAAGTTTGAATATGGGTCATGCTGGGTCAAAAACTAGGTCACTAAATCAAATTGAAGGAAATTCTTGTGAACACTTTGGATGCCACATTTATTGCTTTAGCAGCTTGAAATTTGGTCAGAATGTTTGTCGAAATTATATCTAGGTCAAGTTTGAATATGGGTCATATTGGATCAGAAACTAGGTCAATAAAGGAAAATATTGTTCAAACTCCTGAGTCCGCATTTTTACTTTGAGCAAGTTGAAACTTTGTCAGAATGTTGTCTTGATGATATCTAGTCCATGTTGGAATATGGGTCATATCAGATAAAAAAATATAGATCACTAGGAAAATATTGTTAACACTGTGGAGGTTGCATTCAGAATAATTGTCTTCATGTGTTTTGCATTGCAGTACATTGTATAATTAAGGTGAGCGATCCAGGGCCATCATGGCCCTCTGGTTTTTAGCTCTACTGGCCAAAGGCAAGAAGAGCTTATTTCGTGGCGTGGTGTCCGTAAACAATTTCTTGTGAACGCGATACAGTCTTCAGTTTTATTGTATCTCAATAAAACTTATACAGTAGTAAGATATCCATGAGAGCTCAGTTCCTTTCGCAAACCAGCAAAACCCGCCTATGCAAGAGTGAATTATGGCCCTTGAAATTGTCAAAATTGCTATAATAGAGCTTGTGAACACAATAGAGGCTCCATTTACTATCTGATCTTCACCAAACTTACACAGTAGTTAGGTATCCACGAGAGCTTGGTTCCTTTTGCAAACCAGCCAGATCCGGCCATGCAAGACTGGATTATGGCCCTTGAAATTGTCAAAATTGCTATAATGGAGCTTGTGAACGCGATAAAGTCTTCGGTTATGATTGTATCTCAATCAAACTTAGATAGTAGTAAAATATTGATGAGTGCTCGGTTCCTTTGACAAACCAGCCAGATCCGCCCATGCAAGACTGGATTATGGCCCTTGGAATTGTCGAAATTCTTATAATAGAGCTTGTGAACACAATAGAGGCTTTATTTAGTATCTGATCTTCACCAAACTTAAATACTGTAGTAGTTAAATATTGATGAGAGCTCTGTTCCTTTCGAATACCAGCCAGATGTACCCTTGCATGGCTGGATTATGGCCCTTGAAATTGCCAAAATTGCTATAATACAGCTTGTGAACACAATAGTCACCAAAATTAGATAGTAGTTAAATATTGATGAGAGCTGGGTTCCTTTTGCAAACCAGCCAGATCCGCCCATGCAAGACTGGATTATGGGCCTTGAAATTGTCAAAATTGATATAATAGAGCTTTTGAACAGAATAGCGGCTTCATTTACTATCCGATCTTCACCAAATTTAAATAGTAGTTAAATATTGATGAGAGCTCGGTTCCTTTCGCAAACCAGCCAGATCTGCCCATGCAAGACTGGATTATGGCCCTTGAAATTGTCAAAATTGCTATAAAACAGCTTGTGAACACAAAAGAGCCTCCATTTACTATCCGATCTTCACCATACATACATGCTCTGGATTGAAAATGACCAAAGAACCATCCCAGTAGAGCATAGGCCCTCATGGGCCTCTTGTTAGTAAGTATGTATACCTTCATTTCTACAGATTTTCCAGATTTTGAGTAAATATTTTCAAAGTCATCTGCTGTAGATTTGTTGTATGTGGGAAAGGGTTTAAACACATTAACCCTTTCCCTCATATAGACGCTTTCTGACGCCTCTGCAGCAGACAGCTTTTTGAAAACATAGTGACAAAAGAAGAAATTGCTCAAAACGAACAATTTCTCCTTTTGTCACAATGTTTTCCACTTTCAGTCATAGGTTATCCATTCAATTATAGAGATTTTCTATTTTTTGACAAAATATGTTCAAAGTGGTCTGCTGCATATTTGTCATATGAGGGAAAATATTAACCCTTTCCCTCGTACGACAATGCTGCAGCAGACGACTGAACGTATCTTGTCAAAACATAGAAAATCTCCATAATTGAATGGATAACCTATAACAAAAAGTGGAAAACATTGTGGCAAAAGGAGAAATTGCACGTTTTGTGCAATTTCTTCTTTTGTCTCTATGTTTTCAAAAAGCCGTCTGCTGCAGAGGCGTCAGAAAGCGTCTATATGAGGGAAAGTGTTAAAAGCGGTCTAGCTAGATTAGCACAGCCCAATGAGACAACTACAACCAATCCTATCCAATCTAAGTTTAGATGCAAGCTGTCTAGGAAACTTCCAACCCAGCTGCTGTATCGAAAGTTAACTTGTGTTTGACATTCCAGGAATTTACTTGCTTTTTATAGGCAGGCTATAAAATTGAAGGACAAAAGTGCACACTAATAATATGTTTTTCTCACATAGAAACGAAAATGCATCACCAATTTCTTATGGCTGTCTCTTGGCTGAAAAGTAAACTTCCAAATAATGCGATGAAGCCTGCAAAAATGACATAAAAGTATTCAATATAGGTTTCATTGGACGTAAATCTTGTTTAATTTACCAAAATGGAAACTATAAAATGAGAGTTTGATAATTGCAAGGAGTTGAAAACAATGTGGCAAAATGAGAAATTAATCCTCTTGCCACAGTGTTTTCAAAAGTTGTCCCCTCTTAACCCTTTCCCTCGTACGACAATTCTGCAGCAGACGACTTTGAACCTATTTTATCAAAAAATAGAAAATCTCTATAATTGAATGGATAACCTATGACTAAAAGTGGAAAACATTGTTTTCAAAAAGCCGTCTGCCGCAGAGGCGTCATAAAGTGTCTATATGAGGGAAAGGTTAACCCCTTTATACCACATGAAGAAGCATTTTTAGCTCACATGTGCGAGGTGAGCTATTGTGATCACTTGCCATAGACAGTATCCATCGAAGTCCGTTCATATCTTCTTCTCTGAAACTACCGGTTTGATTTCACGGGAAGGTTCTCTATGTGGCCCTCATCAAAACTTGTTCAAAGAATTTGATTCCAATTAGAACTTTGGTTGCTGCCCAAGAGCCAGAGCTTGTTAGCTCACCTGAGCCCAAAGTGCGGGTTTAGCTGGCTATTGTAGTCACTCGCTGTCCATTGTCGTCTGTCTGATTTACATTTTCCTGCAATTGACTTCTCCTAAACCATTCTATGGATTTTGACTAAACTGATCCTTGGTTTAAAAAACAAAATCTTTTTGTCTGCAACCGAAAGGCCTATAGCTTCGATATTTGGTTTGTGGCATTGTGTAATGGTCCGGAGATCTTCAAAGCTTGTTCAAAATTGGTCCTGCCCCGGGGGTTACCTGTTTTACATAGAGAATAATCTGAGATAATAGGGATCAAATCAGGAAATCTTCTTGTCTGAAACAGAAAGGCTTAAAGTTTAGATATTACCTAAACTTACCTGACTTCAAAATTAGTTATTTTGGGTTAGCATGACAACTCAGGTGAGCGATCCAGGCCTATCATGGCCCTCTTTTTCCTCATTTATAAGTGTATACATAGTGAAAACTTAGAAAATCTCTTGGACAAAAGTTTTGGCTCGAATTGAAAATAATTTGGCACAAATGTGCCTTGGGTGACCCTCTACCAAGATTGTTGAACCTTTGGGTGACTCTACTAATAATATTGTTCAAATTATTCTTATCTGTTGAAAAACATGGCTGTCAGGGGTTGGGCTTGTTTGCCTTATATGAATTTGTTACAAAAGTTCTGGCCACTCTACTTCTCAATTTGAAATTGTAATTTATTGATTTCTGATTCGGTAGACAATAGTGTTCAGTCAATCAAAAGTGAAGCTGTATTTTGAAGAGTGGCCCAGATTTACCAAAACTAGTAGATCTATAAAAATATGCACTTTGTCTTATGGGAGACAACTGCACATGAAAAAACGCCTGCTTTTGATCATGGATGGCCTCCCTTATATTACTTATAGACTATTTGAAAAAGAAATTTAGCTCTTACCCCTTTCCCAAATACGACAATTCTGCAGCGGATGGCTTTGAACATATTTTGTCAAAAAATAGAAAATCTCTATAATTAAATGAATAACCTATGACTAAAGGTGGAAAACATTGTGGCAAAAGAAGAAATTGCTTGTTTTGAGAAATTTCTTCTTTTGTCACTATGTTATCAAAAAGCTGTCTGCTGCAGAGGCGTCAAAAAGTGTCTTTATGAGGGAAAGGGTTAAGACAAAGTAAAAACAATGTGTGAAAATAATGAAAGTGATTGAAAGGTATAAATTAAGTTTTCTAAAGTGTGGCATCAATTTGTACCATTATTATAGAACTTTTAAGTAAGCCCTTTGCATTGGTCCCACATACTGGATTTGAAAGATTAACCGTTTCCCCAAAACAGGCATTTTCTGATGCCTCTGCAGCAGACGACTTTTGAAAACATTTTGGCAAATGGAGATATTGCTCCATAGGCTGTAAATTTGTTGTTTGTGGGAATGGTTTAATTTTTAATAGCAGGGTTGTCAAAATGTACTTTTATCAGGCTTGGGGTCAGGTCAAGGGTAAATCCCTGGTAGGGGCCCCAGGGAAGCAAAACTAACAGATCAAAAAGTGATTGTAACAGATAATTTCGAATGGCAATCAATTTATTTTGAAAAGCCTGTAATAGAGATTAAAATATTCAGACAACGCATTTATTTCTCATTATCAGACATTGCTACTTTTTCCACAATGTCTTCAAAAGCCATCTACTTCAGACGTTTCAAAATACATTTTGTCATTTGGAAAGAGTTAAAAGTGCATATTTCAGGTCCTAGAATTCTTTTTTTATCTTCAAATCTGATGGTGTTTAAAAAATTTGTTCATAGCAATTAAAATGTTGATGATAATGTTTTCTTAATGGGTATTCCATGTGGCAAAGAGTCAAGTCACGGTAGCTCAATCAGTAGCAAAAAGGGGCTTTTAATCCTGGATCCCTGATAGGCCATTTACTCTTTCTGATGATTGAAAAAAAAATAAACAAATTACGGCTATCAAACTCGAATCAATTGGTCAACCTTTGTAGAGGTAACAACTGTTTGATCTTGTTATGTTGACATTGACATTTGAACGACATCTATAAAACTCTGTTGCACCATCCTCGGTGCAATGTTGTTTCACAAACTCATCTTGTTTAACCCTTTCCCTCATACGACAATTCTGCAGCAGACGACTTTGAACGTATTTTGTCAAAACATAGAAAATCTCCATAATTGAATGGATAAACTATGACAAAAAGTTGAAAACATTGTGGCAAAAGGAGAAATTGCATGTTTTGTGCAATTTCTTCTTTTGTCACTATGTTTTCAAAAAAATGTCTGCTGCAGAGGCGTCAGAAAGCGACTATATGAGGGAAAGGGTTAATGAAATGCAAATACATTAAAATGCTTAAATGTTTTGTTTAATTTAACCCTTTCGAACATACAAAAAGTCTGAAGCAGAATTCTATCCAAAGTCATGGAAAATCTCTATTTTCAAACGATAAAAGAGTTGAAAAACTTGTGACAAAATAATAAATTTGTTCATTATAATGAGCAATCAATTTATTCTTTTGCCACAAATTTCAAATGTTGTCTGCTGCAGATACATTATGCATGTAGGAAAGTACTTAAACCAACACATACAAGTCTATTATATTTTGTCAGCATGATCTCGAATCAAAAGTTTCAATGACTCAATGATGGTAAAATTTAAATTTCTATAACTGAAAGTGTAATAATGGTTGGGGAAAAAAGGATAATTTGGATAATTATGAGAAATGTTTGGTTTTTGCCACGATATTTTCTACTGCCATTGTATCTGTGTGTTTGTGAAAGGGTTAAATCACTCAAGCAAATCTATTAACCCATCACTTCACACAGATGACATTTTACGCCTGCAACAGCAGACGACTTGAAAACATTGCAATAAAAGGTGAAATTGCTCAAAACATTTTATTGCAATATTTTCAACTCTTTATCAATATAATTCTTTCAGTTTTCTAGATTGGTAAAATTGTTTGTCTGATGATTGTAAAGCAGACGACCTATGAAAAGACATGTGAAGTAATGGGTTAAACATCTGTCAGCATCTCTGATCAAAAGTCAGCTGCCTAAGACTAATTGTACACATCTAGTTGACCCTTTCCCTCATATAAACACTTTCGGACCCCTCTGCAGCAGACAGCTTTTTGAAAACATAGTGACAAAAGAAGAAATTGCACAAAAATTGAAATTTCTCCTTTTGCCACAATGTTTTCCACTCTTAGTCATAGGTTATCCATTCAATTATGGAGATTTTCTATGTTTTGACAAAATAAGTTCAAAGTCGTCTGCTGCGGAATTGTCGTATGAGGGAAAGGGTTAAAACATAGAAAATCTATAATAATGAAGTTGTTAATATTGAAATTGAATAGTCTTTAAAACATTGTGACAAAATGAAATTATTTTCAGAATGAGCAATTTCTCCTTCTGCCAATGTTTACTTAAGTCGTCTGCTGCAGAGGCTACATAAAGCGTCTGTATGTGGGAAAGGGTAAACACATCCAGGCATATTTTTTTTAAAATGAAATTAACATTAATAAATAAAGTTAAAAACTTTGTGACATTATGAGCAATTTCGCCTTTTACAACAAATCTGCATGCAGCAGACGACTGTGAACATATTTTATAAAAAAATAGAAAATCTCTATAATTAAATGGATAACCTATGACTAAAAGTGGAAAACATTGTGGCAAAAGCAGAAATTGCTCAAGGTGCTCAAGGTGAGTTATTGTGATCGCCTTTTGTCCAGCGTCCGCCGTGCGTCGTCCGTCGTGCGTCAACTTCTTCTCCTCAGTAACCAGTGGGTCAATTTGGATAACACTTCACAGAAAGCATCCTCACAATGACCTCACCAGAATCCCTTCAAATTTTTGGGATCCATGCAAAATTCTGGTTTCCATGGCAACGAAACCGAAAAAACTTCAAAATTCTTCTTCTCCCAAACTGGTTGGCAGATTTTCAAATAATTTTTTAGAAATGTTCCTTAGATGACCCTCTATCATATTCCTTCAAGCCATGTTGATTGGTCGAAAAACATGGTCGCCAGGGGGGGGCGGGGCTATTTTGCCTTATATGGCTATAGTGAAAACTTAAAAAATCTTCTCCTCCGAAAGTGTCAGGCCGATTTTCAAATAATTTTGTAGAAATGTTCCTTGGGTGACCCTCTATCAGATTCCTTCAAGCCATGTTGATTGGTCAAAAAACATGGCCGCCAGGGGGCGGGGCTATTTTGCCTTTTATGGCTATAGTGAAAACTTAAAAAATCTTCTCCTCCATAAGTGTCGGGCCGATTTCCAAATAATTGTGTAGAAATGTTCCTTGGGTGACCCTCTATCAGATTCCTTCAAGCCATGTTGATTGGTCGAAAAACATGGCCGCCAGGGGGCGGGGCTATTTTGCCTTATATGGCCAAAGTGAAAACTTAAAAAATCTTCTCCTCCGAAAGTGTCAGGCTGATTTTCAAATAATTTTGTAGAAATGTTCCTTGGATGACCCTCTATCAGATTCCTTCAAGCCAAGTTGATTGGTCGAAAAACATGGCCGCCAGGGGGGCGGGGCTATTTTGCCTTATATGGCTATAGTGAAAACTTAAAAAATCTTCTTCTCCGAAAGTGTCAGGCCGATTTTCAAATAATTTAGTAGAAATGTTCCTTGAATGACCCACTTTCAGATTCCTTCAAGCCATGTTGATTGGTCAAAAAACATGGCCGCCAGTGGGCAGGGCTATTTTGCACTATATGGCTATAGTGAAAACTTAAAAAATCTTCTCCTCCAAAAGTGTCTGGCCGATTTTCAAATAATTTTGTAGAAATGTTCCTAGGGTGACCCTCTATCAGATTCCTTCAAGCCAAGTTGATTGGTCGGAAACTATGGCTGCCATGGGGCGGGGCTTATATAGGTAAAGTGAAAAAAAATAAATCAGGTGAGCTTTTCAGGGCCATCATGGCCCTCTTGTTTCAAAAAGCCGTCTGCTGCAGAGGCGTCAGAAAGCATCTATATGAGGGAAAGGGTTAACCCATTCCCACATACAGTGAATCTGCAGCAGATGAAATTCAAAACTTGCGGAAAATCACTGTAACTGAAAGTATGATAATTGAATAGAGCTGATAATATTTGTGGCAAAAGGAGAAATTGCTTACTATGAGCAGTTTCTCCTTTTGTCACAATGTTTTCAAACATTCTATGCTGCAAATGCGTCAAAATGATTTTGTATGTGCAAAACAGTTAAAGAGCCATTATCCGTTTTAAAAACTGTTGATTCTAAACAAGCATATGATATGATCATTTACTTGGTACCGGGGCTTTCTATAAAGTTGCATTGAATTCCAGCATGCAGTTTTTGAGAAATGGCCTGGAGACTTAAATCATAATGAGCAATCTTTCCTTTTGTCACAATTTTTTTCATCTCATTTCAATAATTAGACGTTGAAAGTCATCAGCTTCTCCGAGGAAAAAACATCCCTAGCGTAATTACAACAATTGTTTGGTGTTTTACTCCGCTTTTAACAATATTTTAGTTATATCACAGCGATTCCTGGGTAAGTTAGCAGTTCTACTGGTCCATTTAAACTAACACCAGCCAGTCAGTGGTAATGCTAATCCCACAACCCTGAGGACCAAGGTTTTTGGTATGACTCAGCCGGGGATCGAACATGCGACCGGACCTACATCTGAGGCAAACGCTCTACCACTACACCAGCTAGGCAGTTGTAATTATAACTATGTACATAAAAATCTGGCACCAATGCTGATCAATTGTAGATATTTGTCAGAAGTTTCTTAACCTTTTCCCACCTTGCAGATGCATTCGCAGCAGATGACTTTTTGCCACAAGGTTTTCAACACTTTTCAATAATAATAATTTCTATTTCAATCGAACCCTCACCCGAGGTGGACGCTTTATCAACTCCACCATTGAGGCGGTCGAGATAATAATAACATATGTACATAAACATCTGCCATCAACGCTGATCAAAAATAGATATTTCTCAGAAGTTTCTTAACCCTTAAAATGTCCCTCATATAGACGCTTTCTGCCTCTACAGCAGTCAGCTTTTTGAAAACATAGGGACAAAAGAAGAAATTGCTCAAAATGAGCAATTTCTCCTTTTGCCAAAATGTTTTCCATTTTTAGTCATAGGTTATTCATTCAATTTTAGAGATTTTCTATTTTTAGCTCCACTGACGCTTATGTCATGGCGAATTGTCCGTCGTGCGTGCGTTAACTTTTTCCTTTAAACAACTTCTTCTCCCTAACCACTTGGCCAATTTGGTTGAAACTTCATGGGAAGCATCCTCTCAATGTCCTCTACTAAATTCCTTCAATTTTTTTTTATCCATTCAAATTCTGGTTTCCATGGCAACCGAAAGACAAAAATAGTGAGAACTTAAAAAATCTTCTTCTCCAAAAGTGTCAGGCCGATTTTCAAATAATTTTGTAGAAATGTTCCTTGGGTTACTCTTTATTAGATTCCTTTAAGCCATGGTGGTTGGTAAAAAATATGGCCACTAGGGGGCAGGGCTGTTTGGAGATTTGATTTTTGCCTTATGGCCGTGGAGCGATACTGGCCCTCTTGGGCCTCTTGTTTAAGTTTTCACTATTGCAATATAAGGCAAAATAGCCCCGCCCTCTGGCGACCATGTTTTTCGACCAATCAACATTTCTTGAAGGAATCTAATAAAGGGTCACCCAAGGAACATTTCTACCAAATTATTTGAAAATCGGCCTGACACTTTCAGAGAAGAAGATTTTTTAAGTTTTCACTATTTTTTTCTATTGGTTGCCATGGGAACCAGAATTATGGATGGATCAAAAAAGTTTGAAGGAATTTAAGAGAGGACATTGAGAGGATGCTTCCTATGAAGTTTCAACCAAATTGGCCAAGTGGTTAGTGAGAAGAAGTCGTTTAAAGGAAAAAGTTAACGCACGCACGCACACACCACCGCACAATTCGCCATGACATAAGCTCGACTGGCTTTCAGCCAGTGGAGCTAAAAATCTTCTTCTCCAAAAGTGTCAGGCCGATTTTCAAATAATTTGGTAGAAATGTTCCTTGGGTGACCCTTTATTAGATTCCTTCAAGAAATGTTGATTGGTTGAAAAACATGGCCGCTAGGGGGCGGGGCTATTTTGCCTTATATAGCTAAAGTGAAAACTTAAAAAATCTTCTTCTCCGAAAGTGTTCAGCCGATATTCAAATAATTTTGTAGAGATGTTCCTTGGCTGACCCTCTATCAGATTCCTTCAAGCCATGTTGATTGGTAAAAAACATGGCCGCAAGAGGGCGGGGCTATTTTGCCTTATATGGCTAAAGAGAAAACTTAAAAAATCTTCTTCTCCGAAAGTGTCTGGCTGATATTCAAATAATTTTTCTAGAAATGTTCCTAGGCTGACCCTCTATCAGATTCCGTCAAGCCATGTTGATTGGTTGAAAAATATGGCTACCAGGGGGTGGGGCTATTTTGCCTCATATGGCTTTAGTGAAAACTTAAAATATCCTCTCCTCCGAAAGTGTCGGCCAATTTTCAAATAATTTTGAAGAAACATTCCTTAGGTGACACTCTACATGATTCCTTTAGCCATGGTGGTTGGTAAAAAACATGGCCAACAGGGGGCAGGGCTGTTTGGAGATTTGATTTTTGCCTTATGGCCGTGGAGCGATACTGGCCCTCTTGGGCCTCTTGTTTGACAAAATATGTTCAAAGTCGTCTGCTGCAGAATTGTCGTATGAGCGAGAGGGTTAACCTTTTTCCACCTGCAGATGCCACTTTTAAAACAATGTTTGCAACAATAATAATTTCAATTACAGAAATTTTCCATAAAAGTGCCGAACTAGCTTATGTCAAAAGTCGTCATATGTTATATGTTGGCAAGGGTTAAATCCTTTTACGACTAATTATCAAACAAATGGTTGCAAGGTTTTCCTATTAGAGTGCATGACTGAAAAAGACGTGATGTCCTTGTATAGCTTGTTTAGTGTAAATGAATGAAATAATTATTATTTTTCCACATTATGGTGTCTAGACAAGAATCCCAGGAGATGCATCTTCACTCCCTCCTACCTGCAGACACTTTTTTATGCATCTGCAGCAGAGGCATTCAACGCATCTGCAGTAGTTGACTTTTTAGCTCACCTGAGCTTTGCTCAAGGTGAGTTATTGTGATCGCCTTTTGTCCGGCGTCCGTCGTGCGTCGTGCGTCAACTTCTTCTCCTCAGTAACCAGTGGGTCAATTTGAATGAAACTTCACAGAAAGCATCCTCTCAATGACCTCACCAGAATTCCTTCAAATTTTTGGGATCCATGCAAAATTCTGGTTTCCATGGCAACGAAACTGAAAAAACTTCAAAATTCTTCTTCTCCCAAACTGGTTGGCAGATTTTCAAATAATTTTGTAGAAATGTTCCTTAGATGACCCTCTATCAGATTCCTTCAAGCCATGTTGATTGGTCGAAAAACATGGCCGCCAGGGGGGGCGGGGCTATTTTGCCTTATATGGCTATAGTGAAAACTTAAAAAATCTTCTCCTCCGAAAGTGTCAGGCCGATTTTCAAATAATTTTGTAGAAATGTTCCTTGGGTGACCCTCTATCAGATTCCTTCAAGCCATGTTGATTGGTCGAAAAACATGGCCGCCAGGGCGGGGCTATTTTGCCTTATATGGCTATAGTGCAAACTTAAAAAATCTTCTCCTCCAAAAGTGTCAGGCCGATTTTCAAATAATTTTTTAGAAATGTTCCTTGGGTGACCCTCTATCAGATTCCTTCAAGCCATGTTGATTGGTCAAAAAACATGGCCGCCAGGGGGCGGGGCTATTTTGCCTTTTATGGCTATAGTGAACACTTAAAAAATCTTCTCCTCCATAAGTGTCGGGCCGATTTTTAAATAATTTTGTAGAAATGTTCCTTGGGTGACCCTCTATCAGATTCCTGCAAGCCATGTTGATTGGTCGAAAAACTTGGCTGCCAGGGGGCGGGGCTATTTTGCCTTATATGGCCAAAGTGAAAACTTAAAACATCTTCTCCTCCGAAAGTGTGTGGCTGATTTTCAAATAATTTTGTAAAAACGTTCCTTGGATGACCCTCTATCAGATTCCTTCAAGCCATGTTGATTGGTCGAAAAACATGGCCGCCAGGGGGGCGGGGCTATTTTGCTTTATATGGCTATAGTGAAAACTTAAAAAATCTTCTTCTCCGAAAGTGTCAGACCGATTTTCAAATAATTTTGTAGAAATGTTCCTTGGATGACCCACTTTCAGATTCCTTCAAGCCATGTTGATTGGTAAAAAAACATGGCCGCCAGTGGGCAGGGCTATTTTGCCTTATATGGCTATAGTGAAAACTTAAAACATCTTCTTCTCCAAAAGTGTCTGGCCGATTTTCAAATAATTTTGTAGAAATGTTCCTAGGGTGACCCTCTATCAGATTCCTTCAATCCAAGTTGATTGGTCGGAAACTATGGCTGCCAGGGGGCGGGGCTTATATAGCTAAAGTGAAAAAAAAATATTAGGTGAGCGATTCCAGGGCCATCATGGCCCTCTTGTTTTAATTAACCCATTACTTCACACAGAAGTTGTTGCTGTTGCAGACGACTTTTGTAAACATTGCAATAAGAGGTGAAATTGATGAAAGTATAATAATTAATGGTTGAGAACTGTGTGGAGGAAAAAGGATAATTTGGATAATTATGAGAAATGTTTGGTTTTTGCCACGATATTTTCTACTGCCATTGTATCTGTGTGTTTGTGAAAGGGTTAAATCACTCAAGCAAATCTATTAACCCATCACTTCACACAGATGACATTTTACGCCTGCAACAGCAGACGACTTGAAAACATTGCAATAAAAGGTGAAATTGCTCAAAACGAGCAACTTCACCTTTTATTGCAATATTTTCAACTCTTTATCAATATAATTCTTTCAGTTTTCTAAATTGGTAAAAAAAATTGTCTGATGATTGTAAAGCAGACGAGCTATGAAAAGCCATGTGAAGTAATGTGTTAACCCTTTCCCTTATACAACAATTCTGCAGCAGACGAGTTTGAACATATGACTAAAAGTGAAAAACATTGTGGCAAAAGGAGAAATTTCTCATCTTGAGCAATTTCTTCTTTTGTCACTATGTTTTCAAAAAGCTGTCTGCTGCAGAGGCGTCAGAAATCGTCTACATGAGGGAAAGGGTTAAAAGATTGGTTGCAAAAGAAGGAATTAATCAAAATGATCACTTTCTCATATTGCTACAAGGTTTTCTATTTTATTCAAAAATATTTCATTTATAGGGCTTTCTTTGATGGTGTTCAATTTCCTCTGCTGCACCTTCTTTGAACCAGGAATTAAAGTTGATCCTTTCCCTGATAGGCCGTTTTAACCCTTTCCTTCAGGCAGCAATTTTTTTGCAGAGGACTTTGATTTTGAAGGCAAAATGTGGAAAACCTATATAAGTATAATTACAAGAGAATGTCGCCGGAAATGCATACTGCAGTTATGCATAACACTAACATTATAGTAGTTAAATAAACAGTTATCAACTGAGGGGCATATTGGAACATCAGGGGCGGGGTCAAGTGAAAATGTGTCATAACTTGCATTGTTTTGTCAACGAAGTGAATGATAATTGAAGCCTTTCATTGTTTATGATCAATCTCCATTCCAAAGTAGGTTGACCATACACACAGCCAACTAATTATTGATCATACACAGTAATGGAAATGAGTAATCTTGACAATCATTAGTCTTAGTCTAACCCTATACAGTGCTTTCATTAAGGAATAATTATAAGATTTGTGAATTCCACATACACTTTTCAAGATGTTTGTCAGAATATTTGAATTCTATCATTTATCAATAAAACCACAAAACAGACAATTTAAGATTTGCATGCAATAGCACGTCATTTTATGTTTCCCCTATTAAAGTCAACATTGGACACCTTTGCAGCAATTTACTTTTAAAACAATGAGATAAGGGTTAAATCGCTGAAGACATGAGTTTTCTCTTTTTCTCAAAATGATATTAGCTTGGCATCCTAATTATATCATACCTTAACAAAGGATGAAATTTAATCCAATATTTACAAATAAGACACATTTAAAATTGTCAAGGACGAAATAATTTTGTACGAAAGACCCGATTCGTGACCTACATTCTTCTTCGCAGAGGTGTCGTTCTTGAAACTCTCTTTATAGGCAGAGAGTGTTCGTTCAA
Organism: Serripes groenlandicus; assembly: GCA_031761405.1. Classification (NCBI taxonomy): domain Eukaryota; kingdom Metazoa; phylum Mollusca; class Bivalvia; order Cardiida; family Cardiidae; genus Serripes; species Serripes groenlandicus. The sequence goes on along the minus strand of JASEVX010000011.1, from coordinate 55,529,014 downwards.
AGTCATTTTTCTATTAAAACCAGTTTTATCTCGGTTTGTTCTTTTCTTCATTTGTTTTGAACCAAATAAACATTTTAAATCACCTATAATTTACTATTTGTAAGTGAGTGTAAAGAGCTGCTCTCTGCAAAGGAGATTGATCTACGCAGTTGGTATTCGCGAGTCACGCGATCAACAGTTTTAGCTTAGAAACAGTTCATATTTTAGATATACATGGATAAACATTATAAAATGAATTCCTCACAAATCAAGACATCTCTTTGAACATGAAAATAACATTCAGTAAATTAAGATTGCTATTTTAAAGGAGAATTCGACGTGAATTTTACTTGATATTGACACAAAACAGTCTGCTTGCTGCAAGTCTCATGGGGACGGTTTTGTCTTCGTAAATAAAACCCCCAAAAAAGAGATGCGAGTCAAAATAAAGAAACTACTAATACTTAAAACATCGGAATATTTATTTCATTTTAGATGTGTCATAACTTAGTGTTTTTAAACAAACGCAATTGTAATATGTTCAAGACATTTAAATTTGTTTTTTTCTAATAATAACTCCTCCTCCCATGTGATTTCCGAAAACCTATTAAAAATAGAAGTCGCGGGCTTCTGCCCGTCGACTAATTAAATTGAGTTGAAAACATAGCAGCAGAGACATCAGAAAATGAGTCTACATGTGGTCTTTTTTGAAAAGATGCAACATCTTCAAACTTGCCAGTTTAATCACTATGAACGGTGAAAAGCAATGGGGAAAAAGAAAACATGTTTATGAGCTTTCACAGCTTGATGCTTCCAAAATTCTTTATTGATTACAATGTACTGGTAAGAAATTGTTCTAATTTGGAATTTAACTTTTAATCTAACAGATTTTACAACATTAACCCTTTCCCTCATACGACAATTCTACAACAGACGACATTGAACATATTTTGTAAAAAAAAAAAGAAAATCTCTATAATTGAATGGATATCCTATGACTTAAAGTGGAAAACATTGTGGCAAAAGAAGAAATTGCTCATTTTGAGCAATTTCTTCTTTTTTCACTATGTTTTTAAAAAGCCGTCTGCTGCAGAGGCGTCGGAAAGCGTCTATATCTGGGAAAGGGTTAAGATGAAATTTGGAATTTTCCAAGTCCGATTAGACTGTATGTGCCAGTCATATGCCAAAGACTTTAAAAATGGTTGTTTAACCATCTAACATACATTATAAAACGTTCTACATGAAATAAATCTATCTTTATGAATGAGACCGTAACCACCACCTTATTCCTTTGTTGACTTTTCCTTTTTCTTTGCAATGACATTAAGCATTTTGTTCACGCACTTTCCCTGTCAATTACCTGTTGCTTCTCTTTAATTGTTGATAAGTGGTAAAAATCATATTTTCGCAAATTCGAAATAAAATGTAGAACTGATTACGTCAGCGTAATTTGTTTTTATAATATGGGCCAGGTCATATGAAAATCGACCTTGAAGATTCAGATCCCATTGCGCCTCTGCGTAGCCTGCTCAGGATCTGCCATTTTCTCCCTCATCCTACAATTGGTGTGAAATCCCCTTTAGAACTGTCATACAATTGGTGTGAAATCCCCCTTTAGAACTCATACAATGGGTGTGAAATCCCCTTTAGAACTGTCATTCAATGGGTGTGAAGTCCCCTTTAGAACTGTCATTCAATGGGTTTGAAATCCCCTTTAGAACTGTCATACAATTAGTGTGAAATTCCCTTTAGAACTGTCATACAATGGGTGTGAAATTCCCTTTAGAAATGTCATACAATGGGTGTGAAATCCCCTTTAGAACTGTCATTCAATGGGTGTAAAATCCCCTTAAGAACTGTCATTCAATGGGTGTGAAATCCCCTTTAGAACTGTCATTCAATGGGTGTGAAATCCCCTTTAGAACTGCCATTCAATGGGTGTGAAATCCCCTTCAGAACTGTCATTCAATGGGTGTGAAATCCCCTTTAGAACTGTCATACAATGGGTGTGAAATTCCCTTTAGAACTGTCATTCAATGGGTGGGAAATCCCCTTTAGAACTGTCATTCAATGGGTGTGAAATCCCCTTTAGAACTGTCATTCAATGGGTGTGAAATCCCCTTTAGAACTCTCATACAATGGGTGTGAAATCCCCTTTAGAACTGTCATGAATATCAAGGAATTATTAACCCTTTGCCACATACAGCATATCTCTGCAGACATCTGAAAACATCTGGGCAAATTTATGGAACATTTCTATAAATGAAAGCATGATTTTTTAATAGAGTTGAAAAGAATGTGCTAAAAGGAAAATTATGAGCATTTTCAGCACTTGCAACAATGTTTCAAAAGTTGTTTGCTGCAGATGCGTCAAATTGAACTGCAACTGGGAAAGGGTTAATTTGAGCGTTACGTTTATTCCACAGTCTCTATAGCTAGCTGGTGGTGGGATTTTCAAGTGACGCAGTTCATGATTATACAATGTCGTAGCCTTGAAGATTATGCAACTTCCGACTCTTACCTTCATGCAGACTTTTTTTGTCTCTGAAGTTGTAATCATTATTTGGAGAGAAAAAAAATGAGAGAAAATATACTAATTCTTGAATTTTTAAAAGTGATTCTAAAATTTATTCCTTTCCTCAAGAATATCCATTTATTCTGATGTTTTGAAATTGTAAAAATAAGAAGAAATAGAAAAGAAAACAATTTGAGTCAAAGAGTTAATATATATTTAATGATAGCTAGCCAACTGAATAATTAAGATGATGACTTAATTTTCTTGTAAAAAGGAAACTTTTCTGTCTAGCTGCATATATACATCCATTTTCTTATAATAGAATTTTAGGTACATGTAACAGGTGAAGTTTAGATGTCATACTGAGGAGTGAAAAATATATTAATTATTACAAAACTTGATGAATCAACCCTTTCCCACATACAAACGTCTTCTGATGCCTCTGCAGCAGAAGACTTTTGAAAACATTGGGAAAAAAGGGGAAATTGCTCAAAACGAGCAATTTCTCCGTTAGCCACAATGTTTTCAACCTTTTCCATTAATCATAACTACATTTAGAGACATTTTTGCCTACATGTTTTCAAAGTCGTCTGCTGCATATTTGCTGTATGTGGAAAAGGAGGGTTAAAAAGATTTAAACCTTGCCCTGTACGCTGTTACATAACATGTGAGGAAAGTGTACATACATACAGTCATTTCTCAACAAACTGACAGGTGACACTTGACGTAATGCCTTTTTTGAAGAGTTCTGTCCGAGCCTATGGTTATTAACCCTTTGCCCTCATATAGACGCACTATGACGCCTCTGCAGCAGACAACTTTTGAAAACATTGTGACAAAAGTAGAATATGCTCAAAACAAGCAATTTCTCCTTTTTCCACAATGTTTTTAATTTTTGACAGTAAGTAAACATTCATATATATAAAGTTTTTCTTTTTTTTGATAAGATGTGTTTGCTGCAGATTTGTTGCATGTGGGAAAGGGTTGAAGGAAAAAACCCTTATTAAAAGCATGACCTGAGTTTTCAAAATTCTGTTACCCCTTTAACAGAAAATTATCCCATGTCAGTCAAACACTGTTATTATAAGTATTTGTTCAGCCACCCTTACACGGGCGCAAATTTGGCCCCACAATGCCATGCAATGCGTCATAGCAAGGCGTGCCATTTTGGTGCTACGCAGTGGAGCGAGAAGCCGTGTTTGCAATGCGCGGCCAAAAATGGGCCGCATTGGCACTACTTGTTTACGCATAGGTTATAAGTATTGTTCACGCATTGTTCACGTCTACCGTACCACATTGTCCCGCACGACAAGCATAGTCCGCTGTCTTTCAGCGTCGCTATGCATTGCTCCGGTCACTCTTTGTCCCGCTTGGCGGCATACTATATATATAGCGTGTAGTTTCACACCTAACTTCATTCCTCAACCCTCTGTGGACGATTGCATGCATTGACACGCATTGGCATGCACCGTCGGCAGGGTTTGCGCCTTGATCACGCAATATTAACGCATTAACACACACCGTTGGCAGTGTTCAAGCTGAGTTCGCGCAGTTTTCATGCATTGTTCACGCGAGTGGCAAGCACATGGTACGAAAATTGATTCATGCCGAAAATTTCAAAATTCTCTCTACGACTTGGTATGCACCCCGCACCCTTCACACACTCCTCACGATGCGTAACGGGGACAAAATTGGTACCAGTGTCGGGGTGGCTTTACTTGGTACTTTTTTGTTTTCATTTAAAGGGGTGCTTGGAGTACTGGTGTGAGAAAGCCATGAAACACATGAGTAGGTGAACTGATCTAATGTAGGATTTTGAGGTAACATAAGAATTTAACCCTTTCCCACATTCAACAAATCTGCAGCAGAAGACTTCGAAAACATCTTGGCAAAACTATGGAAAACATTATGTTTATTTTAGTATAATATGTTGTGAATAGAGTTGGAAAACAATGTGGCAAATTGAAGAATTGCTCCTTTAATGTTACATGTTTTCTAAAGTTGTCTAGAGTTCTGCTCAAACAATCAAACCAAGCCAACACTGTAATCCCATGAGACAGAACCAAAGCATTCCATGATAAAGAAACTTTTGAAGCTTTTGCAGGAGGTGACATAAAAAAAGTAATTTCTTTATTTCCTACAATGTTCTCCACTTTGTACAATAAGTATTGTTATACCCCCCACACAAACAAGTTTGTTTGGGGGTATATAGGAATCACCCTGTCCATATGTCTTGTAAGCGCAACTCCTCCTTAACGACTGGACCGATTCCGATGAAACTTTACACAGTTGCAGTACACAACCTGAGGATGTGCATGAAGTAAGATTATCCCGGTCGGAAATATATCCGTCTGTCTGTCTCCATATGTCTTGTAAGCGCAACGGGGGCTATCCTTTTGTGAGCTCACTCACAGTTCTAGTTCAAATTGGCCGGATTTGTATTCTTTCCATAGATGTTTGCAAAGCAGATTGTTGAACTTAAAGGGAATGGAGTAATTCAGTCTCTCCAAAGAAGCTGATATATGATTATCATTGAGGAGCGGGGTCAGAGAAATTCACTGATGCCAAACTCACCAAAAAACAAAAGCATAACCCTTTTCCTCATATAGATGCTTTATGACGCCTCTGCAGCAGACAGTTTTTTGAAAACATAGTGACAAAAGAAGAAATTGCTCAAAACGAGCAATTTCTCCTTTTGCCACAATGTTTTCCAGCTTTAGTCATAGGTTATCCATTCAATTATAGAGATTTTCTATTTGTTGACGAAATATGTTCAAAGTCGTCTGCTGCAGAATATCAACTATCTACAACTTGGCTCTCAAACTATAACTTTCTCTCAAGTTGAAAAATTGTTGGAAATTCATGTTGACCATATAGACTTAATTGGAGATTGTATCCATACACGATTTCTCCCATCTGTAAAGATTAAACCTGGATTCATCGGAGAACATTGTGTTTTGCCAATGTCGCTTTTGCCATCCCTACAAACTGTTGTGCCAACTGGTTTTGGACTTGTTAGACGCATTCCTCTGAATGGACATATAATGATTGATTTTGAAAGTCAGTTCCTGGGTGCAGCCCTGATGTCGACTAATATTCTGGTACAGTACGATGATGCGCAAATACCTAGCATACTGGGGCTAAGTGGTCTTTTTAGCCTCACCCATTTTTCGATATCATGCAACCAATCTGGAAATCATACTTTTTGATTCACCAAAATATCTGTTTATTTAATTAATTTATTTATTTATTGGATTTTTATGCCGCTTTCAACATTATTTCAGTTATATCACACCGACAGTTCACTTATTCATGATCCCTGGGTAAACAAACAAGTACTAGGCTAGAAAATGTGCCTTGCCTAAGGGCACTCCACCATGACCGAGATGCCGCGACTGGGTGAAATCCCTGACGCTAACCACTCGACCACAGCGGATTCCCTGTTTATTTAATTTAGTGGTGGAGCAGCTTCAAACATGCCTTTTGCTTGCAGTTTTTCATTTTCTTATGACGATATTTTAAGATCGAAATACTTTAAAAAAAACATCTGACATAAAACTTTGAATTGTAATTTTAAACCAGAGTTAAACGCTTTATGGGGTAAAGGAGAATTATTCCTTTTAAAGCAGTTTTTTAGCTCACCTGACACAGAGCTATAGTGATGGGCTTTTGTCCGGACGTTCGTCGTCAACAATTTCTAGATTGTAAAACAAACTATGTAGTCTACAATCGTTCTTTTGCGTCCGTTCCCTCTCAGGATAGCTTTGGGACTCACAAAAGAAAGACAAAAAAGGCGGGAAGAAGAGTGATTATTCATGACGTGCTCGTGCAATGTGACAGATTCTCACTCACAATCTCCACTTATTTACCCATTTATGTCACGGTTAGTCACGGTTATTATAAGTAAAGACATATGCTATAGTGAACACTCTGGTTACATGTGTATAGTGAAAATTTAAAAATCTTCTTGTCCAAAAGTCCTTGACCAATTTGAAAATAATTTGGCACAGATGTTCCTTTGAAATTATTCCGATCCGTTTAAAAACATGGCTGCCATGGGGTGGGGCTTCATTTCCTTTTATGAATATTAAATGTATATAGGCCTGATTTTGAAATAACTAGTGTTCCTTGGGTGACTATTTACAAAGTTATATTAAATCAGGTGAGCAATCCAGGGCCATCATGGCCCTCTTGTTCACAATTGTTTTTTCAATGTGTCTGCTGTTAAGATATTAAATGTCTAAATCAGGAACAGGGACAATAGAATGTCGTTTTCAAGAACAATGCACTTTTCCTAAATGGTTTCAGGAAAAGAAATCTTTTATCACCGTTTTTTTAGAATGTCATCATTCTGCAGTTCAAATCCCTACTCAGTCCTTCATTCTTTTCAACGGTAGACAAAAGACATGTGTCTTATGTCTTACAGACTTCATGGGGATGTTACCAGTTGTCTTTGCAGAAAGTAGTGTGAACTATTGATGCATTAGAGCTACAGTGGCTGCCAGTTCACCTACCAACGTGTTTCCAGGCTTGCTCGCACCAGTACTCCTCACTACAGTTTTTCCATTTAATTTAGTAACGGGCTGCTTTTCCACTGCTAGCCCATTGGTGGAAGATATCCATGATGCTTATCACATTGACATTTGTCAAATGTCAGATTCAATTTCACAACCCCTGGTTTGACTCACTCTATCAAAATTCTGTTATGATAAAACTGAAATACTGTTGAAAATATTGTAATAAAAAGTCTGTTACTGAATCTCCAAAATATTATAATACCTGGATAAGGGCTAAGATCACCCATATATTGCAATTCTTTCTCTTAAAACTAAGATTTTAAATGTTCGAGATGCGGCAAGATGCATCAAAATGAGTTTTTTTACCCAATCCCAGATACAGAAAATCTGCTGCTGGTGACTTTGAAAACAAAAAGGCCAATACATATCGAGGGCTTAGCGTGAAACAGTTGTATCTAAAATTGGTATTTTTTATGCCCCTGGAATCACCGATTTGGTGGGCATCTAGTTTTTGGCCTGTCTGCACGAAAAAAACTTTAACCTTGGCCATTTCTTTTGAACCATAACAGGTACGGCTACCATATTTCACATGTGTATTCCATGTGACATGACCTTTTCGTCAGTGCCAACATTTTTTACTTTGCGACCTTGACCTTTGACCTAGATGTTGCCATTCTCGAAAAAAAACTTTAACCTTGGCTATTATTTTTGAACCATAACAGGTACGGCTACCATATTTCACATGTGTATTCCTTGTGACATGACCTTTCTGTCAGTACCAACATTTTTGACCTTGCGACCTTGACCTTTGACCTAGATGTTGCCATTCTAAAAAAACACTTTAACCTTGACCACTACTTTTGAACCATAACAGGTAAGGCTACCATATTTCACATGTGTATACCTTCTGACATGACCTTTCTGTCAGTACCAAAATTTTTCACCTTGCGACTTTGACCTAGATGTTGCCATTCTCGAAAAAAACTTTTAACCTTGACCACTACTTTTGAACCATAACAGGTACGGCTACCATATTTCACATGTGTATACCTTGTGACATGACCTTTCTGTCAGTACCAAACATGTTCACCTTGCGACCTTGACCTTTGACCTAGATGTTGCCATTCTCAAAAAAACCTTAAACCTTGACCACTTCTTTTGAACCATAACAGGTACGGCTACCATATTTCACATGTGTATTCCTTGTGACATGACCTTTCTGTCAGTACCAACATTTTTGACCTGGCGACCTTGACCTTTGACCTAGATGTTGCCATTCGGGGGCATCAGTGTTTCACAAACACATCTTGTTTACCAAGGTTAATCACCTCACCATAAAGTCTTTATAAGCGTTAAATCCCTTTTCTTGGTAAACAATGTAAATTTAGGTGCCATTGCTCGTTCCTAAATGGCACCTAAATTTGCATTGTTTACAAAAGGGTCAAAATTGACCCTAAACCAGGGTTTTCAAAATAGGTTTTAAGTTACAACCGTTTCACGCCAAGCCCTCGATATGGAAAGTTTCATGTCATAAAATTATAATGATTGTAATTATCCGCTCACGATGAGGGGATATATTAGGAACCACCCGTATATTTTACATACATGTCACTATGACATGATTGCTCAAGCAACTTTATGTCTAAGCCGATTGTTATAAAACTTAATTGATATGTTCACAATGTTCAAGGTCATTATAGTGACTATGATTAGTCTGTACGAAACAGCTTCACTGCTCTAGCACTTTCATTTGTGGGGGGAAATTCCTTCATACAAAAGCTCCGTGTCAAGAGAGCTTCGATGGGAAAGCCGCTTACCAATCTTGGTCGAAGGTCAAGGTTACAGTGACTATGATATGTGCGTATGAAACAATGTCATCCCGCATGCTATTTCATTTTATGGGCGAAAATCCTTTCCCTTAACTCATACAACAATTCTGCAGCAGACAACTTTGAACATATTTTGTCAAAAAATAGAAAATCTCTAATTGATTGGATAACCTATGACTAAAAGTGGAAAACGTTGTGGCAAAAGGAGAAATTGCTTGTTTTGAGCAATTTCTTCTTTTGTCACTATGTTTTCAAAAAGCTGTCTGCTGCAGAGGCCTCAGAAAGTGTCTATATGAGGGAAAGGGTTGACAGACAGGTTCAGTTTTAAGAGAGCTTAGATGGGTTCGCATTTCACCGACCTATGTTCAAGGTCAAGGTCACAGTGGATATAGTACAACAGTACAATAGACCCTTTGGGGGGATTTGTATTGTCTCTGTTATAAAATAAAGATGAACAATATTTGGCAAAAGTAGAAATTGCTCATCTTTTTATCGCCTGCTGAAGGATACGCTAATGGTTTGGCATTGTGCTTCCACCCATCCCCTGTCTTCCGTCTTTCTGTCGGTCCGTCCAGAGCTACATCTAAGGCATGGTTGGATGAATTTGATTAAAACTTAGAAATGGAGATTGGTTACCACCATTGCATGGATAAAGGGGAAAAGGCAGATGGCAAGTTTCAGTAAGATTCCTTCAAAAATACCAGTTATGTCTTGTTGAACTTATATTGTATAATGTACTGTATTATAATGGTTGATATCACAACTATCTTGTGATTACTCTACAGGCCACATTGAACCATCAACATTCATGAATATTCATCAGAACTTTTATCTCCATCATATTTAAATTCTAAACTGGGTCCCATGGAACAAAAAAATAGATCGCAAGGTAAAATTCAACAAAAACCTTATGAACACTCGAGAAGCCTAATTTTTCATCAAATCATCAAAAGGGTCCATCAGAACATTCATCTCCATCAAGTCCCAGTCAGATTCAAAACAGATTCATATAGGGTAAAAAAATAAGTCACTAGCAAAACCTAGAGGCCACACTTTTCATCCAATCTTAATGAAAATATATCAGATCTTTCATCTCCATAAGTCCTTAGTCAGGTACCAAACTGAGTCATGTGGGGTCAAAAACTAGGTCACTAAGTCAAATTATAGAAATACATCTTGAACACATTTGAGGAAATATTTTAGCCATTTTTCCTCTCTAATCAAAGTTTTTACAACTTTCTTGAAGCAGATAATGTATCACATAATGGGTTTTTAACCCTATCACACTTGTACTAGACCGCTTTTAAAAACATTGTAGCAAAACATATTGAGCAATTTCTCCTTGTTTTCAAATCTATTCAATAATTATACTTTCATCCACATGGATATGTTATAATAATAATAAAGACTTTATTTAACCCTTTCCCTCATACGACAATTCTGCAGCAGACGACATTGAACACATTTTGTCAAAAAATAAAAAAATCTCTATAATTTAATGGATAACCTGTGACTAAAAGTGGAAAACATTGTGGCAAAATGAGAAATTGCTTGTTTTGAGCAATTTTTTATTTTGTCGCTATGTTTTCAAAAAGGCGTCTGCTGCAGAGGCGTCAGAAAGCGTCTATATGAGGGAAAGGATTAAAGAGGCAACAGAGTTGGGTTAACCCAGTCTTCCCTCAGGGCCTCTGCATCAAATATTTTCACAATATACATTTGACATATACTGTGAAGGACAATATTAAGTATAGACAATTATTAAAAGCAAACATTTTTGTGTCAAAATAATTATGTGCATTCTCATTTATAACATAAAAAGTTACAACACAAGAGAAAGTTGATGCAACGCATCAATGTCGCTGGATATCCATAGTGCAGTTATGCATAACACTAACATTATAGTAGTTGAATAAACAGTTATCAACTGAGGGGCATATTGGAACATCAGGGGTGGGTGGGGTCAAGTAAAAATGTATCATAACTTGCATTGTTTTGTCAACGAAGTGAATGATAATTGAAGCCTTTCATTGTTTATGATCAATCTCCATTCCAAAGTAGGTTGACCATACACACAACCAACTAATTATTGATCATAAACAGTAATGGAAATGAGAAATCTTGCCAATCATTAGTCTTAGTATGTATACAGTGCTTTCATTAAGGAATTATTATAAGAGTTGTGAATTCCACATACACTTTTCAAGATGTTTGTCAGAATATTTGAATTTTATTATTTTTCAATAAAACCACAAAACAGACAATTTAGGATTTGCATGCAATAGCACGTCATAACAATATGCAGATCGGAAGCAACATGCCTTTAGGGAATTAAATGACACATTTAAAATTGTCAAGGACGAAATAATTTTGTACGAAAGACCCGATTCTTTCTTATTCGCAGAGGTGTCGTTCTTGAAACTCTCTTTATAGGCAGAGAGTGTTCGTTCAAAGTAATTTTTCTATTAAAACTAGTTTTATCTCGGTTTGTTCATTTCTTCATTTGTTTCGAACCAAATAAACATTTTAAATCACCTACGATTTACTATTTGTAAGTGAGTGTAAAGAGACGGCTCTCTGCAAAGGAGATTGATCTACGCAGTTGGTATTCGCGAGTCACGCTTCAAGCAGGTGCGCGTATGTAAACAAATTAGACTGCGACGTAAAGGTTTGTAGTTATCGCCTTTTGAGTACATGTAGTATATAGTGTAAAATAAAGTATACCAGTCTAGCTAATAGGGACTGTTTTGTCTTCGTAAATAAAACAAAAAAACATAAATGCGAGTCAAAATAAAGAAACTGAAAATACCTAATACATCGGAATATTTATTTCATTTTAGATGTGTCATTACTTAGTGTTTTTAAACATACACAATTGTAATATGTTCAAGACATCTAAATGTGTTTCTTTCTAACAATAATCCCCCCTCCCATGTGATTTCCGAAAACCTATCAAAAATAGAAGTTGCGGGCTTCTGCCCGGCGACTAATAAATCCTTGATAATCCTTTCCCAGAGTGCTATGTATGAATATATCTAATTAACTTTTAAATTTCTGCAATGTAAGGTTCCAAAGTTTTGGTCCAGGGTTGATGATTTCCTAAATAAATTGATTGTGGTTTTGGGATGGATCCTTGATATTTGATTTGTATCTATAGACATGTAATCTAGTAATATCATTATTCATAGATTGATAGATAAAGATAGCCTTTTTATGCCCCCGGAATCTCCGATTCGGTGGGCATATAGTTTTTGGCCTGTCTGTTGGTTGGTTGGTCTGTTGGTCTGTCTGTCTGTCTGCACAAAAAAAACTTTAACCTTGGCCATTACTTTTGAACCATAACAGGTACGGCTACCATATTTCACATGTGTATTCCTTGTGACATGACCTTTCTGTCAGTACCAAAATTGTTGACCTTGCGACCTTGACCTTTGACCTAGATGTAGTTTTTGGCCTGTCTGCACAAAAAAAACTTTAACCTTGACCACTACTTTTGAACCATAACAGGTACGGCTACCATATTTCACATGTGTATTCCTTGTGACATTACCTTTCTGTCAGTACCAAAATGTTTGACCTTGCGACCTTGACCTTTGACCTAGATGTTGCCATTCTCGAAAAAAACTTTAACCTTGGCCATTACTTTTGAACCATAACAGGTACGGCTACCATATTTCACATGTGTATTCCTTGTGACATGACCTTTCTGTCAGTACCAACATTTTTGACCTTGACCTTTGACCTAGATGTTGCCATTCTCGAAAAAAACTTTAACCTTGGCCATTACTTTTGAACCATAACAGATACGGCTACCATATTTCACATGTGTATTCCTTGTGACATGACCTTTCTGTCAGTACCAACATTTTTGACCTTGCAACCTTGACCTTTGACCTAGATGTAGTTTTTGGCCTGTCTGCACGAAAAAAACTTTAACCTTGACCACTACTTTTGAACCATAACAGGTACGGCTACCATATTTCACATGTGTATTCCTTGTGACATTACCTTTCTGTCAGTACCAAAATGTTTGACCTTGCGACCTTGACCTTTGACCTAGATGTTGCCATTCTCGAAAAAAACTTTAACCTTGGCCATTACTTTTGAACCATAACAGGTACGGCTACCATATTTCACATGTGTATTCCTTGTGACATGACCTTTCTGTCAGTACCAACAATTTTGACATTGCGACCTTGACCTTTGACCTAGATGTTGCCATTCTCGAAAAAAACTTTAACCTTGGCCATTACTTTTGAACCTTAACAGATACGGCTACCATATTTCACATGTGTATTCCTTGTGACATGACCTTTCTGTCAGTACATTTTTGACCTTGCGACCTTGACCTTTGACCTAGATGTTGCCATTCTCAGTTTTTTTTTTAACCTTCCCCACTACTTTTGAACAATAACAGGTAAGGCTACCATATTTCACATGTGTATACCTTGCGACCTTGACCTTTGACCTAGATGTTGCCATTGGGGGGCATCAGTGTTTCACAAACACATCTTGTTGTAAATTATAAAGTTATGAGAGAGAAAGGATTAACCCTTTCCCTCATACAACAAATCTGCATCAGATGGCTTTGAACATATTTTGTCAAAAAATAGAAAATCTCTATAATTGAATGGATAACCTATGACTAAAAGTGGAAAACATTGTGGCAAAAGGAGAAATTGCTCGTTTTGAGCAATTTCTTCTTTTGTCACCATGTTTTCAAGAAGCTATCTGCTGCAGAGGTGTCAGAAAGCGTCTATATGAGGGAAAGGGTTAAAAGAATTAGCTGAGGAAAAAGGGATAAAGCCCTTTCCCATAATTATGCAACACATCTACAGCAGACAACTTTCAAAACATCTGTGCACAAATTTAATATAGAAAATGTCTATACATGAAAGTACGAATATTGAATAGAGTTGAAAACATTTTGTGGCAATTGGAGAAATTGCTCATTATGAGTATTTTTCTTTTTTTGACACAATATTTTCAAGGTCTTAATTTCTGCTGCAGATGCCTCTACAAGTGGGAAAGAGTTAACTTTTTCCCTCATATGACAATTCTGCAGCAGACGACTTTGAACATATTTTGTCAAAAAATAGAAAATCTCTACAAATGAATGGATAACCTATGAATAAAAGTGGAAAACATTGTGGCAAATGGAGAAATTGCTATGTTTTCAAAAAGCAGTCTGCTGCAGAGTCGTCAAAAAGCGTCTATATGAGGGAAAGGGTTAAAACAGATGAGAAACCATGATGCTGACTCTTTCAATTCATTAGATTATTTTTTGATTTGCATTTTTTGACAAAAGAGACGAATAAATGAATGAAAATGTTCCCTTTAGGAAAAAAACCTGCACAATATTGTCACCATTAGCACTTTTAAATGCATAAAAACTGCATTGTTTAGTGCATTGTTGACTGAACCTGCCTTTTTATCTGCCATTATTATGGCAATTCAGGACACTATCCTCATATTAAACCCTTCCCTTCCTTTTATGAAAACTTTGAAATACAAAAAAACCTAGACAGATTACTTTTAGTTAACATATTTATATTTATTTTATGGTTCGCTGTAAAATCTTTTTCACATACAGAAAATCTATGTACTGCAAAAGACTGCACAAATATGAAAAATCTATATAAATGAAGGGTGTCACATTAAATAGAGTTAAAACAATATTATGGTAGGGGAGATATGACTGAATGCATTATCTGCCATGCTTTCAAAGTCATGTACAGCTGTAATAGCTATGATCATTACCAGGTTACACAAAGATATTATTCAAGGGGTTGTTAGTTTGAAATCGGACTTGGCCAACTTTTTTTCAGATCGATTTACAAAATCATTTCAACTAGCTCAGAATGTATGTGGTAGCCAGTTGCCTACAGTCAGAATGCTATGTGGATAACTTGTTACAGAGCAAAGCAACAGTCCGGTTGTGGGTACTGCATGCCCACTGTGATATTACTGAAAAGCTGTTGAAAGTGTCATTTATAAATTTCTATCAATCAATCAATACACAAATCATCTGCTTTAACCCTTTACCTGTTGCAGATGTATTTTTTACTCAGTATGCAGGTGATAACTTATTAAAGCAATGTGACAAAAGAAAGTATATATAGCTCATAATGAGCAATTCTCCTTTTGCAACAATGTTTTCAATTCTTTTTCAATAACTTTCATTACTTTCATTTTAGGAGATTTTCCATAGTTTGCCTTTAACCCTTTCCCTCATAGGACAATTCTACAGCAGACGACTTTGAACGTATTTTGTCAAAAAATGGAAAATCTCTATAATTGAACGGTCATAACCTATGACTAAAAGTGGAAAACATTGTGGCCAAAGAAGAAATTGCTCGTTTTTGTTTTGAGCAATTTCTTCTTTTGTCACTATGTTTTCAAAAAGCCGTCGGCTGCAGCGACATCAAAAAGCGTCTATATGAGGGAATGGGTTAAGTTCTCCAATTAGTTTGCTGAAGACTTGTTAAATGTGTGAAAGAGGGAAGATTATAAGTTTGTCAGTTGAAGTAAAGGGTAAATGAAAAATATTGCATAATTTTTAATGAAGTTGGGAGGGGCTTTTTTTTCCCCATGTACAATTTGCTTGACATTTAATCAATCCTGTCCTTTTCAAGCTTTTAAAAGAGAGGATATTTGAAAATGATTTTGCTTTTCAGAAATTGTTCATGTGGTTGATATCGATGTACCAGTTTTTTTTTATCTCCCACATACAATCATATAGATGCTTTCTGATGCCTCTGCAGAAGACTTTTTAAAAACATTGTGACAAAAGAAGAAATTGCTTTTCAGAAAGAACACTTTTATTTGTTAATTAACCCTTTCCCTCATATAGACGCTTTCTGACGCCTCTGCATCCCACAGCTTTTTAAAAACATAGTGATAAAAGAAGAAATTGCTCAAAATGAGCAATTTCTCCTTTTGCCACAATGTTTTCCACTTTTAGTTATAGGTTATCCATTCAATTTAAGAGATTTTCTATTTTTTGACAAAATATGTTCAAAGTCGTCTGCTACAGAATTGTTTTATGAGGGAAAGGGTTAAGATATTCCATACTTCTGTCTACATGTTTTTAAAGTCGGCTGCTGCAAATTTGTTTTATGTGGGTTAAATTCCTGATATGGCATAACCTTTTGTTAAGAGTCGTCTGCTTTGAAAACATAATGAGAAAAAGGTTTTTAAAATAGAAGAATACATTTGATTCAGAATTGAAAATATATAAACAAACTGTCTCCTTATTCAACAGTGTTTTTAAGATGAAAATTAATGGCATATTATTTTGCATCAGAAGTTGGTTGCATCATGTAAATAAAAGGATGGAGACAATTTGTTGAAGTTGCCTATATTTATGTTCAAATTAAACAAGTCAACACATTTTTTTTTTCATGAGGAAAGGGCTAATTTGTATTCAACCCTTTTTTTGTCAAGAACAGCAGACGACTAAATTACAGTTCAATGTCTGATATGCATTTTTTTGACAAAGGTGAGCTGTTGAAGTTGATGCAGACAAAAAAAGTGAAACCCCTCAGGCGACCTTTTACACTGGATAAAAATGGAAGAAAAGAAAGCTAATTCACTATATTTGCAGATGTAATAATAAAATGCTGGAAATTGAAAAGAAAAATTGTCGTCTGCAGCAGATGCAAGTTTCTCTCCTCTGATACAATAATGTAAAAATAATGTGTTGGCTTATCGCCAAGAAGCTGTAATTTGTCACAGCATTGCATGTGCAGTAGTGTGCATGCAGACGAAACATGCATTTATATAGCAAGATTGATATAAAGTGACAACTTATAAAAAATGAATGCATTAAAAAAAGTGTATTTTTACCGTACATTCTTCTCTGTGGGTGATCATTTAAAAACTCACCAGTATAGACACAATTCTTGATGATAGTTTATGACACTGTAGACTCTTATTTGACTTTGCCAAATAGAAAAAAACAGGCTTAGTGACACAATAG
This sequence comes from Serripes groenlandicus, assembly GCA_031761405.1. Taxonomy (NCBI): domain Eukaryota; kingdom Metazoa; phylum Mollusca; class Bivalvia; order Cardiida; family Cardiidae; genus Serripes; species Serripes groenlandicus. Next base: position 55,512,196 of record JASEVX010000011.1, on the reverse strand, counting down.
TAAATCTTGGTGGATTTTAGTAGTTAACCCTTTCCCTCATACGACAATTCTGCAGCAGACGACTTTGAACGTATTTTGTCAAAACATAGAAAATCTCCATAATTGAATGGATAACCTATGACTAAAAGTGGAAAACATTGTGGCAAAAGGAGAAATTGCACGTTTTGTGCAATTTCTTTTTTTGTCACTATGTTTTCAAAAAGCCGTCTGCTGCAGAGGCGTCAGAAAGCGTCTATATGAGGGAAAGGGTTAAGAGACCGGCGCAATATTGTGGGAAAAGGAGAAAATTGTCATTTCTGGATCTCATCCTTTTTATTCAGAAATTCATCAGCTGCAATGGCAATGTTTTCTGCACTCCTTACCTGATTTCTGCTGCTTTAAACAGAGCTTCCCACGTGAGGACTAATTTTGATGCATCTGCAGCAGACAACCTTTGAAAACATTGGGGAAAAAGTAGATATTGCTCATAATGAGCAATTTCGTTATTTCTTATTTTGCTACAATATGTTCAAATCTATTTCATTTTTTTTGCCAATATGTTTTCAATTGTCTGGAGAAGATTTTTAAAGTTTTGACTTAATAGCCATATAAGGTAAAACAGCTTGCCCCCTGGTGGCCATGCTTTTTTTTACCAATCAACATGGCTTGTTTGAATCTGATAGAAGGTCACCCAAGGAACATTCCTACAAAATTATTTGGAATTCAGACAGATGCTTTTGGAGAAGAAGATTTTTAAAGTTTTCACTATAGCCATATAAGACAAATCATCCCTGACCCCACTGGCTGCCATGTTTTTTGACCAATCAACATGGCTTGAGGGAATCTGATAGAGGGTCACCTGAAAGGAACATTTCTACAAAAAAATATTTGAAAATCGGCTAACCATGCAATTTGGAAAGAGATTTTTTTTTAGCTTTAGGTTGTTAACCAGGTTTTCCGAAGGAAAAATCTGGTTATTAGTTTGGCGAAGTCGGCGGGCAGTTGGGCGGGCGTCAACTTTCCTTGTCCGGACCATAACTTTGCCATGCATAGAGATATTTTCAAATAACTTGGCACAAACATGCACCATATCAAGATGATGTGCCAAATGCAAAAAAAAAATCTGTAGATTCAAGGTCAAGGTCACAGTGATAAGAAATAGACTTTAATTTAACTTTTCTTGTCCGGACCATAACTTTGTCATGCATAGAGATATTTTCAAATAACTTGGCACAAACATGCACCATATCAAAATGATGTGCCAAATGCAAAAGAATTCTGTAGATTCAAGGTCAAGGTCACAGTGATAAGAAATAGACTTTAATTGAACTTTTCTTGTCCGGACCATAACTTTGTCATGCATAGAGATATTTTCAAATAACTTGGCACAAATATGAACTATATCAATATGATGTGTCACATGCAAAACATTTGTCTGTAGCTTCAAGGTCAAGGTCACAGTGACAATGCTTCGTAACCATGGCGACAAACTCCAAACATGGATTTTATTCTCATCGTTGGTTTGTAATTTCACCCTATTTTGCAATGAGCATATTTCATAACTAATGTAACTCAAGCATCTAACTTCAACAACAATATTTCTATTGCATGCTCAAATTGAGTAAGTTTCATAACCTCGGGCCCTGGATCTAGTCTGTTTGCAAAGGCATAAACGTGTTACTATCAAGTAAAGGGTTAAGGCAGATCACTGATTATCAACCTGGCATTAGGGATCCTAAAATGTGGCTGCTTACAACGAAAGGTTGCTTAATATCTGTTATCTATTATATGTTCTTAATACATGAGGGCCGAGCCCCGGTAGCTCAGTCGGTAACGACGCGGTCAATCCAGGGGTTGTGAGTTCGAATCCCGGCTCGGCCAACTTTCTTTCCGATGATTGACAAAAGTCAACGCGACATGCGTCATTCGTCTTCCACCAATGGGCTAAGTCTATGTGGAAAAGCAGCCAGTTGCTTGGGAAGATTGTTGTGTGGAGTACTGGTGTGAGAAAACCAGGAAATGCATGAGTAGGTGAACTGGCCGCCGTGATATAACTGAGAAATTGTTAAAAACGGCGTTAAACCCCACTCAATCAATTAATACATGAGGCCATCAACACATGATTGACTGTATTGAACTGATATTTGTTAGATAAAATTGTGATATATTTAATTGACAAAGTAATTATGATTATTCATCAATAGAAATATTCCCTGTTACTTGAATTACTAGCTTTGTTTAACTATTAACAGAAAGATTTGACAGATCTGTTAATTCTTAATCAAACACCTTCCATTATAGAAAACCTGGTTTCATGGAATTTCCATTTATGAGAAAACATTGAGAGGATGCTACCTGTGAAGGTTCATGCTAATTCGCCCAGCGGTTACAGAGAAGTTGTTTGAAGCAAAATGTTGATGCAAAGCACAAAGGACAATTCCCCATGACATAAGCTTGACTGACTATCAGCCAGTGGAGCTAAAAATGAGCAAGCAAAAGAAGTCTAAATGATTTGGACGGCCATACTGGGTGCCATTGCAACAATCCTGAAAGAAAAGGCCTGGTCAGGGTTCAAACCGTAAACCTTACTATCCCATCCGCCTCAGTGGTGCAGTGGTAAGAGGGTCCCATGCAAGAGCGAGTTCAATCACCGGTCAGGTTATTATAACCACCGACACACAGTATCAATTTGAAGAAAATATATTGGTCAGTCCTGAGCCAGATCAAGCTATTCAGATATCCCTTTCCCACATTCAGATGCCATCGTACACCTGCAGCAGACGACTTTTGAAAACATGATGAACAATTTCGCTTTTTGCCACAATGTTTTCGAGCCTATCTAATAATTTAACTCTCATTTATTGAGATTTATCATGTTTTTTCCAATATATTTTCAAAGTAGTCTGCTGTAGATTGGTTGTATGTAATGGTAAGTTTGTTTGTTTTATTTGTGTTTTACGCCGTTTTCAACATTATTTCAGTTATATCTCGGCAACAGTTTTCTTATTCATGATCCCTGGGTAAACAAACCAGTACTAGGCTAGGAAATGTGACCTGCCCAAGGTCACCCCACCATAACCGTTGCGCAGTGACTGGGGATCGAACCCAGGATGCTAACCACTGGGCCACTTCGGATTCCTGCATGTTGGTAAGGGATATGCAGGTTGATCTGGATCAAAGCTGCCCCTGCGAAACAGTCTTGAACTGTTCTAAAACTATTCTAGAAAATTCTAGAAATGTTCTGGAACTCATGTCTAGAACTGTTCTAGAATTTTATGGCACAGTTCTAGAACGTTAAGTGAGACAATTTTTCCAGAAGAATTGTTCTAGAATTGTTCTGGAAAAATTGTCTCACTTAACGTTCTAGAACTGTCCCACAAACATTCTAGAATAGTTCTAGACCAGAGTTCCAGAACAATTCTAGAATAGTTCAAGAATGGTTTCAGAACAATGAAGGTTTGTTCCAGAAATGATGCGGGATGGTTGTAGAATGGTTCCAGGACACCTGCTCAGTAAACAGCTGAATCATATTTGTATCTGTTCTAGAGCTTGGGTGGGATGTACCTAGAACAATCCAAGAAATATTCAAATAAAAGTAAACTCACAGAAACTACAATGATGTTTGCATTTATTACATGTCTAAGATAGACTGTTGTAATGGGTTATCCTAGACATGGTAGTAAATTACAAAATTAACTGAAAATGCCAGGGCCTGGAAATGACTAAGGCCTAAAAGTGTTCCAAAATATAATCACCAAAGATGATGAATTTCACTTTAAATCACTGAATAAACATTCATTAACATTATAGTTTTACCTGTCAAGTGTTTCTAAGCCAAGTTGAATACATTCTGTGCTTGTAAATCTTCATTTTATGTTTTTTCTATCTGCTTTTATCATTAGAATGAGAAGAAAAGTTATTTACAAATCACTTTGTACATAATATTTGATGACAATCCATTATAACCGAGTGTTTTGTGAAAACATTGCCTGAATTTGAACATGTCACATTGTCATCCATTTTGAAAATTTAAAATCTCAACTTCCTGTTGTTGTCGTTGCAATTATTAAAAAAAAAATGGTTGTATTTATAAGTGTTATTATTTCTCTTCTGAATGGATCAAGTTTAAGTGATTCACACCGAGTTAAAAAATACTAAGTCATTATTATTTAATTAAATTGACTGAGTAAAAATATTCTAAAAGTGTATTGGAATTCTGTTGTAGATAATTTCTAGAACATATGCAGAACTTGATATGATGATGATGATCTTCTAGAATTTTGTTTTAGAAAAATTTGTTGAACATTTGAAGAACTTGATATTGCCTTGAAATATTCTAAAAATGTTCCAGAAATAAGTTCTAGAACATTTGTAGAACTTGTAAATCACAGATTATAATTTGTAGAAACTAATTTTGTCCTTGAAAAGTTCTAAAAATGTTCTAGAATATTTCAAGATCACTTTCAGAGTGAAAACAAGTTCAACAAATGTTCTGGATATTTTCTAGAACATGCATATGTTAATGTTTTAGAACTGTTCTAGATCTGTTCCAATTTCTAGAACATAATTTTGCAGGGGTGTTCGCATATGCCTTAAGTTTGGTTTTTCTTGCAGCAACACTCATTAATTCATCTTATGATGAAAAAAAAAAGACATGGATAAAGAACAGGAAACTATGTGCATGGTGTTTTTATAGATTTTTCAATTAAATGACACAGGACTAGATAAGGAGCAACAAACTGGCATTTGACCTACCATATTTCTCTTGCTACTCAATGAAACCCTATGTTGTTGGCCCCAAAAAAGAATCTCCTCAGTGAGACAATTCTTTTGAGTACGCACAACATAACATTTTGAAGTCAATTAAATTAAAATAAGAAATACGCCACTTATCAAGAGCTCATCAATGAGATTTTCGCTGGGGGGCTAATACAGATAAAATGCAGGAAAAAACAAGTAGTAAATAAAAAAAAAAAATATTGTTTAAACCTCCTTTCCCATAATACTAAATTTGGAGCAGACAATTTTGACAACATCTAGTTAGAAATATGTTAAACTTCTATAAATGAAAGAGTATAATCATAAAGAATGTACATGTAGTTAACCCTTTCCCTCATACGACAATTTTGAACATATTTTGTCAAAAATTAGAAAATCTCTATAATTGAATGGATAACCTATGACTAAAAGTGGAAAACATTGTGTCAAAAGGAGAAATTACACGTTTTATGCAATTTCTTATTTTGTCACTACGTTTTCAAATAGCCGTCTGCTGCAAAGGCGTCAGAAAGCGTCTATATGAGGGAAAGGGTTAAGGCAAAGAGAAAAATTGCTCATAATGAGAAATTTCTATTTTTGCCACAATGTTTTCAAAAGTCGTCTGCTGAAGAGGCGTCAGAAAGTGGCTGTATGTGGGAAATGGTTAAATCTGAATATAGACCTGTACCAAGTAATTTGAGAGAAGTAATATGAAAACTGAATAATTCACCAATTGCGGTGCAGCCTTCCACCATTTAAACTCCTTCCCAGTGATGAAGTTAACTTCTGATGTCTGCTTCAGATGACTTCTGAAAACAATACGTAAATCTATTAACCCTTTCACTCATACAACAATTTTGCAGCAGACGACTTTGAACATATTTTATCAAAAACTAGAAAATCTATAATTGAATGGATAACCTATGACTAAAATAGGAAAACATTGTGGTAAAAGGAAAAATTGTTTGTTTTGAGCAATTTCTTCTTTTTTCACTAATTTTTGTTTTTAAAAAGCCGTCTGCTGCTGAGGTGTCAGAAAGCGTCTATATGAGGGAAAGGGTTAAAAACATTGTGACAAAAGGTAAAATTGCTCATGATGAGCTATCTCTCCTTTGCAGCCTCAACCCTTTTAACAGCTTTTAATAATTATAATTTAATTGATAGATAAGTTCACTATTTTTTGCCTAGATGTTATCAATGTCGTCTGCTACAGCCTTGTTGTTTGTGGGAAAAGGTTAAAAGGCTAGAAAAAAGAATAAGATAGATGTGTCAAGTGTTATAGCTTATATTCAGCTAAATTCCTGCATCTAAGATATTATCATCCTTTTTATGCCCCCGCGGAATCTCCGATTCGGGGGGCATATAGTTTTTGGCCTGTCTGTCTGTTGGTCTGTCTGTCTGCACAAAAAAAACTTTAACCTTGACCAGTACTTTTGAACCATAACAGGTACGGCTACCATATTTCACATGTGTATTCCTTGTGACATTACCTTTCTGTCAGTACCAAAATGTTTGACCTTGCGACCTTGACCTTTGACCTAGATGTAGTTTTTGGCCTGTCTGCACGAAAAAAACTTTAACCTTGACCACTACTTTTGAACCATAACAGGTACGGCTACCATATTTCACATGTGTATTCCTTGTGACATTACCTTTCTGTCAGTACCAAAATGTTTGACCTTGCGACCTTGACCTTTGACCTAGATGTTGCCATTCTCGAAAAAAACTTTAACCTTGGCCATTACTTTTGAACCATAACAGGTACAGCTACCATATTTCACATGTGTATTCCTTGTGACATGACCTTTCTGTCAGTACCAACATTTTTGACCTTGCGACCTTGACCTTTGACCTAGATGTAGTTTTTGGCCTGTCTGCACGAAAACAACTTTAACCTTGACCACTACTTTTGAACCATAACAGGTACGGCTACCATATTTCACATGTGTATTCCTTGTGACATTACCTTTCTATCAGTACCAAAATGTTTGACCTTGCGACCTTGACCTAGATGTTGCCATTCTCGAAAAAAACTTTAACCTTGGCCATTCCTTTTGAACCATAACAGGTACGGCTACCATATTTCACATGTGTATTCCTTGTGACATGACCTTTCTTTCAGTACCAACATTTTTGACCTTGCGACCTTGACCACCTTTAACCTAGATGTTGCCATTCTCGAAAAAAACTTTAACCTTGGCCATTACTTTTGAACCATAACAGGTACGGCTACCATATTTCACATGTGTATTCCTTGTGACATGACCTTTCTGTCAGTACCAACATTTTTGACCTTGCGACCTTGACCTTTGACCTAGATGTTGCCATTCTCGAAAAAAAAATTAACCTTGGCCATTACTTTTGAACCATAACAGATACGGCTACCATATTTCACATGTGTATTCCTTGTGACATGACCTTTCTGTCAGTACCAACATTTTTGACCTTGACCTTTGACCTAGATGTTGCCATTCTCAATTTTTTTTTAACCTTCCCCACTACTTTTGAACCATAACAGGTAAGGCTACCATATTTCACATGTGTATACCTTGTGACATGACCTTTCTGTCAGTACCAAAATGTTTCACCTTGCGACCTTGACCTTTGACCTAGATGTTGCCATTCTCGAAAAAAACTTTAACCTTGACCACTACTTTTGAACCATAACAGGTACGGCTACCATATTTCACATGTGTATTCCTTGTGACATGACCTTTCTGTCAGTACCAACATTTTTGACCTGGCAACCTTGACCTTTGACCTAGATGTTGCCATTGGGGGGCATCAGTGTTTCACAAACACATCTTGTTTATCAATGTTTTATATATTTATGGAGTAGTTCTGCTACATTAACCCTTTCCCTCATACAACAATTCTGCAGCAGACAACCTTGAACATATTTTCTAAAAAAGTAGAAAATCTCTATAACTGAATGGATAACCTATGACTAAAAGTGGAAAACATTGTGGCAAAAGGAGAAATTGCATGTTTTGCGCAATTTCTTCTTTTGTCACTATGTTTTCAAATAGCTGTCTGCTGCAGAGGCGTCAGAAAGCGTCTATATGAGGGAAAGTGTTTGTATAACGAATAAGATTAGACTGCAAGTATTTGTTCATATACCAGGATAAATGTTAAAATAAAGGGCCTAATTTAACTTCTTCAAAAAGAGGACCATTATAAATACATGTAGTCCTAAATAATATTTCTCATTTGATATAACATTCAATCTGACTAAAGTACACGATCTGACCAAGTGTAAGATCTGATGGCGATCCATTCAAATTCATCTTCTTGTTTTATCCGATTTTTATTTGAACCAATCAGAGGACTCGTTTCAACAAACGTTTGACTTAACATTCAAAATGGCGTCTATTGACGAAGTTGAGCAAATTCAAAATAGACCATTTAAAACCAGAGCAAAGAACATTTTTGGATGTTGTATGGTCAGGGAAAGATTGTATCGGTGTTTTGCCGCATTTCCGCATTTGTAACCATGATGCAGTCGTCATAAGAACTATACATGCGTGTAAATCACTATGCGAAAATTGGGATCCCGTGCTAAATATAGATTTTGTTGGTAAATATAGACTTTTACTTTCACTTTCAAAAACGTGAAAGCAAGGTTCTGATTGGCTGGCGGAAAGGTCGTCTGAACGTGACCCTGTATCGGTTGTCCTCAGATCCTATGCGTAGCGTTAATAGGAGATAATTTTAATGAGATTGATATAACATTTTTAGCTCGACTATTCGAAGAATATGAGAGTTATACTACTCACCCTGGCGTCGGCGTCCACGTCACACTTTGGTTTAGGTTTTGCATGCAAGTACTTAAATACTACATGTATTGCATTGAAACTTTCTACAACCCTACTAAACTATCACACCTATGTAGATTATCAAGTTAGATAACTCTATCCTGCATTTTATGCAAGTTATGGCCCTTTTTTTACTTAGAAATTCTGGTTAAAGTTTTGCGTGCAACTTAATTAAAAGTCCATATCTCAGTATTTTCTTGATGCATTACATTGAAACTTTATACAACCCTACCAAACTATCACACCTGTGTAGATTATCAAGTTAGATAACTCTATCCTGCATTTTATGCAAATTATGGCCCTTTTTTTACTTAGAAATTCTGGTTAAAGTTTTGCGTGCAACTAAATTAAGAGTTCATCTCAGTATTTACTTGATGCATTGCATTGAAACTTTATACAACCCTACCCAACTATCCCACTTATGTAGATTATCAAGTATGATAACTCTATCCTGAATTTTATGCAAGTTATGGCCCTTTTTAACTTAGAAATTCTGGTTGAAGTTTTGCGTGCAACTACATTAAGGGATCATATCTTAGTAACTACTTGATGCATTGCATTGAAACTTTATGCAACCCTTCTCAACCATCACACCTATGTAAACAATCAAGTATGATAACTCTATCCAGTATATTTTGCAATATATAGCCCTTTTTTTAACTAGAAATTTGTTTAAAGTTTTGCATGCAACTACATTAAGACGATATCCTAGTATTTACGTGATGCATTGCTTTGAAACTTTATACAACCCTTCCAAATATCACAAATATGTTGATTTTCAAGTTAAATAACTCTATCCTGCATTTTATGCAAGTTATGGCCCTTTTTATTTAGAAATTCTGGTTAAAGTTTTGCATGCAACTACATTAAGAGACCATAATTATCTTAGTAACTACTTGATGCATTGCATTGAAACTTTTTACAGCCCTTCCCAACCATCACACCTATGTAAAAATATTGCAAGTTATGGCCCTTTTTGGACTTAGAAATTCTGGTAAGAGTTTTGCATCTACATTTAGAGTTGATACATTCCATTGAAACGTTATACAACCCTTCCTAACCATTACACCTTTAAAAATAATCAAGTTAATTAACTCTATCCTGCATATAATACAAATTATCACCCTTTAACCCTTTCCCTCATAGGACAATTCTGCAGCAGACGACTTTAAACATATTTTGTTAAAACATAGAAAATCTCTATAATTTAATGGATAACCTATGACAAAAAGTGGAAAACATTGTGGCTAAATGGGGAAATTGCACGTTTTGTGCAATTTCTTCTTTTGTCACTATGTTTTCAAAAAGCCGTCTGCTGCAGAGGCGTCAGAAAGCGTCTATATGAGGGAAAGGGTTAAGAAATGGTTGATAATGTTTTGCATACAACTACATTAAAGTCCATTATCTCAGTAACTTAAATAAGCGGTGGAATAGTCGAGCGCGCTGTCCTCCGACAGCTCTTGTTCCTTCATCCAAGATATGCTCAATAACTTCTGAAACATTTAGGCAAATACATGGAAAATATCTTTGAAATGAAAGTAAATTTATTTGATAGAGTTGGAAATATTGTTGCAAAGTAGAAATAGCTCATCATGGACACTTTCTCCTTGTGCCACAATGTTTTCTAAAAACATCTGATTTAGACGCTGTCCAAAGGCATCTACATTCTGGAAAGGGTTAAAATGCTTCTATGTAGAACAATTAAGAAATAATTGATCTAGCAGGATGTTAATTTTTTATCTATAATGCAATCAAGTTATGGAGTTATTTTCTGACATGAAGTTTAAAGAGATTTTTAAAGGTTGCATACTTATAAGGGAAACATACCACCCTTATTCCCTGGAAGCCTTGTTTATAAGCTCACCTATTAGCCAGAGGCTCAGAGTGAGTTATTGTGACCGGTCTTTGTCCTTCGTAGGTCATCCTAAATAATAAAACTTTACAGGGATGTTCCTTGAGTGGTCCCCTTTCAAAGTTGTGCAAAGAATTGAATTCCATCGGAACTCAGGTTGCCATGACAATGGAAAGGAAAGAAATTAAAAAATTTGTTCTCATCAAAAACTACTTGTCCGATTTGAAAATAATATGGCACAATTGTTCTTTGGATGACCCTCTACCAAGATTGTTCAAATTAACCCGATCTGTTGAAAAACATGGCTCCCCGGGGATGGAGCTTGTTTTTCATTATAATGTGTGTATAGTGAAAACTTAGAAAATCTTCTTATTCAAAAGTACTTGCCGCTGATTTTAAAATAATTTGGAACAGATGTTTCTTTGGTGACCCTACTTTTGGACAAGAAGATTTTCTAAGTTTTCACTATACACATATAATGAAAATAATCTAACTTGCCTGATTTTAAAATTATTTGGTACAAATCTTTCTTTGGTGACTGACCCTCTTTCAAGATTGTTGAAAATTATTCCAATCTGTAGAAAAAATATGCCCACCAGGGGGCAGAGCTTGTTTTCATAATATCTGTATAGTGAAAAATCATTTGGCAAAGATGTTCCTTGGGTGACCCTCTCCAAGATTATTCAAATAATTCTGATCCAATGAAAAACATGGCCACCAGGCGGCGGAGCTTGTTTTCCTTATAGACAAAAAAACTGTTCTTAAATATATATTTTTTCTAATTATTTACAAAGTATGATATAAAATAAAATCACAAAAGCAAATATTAGGTCAATTAAGTAGTTATTATCAAAGAAAATTAATTTTTTCTATACCACCCAAATTTAGTTTTTTCGGCTAAATCGGCCAAGTTTTATGCTTTCGCGCAATACATAGGTCTTCGCAAAGGAAAAATACGAAAAAACCTCACATATTTGGTCAAATGTTCATAGAAAACTATTTTCAGACATTTTAGGCAACCAGTGTCATCATTTTCAACCAGTTTGACTGTATCCAAACATTTTTGCAGACGACACAAAATTGACCTGTCATTTTCATGGACTCTGATACTCCATTGGACCCATTCTTTGCCCTCAGAGATCTGGTTTTTACAGAGAATAATATAAAATGAAAGCCAAATAGCAAATATTAGGACAAATTTCCTATGCAACCGAAACCTAAGGTTTCACGACTTGAGTGCGGCAAGTTTTCTGCGCTCGCGCATCATACAGGTCTCCAAGACAAAAAAAGCATAAACACATAACTTTTTTAGGTTTTACTGTGCCCCATGTTTAAAGAAATAACTAAACTTCATGTTTATGCCTGTTTTAGGCAATTAACCAATCAAAGAAAATTTTAAATAGCTTGAAAAACATCATTTTTTTGGAAAAATGTCAAAAAGGCTATTATTACCTAATGGCTTGATACCTTCATGAGTCTAAATTACACTCCAGGCACCCTGATTCATCATTTTTCAAGCAATTTGACTGAATCCCATCCTGTAAGGTACCCTAGAATGCTTTAATATGTGCAGCTGATACAAAATTGACTTTTGATATATTCCACTCAAAGCCGAGCCCCGGTAGCTCAGTCGGTAGCGACGCAGGCTGTCAATCCAGGGGTTGTGAGTTCGAATCCCGGCTCAGCCAACTTTCTTTCTGAGGATTGACAAAAGTCATTGTGCGACATGCGTCATTCGTCTTCCACCAATGGGCTAAGGCTATGTGGAAAAGTAGCCAGTTGCTTGGGAAGATTGTTGTGTGGAGTACTGGTGTGAGAAAACCAGGAAATGCATGAGTAGGTGAACTGGTCGCCGTGATATAACTGAGAAATTGTTAAAAACGGCATTAAACCCCAATCAATCAATCAATCAACCACTCAAAAGCTCTTTAGGTTACAATACACCAAAACAATCCTTCTTGGTAATTCCATGTAAATCGTCCAGTTTCAGTCCTCAATTGTCACACTTTCTAAGCGTTTCTCATGTAGAACACCGTATATCATTGAACAGAGTTACCTCCTAGCTTTAAAACAATCCAAAGAAAATGTGGGGGTCATGCATTATGCAAGAAAGAACTCACCAGGCGAAAATGGTAATCGTCATTTTGGACCAAATCGGGCCCGGACAAAACAGGTGTTTAGCATTCTCTATTTTCACTTTCAAACAAGGTCAAAATACTAAAAGTGATCAAATCAATCATTTCCAGTGCATTTAAACTCAATGTCATATATTCAATACATTCAGGTGATGGTATATATACACTCATTTCTACGCAAACAAAGTTTTATTTAGGGACTAGTATTGTAGATCATGAAGTCAGCGGCTGTATTTAGTGTAATTTGACCTATATGTGAAAACTTAAAAGATCTTCTTGTCCAAAAGTCCTGGCTTGATTTGAAAATAATTTGGCACAAACGTTTCTTGGGTGACCCTTTACCAAGATTATGGGAGCTTAGCTAATGCTTTCTCTATATGTATAAATGGTGAAAACTTTAAAATCTTCTTGTCCTAAAGTACTGGCCTGATCTGAAAATAATTTGGCACACATGTAAAATCCTTGGTTGACCCTTAACCAAGATTATTTAAATTAAAAACATGACTGCCAGGGGTTGGGGCTTGATTTCTTTGTATGAATATACATGTATAGTGAAAACTTTAAAAAATGAAGTTTTTTAAGGTAAAACATATTTATACCCCCAAAAAACAAAGTTTTGGGGGGGGTATATAGGAGTCACTGTGTCGGTCGGTCGGTCGGTATGTCGGTCGGTCGGTCGGTCGGTCGGTCGGAAGCCATATTTTGTCCGGACCATATCTTAACAATGCAACATAGGATTTGAACGAAACTTCATAGGATGATACAACACATTGAGAGGAAGTGCGGTGTACAGGAACCATAACTCTATTTTATCTAAATACAAAGTTATTGCCCTTTGTTACTTTTTCTTATTCGTAGAGTCTTGTCCGGAGCATAACTTTAAAACTAATTGTTGGAATTTAATAAAACTTCATAGGATGATACAACACATTGAGAGGAAGTGCAGTGTATAGGAACCATAACTCTATTTAATCTAAATAAAGAGTTATTGCCCTTTGTTACTTTTTCTTGTCCGGAGAATTACTTAATAACTAACAGATGGAATCTAATAAAACTGCATACAATGGTAGAGCATAATCAGAGGAAGTGCAGTGTACAAGAACCATAACTCTAATTTACATAATTACAGAGTTATTGCCCTTTGTTACTTTTTCTTATCCGTAGAGTCTTGTCCAGAGCATAACTTTAAAACTGATTCTTGGAATTTATTAAAACTTCATAGGATGATACCACACATTGAGAGGAAGTGCAGTGTACAGGAACCATAACTCTATTTAATCTAAATACCGAGTTATTGCCCTTTGTTACTTTTTCTTGTCCGGAGAATTACTTAATAACTAACAGATGGAATCTAATAAAACTGCATACAATGGTAGAGCATAATCAGAGGAAGTGCAGTGTACAAGAACCATAACTCTAATTTACATAATTACAGAGTTATTGCCCTTTGTTACTTTTTCTTATTCGTAGAGTCTTGTCCAGAGCATAACTTTAAAACAAATTGTTGGAATTTAATTTAATTATTGCCCTTTGTTACTTTTTCTTGTTTACAGAGTTATGGCCCTTTTGTTGGTCGGTCGTAAACCATATTTTGAGTCAAGGTGCTGTTTTGGGGGTATTTATCATCTTCAGTGATATTTCTAGTTTTATTAGAAAATACTTACCAGTCATTTAATTCATCCAGAAAAGAAGCTCACGCAGCCATGCATAGCCCTCACGCGTCATATTTCACCGTTAAATTGTAGCGTTTAGTGTTGGGTGACGACGCGGGGTTGGGAGGCGGGAATCTGAAATGACTATGTTTTACTTTAAAAAACTTTTTTTTTTATGTCAAAAATACATTACCAGTCATTTAATACCTGATGACTTTGCAGCATCGGTCGGGAGGATTGCCCAACACAATGCCGGTCCCGAAAAATCGTAGCACTTGGTAAGAGTACCTACGGTATTACTAAATATAAACATAACCGTTTATGTATTTAGTAATTTGTGTATTAATTAGGTAAGTACTCGCTGAGAGTCCACTTGTGTGTCCAGAGAGAAATAATTTCTGATTGAAACGTTTTAAGACGTTATCAGAAGGATCTTATTACTAATTAAAGGAATAGGATATCAAGTGTTAGAATACGCTGCTGAAATATCCTTCTCCTACCAGAGGTTGAATGACCCCTACTGTGGCTCTTACAGCCCTCGAATGTTTTATAAAGAACTTAAGACCTTTGACAGGGTACAGGATCCTGTTTATGTCTAAGGGAACACAGTTCACAGAAAGGTTGTGAAATGTGATGGGTTAGGAAGAACCAAAGGCAACTTGGTCTCAGTAGGAATACAGGTTTATAAAAACGGTTGAATAACCATCCGGCTGTAAAACCTGATGAAATTCGTTTCTACTGAAAGCAAAGAACTCACTTCCCTGATAGTGTTCGCCAAGCAAGACGAATTTATAAGTCTCAGTTAATAACTTAAGAAGCGGCAGCTTCCGAAGAACATAAAAGTTTGGAGAGAAATGGATCTTTACTTTGAAGTTAAGCGCATTGGAGCATCGAACGATACCCTTTGTCGTGCTCAACGCCAAATCTTAAAGGCGAGAGGTCGGCAACATATGTAAGCATAACTACTGATTGACGTACCTTAATAACACCAATCGGTAAGAACTGTCTACTTCTAAGGAAGATGTAACGGTTATGTTGATAGGCAGGCCAGAAGGTCGTTGAACCACGATCTCTGGGCCAATACTGTGTTTCTAATGTCATTGTCTTTTTTAGGCAGAGAATAACGAAACCGGAAGTTGACTCATTTTTGAATTATGGGGGCAATTCTAGGGAGTAATTATTATTGTCACGCGAAGTATGTGATTGAGAGCTAGAAAATACCACTTATCTAGATCAGTTCTGATGAAGGCTAAATAAAGAAATTTAAATTTAAAAAATTTAAATCAATAAAATAACTGCCGATTTATTTTTATTATTATATTGAAAATTACCTAGGCTGTTAAGCCCTGTAGCTGTAATGAGTATTTAACACACTGCCCCGAACTGTAAACAATTTGGGTGTGGTGTGAAGCATGTATCGGCCGTTTCCCCTAATTACTGATCCTGATCCAGAAAATTGGAGTCGGATTCTCAATTAGCAAATCGAGTCTGTCCGGAAGGGCCAGCTCGACGAGAAACGTCCTACAACGAGTCTCTTGAGGGGAATAGATCCGACTTGCCCGTTTTGGGAAATAATTCCAAACGCAGGTAATCGAAATGAAGTGTTTGAAAGGAACACTTCCCCGTTTACAATGAATCGACGGTCATTCCTTGATGAAAAAGCAACCGGTACGTGGTAATAGGCGTCTGTTAGGTCTAAGAAATCACTCAGACAGCCGTTCCGGATTGCGTTCTTGATGAAACAGCACGTTCCATTCTATTACTCGACCGTACTAGACGCAATCTGAGTCGATAAGTCTACTTCCGGTCTTCACCGGCTGTTTTTCTTAGGAACCAGAAGAAAGACGGTTGTAGAAACCGCCGAATGGAAGGTTGATACCCACTCTATGGCATTCTTGTTAGAAGATTTAATAGAGAGGAGCGCTTCCCTATAGCTGTGGATTAGGGCCAGTGCTCTACTTGGTTGTATGCCAACTTAGCTCCCGTAATGGGGCTTTGATAAGGCAGGACCAGCGGAAGCAGAAAGCTAGGCTCGAACTTAGCCTGTCTCTTGTGTCTTCACAGGTTGGGCTTCTAAGAATGCCTTTGCAGAAGTCGCTGTACATTTCTGTCCTTGTGAACGATGTTGCCGCATACGCCGAAATGTGCCTTATGGACGCAGTGAATGCAGTAACTTTCCACTAATGATAGTTTATTTAGAGTCCAGCTCTAAATTGTTTAATCATCCGATGGAGCACTAAACCCGATATGTCTCTTATTCGTCAGACAAGACGGGGTCGTGGGTTTTACCCGATGACGTGCAGATTGACTAAAGCCGGTTCTGAACCGGAAGGTCAGTGTCCGATTCGACATGGAATCTATGATTGATTGATTGTGGTTTAACGCCGTTTTTAACAATTCTCAGTTATATCACGGCGGCCAGTTCACCTACTCATGTATTTCCTGGTTTTCTCACACCAGTACTCCACACAACAATCTTCCCAAGCAACTGGCTACTTTTCCTCAAAAACTTAGGCCATTGGTGGAAGGAATCCTATGAAGGAGTCATGATCGAGGAATTGATCCCTTTTCCGAAGAAGAATGAGATCGCATGGAATCAACCGTCGGGCCGAGCCCACGTATGAGAGAGTTCACAGAGTGAACGTCGGACATCGACTCGTCCCAACAATTGGTACGATGGGCGTTACTTGGGAGGAGTGTAGTTCCTAGAGATGTACTCTCTCCTCCCTGGGGACCGACATAACTATTTGACCGGTACTCCCCATACCCGATGTCCGACGGTTCAATCGGCTATGTCCCAGCATACCGCCCCATTGACTGCCAAAAGGTTATGTCCTAAGACATTACTCAGTTGACTGGTGCCCTATTGGCTATGTCTAAAGACATTGCCCGGTTGACCGGTCTCCAAATGACTGTGTCCGAGGACATTTGTCAATTGGAATTCTGTAGAATTCTGAACAATTCATAGTAGACTTTTGTTTTCACGGTGACCGTTTATGCCCAGTTAAGAATTTGACTGCCCTGTGAACGTTCACGCGACAACCGTTTCTGCCCAGTGATTAATTGATTACTCGGTAGGCACTTGACTCATTCTCTAGCACTATAGACTCATTACATTCATATGAGTGTAAGGAACGACAACTCTGTGAAGGAGATTTGCACTTGGCTGTGTTCGAAAACACCCGGTTGTCCGATGTCAATGGTTATGTCATAAGATTGACAAAACGGTTACCCGCTACCCGGTTTTCCGGAGTCAACTTGACTTAACGACTGCTCGTTACCCAGCTCTGGGTACGTTCAGTAATGGTAGCTCCCTCTGACCATTACTGTCCGGTTGACTAATGATAGGCTGATGTGAGGCTGCTCTATCACCAGTCTCCAAAGACTTTAGATATTATAACTTGGCACTCTGTAGGAGTCCGAGGACTGCTGTACTGCAGAGTGTAGGTTTTGCTCGAAATCATTACAGGTTTAAACGACGTTTTAGCGTCAACCTTCGGGCATAAAGTATTAGGCACCACCTTAAATACTTCCTAAATGTTCTGCTGTAGAGATCAATGCTCTACAGCTGGCTCGTCATCTGAAGGGGACTGGTCCCCCACCCTCCCCCTGTCAGACGAAGAGGTGGGAGAGTGTCGAGCCCTACAATGCTTGACTCTAATCCGTCTTTCAACTGAAAGACACAACAGTCTTATAAAAGTAGGAGAAGGGATTGAAAATAATATTCAATCTGTGTGTACTTTATTGTTGTGTTAAGGTGTTGATCGTGTGATATGGACCTCCTCTCTGCAGTAGAGAGAGGTCGCACTGGATCGATCTTCGGGGCCGAACTAACCGTATGGGACGGTCTCGACCTCCCTTTCACGAGTTATTCCGATCGGGGGGTTGCCTTTCTAAGGACTGCCTCTTTGAGAGGTGTCCTTCCGGGAACAGTAAATTCGCATAATGTGGGTATTGCTGATCCCGGTAGGCTTGGTTATCCCGTCTATCACCGATCCGTTACATCTTTTGAAACGGAGCTTGGTATCGGGGAAGGAGTGTAATCCCTAGAGAAATGGAAAGATTTCTCTGGTGTGTAATGACCAGTGTTTTGAATATCCGTACTCTTCTATTCTCATTCTTTTGAGGAGTGTAATCCCTACAGAAGTACACTGTTCCCCTTGGAGAATGGAAAGATTTCTCTGTCCTGTACTCCCTACCGATGTTAGACGGTTGGATATCTGAGCCTGGTGCGTAATGACTAGTGTTTTGAATATCCGTATAGACCGGTTGTGCAAAGAACGAGTGATACTAGTATCAATTCGGTCGTGATGCACGGAGCCCGGTTGACTGGTCGTGTCATGGCTAATTGACTGACCGGTTGATTGGTCTATTCATGGCTAAATGAATGACAAATCACGTCATGGTTAAATGACTGCCCACTGCCCGGTCGCGTCATGTTAAACTGACTGCCCTGTTGCCCGGTCGCGTCATGGCTTAATGGGTGACCGGTCGAGTCATCGCTAAATGACCGGTTGCCCGGTACCGCCCGGTACCCGGTTACCCGGAGTCATATAGGTTTTGCTCGCAAGCATTACCCGGTTGACTAATGATCGGCAGTTGTGAAGCTGCTCTATCACCGATCTCCAAAGAATTCTGTCCGCAGACATTATAATTTGGCACTCTGTAAGCGTCCGAAGACTGCTTACTGCAGAGTGTGGTGTTAGAGGTGGCCAATCAGTGAGGTTTCCCTTTGATTGGTTCAGCCCCAACACCTGGCGTCAGATAATGTCGTTCAGCAGACGGTAGCTCACTCTTGAGGCCAACCATCACTGTGTCCGTACGGTTTCTGGCCCGAAGGCCTTTGTTTCCCAACGGAATAACAGACACCCGAAGCTGCCATCCGCACCTCCGTGTCCCGCAAAGGACCAGCCGAAGCTGAGGGGGAGCGGTCAGAGCTCCAGATAAGGGGCGTTTGCATGATCTAAAATCCTTATTTGACCCTCTTACCCTATGCTGTGGGTACTGATCACCCACAGCAAAGGGTTTGTTTCATAAGAGAGAAATTGTGGGGAAAATAGCTGACTTCACCTCCTTATCTGGACCTCTGAGCGGTTGTGCGGAAGGAACAGCTCTGACCTTCTGCTTACTCAACACAGCTGCGGAGTCTGATTGTTGGGAGAACCCCTCAAACTCTGCTTCACTCCTAGAGCTAAGAGAAACCTTTTTAGGGGTCTTCTTACTCTTCCAGCTTTTGTGAGTCCTCCTCAACCCAGACTGTTTCCAAACGGAAGCAGGCCAGGAAGAGAAGTACTTACAGGGTCAATCCTGTGTGTACTTAGTGAACGCAAAACAGGACAGATGCGTGTCTCATACAGCCGTTATGAGTCACGCCTCTGATCACCACTATGTGACATAGAATATATATGAAACAAAACAATTTATACGATTCAACATATATAAAAAAAAAAAAATCTATTTTTTATTTTCTACTATACCCGTTGATCACGGAACGTATTTCAATGAAAAAGATTTTACAAATATTTTCCAAAATTGTTCATGTTTAATTAATGTACATAATGTAATTCAAGGCGATAATAATATATTATCGCTAATAGGGTCGGTGTAGCTATAACCGTTGAAAGAATGAATGGCCATTACCGCACCCGATACGTAACTGAAATAGTGAGTGGGGTAACCCACCCGTGACTTCTCAGTTAGTTGTGTGTACAAAAAACAACTTAATTACAATTAATAATTTACACAATTATGTTGTTAAGTTGTTAATCTAGTTGAATAACTGAATGAATAATAACTTGTTTAAAGGGAATGCCTTAAAAAGACAAAGAAATAAATTATAAAAATGAAATAAATTCTTAGCTGTCAGTTTGGTGTGTCCAGAAATTAAAAAGTGGGGTTCTCATGGCCCGTGCGCCGGTATTACCGGCGGCCGTGTATATCACACACGCGTGAGGGCTATGCATGGCTGCGCGAGCTTCTTTTCTGGATGAATTAACGGTATTGAGATTATATATCAGGTATTAAATGACTGGTAATGTATTTTTGACATAAAAACATCTTGTCAAAAGTATAGGCCTGATTTAGAAATAACTTGGCACAAGGGTTCCAAATGGTAGCCCAGTTTCCAAGTCGTATTAAATCAAGTGAGGGATTCAGGGCCATCATGGCCCTCTTTGTCACATCTTTGCTGGGGAATAATTCTGTGAAATTATTTTAAAATGTGACCCATAGTTTCAGTGGAAGAGATTTTCAAAGATGACACCAAACACATAGTATGGTATGTGATCATTATAGCTCACCCAGCCATAGCATGCTTAGTTAAGTGAGCAAGACAAGTACAACCATACTGAAAATATACTGAAAATATATCCGCATTTGTTGGTACTTTTATTTACAGGCACACTTTGACACATATTTTATACTTTCATATAAACAAGAGGGCCAGTATTGCTCCACTGCATTAGACCAAAATTAAAGTACTAAAGCCATATAAGGCAAAACAGCCCAACCCCCTGGTGGTCATGTTTTCCCACCAATCAACATGGCTTGTAGGAATTTGATAGAGGGTCACCTAAGGAACATTCCTACAAAATTATTTGGAATTCTGCCAGATTCTTTTGGAGAAGAAAATTTAGAAAATTTTGCCTTATACAGTTATATTGAAACTTTTAAAATCCTCTTCTCCAAAAATATCTGGCCAATTTCCAGATAATTTTGTGGTAAGCATCCCAATTACATGGCATAATTCAGGTGAGCGATCCAGGGCCATCATGGCCCTCTTGTTTATTAACTCTATCTCACATACAGACGCATCTGCAGTAGAAGACTTTTGAAAACATTGTGGCAAAAGAAGAAATTGCTCATGATGAGCGATTTCTCCACTTGCCACAATGTTTTCAAGTCTATTCAATATTTATAGTTTGATCTATAGAGATTTACTACATTTGTCCAGAAATGCTTTCAAAGTAGTCTGCTGCAGATTTGTTGTATTCGAGAAATGGTTAATGAACACAAATTTAATAATATTGACCAACTCTTATCACATGTTAGAATGACTTGCAGTCCAATCTAGATCAAATATTTTAGTCTATATGTTTTATTGGGGTTTTGCGCCACTTTCAATATTATTTCAGTTATATCCCAGCAACAGTTCACTTATTCATGATCCCTGGGTAAACAAACCAGTACTCAATTAGAAAATGTGCATTGCCCAAGGGCACTCCACCATGAACGTAGTATCGCGACTGGGGATCAGACCCTGGACACCCGGTTTCAAATCCCCGACGCTAACCACTCAACCACAGCGGATTTCTTCAAATATTTTAGAATATAGGAATATTTCCAGATGATCTCCATGTTCTTTTAACCCTTTTCCACATACAACAAATCTGCAGTGGACAACTTTGAAATCAGTCAGGTAAAAATATGGAAAATCTCTCTGAATGATAGTATAATTATTGAATAGAGTTGAAATCATGGTGACAAAAGGAGAAATTGCTCGTCTTTAGCAACTTCTCCATTTGCCACAATGTTTTAAAAAGCCCTCTGCTACAGAGGCGTCAGAAAGCCTATGTATGTGGGAAAGGGTTAACATTCAAAGACATGTTACAGACATTGGAAGGAATATCAACCCTTTTCCGTATACAACAAAACTGAATCAGATGACTGTAAATATCTAACCCTTTCCAACAAACAGCAAATCTGCAGGAGACGACTTTGAAAATGTCTACTAAAAAGTGTGGAAAATCTCTATGATTATAGGTATTAATACTGAAAAAAGTTGAAAACATTGTGACAAATGGAGAAATTGCTCGTTTAGAGCAAATTTTCCTTTTGTTACGATGTTTTCAAAAGTCGTCAGCTGTAGATGCGTCTAAAGGTGGGAAAGTGCTAAACAAAAACTTGAAATATATCTTTAAATGTAAGTAAGATTATTAAATACTGTAGAAAACAGTGTAGCAAAAGCAGAAACTGCTCAACATGAGCAAATTTGCGTTTTGCTACCGGTACTATGTTTTAAAAAGTTGTCTGCTGCAGATAATTGTCTGTCTGCTAAAAAGCGGGAAACAGTTGTAACTGTATGTAACTTAGCAAGCAGCTACACCAGTCCTGCTTCAAAATCCATTCTATGTGGGAAATGGTTAAATGTCAGGAGTGACTCTATCAGTTGAAAGGTTTCAGCAGGAAAAGGTTTGAAACAGTCAGAAGTGTCAGAAATAGGATGGAGCTGCAAGGGGGAAAAAAAACCAACACTGCACGTTATATTGGAAAAAAGCCAATGGAATGCTTTCGTTGCACATTATTTTGTCGGAAAAATAATTTGATTTATACGCCATAAACTAAGGAATTATCCATAAGGGTATATTTGTGAAGGAGTTACATAAAGAATTAGATCATGAAACTTTCCTTAAAATTTTCTGTCAAATATTGATTAGAGTTGGACGACATTTTCAACAAGAAATATTTCATTTATAAATATTCCAGCATCAGAAGAAGCGAGAGCACTGTTCTATGTGCACCCAATGTCACTTTGAAATGAAGACGTTATTTTTAGCTTGTCTATATTTTGAAGGGAAAAATAAGTGTTATTTTTGTATATATTAACCCTTTCCCTCATATAGACGCTTTCTGACGCCTCTGCAGCAGACGGCTTTTTGAAAACATAGTGACAAAAGAAGAAATTGCACAAAACGTGCAATTTCTCCTTTTGCCACAATGTTTTCCACTTTTTGTCATAGGTTATCCATTCAATTATGGAGATTTTCTATGTTTTGACAAAATAAGTTCAAAGTCGTCTGCTGCAGAATTGTCGTATGAAGGAAAGGGTTAAACCCTTGGTGTCGTCACAAAACCTTAATCTTACCTCATAACTCAAAAACAGTAACTCATATTCAAATAAAACTTGGTACTAAAGTTCCTAGAAAACATATGCATGTCTATACCAAGTCACATAATTCTTGCTTTAATAATTATTCAGTAATGTCCCTTTTTCGACTAAGAAAAAGAGACGAGGGTTGGCGTTTGCTCCGCAGCACTCCTTTCCTTATCTGTAAGCTGTACTTTGTAAGCCTGTCAAAGTGACCTTGAACTGCCTTATATATTCCAAAATAAAAGGCCTTTTGCCCAGGCTTTACACAATTACGAAGTCATTCATTTTGGCTCATCTGAGCATCAAGGTGTGTTATTGTGATCTCCCTGTGTCCACCATCAACAATGACCTTGGCTCACCTGAGCATCAAGGTGAGCTCCCTGTGTCCACCATCAACAACAACCTTGGCTCACCTGAGCATCAAGGTGAGTTATTGTGATCTCCCTGTGTCCACCTCAACAATGACCTTGGCTCACCTTGCATCAAGGTGAATTATTGTGATCTCCCTGTGTCCACCATCAACAATGACCTTGGCTCACCTGAGCTTCAAGGTAAGTTATTGTGGTCTCCCTGTGTCCACCATCAACAATGACCTTGACTCACCTGAGCTTCAAGGTAAGTTATTGTGATCTCCCTCTGTCAAGCTATCAACAATGACCTTGGCTCACCTGAGCTTCAATGTAAGATATTGTGATCTCCCTGTGTCAAGCCATCAACAATGACCTTGGCTCACCTGAGCATCAAGGTGAGTTATTGTGATCTCCCTGTGTCAGGCCATCAACAATGACCTTGGCTCACCTTGCATCAAGGTGAGTTATTGTGATCTCCCTGTGTCCACCTCAACAATGACCTTGGCTCACCTTGCATCAAGGTGAGTTATTGTGATCTCCCTGTGTCCACCATCAACAATGACCTTGGCTCACCTTAGAATCAAGGTGAGTTATTGTGATCTCCCTGTGTCCACCTCAACAATGACCTTGTGCCACTTTTTGCGTCTTCATAAAAGTACATCCCAACATTCATCTCAGTGGTTGAAATTAAGGGAACTGTCAATGAATGAAATTATAAATGTTGTGGCAAAAGGAGAAATTGCTCAATATGAGCCATCTGCTGCAGTCTGTGTCAGGAAAATGAGAGATGTATCACTGGAAATGTTTATGGAGTAAAAACTCGCCCAGAAAAAGTTTTTAATTAAAAAGAAACTGGCTAATATTTCCTCGGTGTTAATATGAACCAAGCTGACAATTATTAAAGCTGTACCAGAACTTTTATAAACGCTCTCAAATACTCTAAATTTGCAGCTTTTACTTTTAAAATATCTACGCAAAAATAGGAATTATTTATAAATTATTTCATAATTTTTTTAAATGTTCAAATCATTGGTGTCAAAGTAGGAATTTCCCATTTTGAGTAACCGTATTTGAGCTTTTGTCAAAATAATTTTTAAAGTTGTTCTTAAAAAGTGTTTCTGAATATGGGATAAGGTTATTTTGAAACAGAAAAATTGGTAATTTTTTTTAATTTCCTATTGCAAATGCCTTGATATCCAAAATTTCTCGCTAACCGACACAATTTGACCCATCTGCAGCAGACGACTTTTGTAAATGTTGAGCGATTTCCTCTTTTGACACAATGTTTTCAAAGACGTCTGTTGCAGAATTGTTGTATGTAGGAAAGCATAAAAGAGAATTTACAGATCTTTATCCCATTTCTTGAGACTGTTTTTCAACCCTTTTCCACATACAACAAATCAACAGCAGGTGACATTGAAAATATTTTGTAAAAGATATGGAAACTTTCTATAAATAAATGTATAATTCTTGAATAGAGTTGAAAACAGTGGGACACACTAGGAGAAATTGCTCATGATGACCAATTTTTCCTTTTGTCACAATGTTTTCCAAAGTCGTTTGCTGAAAATGCCGAGCCCCGGTAGCGACGCGGGCTGTCAATCTAGGGGTTGTGAGTTCGAACCCCAGCTCGGCCAACATTCTTCCCGACTTTTGACAAAAGTAACTGTGACACACGTCATTCGTCTTTCACCAATGAGTTAACAGTCTATGTGATAAAGCAGCCAGTTGCTTTGAAAGTATGTTGTATGGAGTTCTGGTGTGAGAAATCCAGGAAACATATGAATAGGTGAACTGGCCGCCATGATATGACTGAAAAATTGTTGAAAATGGCGTTAACCCTTTCCCTCATATAGACGCTTTCTGACGCCTCTGCAGCAGACAGCTTTTTGATAACATAGTGACAAAAGAAGAAATTACTCAAAACGAGCAATTTCTCCTTTTGACACAATGTTTTCCACTTTTAGTCATCCATTCAATTATAGAGATTTTCTATTTTTTAACAAAACATGTTCAAAGTCGTCTGCTGCAGAATTGTCGTATGTGGGAAAGCGTTAAACCCCAATCAATCGATCAAATGCTGCAAATGTGTCATCATGTCGGAAAGACTTTACAATCAACTAATCAAAACACAAATTTTATATGGGTTAATTTAGATATCCCAAAGGCCAACAGGCGGTTTCAAAAATATTTTTTTATGCCCTTTCCCTCGTACAGCAATTCTGAAGCAGACGACTTTGAACCTATTTTGTCAAAAAGTAGAAAATCTCTATAATAATTTTACATAGACTCATATAGGGAAATAACTTTTAAAATCTTCTTGTCTAGTGGACCTCTACCAATCTTGTTCAAATAATAGCCCTGGTGTCGAAATGGCCCCATCCCGGGGGTAACTTGTTTTACAAAGAGTTGTATAGGGAGAAACTTTAAAAATCTTCTTGTCTGAAGGTAGAATGTCGAGGCTTTTGATATTTGGTATGCAGCTTCATCTAGTTGACCTCTACCAAGATTGTTCAAATTGTAGCCCTTGGGTAAAAAATGGCCCCATCCCGGGTCACTTGTTAGCTCTACTGGCCAAAGGCCAGAAGGGCTTATGTCGTGGCAATTTGTCCGTCGTCCGTGCGTCCGTGCGTCCGTAAACAATTTCTTGTTAACACGATACAGTCTTTACTTTTGATTGTATCTCAACCAAACTTATACAGTAGTTAGATATCCATGAGAGCTCGGTTCCTTTCGAAAACCGGCCAGATCCGCCCATGTATGACTGGATTATGGCCCTTGAAATGGTCAAAATTGCTATAAAAGAGCTTGTTAACATGATACAGTCTTCACTTTTGATTGTATCTCAACCAAACTTATACAGTAGTTAGATATCCATGAGAGCTTGGTTCCTTTCGAAAACCAGCCACATCCGCCCATGCAAGACTGGATTATGGCCCTTGAAATTGTCCAAATTGCTATAATTGAGCATGTGAACACAATAGAGGCTCCATTATCCGCCAATGCAAGACTGGATTATGGCCCATGAAATTGATAAAATTACTATAATACAGCTTGTGAAAACAAAAGAGCCCCCATTTACTATCCGATCTTCACCATACATACATGCTCTGGATTGAAAATGACCAAAGAACCATACCAGTAGAGCATAGGCCCTCATGGGCCTCTTGTTTTACATAATATTATACTAGTATAGGGAAAAACTTTTAAAAAAATCTTGTCTTAAAGTTGATATTTAAAATCTAGCTTCATCTAGTGGACCTCTACCAAGATTGGTCAAATTATAGCCCTAGTGTAAAAAAAAATGGCCCCTCCCTGGGGATCACTTGTTTAACATAGAGTCGTTTAGGTAAACACTTTGAAAATATTCAGGTGATTGATTTAGGGCCATCTTGGCCCTCTTGTTTGAAAGAGTTAATCTTTGCCTACACATGCTGACATTGGGTCAGATTGGTATATGTGATTTGATATTTGTTGTAATAACTGCTACGGAAACACCTGGAAGTAAAATGTAACATCTGCAAATTCAGTAAACAAGTTAGGTGTAGAGTTGAAAATGTTGTTGCAAAAGTAGAATTACTATGTTTTAATCAACTGCTCCTTTTTAGCTCACCTGAGCTTTGCTCAAGGTGAGTTATTGTGATCGCCTTTTGTCCGGCGTCCGTCGTGCGTCGTGCGTCGTGCGTCGTGCGTCGTGCGTCAACTTCTTCTCCTCAGTAACCAGTGGGTCAATTGGGATGAAACTTCACAGAAAGCATCCTCTCAATGACCTCACCAGATTTCCTTCAAATTTTTGGGATCCATGCAGAATTCTGGTTTCCATGGCAACGAAATGAAAAAAACTTCAAAATTCTTCTTCTCCCAAACTGGTTGGCAGATTTTCAAATAATTTTGTAGAAATCTTCCTTGGATGACCCTCTATGAGATTCCTTCAAACCATGTTGATTGGTCGAAAAACATGGCCGCCAGGGGGGGCGGGGCTATTTTGCCTTATATGGCTATAGTGAAAACTTAAAAAATCTTCTCCTCCGAAAGTGTCAGGCCTATTTTCAAATAATTTTGTGGAAATGTTCCTTGGGTGACCCTCTATCAGATTCCTTCAAGCCATGTTGATTGGTCGAAAAACATGGCCGCCAGGGGGGCGGGGCTATTTTGCCTTATATGGCTATAGTGAAAACTTAAAAAATCTTCTCCTCCGAAAGTGTCTGGCCGATTTTCAAATAATTTTGTAGAAATGTTCCTTAAGTGACCCACTATCAGATTCCTTCAAGCCATGTTGATTGGTCGAAAAATATGGCCGCCAGTGGGCGGGGCTATTTTGCCTTATATGGCTATAGTGAAAACTTAAAAAATCTTCTTCTCCCAAACTGGTTGGCAGATTTTCAAATAATTTTGTAGAAATGCTCCTTGGATGACCCTCTATTAGATTCCTTCAAGCCATGTTGATTGGTCGAAAAATATGGCCGACAGTGGGCGGGGCTATTTGGCCTTATATGGCTATAGTGAAAACTTAAAAAATCTTCTTCTCCCAAACTGGTTGGCAGATTTTCAAATAATTTTGTAGAAATGCTCCTTGGATGACCCTCTATTAGATTCCTTCAAGCCATGTTGATTGGTCAAAAAACATGGCTGTCAGGGGGGCGGGGCTATTTTGCCTTATATGGCTATAGTGAAAACTTAAAAAATCTTCTCCTCCGAAAGTGTCAGACCGATTTTCAAATAATTTTGTAGAAATGTTCCTTGGATGACCCTCTATCAGATTCCTTCAATCCAAGTTGATTGGTCGAAAAACATGGCCGCCAGGGGGTGCGGGGCTATTTTGCCTTATATGGCTATAGTGAAAACTTAAAAAATCTTCTTCTCCGAAAGTGTCCGGCCGATTTTCAAATAATTTTGTAGAAATGTTCTTTGGATGACCCACTTTCAGATTCCTTCAAGCCATGTTGATTGGTCAAAAAACATGGCCGCCAGTGGGCAGGGCTATTTTGCATTATATGGCTATAGTGAAAACTTAAAAAATCTTCTCCTCCAAAAGTGTCTGGCCGATTTTCAAAAAAAATTGTAGAAATGTTCCTAGGGTGGCCCTCTATCAGATTCCTTCAAGCCAAGTTGATTGGTCGGAAACTATGGCTGCCAGGGGGCGGGCTTATATGGCTAAAGTGAAAAAAAATAAAATCAGGTGAGCGATTCCAGGGCCATCATGGCCCTCTTGTTTAGCTCACCTAAGCACGAAGTGCAAGGTGAGCTTTTGTGATCATCCGGCGTCCGTCGTCGGCGTCTGTTAACAATTTCCTACAAATGACTTCTCCTACTAAACCAATGGACAGATTTCAAAATAACTTCACAGGAATGGTCCTTAGGTGGTCCTCTTTCAAAGTTGTTCAAAGAAATTAATTCCAAGTAGAACTTTGGTTGCTGCGGCATCAGAAAAGGGGAAAATTGCCAAATCTTAAAAAATCTTCTTGTCCAAAAGTACTGGCCCGATTTTAAAATTAGTTTGCACAAATGTTCCTTGGGGTACCCTCTACCAAGATTGTTCAAATATTTCCGATCCGTTGAAAAACATGGCCACCAGGGGGGGGCGGAGCTTATTTTCCTTATATGTGCATTGTTAAAACTTTAAAAATCTTCTTGTCCAAAAGTACTGGCCCGATTTGAAAATTATTTTGCAAAGATGTTCCTTAGGGCACCCTTTACCAAACTTGTTCAAATATCTCCAATCCGTTCAAAATCATGGCCGCCAGGGAGCGCAGCTTGTTTTCCTTATATGTGCATTGTTAAAACTTTAAAAATCTTCTTGTCCAAAAGTACTGGCCTGATTTGAAAATTATTTTGCAGAAATGTTCCTTGGGGCACCCTTTACCAAGATTGTTCAAATATTTCCCATCCATTGAAAAACATGGCCACCAGGGGGAGGAGCTTGTTTTCCTTATATGTACATTGTTAAAACTTTAAAAATCTTCTTGTCAAAAAGTATTGGCCCAATTTGAAAATTATTTTGCACAAGTGTTCCTTGGGGCACCCTCTGCCAAGATTGTTCAAATATGTCCGATCCGTTGAAAAACATGGCCGCCAGGGGGCGAAGCTTGTTTTCCTTATATGTGCATTGTAAAACCTTTAAAAATCTTATTGTTTTCCTTATATGTGCATTGTAAAATCTTTAAAAATCTTCTTGTCGAAAAGCACCTGCCTGATTTAAAAATTATTTGGCACAAATGCTCCTTGGGTGACCTTCTACCAAGGTTGTTCAAATAAATCCGATCCGTTGAAAAACATGGCCACCAGGGGGTTGCTTGTTTTCCTTATATGTATTGAGTAAAAACTTTGAAAACTATTGAAGTTCTATTAAATCAGGTGAGCGATATAGGGCCATCATGGCCCTCTTGTAATTAATTTCTCCTTTTTCAAACAATGTTTCAAAATATGTTTACAGTCAGTTATTGCAGATTGATTGAAAATACGTTTACGTGTGAGAAAGGTTTAAACACTTCATAATTCTTTGTAAACAATTTTACATGAAGTCAATACTGAGAATGTTGGAGACCTCCTATTTAGTCCCATAGTGGTACTCCTTCATAGAAAGATGTCACATATGCTCAGGTTTAGCTCCACTGACTGAAAGGCAGTCAAGCTTAATTTTCATGGCAAATTGTCCTTCGTGTGAGCTTGTGCCCTCGCCTGCGTTAACTTTTTGCTTCAAATGTCTTCTCCTCTGTAACCACTGGGCCAATTTGGAGGAAACCTCATAGGAAGCATCCTCTCGATGTCCTCTTCTAAAATTCTTCACATTTTTATTTATCCATGCAAGATTCTGTTTTCCATGGCAACCGAAAGAAAAAAAGAAATATAATTATACCCCCTTCGAAGAAGATGGGGGTATATAGGAGTCACTGTGTCGGGCAGTCTGTCTGTCGGTCGGTCAATAAAATTTTACATGAAGCTTCTATACCAAGAGGCGATGTGCATATCCTTAAGGGGTTACAATTGCATGATATTTCAGAGAGTTATGGCCCTTTTACTAATTAAGTTTTGGTGTAGGTCAAGGTGCTGTTTAGGGGGTATTTTGTCCGGCCTATTTCTTGCAAACCACTGTGTGGAATTCAATAAAATTTTACATGAAGCTTCTATACCAAGTGGAGATGTGCATATCCTAAAGGGGTTACAATTGCATGATCTTTTACAGAGTTATGGCCCTTTTACTAATTAAATTATGGTGTAGGTCAAGGTGCTGTTTAGGGGGTATTTATCATCTTGAGTGATAGTTCTAGTTTGCTCCAAAAGTGGCTGGCCTATTTTCAAATAATTTCGTTAAATTGATCCTTGAGTGACCCTTTTTAAAATTCCTTCAAGCCATATGTTGATTGGTCAAAAAACATAGCTGCCATAAAGGAGCGGATCTATTTTGCCTCATAAGGCTATAGTAAAAATTAAAAAAATCTTCTCCTCAGAAAGTATGAAACCGATTTTCAAATAATTTTGTTAAAATATTTCTTGGGTGACTCTCTACAACATTCCTTCAAGCCATGTTGAATGGTAGAAGAACATGGCCACCATGGGTGGGGCTGTTTTACCTCATATGGCTTTAGTGAAAAACTTTAAAAATCTTCTCCTCAGAAAATATCAGACTGTGACACACTACATGATTCCTTTTACACTTTCCCTCATACAACAAATCTGCAGCAGACGACTTTGAACATATTTTGTCAAAATATGGAAAATCTCTATAATTGAATGGATATCCTATGACTAAAAGTTAAAAACATTGTGGCAAAAGGAGAAATTGCTCGTTGTTTTCAAAAAGCTGTCTGCTGCAGAGGCATCAGAAAGAGTCTACATGAGGGGAAGGGTTAAGCCATGTTGATTGGCTGTAAGACATTGGCCACCATGTGCTAGAGCTGTTTTACCCTTTATGAGTGTCAGAATTAAAAATTGATCTCCTAAGAAAATAAATGTCTGATTTTGAAAAAACTTATTGGTACACTTCTTTGGCAACCTTCATTCAGTTTCAAACAAGTCATATTTATTTGACTAATGACAGACAACATAGGGTTGGGTTATTTCGCCTTGTGGCAGTAACGAGCTATACTGTGCTTCTTGAAATAGCTTACCTGAAACAAGTTTATAATTGTGGGTGCCACTTAGACATATCAATTTGCTTACGATACAGGGCCATCATAAATGTATAGTCATTCTTTTTAATCTTGTTAACACATAGAATAACTAGTAGTGCGGTGACAAGAAGGGGAAATTAAAAAAATAATGGACCGACCTACTTCACAGCTGATTTTGGTTTTATTTTAAAGATAAATACAAGAGAAAGTTGATGCAACGCATCAATGTCGCCGGATATCCATAGTGCAGTTATGCATAACACTAACATTATAGTTGAATAAACAGTTATCAACTGAGGGGCATATTGGAACATCAGGGGTGGGATTAAGTGAAAATGTATCATAACTTGCATTGTTTTGTCAACGAAGTGAATGATAATTGAAGCCTTCATTATTTATGATCAATCTCCATTCCAAAGTAGGTTGACCATACACACAACCAACTAATTATTGATCATAAACAGTAATGGAAATGAGAAATCTTGCCAATCATTAGTCTTAGTATGTACACAGTGATTTCATTAAGGAATAATTATAAGATTTGTGAATTCCACATACACTTTTCAAGATGTTTGTCAGAATATTTGAATTTTATTATTTTTCAATAAAACCACAAAACAGACAATTTAGGATTTGCATGCAATAGCACGTCATTTTACCTTTCCCCTATTAAAGTGAACAGTGGACACCTTTGCAGCAATCTACTTTTAAAACAATGAGATAAGGGTTAAATCGCTGAAGACATGAGTTTTCTCTTTTTCTCAAAATGATATTAGCTTGGCATCCTAATTATATCATACTTTAACAAATGTTGAAATGTAGTCCAATATTTATAAATTAGACCACCTTCGAAATATAATATCAACTAAACAGTTAAATCTCATTGAAATTGTTGTATAATTTAAACTTAATTTCGAACATAAACTGAGCCCTACAACATGTTAATTTATTTTAATTCTTTCCTTCCTTTTTTATAACGAAAATAACAAACTACTCATGTTTTAAAATTATATTATGATGAGTGCCCTTGTGTCAATGGTGCATAACAATATGCAGATCGGAAGCAATATGCCTTTAGGGAATTAAATGACACATTTAAAATTGTCAAGGACGAACTAATTTTGTATGAAAGACCCGATTCTTTCTTATTCGCAGAGGTGTCGTTCTTGAAACTCTTTTTATAGGCAGAGAGTGTTCGTTCAAAGTAATTTTTCTATTAAAACTAGTTTTATCTCGGTTTGTTCTTTTCTTCATTTGTTTCGAACCAAATATACATTTTAAATCACCTACGATTTACTATTTGTAAGTGAGTGTAAAGAGACGGCTCTCTGCAAAGGAGATTGATCTACGCAGTTGGTATTCGCGAGTCACGCTTCAAGCAGGTGCGCGTATGTAAACAACATTAGACTGTGCGAGGTAAAGGTTTGTAGTTATAGCCTTTTGATTACATGTAGTATATAGTGTAAAATACAGTATTTCATTCTAGCAAATAGGGACTGTTTTGTCTTCGTAAATAAAACAAAAAAGCATAAATGCGAGTCAAAATAAAGTAACTGAAAATACCTAAAACATCGGAATATTTATTTCATTTTAGAAGTGTCATTACTTAGTGTTTTTAAACAAACACAATTGTAATATGTTCAAGACATCTAAATGTGTTTCTTTCTAATAATAATCCCCCCTCCCATGTGATTTCCGAAAACCTATTAAAAATAGAAGTCGCGGGCTTCTGCCCGGCGACTAATAATACACTTTGATTAACCCTTTCCCTCATATAGATGCTTTCTGACGCCTCTGCAGCAGACGGCTTTTTGAAAACATAGTGTCAAAAGAAGAAATTGCACAAAACGTGCAATTTCTCCTTTTGCCACAATGTTTTCCACTTTTTGTCATAGGTTATCCATTCAATTATAGAGATTTTCTATGTTTTGACAAAATACATTCAAAGTCGTCTGCTGCAGAATTGTCGTATGAGGGAAAGGGTTAAAGCAGACGGCGTTTTGAAAACATAGTGACAAAAGAAGAAATTGCACAGAACGTGCAATTTCTCCTTTTGCCACAATGTTTTCCACTTTTAGTCATAGGTTATCCATCTGACAAAACACTTCAAAGTCGTCTGCTGCAGAATTGTCGTATGAGAGAAAGGGTTAAGGTCTGTCATGGAGTACTAATGTGGTGCAGATTTTTGCAAAGTGAGGTCAAAGTTCAGAAGGTTGGACTTTCAAAATAATTTCTTTTTTTACAATTTTGATAATTTCTTGGTAATATGCTCTGGCAATAATATTACATGAATTCAGCTTGTCATATCTACGCCTGATTGCCAGATATTAGAGAGATATTAGCACCGCTTCCAGAATGTAAAAAAAATAACAAGATTTATCTTTATCTACGTAAATTTCAACAAAAATATTTATATCTTAGATTAAGCTATGCAATAGTATTTGACAACATTTATAGACATTTTAGAAAAGTTTGGTTAACATGAAAGGAAAAAATCAAGGAGAAAGAGGTTCAGTAAGTTGAACACCCGATCCATGATTCATTGAAAAAAGCAACGATGACTTTCATTTTTAGTTAGAGAGAGAGAGAGAGAGAGAGAGAGATTGTATTCTCATCGTCGCAATCTTCTAAAACAGTCTGACATATGTTTGTGCATGACAAATTCTGTTTGTAGCATACGCAAGATTTGCTACAAATAGTTTTGTCTTTGCATGTGCAAACAAGGTCCTGTAAAAAGTCATAAGACATTGGACCTTCAAAATATATTGGAACTATGGAGCTATTTTCCATTTACCATCCATATTCCAAAGGTGATCTGGGTGGTAGTTTGGCAATATGAGCATTCATCCAGGTGTACACTTGGTGTGAGACTCGAAGAATATGCCTGGGAAGGAGGTAGTATCACAAGGAAGCATCTTTAGATACCGCCGACTTCACTCTGAGTTTATTGAGATTTCATGAACAGATGTTGCCTTTCTTTTGGGGTCAAACAGATCAGCGATGAATTGTCTGCCCACTTCAACAGATGTGTCAAAATTAACATCAGCTAGATTTGAAACGCCTTATAAACCGTCTTGTTGCCAATGCCGAATAAAGAAGACGTTGTGTCGCATCCTGTCAGAGCGTGAGCAGCTGGTAGTGTGCTTAGACATCACTGGCCCAACAACTTTGAATATATCATGAACAGGTATAAACCGTCTTGCGTCTTTGGTTGAAGCAACGCATCCATTTTGGAACCAATATTCAACAATGTTTGACATTTGTGCGAAATATTTTACACAAAGTAGTGTCTTACATCAGTGCATGTCTGATGACTTTATAACAATATGGCCGCTGGAGTTTCTATTTAACATCTGTTCATTAGCGAACAGAGAACGCAGTATGATTAATGTGTCTGCCTCTTCATGCGTACTAAACAACTGGGTACAGTTACTGTCCCGGACAAAATTGTTTTACAGTCTCAGGATTTTGAAAATATCCAGCCATGACTATGCAGATCCGTGGCAATGTTAATAAGGGATTTGGGGCATGCTTCAATGTCTAAGGGATCCGTCATATTATTTTGCACGTCTTCAATGAGATCATTTACTTGCCTATTCTCTTCATGATCAATATCGGAGGCCAAAGCAATTCCAGACCTCTTCCTCATCTCAGAGGCGTACCTTGCAAGAACGTGCCTTGTAAATATCCATCGAAGAAGAACAGAATCAGAATATTTCTCATCTCAGATTCAGAATCTTTCTCACCTCAGTGTACGACGTGCAAAAGCCATGTGAATGTAAAGTTTCAATAAGATTTTTCGAACCATATTCATGATGCAGCTAAAGGGCCAATGCTAAAGTAAAAGGTGTGTACTGGTTTTTATGAAGGGATATCATACACTCAGCTAAATCAATACATTTCCGTACTATACCACTTGAGAGTCCTTCGTAATTATTGTCCATGTGAAAACATTGCCATCTACTAACCAGGCAAGAAAATTAATCAGAGAGCTAGGAATAAATGTTGATGCTGTAGAGATGGAAATGTCTGATGCAGATGGATAGTAATCATTTGAAATTTCCAACGATCCAAATTGCTTCTCAAAATGTTTGCAGCATCGTAAGGGGTCTGATCTTCTTGGGGTATGGAATATTTTATAAAACTTGTTTCAATTTCTGAAAATTGTAATTCCGCTTTCAAACTGCTGGCAGCACGAATAGCCTCGAAAACACTGATCAAGCTGTTTGATTTACCCAGTCCGCTTTGAATCTTTACAGCCATGGAATCACCATAGTGATTCTAGTTCGTGCTGCTGTTTATCAGTTGTATAATTGCTTCCAATTTCTTCTGGAAATAAGGAAAAGTACGTTTCTAGCAAAAACGATATCGGAAATGCCTTTTTTCACAAACAGATCATCGTGTAGACTTTCTGTACGTCTTTGGAAAGCAACATCATGCTCAGAGTTGTGTGAGGCATCAGGACCAGGTTCCTTTTTCCAATTGAGCATATACAGTCGAACCTCGTTAAACCGGACGCCGTTAATCCGGAAAATTCAGGGAACGGATTTTTTATGCTTAATTATTCTCCGTTAATACGTAAATTCGCGTTCCGGAACCGGACAAAAAAAATCGGGAACGGACTGACCATTTACACATATAATCCGTTTCGTTAGTCCGGAAGTCCAAACAGTAATGTACATGACTGTACAGCATACAGAAAACCTGATACATATAAACATGTGTTTATATGTCTCTGAGAAAACATAGACAGTATATATGTTTTTACTCAATTAGTCTGTGTCATTGTTTTCTGTAGTGTCCGTTTGTCCTAAAAGGTGTTAAAGCTGTATACAATGTAATAGCCTAAGGCTGTTCAATAATCTGCAAGCGTGTGTCATTGTTTACTTTGATTAGCAGCCATAAAATAGCAGCCAAATTGTCAAACAGATCTAAACTGATTTTGAGTCTAAAATTTCGATATTTTGACCCAGAGACAAGTGTAGATCTGACACAAATAATAAGTTGTTCAATATTTTTATATTTTGACGTTCATTTTTTCAAAAACGTACATGTTTACGTACTGGTTATCTATGTGTTGTAAATCTCATGATAAAGCTTTGCTTACGACAAACAGTATCTAGAGGTAAATGGTAAATACAAAATCGCTGACAGTTTGCAAAGCTATTTTGAATGAATTTCCCTCAATTATAATCATGTATCCGCGCAATATCTGGGGAAATATTGGGTCCCATTCTTTGACTCCTATTGTTATGCTAAGACGAAAATTTGGCGTAGGAAAAATAAGAAATCGTTAATCCGGAAGATTCGCTATCCGGACTTTTTTCTCTGGGAACCAAAGTGTCCGGATTAACGAGGTTCGACTGTAGTTAGCAATGTATACTGAATGTCACAGCGCGTTTTCCTTGAAATTATTTATGGAGATTAAACTAAACATTTCATAGTCAGACTGACGCTTAGCGGCATTTAAAATATTATCGACACAACATATTAATTGCTTATCTCGTTTATAGGATTTTTGTCTGCAGAAAAAGTATTGCGACCAGTCTAATGGTAATGCCATGGAGCGTGTTTTAATGCAAGTTGATTCACCAACGGAACGTCCAGCACGGGCTGGTGTGCATTGGTCTTGTACTATTTGAATATATGTTTCCAAATTTGATTTACTTGTATAGGTTTTCTAACACGACCTATGATAATTTATTTGATGTAATGCAATTATTCTGGTTGAATCAAACTCATCATTAATGAATGGAAATGTGAACATGTATATATAGTCACAATTCACAATTTTATTGTATTACAAGGCCACCGGCAATATTTAATATAATTACATCATGTGATGTTATGGTTTGAAACTAACTTAATTTCAACTGTTCTCTTCTTCGAGGCATAAAAGATTAACATTGAAAGATTTCTAATTATTTCTTTATCAGTACTTGCCATCAGTATGAAAAATTTATTTAAATTTGGGTGTAAGTACAGTTTCTGAGGGATGTATTTGAAGCGCAATTCTTTATAAAGAGGACATACCAGAACAAAGTGAAATTCACATTCAATAACATTATTACAGAACAGACAGTATCTGAGGTTTCTTTCAATTCCTAAATGGCGTCCCTTTTCTATCTTAAGATCATGAGCAGATGTTCTAAATGTTGAATGAATGAATGTATATTGTTTTATGGCGCATCGACAGCTAAGGTCATTTAGCGCGCATTTAAATTTTATTATTCATGTTCCCTGGGTGAACAAACCAGTACTAGGCTAGAAAATGTGCCTTGCCCAAGGGCACTCCACCATGACCGAATTGCGGCGACTGGGGATCGAACCCGGGAAACCCGGTTTCGAAATCCCCGACGCTAACCACTCGACCACAGCGGATTCCTCTAAATGTTGAAAGAGCTTTCCTAAATTTACCTAAATCAATTAATGACAAGTATGATTCAGCAGCAAAAGTAGGTTTAAAGTAGCAATAGTAAGACAGTTTACTACTATTACTGCAGAAGTCATGACATATTTGGTAGAACTGGTCTTTCAACTTTCTTTCATAAGATACGAGAAAGTGTTTTTTGTTTGTTACAAGTTGACTCTCCCAAACATAACCAAAACCATTCATAAAAAGATTATTTTTCACATCTGTAACCCAATTTTGATGCCAATTTTCATCTAGTATTTCAGCATAAGATAACACTTTTTAACATATCTATCATAAGGTATGCATAGAATTTTTAACCAATATTTGATACATCGTTTAGATGCTGATATATATAGCGGGAATCTTCCACAATCACCTAATATGGTATAATTTATTGAATTTTGTGGGGCATGCATATAGCGTTTGCAGGCATATATATGAATTCTCTCTACGGTTTCCATTCTTTTTAGACCCCAAAGCTCTGACCCGTATAATAATATTGGGGTTATTTTGGCATCAAAAGTTTTGAAAAACGTTTTATAAGACAGTGGTAAGACACTTTGTAGATTTTTTAAAAGACAAACTAAAACTTTCTTACTTTTTCCCGCCATATATTCAGCCATCTTGTACGATGATACATTACTTGTAAAACAAATACCAACATATAAGAAAAAGTTAACTATTTCAATTTGATTACTATTATAAATCCAATGCTCTTTTTTAGAAATTTTCCCCCCATTTCTAAATATGACAATTTTCGTTTTATTTGTATTGACCTCCAGCTGCCAATCAGTGCAGTACTTGTGTAAGGCATTGAGTTGCATCTGGAGACCAATAACCGTGTCACTCATTTAAACGCAACATCATCAGCAAACATTAAGGAGAATATTTCTATCATATCAGGATACAGTTGAATCCCCCCGAGAGCCACTATTTCTAATAGCAGCTTCAAGGTCATTTATAAAAAGTGAAAATAATACAGGGCTTAACTTACAGCCTTGGCGTAAACCAACTGGACAACTAAATGCACTAGATAAATCATCAGTATTTGTATCTTTAACACGAGCTTTAACAACTTTATAAATGCCAGAAATAGATTTAAGCAAATTGCCCTTTAAACCGTGTTCCCGTAGGGCTGTAAATAATTTTGACCTGTTAACAGAATCAAAGGCTTTTTTAAAGTCTATGAAGGCAACATATAATTTTTTCCCCTTTTTGCAAAGATATTTATTATTAACTGCTTGAAGTATAAAAGCATTGTCGACTGTAGAATAGCCCTGTCGAAAGCCTGCCTGAGATTCAGTTATTTTATCATAAGTGTTAACAAAAAATGTTACCCTACTGGAGAGTATGCTGATGTAAAGTTTACTAAAACAATCAATCAATGTGATACCCCTGTAATTATCTGGATCGTTGATATTGCTGTTTTTAGCCCGTTCTGAAAAAACGGATCGTATTATAGTTTTACCTGCGGCGTACGGGCGGGCGGCGTCCAGTATGTTGTCAGCTCAATAACTTTAGAAGCCTTTGTCCAATCATCACCAAATTTAGTCAGAATGTGTATTGGGATAATATCTCGGACAAGTTCGATAACTAGCCATATCACTTTAGTCAATCAAGAGTAATTGCCCTTTAATTATAGAAATTACCCCAAATTGATCTTGTCAGCTCAATAACTTTAGAAGCCTATGTCAAATGATCACCAAATTTGGTCAGAATGTGTATTGGGCTAATATCTCGGACAAGTTCGATAACTAGCCATATCGCTATAGTCAATCAAGAGTTATTGCCCTTTTATTATAGAAATTACTCAAAATTGGTCTTGTCAGCTCAATAACTTAAGAAGCCTTTGTCCAATCATCACCAAATTTAGTCAGAATGTGTATTGGGATAATATCTCGGACAAGTTTGATAACTAGCCATATCGCTTAAGTCAATCAAGAGTTATCGTCCTTTAATTATAGAAATTACCCAAAATTGGTCTTGTCAGCTCAATAACTTTAGAAGCCTTTGCCCAATCATCACCAAATTTAGTCAGAATGTGTATTGGCATAATATCTCGGATAATTTTGATAACTAGCCATATTGCTTTAGTCAATCAAGAGTTATCGCCCTTCAATTATAGAAATTGCCTAAAATTGGTCTTGTCAGCTCAATTACTTTAGGGCCCGGCCGGGTAGCTCAATTGGTAGCGTATCTGACTCGTGATCTGGAGGTCACGGGTTCGATACCCGGTTGCGGCGACATTCTTTCGGGCGATGTTTTCCATTGCCTCTCACCTCTGATCTATGTGAGAAAGTAGTCAGTGGCTTCGAAAGAATGTTGTGTAAGTACTGGTGTGGGAAAGCCAGGAAAACATGGGTAGGTGCACTGACCGCCGTGATATGACCAAAGCTGTTGAAAGCGGCGTTAAACTCCAAACAAACAAACAAACAAACAAATCAATTACTTTAGGAGCCTTTGTCCAATCATCACCAAATTTGGTCAGAATGTGTATTGGCATAATATCTCGGACAAGTTCGATAACTAGCCATATCGCTTTAGTCAATTGACAGTTATCGCCCTTTAATTATAGCAATTACCTAAAATTGGTCTTGTCAGCTCAATAACTTTAGAAGCCTTTATCCAATCATTCCTAAATTTGGTCAGAATGTGTATTGGCATAATATCTCGGATAATTTTGATAACTAGCCATATCGCTTTAGTCAATCGAGAGTTATCCCTCTTTAATTATAGAAATTACCTAAAATTGGTTTTGTCAGCTCAATAACTTTGGGAGCTTTTGTCCAATCTTCATTAAATTCAGTCAGAATGTGTATTGGCGTAATATCTTGGACAAGTTCGATAACTAGCCATATTGCTCCAGTCGATAGAGAGTTATTGCCCTTTAATTATAGAAATTACCTAAAATTAATCTTGTCAGCTAAATAACTTGTAAAGCCTTTATCCGATCATCACCAAATTTAGACAATATGTTTATGGGCAGAATATCTTGGTTACGTTTGATAACTTACAACGTTATCTTAGTCACTACACAATTATGTCCCTCGAAATGGCCAAAACTGTACTAACAGTGTCCGCTCTCTAAGTTTGGCTGACGTACAACCAATTACCACTATACTTGGTCTCAAAAAAACAGGACGGGCGTATTTTGCGACATTTGGCACTCTTGTTATGTAGTGGTATAATAACCGATTGAGACCAAGCTCCTGGGTACTCACCAGTTCTGAATAATCTATTAAATATCAACCTTATATAAGGCAATAAGACTTGTATTCCATATTTAAAGTGATTTACCACTAAATTGCCAACACCTGCCTTACCCACATTAAGATCTTTAACCACATTAATAATGTCATCGTCAGTTATATCGCCATTAAAAATGTTATAGTCTGTGTCATTTTCTAAATCAACATTAGAATTAAAATTATCATCAAACTCACTATCCTCTACCGAATCAAATGTAGAAAAAACATCCGTGAAATGACTAAACCATCTGTCAACTGAAATATCAACTGAATTATATGGCTTATCAGACACTTGAGTTTCACCATTTGCCAAAATTGTTCAGCATCATACATTTTACTATCAATATTTTTTATACATTGTATTCTGTGTTCATGTTTTTTCCGTTTACATATGGACTTATATGATTGTTTAGATATAATATAGTCAGTTAAAGAATCGTCAGATTTATGCTTACGGAAATTTCTTAATGCTGTGTTTTTTAGACTCTTCATTTCGTTGCAATCTTTATCATGCCAAGACTTATTTGTATTAAATATTCGACCTCTCTTTCCCGATTTAACTTTTTAGCTCACCTATGCACGAAGTGCAAGGTGAGCTATTGTGATCACATTTTGTCCGGCGTCCGTCCGTCGTGCGTCGTCAACATTTCAGCTTGTTAACACTCTACAGGCTACATTTTGCATCCAATCTTCATGAAAGTGTATCAGAACATTCATCTCCATCAAATCTTGGACAAGTTCGAAACTGGGCCATATGAGGTCAAAAACGAGGTCACTAGGTCAAATTGAAGCGAAATCTTGTTAACACTGGAGGCCACATTTTCAACTTGAGCATGTTGAAACTTTATCAGAATGTTTGTCTTGATGATATGTAGGTCAAGTTTGAACATGAACATAGGTCACAAGGTCAAATTGAAGGAAAATCTTGTTAACACTCTAGAGGCCGCAATTTTTGCTTCAGCAGTTTGAAATTTTGTCAGAATGTTTGTCTTAAAAATATCTAGGTCAAGTTCGAATATGGGTCATATTGGGTCAGAAACTAGGTCACTAGGCCAAATTGAAGGGTAATCTTGTTAACACTGTAGAGGCCACATTTTCAACTTGAGCATGTTGAAATATTGTCAGAATGTTTGTCTTAAAGATATCTAGGTCAAGTATAAATATGGGTCATATTGGGTCAGAAACTAGGTCACTAGGCCAAATTGAAGGAAAATCTTGTTAACTCTGTAGAAGCCGCATGTTTTGCTTCAGCAGCTTGAAATTTGGTCAGAATGTTGAGCTAAATGATATCTAGGTCAAGTTCGAATATGGGTCATGCAGGGTCAAAAACTAGGTCACTAGGCCAAATTGAAGGAAAATCTTGTTAACACTTTGGATGCCACATATTTTGCTTAAGCAGCTTGAAATTTGGTCAGACTGTTTGTCTAAATGATATCTAGGCCAAGTTCGAATATGCCGGGTTAAAAACTAGGTCACTAGGCCAAATTGAAGGGTAATCTTGTTAACACTCTGGATACTGCATTTTTAACTTTAGCATGATGAAACTTTATCAGAATGTTTTTCTTGATGATATGTAAGTCAAGTTCGATCAAGGGTCATGTTGGGTCAAAAAATAGGTCACTAGGTCAAATTGATGGAAAATCTTGTTAACACTCTAGAGGCCGCAATTTTTGCTTCAGCAGTTTGAAATTTTGTCAGAATGTTTGTCTTAAAGATGTCTAGGTAAAGTTCGAATATGGGTCATTTTGGGTCAGAAACTAGGTCACTAGGCTAAATTGAAGGAACATCTTGTTAACTCTGTAGAAGACGCATTTTTTGCTACAGCAGCTTGACATTTTATGAGAATGTTTATCTAAATGATATCTAAGCCAAGTTCGATTATGGATCATGTAGGGTCAAAAACAAGGTCACTAGGTCAAATTGATGGAAAATCTTGTTAACACTCTAGAGGCCGCAATTTTTGCTTCAGCAGCTTGAAATTTGGTCAGAATGTTTGTCTGAATTATATCTAGGTCAAGTTCGAATATGGGTCATATTGGGTCAGAAACTAGGTCACTAGGCCAAATTGAAGGAACATCTTGTTAACTCTGTAGAAGACACATTTTTTGCTACAGCAGCTTGACATTTTATGAGAATGTTTATCTAAATGATATCTAAGCCAAGATCGAATATGGATCATGTAGGGTCAGAAACAAGGTCAATAAAGGAAAATATTGTTCAAACTCCGAAGGCCGCATT
Organism: Serripes groenlandicus; assembly: GCA_031761405.1. Classification (NCBI taxonomy): domain Eukaryota; kingdom Metazoa; phylum Mollusca; class Bivalvia; order Cardiida; family Cardiidae; genus Serripes; species Serripes groenlandicus. The sequence continues at coordinate 55,468,774 of JASEVX010000011.1, read as the reverse complement.
TTTACTTTGAGCAAGTTGAAAATTTGTCAGAATGTTGTCTTGATAATATCTAGTCCATGTTGGAATATGGGTCATATCAGGTAAAAAAATATAGATCACTAGGCCAAATGAAGGAAAATCTTGTTAACACTGTGGAGGTTGCATTCAGAATAATTGTCCTGATGTATTTTGCATTGTAGTACATTGTATAATTAAGGTGAGCGATCCAGGGCCATCATGGCCCTCTTGTTTAAAAGAATCACTACATTGCTTTACAATGTTTTCAAAGCATGTTAAAACACTATCAATACTAGGATCATCTTGTATCATATTTTCTAATGTATGAAATGACCCTTTATCAAAAGAATCTGACAATTTAAACTGATAATCTAAAATATCTGAATTACTGAATGCATAAAAACTCTTCCCATCTGAACGCTCATTTGTATTAGCTCTTTGATGGATAGTATCTGTATTTAACAAAGACCCATTACACTGAACATTCAATGATAGACTTATAGGCAAATGATCACTTATAGATACAGTTTCAATAGAAAAATCAAATAAACAGTTTATGACATTTTTTGATACAACAAAATAATCAACAACACTACACCCATTACTGCTTATAAATGTATAATCACCAACAGATCTATCTTTACCAAATCTTCCATTCACAATAAAGTATGAGTTCATGTTACAAAAATTAATAAGATCTTTCCCAAATCTATTTACAACACAGTCACTATTAGCCCATGGAATATCTAGATCAAAATCAAATAAATCAGTAAATTCTTCAAATATGGGTATAGTTGGAAAGGGTTCGTTATCTTTTAAACATCCTGTTCGGGCATTCATATCTCCACATAAAATTAATTCTGACTGATCAAAAATCAGCATTTGCATTAATAAGACTTTCCAAACACTTCATGCCCTTTTCCTGTTCATCTTCATAAAAATTTGAATTTTCAGGAGGAAAATAAACAGATACTAGAATTACATTTTTAGAAGTATTCAGAACCTCTTTGTCAATTAATAAGAATACACCTAGATTAAAATCAAAAGCAATCTGTTTAACGCATTGAGAATAAACCTTCTTAATCAATATTAACACCCCACCAATATTTCTCCCTCCTCGCCTAGACGTTTTAGTGGGACAAATATAACAATGAAAAGATGGAAAATAAACCTCAAAGTCATCAAGAGACCTTAACCAGGTCTCCTGAAAACAAACAATGTCATAACTATTGACTCTATTGACAAATTCATTTGTAATTTTATCAAGTATACCACAGGTATTCCATGATAATATCACAAACTTTTGGTTACGATTTACTACATTTAATGGGCCTTGACCCCAACCCTATGCCGTAACAGAAGCATTACCATTGTCATTCGATACGACCTCAGAATAAGGCGCTGGTTTCGAAACAACATCATTCGCAGCTGCGACACCATCATAGGATTGGTGACTCATATCATTATCATTTAATGAAGCTACTGGAATTTTTTCGGACTGCCTTTTGAATGTGCCTTTTATCTAAGACCTTGAGAACACCGTTTTTAAAGTACCCATTTCTAACACTTTCCTTCAGCTCCTTTAACTGCTTTCTTTCCAGGCTAGATAAAACACTAGCTACTTTGATATTACTCTGCCTCAAAACCTCCCTGACACTAAATACACTTAACTTATGCTTGAGCTTAGAAAGCTTCACAATTACCATTCTAAAATGCTTTGGATTTTTAGCACCAATTCGAGCACTGATAATCGGATTCGAATCATAGTTTTCATTGGGGTAAGCTACTCTTAAGACTTCATCTAGAACCTTCAGTTTAAGAGACTCTTCATTTTCATCAGGAGACTCATTCAGACCAAATATACGTATATCATTCTGTATCAGTTCCCTTTCCACATTATTTAGATGCATCTTCAGATTGTTGATTTCGTCACATTGTTTTTCATAATTATAGGCCAGCGAAGCAAGATCTTCATCAAACATTTCAGTAGAATGAGCCAACTTATCAACTTTATCATCCAAACATTTAAATTTAGAATCAAAGTGTACCTGTTCCTGCTCAATATTCTTTACTTTTGATCTAATATCTGAAACATCATTCTTCATAGAACTAAGATCGGTTTTGACAGCTGTAACTTCACACATGACTTGTTCAATCCTTTTGGTCATCGTAGTCTTGGATTCCTCGATTGCTTCCAAAATCTTGCAAGTATCAGTAGTAGGACCTGGATTAAGCTCTATATCTGAAGCTAGTTCAAGTAAACGCTGAGAGTAAGACATATAAATAGATGTATATACTTCTGTAGAGTCAGTTCCTAAGTGACTGATCATTAACCAGTGTGTACCATAAGACGTGGGTTTGCTAATCCTATCAGTATCATAGCTTTTTATCAAAACGCTAATTGTTGACAAATATTGAAGTATAGCCTGGGTAGTGACTATGTACTTCCCAAATGAAAGGCTCCTAACAATCTTTAGTTGCGTAACATCATTGTCTTACTAGCCATATACACGTAGCCATTGACGAAATCTGTAAGATAATAGGTACGCAGGAAATGCACGTGAAGGGTTAATTTGTATGTTCCGTCACATTTTTATATATTTTAATTTCTTGAGCTTTGGTTGTCTAACTTTTTTTGTCACCTGCGTAGCATGGTAGGCACTTAGGGATTACCTTTTTTTTTGTCCGGCGTCTGTCCGTCCGTCCATCTGTCTGTCGTCACACTTTTTCGTCACGTTTTCAAATAACTTTTTTTCTACTCAAAGGATTACATTGAAACTTCTGACAAATGTTTATATCAATGTGTGTGATGGGTTCACAAAAGGGAGATAATCTAAATCTTTTTTATATCAGAGTTATTGCCCCTTTTCTGTCAAAAAATTAAAAATTTCTGACAAGGCAGGTGACACGCGTTCGCCGGGGAGCACTCCATTCTAGTCTTATTGTTAAAATCAACTACTGATATATAAACAAACATATATACTTTAACAGACACGTTAGCTTGCAAAATGCCACATACATTAAAAAAGAGTTGAATTCATTCAAAATTTATTTTCATACGAATCTTAAGTTCAATGTTAAATAAAACTGATACATTGGTGTTTCATTTCATAGCACAATTTTGTAAAATTATCATTAGGGAATTATTCATAACCGTTCCCGGGTTAAAAAATGAAACATAAAAAATTCGGAAAGCCTTACTTTATCGCGATTTTACAAAAAAAGTGCACTATGGGAAAACTCTACGACAGGGTTAAATTTGGCTAAATTGAAAGAATTATGTTTAATCTATCCGTATGTGAATTTTCAGCCGTGATGTAAGTCGGTCCATTAAACTCTTAAAATAAGCGACTTTTTCTTGATTTGTCACTACACTATAGTGGGAGAGCAGAAATGAGACACTCTTTCCCACATGCATGTAATTACATTCTGAGGCAGCTGCCGCAGAAGAGATTTGAAAACATGGTGTCAAAAGTAGAAATTGCTCATCATGTGCAATTGCTCCTTTTGCTTAAATGTTTTCAACTATATTCAATAATTATGTTCTCATTTTTCCAATCTTTTGCCAGTATGTTTTCGGTGTCATCTGATGCAGATTTGTTGTATGTGTGAGGGAAAGGGCTTACAAAAGTTAACCCTTTCCCTTATACCACAATTATCTGCAGCAGACGACTTTGAACATATTTTGTCAAAAAAAGGAAAATCTATAATTGAATGTATAACCTATCACTATATATGGAAAACATTGTTGCAAAAGAAAAAATTGCTTGTTTTAAGCAATTTCTTCTTTTGTCACTATGTTTTCAAAAAGCCGTCTGCTGCAGAGGCGTCAGAAAGCATCTATATGAGGGAAAGGGTTAAGCCATGTTGATTGGCAGAAAGACATTGCAGCCACCAGGTGCTAAGAGCTGTTTTACCCTTTATGAGTGTCAGAATTAGAAAATAAATGTCTAATTTTGAAAAAACTTATTGGTACACTTCTTTGGCAACCTTCAATCTGTTTCAACAAGTCATATTAATTTGACAAATGACAGACAACATAGGGTTGGGATATTTCGCCTTGTGGCAGTAACGAGCTATATTGTGCTTCTTGAAATAGCTTACCTGACCACAAAACAAGTTTATAACTGTGGGTGCCACTTAAACATATCAATTTGCTTAACCATACAGGATCATCATAAATTTATGGTCATTCTTTTTAATCTTGTTAACACATAGAATAACTAGTGGGAGAGCAGAAATGAGACACTCTTTCCCACATGCATGTAATAACATTCTGGGGCAGCTGCCGCAGAAGAGATTTGAAAACATGGTGTCAAAAGTAGAAATTGCTCATCATGTGCACTTTCTCCATTTGCTTAAATGTTTTCAACTATATTCAATAATTATGATCTCATTTTTCCAATCTTTTGCCAGTATGTTTTCGGTGTCATCTGATGCAGATTTGTTGTATGTGTGAGGGAAAGGGCTTACAAAAGTTAACCCTTTCCCTTATACCACAATTATCTGCAGCAGACGACTTTGAACATATTTTGTCAAAAAATGGACAATCTCTATAATTGAATGGATAACCTATGACTAAAAATGGAAAACATTGTGGCAAAAGAAGAAATTGCTCGTTTCGATCAGTAATTTCTTCTTTTGTCACTATGTTTTCAAAAAGCTGTCTGCTGCAGAGCCTAAAAAAGCGTGTATATGAGGGAAAGGGTTAAAGACATGTGGCAAACAGTTCTAAACTAGATCTGGATCTAAACCTCATTAATTTTGAAACCCGGACTCAGACATTGATATTTTCTAATGATTAACAATTGGCTGAAAATAGTCTATGTGAACAGTTGCCTGGTTTCATTGCTGTGCAGAGAACTGGTGCAAGCCAGGAAACACATAGAGTACTGGTGTGAGCCAGGAAACACATAGAGTACTGGTGCGAGCCAGGAAACATATAAGAGTACTGGTGCGAGCCAGGAAACACAGAGTACTAGTGCGAGCCAGGAAACACATAGAGTACTGGTGCGAGCAAGGAAACACAATAGAGTACTGGTGCGAACAAGGAAACACATATAATACTGGTGCAAGCAAGGAAACACATAGAGTACTGGTGCGAGCAAGGAAACACAATAGAGTACTGGTGCGAGCCAGGAAACACATAGAGTACTGGTGCAAGCTAGGAAACACATAGAGTACTGGTGCGAGCCAGGAAACACATAGAGTACTGGTGCGAGCCAGGAAACACATAGAGTACTGGTGCGAGCCAGGAAACACATAGAGTACTGGTGTGAGCCAGGAAACACATAGAGTACTGGTGCGAGCTAAGAAACACATGGAGTACTGGTGTGAGCCAGGAAACACATAGAGTACTGGTGCGAGCCAGGAAACACATAGAGTACTGGTGCGAGCCAGGAAACACAATAGAGTACTGGTGCGAGCCAGGAAACACATAGAGTACTGGTGCGAGCCAGGAAACACATAGAGTACTGGTGCGAGCCAGGAAACACATAGAGTACTGGTGCGAGCCAGGAAACACATAGAGTACTGGTGCGAGCTAAGAAACACATGGAGTACTGGTGTGAGCCAGGAAACACATAGAGTACTGGTGCGAGCAAGGAAACACAATAGAGTACTGGTGCGAGCCAGGAAACACATATGTAAATGGTGCGAACCAGGAAACACATAGCGTACTGGTGCGAGCTAGGAAACACATAGAGTACTGGTGCGAGCCAGGAAACACATGGAGTACTGGTGCGAGCCAGGAAACACATAGAGTACTGGTGCAAGCAAAGAAACACATATAGTACTGGTGCGAGCCAGGAAACACATAGAGTACTGGTGCGAGCCAGGAAACACATAGAGTACTGGTGTGAGCCAGGAAACACATAGAGTACTGGTGCAAGCAAGGAAACACAATAGAGTACTGGTGCGAGCCAGGAAACACATATGTAAATGGTGCGAGCCAGGAAACACATAGCGTACTGGTGCGAGCTAGGAAACACATAGAGTACTGGTGCGAGCCAGGAAACACATATGTAAATGGTGTGAGCCAGGAAACACATAGAGTACTGGTGCGAGCCAGGAAACACATGGAGTACTGGTGTGAGCCAGGAAACACATATAGTACTTGTGCGAGCCAGGAAACACATAGCGTACTGGTGCGAGCTAGGAAACACATAGAGTACTGGTGCGAGCCAGGAAACACATATGTAAATGGTGTGAGCTAGGAAACACATAGAGTACTGGTGCGAGCCAGGAAACACAGCAAGGAAACACAATAGAGTACTGGTGCGAGCCAGGAAACACAGAGTACTGGTGTGAGCCAGGAAACACATAGAGTACTGGTGCGAGCCAGGAAACACATAGAGTACTGGTGCAAGCAAGGAAACACAATAGAGTACTGGTGCGAGCCAGGAAACACATATGTAAATGGTGCGAGCCAGGAAACACATAGCGTACTGGTGCGAGCTAGGAAACACATAGAGTACTGGTGCGAGCCAGGAAACACATATGTAAATGGTGTGAGCCAGGAAACACATAGAGTACTGGTGCGAGCCAGGAAACACATGGAGTACTGGTGTGAGCCAGGAAACACATATAGTACTTGTGCGAGCCAGGAAACACATAGCGTACTGGTGCGAGCTAGGAAACACATAGAGTACTGGTGCGAGCCAGGAAACACATATGTAAATGGTGTGAGCTAGGAAACACATAGAGTACTGGTGCGAGCCAGGAAACACAGCAAGGAAACACAATAGAGTACTGGTGCGAGCCAGGAAACACATATGTAAATGGTGCGAGCCAGGAAACACATAGCGTACTGGTGCGAGCTAGGAAACACATAGCGTACTGGTGCGAGCTAGGAAACACATAGAGTACTGGTGCGAGCCAGGAAACACATATGTAAATGGTGTGAGCTAGGAAACACATAGAGTACTGGTGCGAGCCAGGAAACACAGCAAGGAAACACAATAGAGTACTGGTGCGAGCCAGGAAACACATATGTAAATGGTGCGAGCCAGGAAACACATAGCGTACTGGTGCGAGCTAGGAAACACATAGAGTACTGGTGCGAGCCAGGAAACACATATGTAAATGGTGTGAGCCAGGAAACACATAGAGTACTGGTGCGAGCCAGGAAACACATATGTAAATGGTGTGAGCCAGGAAACACATGGAGTACTGGTGTGAGCCAGGAAACACATAGAGTACTGGTGCAAGCAAGGAAACACATAGAGTACTGGTGCGAGCCAGGAAACACATATAGTACTGGTGCGAGCCAGGAAATACATAGAGTACTGGTGCGAGCCAGGAAACACATAGAGTACTGGTGCGAGCCAGGAAACACAATAGAGTACTGGTGCGAGCCAGGAAACACATATGTAAATGGTGCGAGCCAGGAAACACAATAGAGTACTGGTGCGAGCCAGGAAACACATAGAGTACTGGTGCGAGCCAGGAAACCCATAGAGTACTGGTGCGAGCCAGGAAACACATAGAGTACTGGTGCGAGCCAGGAAACACATATGTAAATGGTGTGAGCCAGGAAACACATAGAGTACTGGTGCGAGCCAGGAAACACAATAGAGTACTGGTGCGAGCCAGGAAACACATATGTAAATGGTGTGAGCCAGGAAACACATAGAGTACTGGTGCGAGCCAGGAAACACATATGTAAATGGTGTGAGCCAGGAAACACATGGAGTACTGGTGTGAGCCAGGAAACACATAGAGTACTGGTGCAAGCAAGGAAACACATAGAGTACTGGTGCGAGCCAGGAAACACATATAGTACTGGTGCGAGCCAGGAAATACATAGAGTACTGGTGCGAGCCAGGAAACACATAGAGTACTGGTGCAAGCAAGGAAACACATATAGTACTGGTGCGAGCCAGGAAACACATATGTAAATGGTGTGAGCCAGGAAACACATGGAGTACTGGTGTGAGCCAGGAAACACATAGAGTACTGGTGCAAGCAAGGAAACACATAGAGTACTGGTGCGAGCCAGGAAACACATATAGTACTGGTGCGAGCCAGGAAATACATAGAGTACTGGTGCGAGCCAGGAAACACATAGAGTACTGGTGCAAGCAAGGAAACACATATAGTACTGGTGCGAGCCAGGAAACACATAGAGTACTGGTGCGAGCCAGGAAACACATAGAGTACTGGTGCGAGCCAGGAAACACATAGAGTACTGGTGCGAGCCAGGAAACACATAGAGTACTGGTGCGAGCCAGGAAACACATATGTAAATGGTGTGAGCCAGGAAACACATGGAGTACTGGTGTGAGCCAGGAAACACATAGAGTACTGGTGCAAGCAAGGAAACACATAGAGTACTGGTGCGAGCCAGGAAATACATAGAGTACTGGTGCGAGCCAGGAAACACATAGAGTACTGGTGCAAGCAAGGAAACACATATAGTACTGGTGCGAGCCAGGAAACACATAGAGTACTGGTGCGAGCCAGGAAACACATAGAGTACTGGTGCGAGCCAGGAAACACATAGAGTACTGGTGCGAGCCAGGAAATACATAGAGTACTGGTGCGAGCCAGGAAACACATAGAGTACTGGTGCAAGCAAGGAAACACATATAGTACTGGTGCGAGCCAGGAAACACATAGAGTACTGGTGCGAGCCAGGAAACACATAGAGTACTGGTGCGAGCCAGGAAACACATAGAGTACTGGTGCGAGCCAGGAAACACATAGAGTACTGGTGCGAGCCAGGAAACACATATGTAAATGGTGTGAGCCAGGAAACACATGGAGTACTGGTGTGAGCCAGGAAACCCATAGAGTACTGGTGCGAGCCAGGAAACACATAGAGTACTGGTGCGAGCCAGGAAACACATAGAGTACTGGTGCGAGCCAGGAAACACATAGAGTACTGGTGCGAGCCAGGAAACACAATAGAGTACTGGTGCGAGCCAGGAAACACATATGTAAATGGTGCGAGCCAGGAAACACAATAGAGTACTGGTGCGAGCCAGGAAACACATAGAGTACTGGTGCGAGCCAGGAAACACATAGAGTACTGGTGCGAGCCAGGAAACCCATAGAGTACTGGTGCGAGCCAGGAAACACATAGAGTACTGGTGCGAGCCAGGAAACACATATGTAAATGGTGTGAGCCAGGAAACACATAGAGTACTGGTGCGAGCCAGGAAACACAGCAAGGAAACACAATAGAGTACTGGTGCGAGCCAGGAAACACATATGTAAATGGTGCGAGCCAGGAAACACATAGAGTACTGGTGCGAGCCAGGAAACACATATGTAAATGGTGTGAGCCAGGAAACACATGGAGTACTGGTGTGAGCCAGGAAACACATAGAGTACTGGTGCAAGCAAGGAAACACATAGAGTACTGGTGCGAGCCAGGAAACACATAGAGTACTGGTGCGAGCCAGGAAACACAATAGAGTACTGGTGCGAGCCAGGAAACACATATGTAAATGGTGCGAGCCAGGAAACACAATAGAGTACTGGTGCGAGCCAGGAAACACATAGAGTACTGGTGCGAGCCAGGAAACACATAGAGTACTGGTGCAAGCAAGGAAACACATACAGTACTGGTGCGAGCCAGGAAACACATATGTAAATGGTGTGAGCCAGGAAACACATGGAGTACTGGTGTGAGCCAGGAAACACATAGAGTACTGGTGCAAGCAAGGAAACACATAGAGTACTGGTGCGAGCCAGGAAACACATATAGTACTGGTGCGAGCCAGGAAATACATAGAGTACTGGTGCAAGCAAGGAAACACAATAGAGTACTGGTGCGAGCCAGGAAACACATAGAGTACTGGTGCGAGCCAGGAAACACAATAGAGTACTGGTGCGAGCCAGGAAACACAGCAAGGAAACACAATAGAGTACTGGTGCGAGCCAGGAAACACATATGTAAATGGTGCGAGCCAGGAAACACATAGCGTACTGGTGCGAGCTAGGAAACACATAGAGTACTGGTGCGAGCCAGGAAACACATGGAGTACTGGTGCGAGCCAGGAAACACATAGAGTACTGGTGCAAGCAAGGAAACACATATAGTACTGGTGCGAGCCAGGAAACACATAGAGTACTGGTGCGAGCCAGGAAACACATGGAGTACTGGTGCGAGCCAGGAAACACATAGAGTACTGGTGCAAGCAAGGAAACACATAGAGTACTGGTGCAAGCAAGGAAACACATATAGTACTGGTGCGAGCCAGGAAACACATAGAGTACTGGTGCGAGCCAGGAAACACATATGTAAATGGTGTGAGCCAGGAAACACATAGAGTACTGGTGCGAGCCAGGAAACACAGCAAGGAAACACAATAGAGTACTGGTGCGAGCCAGGAAACACATATGTAAATGGTGCGAGCCAGGAAACACATAGAGTACTGGTGCGAGCCAGGAAACACATGGATTACTGGTGTGAGCCAGGAAACACATGGAGTACTGGTGTGAGCCAGGAAACACATAGAGTACTGGTGCAAGCAAGGAAACACATATAGTACTGGTGCGAGCAAGGAAACACAATAGAGTACTGGTGCGAGCCAGGAAACACAGAGTACTGGTGTGAGCCAGGAAACACATGGAGTACTGGTGTGAGCCAGGAAACACATAGAGTACTGGTGCAAGCAAGGAAACACATAGAGTACTGGTGCGAGCCAGGAAACACATAGAGTACTGGTGCGAGCCAGGAAACACATAGAGTACTGGTGCGAGCCAGGAAACACATAGAGTACTGGTGCAAGCAAGGAAACACAATAGAGTACTGGTGCGAGCCAGGAAACACAGAGTACTGGTGTGAGCCAGGAAACACATAGAGTACTGGTGCGAGCCAGGAAACACATAGCGTACTGGTGCGAGCTAGGAAACACATAGAGTACTGGTGCGAGCCAGGAAACACATATGTAAATGGTGTGAGCCAGGAAACACATAGAGTACTGGTGCGAGCCAGGAAACACAGCAAGGAAACACAATATAGTACTGGTGCGAGCCAGGAAACACATATGTAAATGGTGTGAGCCAGGAAACACATGGAGTACTGGTGTGAGCCAGGAAACACATAGAGTACTGGTGCAAGCAAGGAAACACATAGAGTACTGGTGCGAGCCAGGAAACACATAGAGTACTGGTGCGAGCCAGGAAACACATAGAGTACTGGTGCGAGCCAGGAAACACATAGAGTACTGGTGCAAGCAAGGAAACACAATAGAGTACTGGTGCGAGCCAGGAAACACAGAGTACTGGTGTGAGCCAGGAAACACATAGAGTACTGGTGCGAGCCAGGAAACACATAGCGTACTGGTGCGAGCTAGGAAACACATAGAGTACTGGTGCGAGCCAGGAAACACATATGTAAATGGTGTGAGCTAGGAAACACATAGAGTACTGGTGCGAGCCAGGAAACACAGCAAGGAAACACAATAGAGTACTGGTGCGAGCCAGGAAACACATATGTAAATGGTGCGAGCCAGGAAACACATAGCGTACTGGTGCGAGCTAGGAAACACATAGAGTACTGGTGCGAGCCAGGAAACACATATGTAAATGGTGTGAGCCAGGAAACACATAGAGTACTGGTGCGAGCCAGGAAACACAGCAAGGAAACACAATAGAGTACTGGTGCGAGCCAGGAAACACATATGTAAATGGTGTGAGCCAGGAAACACATGGAGTACTGGTGTGAGCCAGGAAACACATAGAGTACTGGTGCAAGCAAGGAAACACATAGAGTACTGGTGCGAGCCAGGAAACACATAGAGTACTGGTGCGAGCCAGGAAACACATAGAGTACTGGTGCGAGCCAGGAAACACATAGAGTACTGGTGCGAGCCAGGAAACACAATAGAGTACTGGTGCGAGCCAGGAAACACATATGTAAATGGTGCGAGCCAGGAAACACAATAGAGTACTGGTGCGAGCCAGGAAACACATAGAGTACTGGTGCGAGCCAGGAAACACATAGAGTACTGGTGCGAGCCAGGAAACACATAGAGTACTGGTGCGAGCCAGGAAACACATAGAGTACTGGTGCGAGCCAGGAAACACATATGTAAATGGTGTGAGCCAGGAAACACATGGAGTACTGGTGTGAGCCAGGAAACACATAGAGTACTGGTGCAAGCAAGGAAACACATAGAGTACTGGTGCGAGCCAGGAAACACATATGTAAATGGTGCGAGCCAGGAAACACATAGAGTACTGGTGCGAGCCAGAAAACCCATAGAGTACTGGTGCGAGCCAGGAAACACATAGAGTACTGGTGCGAGCCAGGAAACACATATGTAAATGGTGTGAGCCAGGAAACACATAGAGTACTGGTGCGAGCCAGGAAACACAATAGAGTACTGGTGCGAGCCAGGAAACACATATGTAAATGGTGTGAGCCAGGAAACACATAGAGTACTGGTGCGAGCCAGGAAACACATATGTAAATGGTGTGAGCCAGGAAACACATGGAGTACTGGTGTGAGCCAGGAAACACATAGAGTACTGGTGCAAGCAAGGAAACACATAGAGTACTGGTGCGAGCCAGGAAACACATATAGTACTGGTGCGAGCCAGGAAATACATAGAGTACTGGTGCGAGCCAGGAAACACATAGAGTACTGGTGCGAGCCAGGAAACACAATAGAGTACTGGTGCGAGCCAGGAAACACATATGTAAATGGTGCGAGCCAGGAAACACAATAGAGTACTGGTGCGAGCCAGGAAACACATAGAGTACTGGTGCGAGCCAGGAAACACATAGAGTACTGGTGCGAGCCAGGAAACCCATAGAGTACTGGTGCGAGCCAGGAAACACATAGAGTACTGGTGCGAGCCAGGAAACACATATGTAAATGGTGTGAGCCAGGAAACACATAGAGTACTGGTGCGAGCCAGGAAACACAATAGAGTACTGGTGCGAGCCAGGAAACACATATGTAAATGGTGCGAGCCAGGAAACACAATAGAGTACTGGTGCGAGCCAGGAAACACATAGAGTACTGGTGCGAGCCAGGAAACACATAGAGTACTGGTGCGAGCCAGGAAACACATATAGTACTGGTGCGAGCCAGGAAATACATAGAGTACTGGTGCGAGCCAGGAAACACATAGAGTACTGGTGCAAGCAAGGAAACACATATAGTACTGGTGCGAGCCAGGAAACACATATGTAAATGGTGTGAGCCAGGAAACACATGGAGTACTGGTGTGAGCCAGGAAACACATAGAGTACTGGTGCAAGCAAGGAAACACATAGAGTACTGGTGCGAGCCAGGAAACACATATAGTACTGGTGCGAGCCAGGAAATACATAGAGTACTGGTGCGAGCCAGGAAACACATAGAGTACTGGTGCAAGCAAGGAAACACATATAGTACTGGTGCGAGCCAGGAAACACATAGAGTACTGGTGCGAGCCAGGAAACACATAGAGTACTGGTGCGAGCCAGGAAACACATAGAGTACTGGTGCGAGCCAGGAAACACATAGAGTACTGGTGCGAGCCAGGAAACACATATGTAAATGGTGTGAGCCAGGAAACACATGGAGTACTGGTGTGAGCCAGGAAACACATAGAGTACTGGTGCAAGCAAGGAAACACATAGAGTACTGGTGCGAGCCAGGAAACACATAGAGTACTGGTGCGAGCCAGGAAACACAATAGAGTACTGGTGCGAGCCAGGAAACACATATGTAAATGGTGCGAGCCAGGAAACACAATAGAGTACTGGTGCGAGCCAGGAAACACATAGAGTACTGGTGCGAGCCAGGAAACACATAGAGTACTGGTGCGAGCCAGGAAACCCATAGAGTACTGGTGCGAGCCAGGAAACACATGGAGTACTGGTGCGAGCCAGGAAACACATAGAGTACTGGTGTGAGCCAGGAAACACATAGAGTACTGGTGCAAGCAAGGAAACACAATAGAGTACTGGTGCGAGCCAGGAAACACAGAGTACTGGTGTGAGCCAGGAAACACATAGAGTACTGGTGCGAGCCAGGAAACACATAGAGTACTGGTGCAAGCAAGGAAACACAATAGAGTACTGGTGCGAGCCAGGAAACACATAGAGTACTGGTGCAAGCAAGGAAACACATATAATACTGGTGCGAGCTAGGAAACAGATAGAGTACTGGTGTGAGCCAGGAAACACATATAGTACTGGTGCGAGCCAGGAAACACATAGAGTACTGGTGCAAGCCAGGAAACACAATAGAGTACTGGTGCGAGCCAGGAAACACATGGAGTACTGGTGCGAGCCAGGAAACACATGGAGTACTGGTGCGAGCCAGGAAACACATGGAGTACTGGTGCGAGCCAGGAAACACATAGAGTACTGGTGCGAGCCAGGAAACACATAGAGTACTGGTGCGAGCCAGGAAACACATGGAGTACTGGTGCGAGCCAGGAAACACATGGATTACTGGTGCGAGCCAGGAAACACATAGAGTACTGGTGCGAGCCAGGAAACACATAGAGTACTGGTGCGAGCCAGGAAACACATAGAGTACTGGTGCGAGCCAGGAAACACATGGAGTACTGGTGCGAGCCAGGAAACACATGGATTACTGGTGCGAGCCAGGAAACACATAGAGTACTGGTGCGAGCCAGGAAACACATAGAGTACTGGTGCGAGCCAGGAAACACATAGAGTACTGGTGCGAGCCAGGAAACACATAGAGTACTGGTGCGAGCCAGGAAACACATAGAGTACTGGTGCGAGCCAGGAAACACATAGAGTACTGGTGCGAGCCAGGAAACACATAGAGTACTGGTGCGAGCCAGGAAACACATAGAGTACTGGTGTGAGCCAGGAAACACATAGAGTACTGGTGCGAGCTAGGAAACACATAAAGTACTGGTGCGAGCCAGGAAACACATGGATTACTGGTGCGAGCCAGGAAACACATGGAGTACTGGTGCGAGCCAGGAAACACATGGAGTACTGGTGCGAGCCAGGAAACACATGGACTACTGGTGCAAAGCCAGGAAACACATAGTTAGGTGAACAGGCAATCACCATAGTTACATGTATAACAGAACATTTCAAAACTGCATTAAACTCCTATAATTATAATTTAAAAAATGATATTTTTTTGTATCAATTTTTAGACAAATGTTACATAATCATCGTAAGCATTGGAAGTCTATTTCTTTGTAAGCAGGGAAGTCGTTTTCTTTGGCTAAAATATGAAATATCTTGTAAATAAAAGTACAATTATTGAGTAGTTGAAAACATTGAGGCAAAAGACTACTTTTGCCACAATGTTTTCAGAAATCTTCTGCTGCAGAAGCGTCAAAATTAGTCTATACTGTATGTGGAAAGCTCAAATAATATTAACCCTTTCCCACAAACAGACGCTTTATAATGCCTCTGCAGCAAACGATTTTTGAAAACATTGTGACAAAAGGAAAAATTTCTCAAACTGAGCAAATTAAAAGTTTCTCCTTTTGCCATGATGATTTCAAATTATTTTCATTTATAGAGATATCCTATATTTTTAACAAGATGTTGTAAAAGTCGTCTGCTGCAAATTTGTTGTATGTGGGAAAGGATTAATAATAAAGAAAAAATATCTCTTTGTATCAATTTGAAACAAATGTTATATAATTACGGAACCTTGGTAGTCTTTTTAGATCACCTGAGCCGAAGGCCGAAGGTGATCTTTTCTGATTGCTTTCTGTCTGTCATCCGTCCGTCTGTCGTTAACTTTTAGCTTTAAACATCATCTCCTCCTAAACCACAGGAACTATTTCCACAAAACTTTGGTGGTCCTCTTTCAAAATTGTTCGAAGATTTAAATTCCATTGAGAACTTTGGTTGCTGCAGCATCAGAAAGGATGCAAAATGTCCAAACTTTAAAAATCTTCTCCTCCGAATCTGCTCGTCAGATTCCAATATAATTTGGTAGAAATGTTCCTTGGGTGACCATCTACAAAGATTGTTCAAGCCATACTGATTAGTTGAAAAACATGGCAGTCAGGCGGCATCAGAAAAGGGGCAGAATTTGAAAATTCCATATTTATGAAAGTGCTAGTCTGATTTTAAGCAAATTGAATAGGAATCTTACTTCTGTGATCCTCTACTTAATATGTTTAAGCCGTATTAATTGGTTTCAAAATCATAGCAATCAGGTGTCATCACAAAAGGGGTAAATTGAACTTTTAGCTACAAATGACAACTCCTGCCATTCCACTGGACCGATTTCAACTTGACTTCACAGGAATGTTCCTTTTTCTAAATTCTTCAAAGACTTACATTCTGTGTAGAGCTTTGGTTGCTGCGGCATCAGAACATGTGAAAAATACCCAAATTTTAAAAATCCAATTCCATCATAATCTGCTTGTCTGATTGTAAGATAATTTGGTAGAAATGTTCCTTGAGTGACTCTTTACAAAAACTTCTCAAGCCATATTGATTTCGTTGAAAAAAAGGGCAGCATGGCGGCATCAGGAAAATGGCAAAATGACAAAAGTTTACAATTTCATTCTTATTAAAGTTGTTGTTATATTTCAAGATACAAATGACCTTTAAAAAAATGGCTATTTCTTTAACAGTGTCCATTCCTTGCAGTGTCATTTTTACTCTGGATAAAAAAAAAATCCAGAATCAGGTGATCGATTTGGGGCCATCTTGGCCCTCTTGTTTCCATGTCAATTTTTTTTCAAATTCAAAACTTGATATTTATGTCCGCATAAATCATAATTAAAGTGAAGTAAAAGTTTAAATTTCGTTTCAATTAAAATTGACTCTATATAGAATTGCTTTGAACTTTGAATATTTAGAAACTATAAAAGTAGAAGAATAGAGCTTACAAGAAAGAGTCAGCTGTGTCATTCCATAAAGGCTTTTACCCTTTCCCACATGCAGACTTTACCTAGAAGACAACATTTTTATACCCCCTTCGAAGAAGAGGGGTATATAGGAGTCACTGTGTCGGGCAGTCTGTCTGTCTGTCTGTCGTTCAGCCGGCCGGAAGCAATATCTTGTCCAGCCTATTTCTTACAAACCACTGGGTGGAATTCAATACAATTTTACATGAAGCTTCTTTACCAAGAGGAGATGTTCATATCCTAAATGGGTTACAATTGCATGATATTTTACATGCCCTTTTACTAATTAGGTAATGGTGTAGGTCAAGGTGCTGTTTAGGGGGTATTTATCATCTTCAGTGATAGTTCTAGTTCTTTTAAAAATTGGCAAAAAAGATATGATGAGAACAATATTTTGATTTTGCTATAGTTCTGCCTAGATGTCTTTAAGTCAATTCTGCCATAGAATTGTTGTTTGTGGGAAAGGGTTAAACATTGCAAGTCTGTGGATGCAGGTTGATATGTACGGTGTTCCATTAGGGCCATCGTTGTTTCGCTTTTTCGACTTAGGGTCGAAGTACGAAAACGTGATGCAAAAACGTGATGCGATGCGAAAGGGCGATATTAATATTGCAATCTCGCATCGTGGTCTTGCAGTTTCGCATCGCGTTTTCGCACTTTCGCATCATGTTTTCGTACTTTCAACCCTAGTTTGAAACCTCGAACAGTGTTGGCCCTAACGGTACACTATCATGTTTTCGCGATGCGAAAGTGCGATATATCGCAATCTCGCATCGCACTTTTGCGATATCACATCGCGTTTTCGCAGTTTCGCATCACGTTTTTGCATCAAGTTTTCGCACTTTCGCAATGCGTTTTCGTACTATCGCATCACGTTTTCGTACTTTCGACCCTAGGTCGAAACCGCGAAACAACGTTGGCCCTAAATATTCCAAACTTACATGTAATGAGGCTGAGCCATGAGAAAACCAACTTTCTGACCCAAATGTATATATACCACCATATTGAAAACATGTATGGTTGGCTTTCTATTAACCCTTTCCCTCATACAACAATTCCCTCGTATAGACGCTTTCTGACGGCTCTGCAGCAGAAGGCTTTTTGAAAATATAGTGACAAAAGAAGAAATTGCTCAAAACGAGCAATTTCTCCTTTTGCCACAATGTTTTCCACTTATAGTCATAGGTTATCCATTCAATTATAGAGATTTCCTATGTTTTGGAAGAATATGTTCAAAGTCGTCTGCTTATGAGGGAAAGGGTTAACAAAACATTTTGTAAAAGATTAGGTATATCCGTATGAATGTATTTGTTCTTATTCAAAATACAGTTGTGGCAAGAGAGATATTTCTCATAATGAACAATTTCTCCTTTGACCCACAATGTTTTCCAAAATTGTCTGCTGCAGAGGCATCAGAAAGTGTCTGTTAACCATTTCCCACATATAGACGCTTTCTGATGCCTTTGCAGCAGACAACTTTTGAAAACATTGTGACAAATGAAGAAAATACTCATGAAGAGCAGTTTCTTCTTTTGCCACAATGTTTTCAACATTTCTCAATGGTAATTCTACCTTATTATTTAGAGGTTTGCTACATGTTTGCCAAGATGTTTTCAAAGTCGTCTGCTGCATATTTGTTGTATATTGGAAAGGGTTAACCCTTTCCCTCATATAGACGCTTTCTGACGCCTCTGCAGCAGACAGCTTTTTAAAAACATAGTGACAAAAGTGCAATTTCTCCTTTTGCCACTATATTTTCCACTTTTTGTCATAGGTTATCAATTCAATTATAGAGATTTTCTATATTTTGACAAAATAAGTTCAAAGCCGTTTGCTGCAGAATTGTCGTATGAGGGAAAGGGTTAAGGAAGTTATCCTAGAATTTCAACTTGACTCCATGACCCACCAGGATGCTAAGGCTGATCAGGATCTTCACTGGTGGCAAAGTCTTGAAGGTCGGTGTTAGTGAGACGTGGCTGATCATGGATAAAGAATGAGTTCAGAAATTGTAGAAATTATTTTTATTTCTTCTCATGGAAGCAGGTGCATTCGCTTTCCTTTTTGTTGATTTTTCTTTGGTGCCGTTTAATTATTTCTTTGCATGAAATGCATCCATTGGCAATATCACTGAGGTTTATTACAAATTTATAGAAACTTCAATCGGTAATGAAAATATTGTTTTTCTCCTTGAAAATTGATACTGCAGAAAAAATGCAAAAAGTTTTAAATAAAAATCGGTATGTATTGAACAAGCTTCTCTTTCATCTAGAATATTCTTGGAAATTAAATAATTACATCCTTGGTGATATCTTTTTTCATCATCATCATGCTTTCTAAGCACTTAGATAAATTGTAAGCACTGGCTCGAAAAAGAAAGCAATTGCTCTAACAATTAAATTTTTAAATCTTTCCCACATTTTCATGTATTTGCAGTATATGATTTATATATAAGCAGAAATTGCTCACAGTAGAATATTTAGAAACTATAAACGTAAGACAGAGAAGTATCATTCCACAAAATGATTTACTTTTCCCACATACAAAAAACGTGACTTTAAAAACGTGAAAAATCTCCATAAATGAGAGTTCAATTATTAAAAAGAGTTGAAAACATTGTGGCAAAAGGGGAAATTGCTCGTTTTGATCAATTTCTTCTTTTGACACATTGTTTTCAAAAGTCGTCTGCTGCAGAGGCATTGAAATATGTTACAAGTGGGAACGGGGTTAATAACAGCAGAAGACTTTTTTTTAAGAATCAAATTTGGCAAAAGATGAAATTTCTCATGATGAACAATTTTCCATGCATGTTTTCATAGTCATCTGCTGTAAATTTGTTGTAACAGTTTGTAGGAAATGGCTATTTAGGTTTATTCGACACTCTTGAAACCTGCTTATTAAAATAGTCAGTAGGCAATGCAGTGGAGGAGGTAACATTTTCTGCCTGATAACTCTATTTATGCATGACTGCATGATTCTTACAGAATGTCATAGGATCAAAGCTCTTGGTAAAATGCATATTTCACATATTTTTAAAATCCTTTTTTGTCGCTTAAACCTTATTTTGGGATATTCGAAAGAATCTTCGTATTGAGACCATTCTTTTGACTACCCACTACATAGAGTCATAAGGTAAATTTAAAGACCTGTGTCCAATTCCACCAACCTTACTTAGCGCTAAGTAATGCTTAAATACTTAACCCTTTCCCTCATATGACAATACTGCATCAGACGACTTTGAACGTATTTTGTCAAAACATAGAAAATCTCCATAATTAAATGGATAACCTATGACTAAAAGTGGAAAACATTATGGCAAAAGGAAAAATTGCACGTTTTGCACTTTCAAAATAGCCCCTCTATACGTCCATATAGTGGCATAATAATGACAAAGTGTGAAACGGCATTTTACCCCCTCGCTCGATACAGGCTATAATTTCCGAAGAAAAACGTCTAAAACGACCTGGTCCCAGGTAGAGACAGGTTAATAAGTGATTCTTCTCGTGATCCACCACATCAATATTTGCCAACCGACAAATGCGCTGGCGTTTTTAAGCTTAATGTTCATTATATTTTGCAGCGAATATTTAACGCGAAATGACGCGCTTTTTAGCTCGCCAGTACGAAGTACAGGAGAGCTTATGTGTTACCCCCGGCGTCGGCACCGTCGGCACCGTCGGCGGTGGCGTAGACACCTAGGTTTAAGGTTTGTGTTTAAGGTTTTCATTTGGGTTTTAAGGGTTTATACCTTTAGGAACCATTTGTCATCCATCTACGCACACCACTACACCCGTCCTGACCCTGGGTGAAGGTCAAGATAATTTCTACTTGGTTCTACTTGGTTCAGTTACAAGGTTTAAGGTTTGCGTTTAACGTTTAACATATCACTCTGCATTCACTATTATGACATTGATTGCTTTCATATTTAGTTTATACATTTAGGAACTATTGGTCATCCATCTACGCACACCACTACACCCGTTCTGACCCTGGGTCAAGGTCAAGGTCATTTCTACTTGGTTCAGTTACAAGGTTTAAGGTTTGCGTTTAACGTTTAACATATCACTCTGCAGTCACTATTATGACATTGATTGCTTTCATATTTAGTTTATACATTTAGGAACTATTGGTCATCCATCTGCGCACACCACTACACCCGTCCTGCACCTGGGTCAAGGTCAAGGTCATTTCTACTTGGTTCAGTTACAAGGTTTAAGGTTTGCGTTTAACGTTTAACATATCACTCTGCATTCACTATTATGACATTGATTGCTTTCATATTTAGTTTATACATTTAGGAACTATTGGTCCATCTACGCACCCCACTACACCCGTCCTGACCCTGGGTCAAGGTCAAGTTATATCAGAGTTATTGCACCTTTTCTGTCAAAAAATCTAACTTTTTCGTCACGTTTTCAAATAACTTTTTTTCTACTCAAAGGATTAGATTGAAACTTCTGACAAATGTTTATATCAATGTGTGTGATTGGTTCACAAAAGGGAGATAATCCAAATAATTTTATATCGGAGTTATTGCCCCTTTTCTGTCAAAAAATTAAATTTTCAAATAACTTTTTTTCTACCCGAAGGATTGGATTGAAACTTCTGACAAATGTTACTTTTTTTGTTATTCGACGTCTGTCTGTCTATTTTTTTTTTTATCCGGCGTCTGTCTGTCTGTCTGTCCGTCACACTTTTTTCGTCACGTTTTCAAATAACTTTTGTTCTACTCAAAGGATTAGATTGAAACTTCTGACAAATGTTTTTATCAATGTGTGTGATGGGTTCACAAAAGGGCGATAATCCAAATAATTTTTTATCAGAGTTATTGCCCCTTTTCTGTCAAAAATTTAAATTTTCAAATCACTTTTTTTCTACTCAAAGGATTGGATTGAAACTTCTGACAAATGTTTATATCAATGTGTATGATGGGTTCACAAAAAGGGGGATAATCCAAATATTTTTATATTAGAGTTATTGGCCCTTTTCTGTCAAAAATTTAATCTACTCAAAGGATTGGATTGAAACTTCTGACAAATGTTTATATCAATGTGTATGATGGGTTCACAAAAGGGGGATAATCCAAATATTTTTATATCAGAGTTATTGCCCCTTTTCTGTCAAATATTCAAATTACTTTTTTTCTGCTCAAAGGATTGGATTGAAACTTCTGACAAATGTTTATATCAATTTTTGAATTTGAACTTAGAATTTTTGTCAAAAGTATTGAAAAGGTGTATTATCTTGCAATATGTGATACTGTGCGACTTTACCTAATACTTTAACTGTTCTGAAGTAGGCCCTGATATACGATGGCCCTGATAGGCGAGCTATATTGTCCTCCGACAACTCTTGTTTAGAATATTGTACCTGAGCAATGTTTGTTGGGGTTGGCATTTAATAATTTTTCTTCCAAAAATAATATTATTCATAAAAAATACGGTATTTATTTGTACATTTTGAAAGAAGTATAAAAAATGATTTTTAGACCGTGTTTTAAATCGTTGTTTGATAAATCTGTCGCTGCGGAATGTTGCAAATTGTGACGTCAGCGCATGGCGGTAAGGACAACTGCAAATTTCCAAATATAATGAACATTAAGCTTAAAAACGCCGGCGCATTTGTTGGTTGGCAAATATTGATGTGGTGGATCACGAGAAAAATCATTTATGAACCTGTCTCTACCTGGGACCAGGTCGTTTTAGACGTTTTTCTGCGGAAATTATAGCCCGAATCGAGCGAGGGGGTAAAATGCCGTTGCACACCTTGTCATTATTATTACACTATATGGACGTATAGAGGGGCTATTTATAGTAACATGTGCGGGATTCCCCAAATTACCATTACGATCATTATGATGCGTATAGACAATATAGAGAGACTTTTTGAGTATTTTAACGAGGTATTGTGTGATTTTTCGCATTTTTTGCTGTAATAGAAATTCGGACGCCTGTGATCAGGTGTTAATGTCTGGATAAATGAACCACTAGTACTGGTAACTTTCTCCAGAAATGCTGTGATAAAAATGAACAGCAGGGTAAGCAGGGTAAAACACCATGCAGATCCAGGTATTATCCAAATAAGGGAATAAATAGCATTGTCAAAAAATAACCAGAATACCACAACTAAAACGCATAAATGCGTACAGTATAAACATTTTTGTGTACCTTATATTGCGGGGCATTTTTGCCTTATACGGCTATAGTGAAAACTTAAAAAAATCTTCTCCTCTGAAAGTGTCAGGCCGATTTTCTGACTATATATGGCTATAGTGGAAAAAAATTAAATCAGGTGAGCCATCCAGGGCCATCATGGCCCTCTTGTTATTTATCTGAGCTTTCTTTTTATATGCCCGTTTTGAAAAAACGGATCGTATTATAGTTTTACCTGCGGCGTACGGGCGGGCGGCGTCCAGTATGTTGTCAATAACAGCTCAATAACTTTAGAAGCCTTTGTCCAATCATCACCAAATTTGGTCAGAATGTGTATTGGGATAATATCTCGGACAAGTTCGATAACTAGCCATATCGCTTTAGTCAATCAAGAGTTATCGCCCTTTAATTATAGAAATTACACAAAATTGGTCTTGTCAGCTCAATAACTTTAGAAGCCTTTGTCCAATCATCATCAAATTTAGTCAGAATGTGCATTGGCATAATATCTCGGACAAGTTCGATAACTAGCCATATCTCTTCAGTCAATCAAGAGTTATCGCCCTTTAATTATAGAAATTACCTAAAATTAGTCTTGTCAGCTCAATAACTTTAAAAGCCTTTGTCCAATCATCATTAAATTTAGTCAGAATGGTCATTGGCATAATATCTTGGTAAAGTTTGATAACTAGCCATATCGCTATAGTCAATCAAGAGTTATCATCCTTTAATGATAGAAATTACCTAAAATTGGTCTTGTCAGCTCAATAACTTTAGAAGTCTTTGTCCAATCACCAAATTTGGTCAGAATGTGTATTGGCATAATATCTCGGACAAGTTAGATAGCTAGCCATATCGCTTTAGTCAATCAAGAGTTATTGCCCTTTAATTATCGAAATTACCTAAATTAGTCTTGTCAGCTCAATAACTTTAGAAGCCTTTGTCCAATCATCACCAAATATAGTCAGAATGTGTATTGGCATAATATCTCGGACAAGTTTGATAACTAGCCATATTGCTTTAGTCAATCAAGAGTTATCTCCCTTTAATTATAGAAATTACCTTTGATAACTTACAACGTTATATTAGTCACTACACAATTATGTCCGTCGAAATGGCTAAGTTTGGCTGATGTACAACAAATTATCACTATACTTGTTCTCAAAAAACAGGACAGGCGTATTTTGTGACATTTGGTGCTCTTGTTGTCAATTGGAATAGTCTTTATCCTTACCCTTGTGCAGACCTATTTACAGCAGAAGACATTGCTCGTTTATAAATCGGCATTTTCTCCATTTGCCACTCTGTTTTCAACTCAATTCAAGAATTATACCCCCGATAAACAAAGTTTAAAGGGGTTATATAGGAGTCACCCTGTGGTTCGTCGGTTGGTTGGTCCGTTGTGATTTTCCTTGTCCGGAGCATAACTTTAAAACCAATTGTTTGAATTTAATAAAACTGTATACGATGATACAACACATTGAGAGGAAGTGTTGTGTACATGAACCATAACTATACTTTACCTAATTACAGAGTTATTGCCCTTTGTTACTTTTTTTTTTTGCCCGGAGAATTACTTAATGACTAATAGATGGAATCTAATAAAACTGCATACAATGGTAGAGCAAAATGAGAGGAAGTGCAGTGTACAAGAACCATAACTCTACTTTTACATAATTACAGAGTTACTGCC
The DNA here is from genome assembly GCA_031761405.1 of Serripes groenlandicus. NCBI lineage: Eukaryota > Metazoa > Mollusca > Bivalvia > Cardiida > Cardiidae > Serripes > Serripes groenlandicus. Next base: position 55,444,120 of record JASEVX010000011.1, on the reverse strand, counting down.
CTTTGTTACTTTTTCTTGTGCGTAGAGTCTTGTCCGGAGCATAACTTTAAAACCAATTGTTGGAATTTAATAAAACTTCATACGATGATACAACACATCGAGAGGAAGTGTGGTGTACAGGAACCATAACTCTACTTTACTTAATTACAGAGTTATTGCCCTTTGTTACTTTTTCTTGTCCGGAGAATTACTTAATGACTAATAGATGGAATCTAAGAAAACTGCATACAATGGTAGAGCAAAATGAGAGCAAGTGCAGTGTACAAGAACCATAACTCTACTTTTACATAATTACAGAGTTACTGCCCTTTGTTACTTTTTCTTGTGCATAGAGTCTTGTCCGGAGCATAACTTTAAAACCAATTGTTGGAATTTAATAAAACTTCATACAATGATACAGCACATCGAGAGGAAGTGTGGTGTACAGGAACCATAACTCTATTTTACCTTAATACAGAGTTATTGCCCTTTGTTACCTTTTCTTGTCCGGAGAATTTCTTAATAACTCATAGATGGAATCTAATAAAACTTCATACAATGGTAGAGCACAATGAGAGGAAGTGCAGTGTACAAGAACCATAACTCTTATTTACATAATCACAGTTATTGCCCTTTGTTACTTTTTCTTGTTCGTAGAGTCATGTCCGGAGCATAACTTTAAAACTAATTGTTGGAATTTAATAAAACTTCATACAATGATACAACACATTGAGAGAAAGTGCGGTGTACAGGAACAAAAACTCGACATAACCTTATTACAGAGTTATTGCCCTTTGTTACTTTTTCTTGTCCAGAGAATTACTAAATAACTAAAAGATGGAATCTAATAATATTTCATACAATGGTAGAGCACAATGAGAGGAAGTGCAGTGTACAAGAACCATAAACCTAATTTACTTAATTACAGAGTAATTGCCCTTTGTTACTTATTCTTTTTCGTAGAGTCTTAATCACATTCATTGATAGTTCTAGTTTCATTTATAGGGATTTTCCATATTTTTACCAAGATGTTTTCAAAGTTGTCTGCTGCAGATTTATTGTATGTGCGAAAGAGGGGTTAAAAAAGCATGTTAAGACGTAGTAATAAATGAAGAATATAATACTGTTATGAATAATTTCTTAATCCTTTAAAGTTTCTTGGGATAGAGGGGTTAAAAAAGCATGTTAAGACGTAGTAATGACTGAAGAATATAAGACTGTAATGAATAATTTCTTAATCCTTTAAGTTTCTTCTACTGCCACAATTGTTTAACCCTTTCCCAACAAATCTGCAGCAGATGATTTTTGAATAAAAGTATAAATATTGAATAAACTTGAAAACATTGAGGCAGAAGGATTATTTATGAGTAGTTTCTCCTTTTCCCACATTGTTTTCCAAATGACGTTAGTTGCAGATTCATCAACTTGTAACTATGTGGGACAAGGTTATTTTAAGAAGTAAGCTGATTCACACTTTTTTTTCCAAAGACCCTTTCCCACATACAACAAATCTGCAAACAACTTTAGAAACATCTCAACAATAAAGTGGAAATTTCCCCAATAGCTGCTGTCCTAAAACCTTGATGCTTTGTGGAAGAGTTGCCAATAAAGTTTTGCTAGTTTCGGAATCCTTTCGGGATCATTAATCAATTAAACGGGCGAAGCTTTGCCATCGGGCTCATTCGGCATGTATTCGTGGAGTGGCATACGAAAGGTTGCGGTATATATAAACGCCGAAACCTATCCGAAGTAGCCGAATGCGATGCGGAAGAATGCCGACAGTTCCGGAATTGGCTCCTGAATGTTTCCCGATCATGCGAAAAGGTTGCGGTAAAATTGCAGAACATGCTGAAGAGTTGCAGAATCGTTGGCGATAGAATGCTGAAATGTTGCCCATTTGTGAGTCGGGGTATATAAACGATGCCATACTACTATTTTGTTATCAGTTGCTAGTGGGACACCATGGATGTTAGAGGCCTTCACCTTGCACTTCAGTTTCAAATCCAAGCTGAAATTGATGCTATGAGACAGAAAAGAAGAAGATGTCATCGATGGTGGGTCCGCCCGCCTGGCTCACAGAGGCTTCAATATGGAAAGTACAATACATTGATGCAGGAACTCCGAGATGAAGATGTCGCCTCCTTCAAAAAGTATTTGAGGATCACGCCAGCAATGTTTGACGACAATGTCTAACGCCTCACATTCAGAAAAAGGACACCAGGTTCCATAACGCCCTTGCTGCTGGCCTAAAGCTTGCAATGACGCTGAGGTACATGGCATCTGGGGACACGTATGCCTCCTTGGCATATGACTTGCTGCGGAAAGTGTATGCCATTTTGTCCCAGAAGTGTGTACTGCCCTGCTACAGGAGTATAAGGATGAAGTTCTGGCCATTCCCAATACTCCAGAGGTATGGAGTGAAATGGCGGCCCAATTTGAGAGAAGGTGGAAAATGCCCCATACTCTTGGTGCCCTCGATGGCAGACACGTGGCAATTAAGAAGCCACCGGGTTCGGGAAGTTTGTATCACAAACAAGGGCTTTTTTAGCATAGTCCTTCTGGCGTTAGTTGATGCAGACTACAAGTTTATCTGGTGTGACCTGGAGGGCATGGGTTTCATGTCGGATCTTAATGATTCTGAATTTAAGGAGTGTATGGATGACAATTCTATTGGTTTCCCACCACCTTCACCAATCACCAATGATGACAGTGACATGCCCTACTTTATTGTAGGGGATGACGCCTTTCCTATGAGGAACAACCTTATGAAGCCATACAAGCAACACAACTTGAACCATAGCCAGAAGATCTTCAACTATCCAGGGCTAGAAGAATAGTGGAGAACGCGTTTGGCATTTTTTCTGCTCGGTAGCAGTGCTTGGCCAACAGCATGCTTCAACGTCCAGAGGTGGTCCACAAGATTGTCAGTGCCTGCACATGCATGCACAACCTTATCAGGATGCAGTATCCTGCACTTGACCGCGACCTGTTTTATGCTGAGGACAACAACCACGACTTGGTGCCTGGAGCCGGGAGGGCAGGAAACCGCTTCCAAGTGGTTGATCGAGCAGCTGGAAGAGGAAACATTGACGCTGTTGCAGGCTAGCGCCAGCGGGAATACCTTAGGCTCTACTTTGTCAGCAATGCTAGATCGGTGCCATGGCAAGACAGAATGGTAGAGTAGACAGTTAGTAGTTAGGACGAGAGCCATGGACTGTTTAACGATAATTAATGTTTTGGTGTTTACAACATGTACAGTATTTCAGTTTGATATCATTACATTACTGGTGTAAAATATGTTTGAATGTGTTTAATATCATAAGTTTAGGGGTTTACGCCTTTATCCAAACTTATGTGTTCAGGGGCTGGCTGACTGGTAAATTTTCCGCCCAATCTCTTTTTGGGTAGCTTGCCCTTGCTTCGCACCATGACTATAAAGTGTTCAATTCACAACAAAAAATGTTGATGTCGCTCTTTTATAGTTCGGGAAATACGGCTCCTGCTTGGCTCCCTTCTGCTGACAATCGGCATCTTTTCATTACATGGTCGGCATAGCTTCTGCGTGTATACGGGAAACAGAACTCTTCCACTCATCGTCTTCGGGGTGCTTTCGGCGGCATCAATTCAGCTTCCTTCAGGGATCGCTTGGGATGGCTAAAAGATTATGAAGCCTCGCAGAAGGCTTTCCGAAGATGCCAAGTTAATGGCGATATGTTCCCAATCGTCCTGAATGGTTGCCGATGGATTGCCAAAGATCCCGAAGCCGTCCTGAATAAACAATCGGCGTCCAAATTTTAAAACTTTTAAAATTTGGATGCCGAAGTTCTTTCGATCCCGATTCAGCCCCGGAGTGACGAGAAGGTTTCCAGTAGTATTAAGGAAGGAAACGGAAGTGTTCCAGAACATCGCGAAGACATGCCATAACATCCCGATTTTGTGAATTCCGCTTCCGGGAACCCTTCGGAGGCCTAGTGGGCGGCAGGCCTAAATGAAGACATGTTTTTGAGCAATTCTTCTTTTGTCACAAAGTTTTCAAAAGTCGTCTGCAGTAGAGGCGTCAGAAAGCTTCTACATGAGGGAAAGTGTTAAAATGGATGTGGAATTCTGAATTAAAAAGAATTTCTCCTGAAATCTTTTGCAGAAAACATTCTCTTCCATATTATCATTAACCCTTTCCCTCATATAGACACTTTCTTACGCCTCTGCAGCAGACAGCTTTTTGAAAACATAGTGACAAAAGAAGAAATTGCTCAAAACAAGCAATTTCTCCTTTTGCCACAATGTTTTCCACTTTTAGTCATAGGTTATCCATTCAATTATAGAGATTTTCTATTTTTTGACAAAATATGTTCAAAGTCGTCTGCTGCAGTATTATTGTATGAGGGAAAGGATTAATGGACCAATGTAAATGTAATTCACTATAATGTTACTTAGAAAGTCCTCTTTAACCATTTCCCACATACAACAAACCTGAAGCAGAGGAATTAGAAAAAATATAGGGAAAAACATGAAAAATCTCTGTAAATGCATATATAATTAATACTCATCACTCATTATGATCAATTTCAACTTTTGCAACATTGTTTTCAAAAGTTGTCTGCTGCAAAGGAATCAGTAAGAGTCTTAATGAGGGAAAGGGTTTAAATATGTTCAACGAATCTCATTCTGTGAAAACTTTTATTGCAATGGCAATTATACAGGAGACAAATGAATACTGGCCAGATTTGAAAATGTTTTGGCACAAATGGTCCTTTGTGGTTCCTCTACTTAGGCTGTTGAAATTATTCCGACTTAAAAAAAACGTGGCTGCCAGGGTTTTGGACTGTTTGTCCATCAGTTATTGGCCGAGCCCCGGTTTCTCAGTCGATAGCGACGCAGGCTGTCAATCCAGAGGTTTTGAGTTTGAATCCCGGCTCAGCCAACTTTCTTTCCAACAATTAACAAAAGTCAATGCGACATGCATCATTCGTCTTCCACCAATGGGCTAAGTCTATGTGGAAAAGCAGCTAGTTGCTTGGGAAGATTGTTGTGTGGAGTACTGGTGTGGGAAATGCATGAGTAGGTGAACTGGCCTCCGTGATATAACTGAGAAATTGTTAAAAACGGCGTTAAACCCCTATCAATCAATCAACGATCAGTTATTGGGGGACTTTGACAATGAAAGTAATGGCTTCCCTCATTGGTGCTCAGGGTTTTGGTCCATCAGTTATTGGGTGACTTTGACAATGAAAGTAGTGGCTTCCCTCCTTGGTGCTCAGGGTTGTAGGGATAGTAATCTGACAGAGGCATCTGTGTTAGGATGAATAGTTCCCTCATTGGTGCTCAGGGTTTTGGTCCATCAGTTATTGGGGGACTTTGACAATGAAAGTAATGGCTTCCCTCCTTGGTGCTCAGGGTTTTGGTCCATCAGTTATTGGGGGATTTTGACAATGAAAGTAATGGCTTCCCTCCTTGGTGCTCAGGGTTTTGGTCCATCAGTAATCTGACAAAGGCATCTGTGTCAGGATGAATAGGACCTGAAGTACTGGTAAGTATAATATTTGAAAGTGGCATAAAACCGCAGTCAAACAAACAAACCATCAGTACTTTATGGTTGAAATTATAAAAAAAAGTATGTTTATAAAGATTATAGGCAGTAGAGCTGTTCAGGCCCTATTGGCTCATTGTTTAAGCAATTTCTAAGGTTTTCTTGATAAAAGAATTGAAGGCCATGCATTTGTCTTTCCCTTAACATTCGATAAAAAATGAAAATTTAATTATAAAGCAACAATTGTTGTTATTTTATAATAATTTTCTGATTATAAAACGAAAGCATCTTTGTGCATGTGTATTCATTTAGCTTTGCAAATTTCAGAGGGACGAAGCGGCATAGTGTTTTGAACATTGAGGGGAAATGTCTATGGTTTTTCATCTGTACCTAGACAGTACTAGGATAATTGTCTCCCACCTGTGCCTGGACAATTTTCAGAGTGAATGTATGGTTTCCCATCCGTACCTGTACAATGTTTATGGTAAATGTCTATGGTTTCCCACCTGTACCTGCACAACATTCAGGGTAAATGTCTATGGTTTCCCAGCTGTACCTGAACAATGTTCATGGTACATCTCTGGTTTCCCACCTGTACCTGGACAACATTCAGGGTAAATGTCTATGGTTTCCAGCCTGTAAATGTCTATGGTTTCCCTCCTGTACCTGCACAACATTCAGGGTAAATGTCTATGGTTTCCAGCCTGTTCCTGCACAACATTCAGGGTAAATGTCTATGGTTTCCCACCTGTACCTGGACAACATTCAGGGTAAATGTCTATGGTTTCCCTCCTGAACCTGGACTATGTTCATGGTATATGTCTATGGTGTCCCTCCTGTACCTGCACAACATTCAGGGTAAATGTCTGGTTTCCTACCTGTACATGGACAATGTTCAGCGTAAATGTTTATCTATTCTCATGTGTACCTGCACAACAATCAGGGTAAACATCTATGGTTACCCACCTGTACCTGCACAACATTCAGGGTAAATGTCTGGTTTCCAACCTGTACCTCAACAACATTCAGGGTAAATGTATATGGTTTCCAGCTTGTACATAAACACCATTCAGGGTAAATGTATATAGTTACCCACATGTACCTGAACAACATTCAGGGTAAATGTCTATGGTTTCCAGCTTGTGCATGAACAAAATTCAGGGTAAATGTCTTGTTTCCAACCTGTACATGCACAACATTCAGGGTAAATGTCTATGGTTACCCACATGTACCTGCACAACATTCAGGGTAATGTCTATGCTTTCCCACCTGTACCTGTACAATGTTCATGGTAAATGTCTATGGTTACCCACCTGCACATGTACAACATTCAGGGTAAATGTCTATGGTTACCTACCTGTACCTGAACAACATTCAGGGTAAATGTCTATGGTTTCCCACCTGTACCTGTACAATGTTCAAAGTAAATGTCTATGGTTTCCCTCCTGTACCTGGACAATGTTCAGGGTAAATGTCTGGTTTCCAGCCTGTACTTGAACAACATTCAGAGTAAATGTCTATGGATTCCAGCCTGTACCTAAGCAGCATTCAGGGTAAATGTCTATGGTGACCCCCATGTACATGAACAACATTCAGGGTAACTGTCTATGGTTTCCAGCCTGTACCTGAACAATGTTCATGGTACATCTCTGGTTTCCCACCTGTACCTGGACAACATTCAGGGTAAATGTCTATGGTTTCCAGCCTGTAAATGTCTATGGTTTCCCTCCTGTACCTGCACAACATTCAGGGTAAATGTCTATGGTTTCCAGCCTGTTCCTGCACAACATTCAAGGTAAATGTCTATGGTTTCCCACCTGTACCTGGACAACATTCAGGGTAAATGTCCCTCCTGTACATGAACAACATTCAGGGTAAAATGTCTATGGTTTCCCTCCTGTACCTGTACAACATTCAGGGTAAATGTCTATGGTTTCCAGCCTGTACCTGGACAACATTCAGGGTAAAAGTCTATGGTTTCTGACCTGTACATGGACAATGTTCAGCGTAAATGTTTATCATTTCTCATGTGTACCTGAACATCATTCAGGGTAAATGCCTATGGTTACCCACCTGTAACTCTGCAACATTCAGGGTAAATGTCTATGGTTTCCAACCTGTACCTGCACAACATTCAGGGTAAATGTCTATGGTTTCCCACCTGTACCTGTACAACATTCAGGGTAAATGTCTATGGTTACCCACCTGTACATGTACAACATTCAGGGTAAATGTCTATGGTTACCTACCTGTACATGTACAACATTCAGGGTAAATGTCTATGGTTACCTACCTGTACATGTACAACATTCATACCCACCTGTAACTCTGCAACATTCAGGGTAAATGTCTATGGTTTCCAACCTGTACCTGCACAACATTCAGGGTAAATGTCTATGGTTTCCCATCTGTACATGGACAACATTCAGGGTAAATGTCTATGGTTTCCCACCTGTACCTGTACAACATTCAGGGTAAATGTCTATGGTTACCTACCTGTACATGTACAACATTCAGGGTAAATGTCTATGGTTACCTACCTGTACATGTACAACATTCAGGGTAAATGTCTATGGTTACCCACCTGTACCTGCACAACATTCAGGGTAAATGTCTATGGTTACCTACCTGTACCTGCACAACATTCAGGGTAAATGTCTATGGTTTCCAACCTGTACCTGCACAACATTCGGGGTAAATATCTATGGTTTCCCATCTGTACATGGACAACATTCAGGGTAAATGTTTATTGATTCTCATGTGTACCTGCACTACATTCAGGGTAAACATCTATGGTTACCCACATGTACATTTACAACATTCAGGGTAAATGTCTATTGTTTCCCTCCTGTACCTGAACAACATTCAGGGTAAATGTATATGGTTTCCCATCTGTACATGGACAACATTCAGGGTAAATATCTATGGTTTCCCATCTGTACATGGACAACATTCAGGGTAAATGTTTATTGATTCTCATGTGTACCTGCACTACATTCAGGGTAAACATCTATGGTTACCCACATGTACATTTACAACATTCAGGGTAAATGTCTATGGTTTCCCTCCTGTTACCTGGACAACATTCAGGGTAAATGTCTATGGTTTCCAGCCTGTAAATGTCTATGGTTTCCCTCCTGTACCTGCACAACATTCAGGGTAAATGTCTATGGTTTCCAGCCTGTTCCTGCACAACATTCAGGGTAAATGTCTATGGATTCCAGCCTGTACCTGAACAACATTCAGGGTAAATGTCTATGGTTTTTCCTCCTGTACCTGGACAATGTTCAAGATAAATGTCTATGGTTTCTCATGTGTACCTGCACAACATTCAGGGTAAACATCTATGGTTACCCACCTGTACCTGCACAATATTCAGGGTAAATGTCTGGTTTCCAACCTGTACCTGAACAACATTCAGGGTAAATGTCTATGCATTCCAGCCTGTACCTGGACAATGTTCAGGGTAAACATCTATGGTTACCCACATGTACATGTACAACAATCAGGGTAAATGTCTATGGTTACCCACATGTACATGTACAACATTCAGGGTAAATGTCTATGGTTACCTACCTGTACCTGCACAACATTCAGGATAAATGTCTATGGTTTCCCACCTGTACCTGTACAACATTCAGGATAAATATCTATGGTTTCCCATCTGTACATGGACAACATTCAGGATAAATGTCTATGGTTTCCCATCTGTACATGGACAACATTCAGGATAAATGTCTATGGTTTCCCATCTGTACATGGACAACATTCAGGATAAATATCTATGGTTTCCCATCTGTACATGGACAACATTCAGGATAAATGTCTATGGTTTCCCATCTGTACATGGACAACATTCAGGATAAATGTCTATGGTTTCCCATCTGTACATGGACAACATTCAGGATAAATATATATGGTTTCCCATCTGTACCTGTACAACATTCAGGATAAATGTCTATGGTTTCCCACCTGTACCTGTACAACATTCAGGGTAAATGTCTATGGTTTCCTACATGTACATGGACAACATTCAGGATAAATGTCTATGGTTTCCCATCTGTACATGGACAACATTCAGGATAAATGTCTATGGTTTCCCATCTGTACATGGACAACATTCAGGATAAATGTATATGGTTTCCCATCTGTACCTGTACAACATTCAGGATAAATGTCTATGGTTACCCACATGTACATGTACAACATTCAGGGTAAATGTCTATGGTTTCTCTCCTGTACCTAAACTACATCCAGGGTAAATGTCTATGGTTTCCCACCTGTACCTGTACAACATTCAGGGTAAATGTCTATGGTTTCCTACATGTACATGGACAACATTCAGGATAAAAGTCTATGGTTTCCCATCTGTACATGGACAACATTCAGGATAAATGTCTATGGTTTCCCATCTGTACATGGACAACATTCAGGATAAATATCTGGTTTCCCATCTGTACCTGTACAACATTCAGGATAAATGTCTATGGTTTCCCATCTGTACCTGTACAACATTCAGGATAAATGTCTATGGTTACCTACCTGTACATGGACAACATTCAGGGTAAATGTCTATGGTTACCCACATGTACAACATTCAGGGTAAATGTCTATGGTTTCCCTCCTGTACCTAAACAACATCCAGGGTAAATGTCTATGGTTTCCCACCTGTACCTGTACAACATTCAGGGTAAATGTTTATGGTTACCCACATGTACATGTACAACATTCAGGGTAAATGTCTATGGTTACCTACCTGTACATGTACAACATTCAGGGTAAATGTCTATGGTTTCCCATCTGTACCTGTACAACATTCAGGATAAATGTCTATGGTTACCCACATGTACATGTACAACATTCAGGTTAAATGTCTATGGTTTCCCTCCTGTACCTAAACAACATCCAGGGTAAATGTCTATGGTTTCCCACCTGTACCTGTACAACATTCAGGGTAAATGTTTATGGTTACCCACATGTACATGTACAACATTCAGGGTAAATGTCTATGGTTACCTACCTGTACATGTACAACATTCAGGGTAAATGTCTATGGTTTCCCACCTGTACCTGTACAACATTCAGGGTAAATGTCTATGGTTACCCACCTGTACATGTACAACATTCAGGGTAAATGTCTATGGTTACCTACCTGTACATGTACAACATTCAGGGTAAATGTTTATGGTTACCCACATGTACATGTACAACATTCAGGGTAAATGTCTATGGTTTCCCACCTGTACCTGTACAATGTTCAAAGTAAATGTCTATGGTTTCCCTCCTGTACCTGGACAATGTTCAAGGTAAATGTCTATGGTTTCCTTCCTGTACCTGAACAACATTCAGGGTAAATGTCTGGTTTCCAGCCTGTACTTGAACAACATTCAGGGTAAATGTCTATGGATTCCAGCCTGTACCTAAGCAGCATTCAGGGTAAATGTCTATGGTGACCCCCCCTGTACATGAACAACATTCAGGGCAAATGTCTATGGTTACCTACCTGTACCTGAACAACATTCAAGGTAAATGTCTATGGTTTCCCACCTGTACCTGGACAATGTTCAAGGTAAATGTCTATGGTTACCCTCCTGTACCTGGACAATGTTCAAGGTAAATGTCTATGGTTTCCCTCCTGTACCTGGACAATGTTCAAGGTAAATGTCTATGGTTTCCAGCCTGTACCTGAAAAACATTCAGGGTAAATGTTTATTGATTCTCATGTGTACCTGCACAACATTCAGGGTAAACATCTATGGTTACTAGGCCTAATGGTTACCCACCTGTACCTGCACAACATTCAGGGTAAATGTCTGGTTTCCAACCTGTACCTGGACAATGTTCATGGTAAATAACTATGGTTTCCATCCTGTACCTGGACAATGTTCATGGTAAATAACTATGGTTTCCATCCTGTACCTGGACAATGTTCATGGTAAATGTATATGGTTTCCCTCCTGTACTTGAACAATATTCAGGGTAAATGTCTGGTTCCCAGCTTGTATCTGGACAATGTTCATGGTAAATGTCTATGGTTTCCCTCCTGTACCTGAACAATGTTCAGGGTGAACATATATGGCCTCCCTCCTGTACTTTAACAATGTATATGGTGAACATCTATGGTTTCCCTCCTGTACCTGAACAATGTTCATGGTAAATGTCTATGGTTGTAACCAGCCTGTACTTGGACAATGTTCAGGGTGAACATCTATGGTTTCCAGCCTGTACCTGAACAATGTTCAGGGTAAATGTCTATGGTTTCAAGCATGTATCTGGACAATATTCAGGGTAAACATCGCTGGTTTTTCTCCTGTACCTGAACAATGTTAATGGTAAATGTCTACGGTTTCCAGCCTGTACCTGAACAATATTCATGGTAAATGTTAATGGTTTCCAGCCTGCACCAAAACAATATTCAGGGTAAATGTTAATGGTTTCTCTCCTGTACCTGAACAATATTCAGGGTAAATGTCTATGGTTTCCCTCCTGTATCTGGACAATGTTCAAGGTAAATGTTTATGGTTTCCCTTCTGTATCTGGACAATGTTCAAGGTAAATGTCTATGGTTTCCAGCCTGTACCTGGACAATATTCAGGATAATCATTTGCTGGTTTCCCTCCTGTACCTGAACAATATTCAAGGTAAATGTCTATGGTTTCCAGCCTGTACCTGGACAATATTCAGGGTAAACATTGCTGGTTTCCCTCCTGTACCTGAACAACATTCATGGTAAATGTCTATGGTTTCCAGCCTGTACCTGGACAATATTCAGGGTAAACATTGCTGGTTTCCCTCCTGTACCTGAACAATATTCAAGCTAAATGTCTGGTTTCCAGCCTCTACCTGTACAATGTTCATGGTAAGTGTCTATGGTTTCCCTCCTGTACATGAACAACATTCAGGGTAAATGTCTATGGTGTCTCATGTGTACATGGACAATTTTCAGTGTAAATGTCTATGGTTTCTAGCCTGCAGCTGTACAACGTTCAGGGTAAATGTGTATGGTTTCCGTCCTGTACCTGTACAATATTCAGGGTAAATGTCTGGTTTCCAGCCTGTACCTGTACAACATTCAGGGTAAATGTCTATGGTTTCCAGCCTGTACATGGACAATGTTCAGAGTAAATGACTATGATTTTCAGCATGCATATCGATGACAATGTCTTGATTTTCAAAATGTTAATGAACAATGTCTTGGGTTGTATGCCTGAACCTAAACTTGTACAACAAATTACAACCTTGAAAACATCTGGTTAAAAAACGTAAAATATATATAAATGAAAGAAAGTTATTGAAAAGAATTGAAAACATTGTGTCAAAAGTGGAAATTGCTTGATGCTGGGGTAGAGGATCTGGTAGCTGGGGTAAAAGATCTGGTAGCTGGGGAGAAATGACAGCTGGGTGATGGTTGCATGGGTACAGCATCTGGTTGCTGGGGGAGAAATTACAGCTGAGGTAGATTATCTGGTTGCTAGGGAGAAATGACAGGTGGGGTAGAGGATCTGGTTGCTGGGGCAGAGATGACAGACAAGATGGTGGTGGTCGTGGACTCTGGGAGTAGAGATGACAGACAAGATGGTGGTGGTCATGGACTCTGGGGCAGAGATGACAGACAAGATGGTGGTGGTCGTGGACTCTGGGGCAGAGATGACAGACAAGATGGTGGTGGTCGTGGACTCTGGGTAGAGGATCTGGTTGCTGGGGCAGAGATGACAGACAAGATGGTGGTGGTCGTGGACTCTGGGGTAGAGGATCTGGTTGCTGGGGCAGAGATGACAGACAAGATGGTGGTGGTTGTGGACTCTGGGGCAGACATGACAGACAAGATGGTGGTGGTCGTGGACTCTGGGGCAGAGATGACAGACAAGATGGTGGTGGTCGTGGACTCTGGGGTAGAGGATCTGGTTGCTGGGGCAGAGATGACAGACAAGATGGTGGTGGTTTTGGACTCTGGGGTAGAGGATCTGGTTGCTGGGGCAGAGATGACAGACAAGATGGTGGTGGTCGTGGACTCTGGGGCAGAGATGACAGACAAGATGGTGGTGGTCATGGACTCTGGGGCAGAGATGACAGACAAGACGGTGGTGGTCGTGGACTCTGGGGTAGAGGATCTGGTTGCTGGGGCAGAGATGACAGACAAGATGGTGGTGGTCGTGGACTCTGGGGCAGAGATGACAGACAAGATGGTGGTGGTCGTGGACTCTGGGGTAGAGGATCTGGTTGCTGGTGCAGAGATGACAGACAAGATGGTGGTGGTCGTGGACTCAGGGGCAGAGATGACAGACAAGATGGTGGTGGTCGTGGACTCAGGGGCAGAGATGACAGACAAGATGGTGGTGGTCGTGGACTCTGGGGTAGAGGATCTGGTTGCTGGGGCAGAGATGACAGACAAGATGGTGGTGGTCGTGGACTCTGGGGTAGAGGATCTGGTTGCTGGGGCAGAGATGACAGACAAGATGGTGGTGGTTGTGGACTCTGGGGCAGAGATGACAGACAAGATGGTGGTGGTCGTGGACTCTGGGGCAGAGATGACAGACAAGATGGTGGTGGTCGTGGACTCTGGGGTAGAGGATCTGGTTGCTGGGGCAGAGATGACAGACAAGACGGTGATGGTCGTGGACTCTGGGGTAGAGGATCTGGTTGCTGGGGCAGAGATGACAGACAAGATGGTGGTGGTCGTGGACTCTGGGGCAGAGATGACAGACAAGATGGTGGTGGTCGTGGACTCTGGGGCAGAGATGACAGACAAGATGGTGGTGGTCATGGACTCTGGGGCAGAGATGACAGACAAGACGGTGGTGGTCGTGGACTCTGGGGTAGAGGATCTGGTTGCTGGGGCAGAGATGACAGACAAGATGGTGGTGGTCGTGGACTCTGGGGCAGAGATGACAGACAAGATGGTGGTGGTCGTGGACTCTGGGGTAGAGGATCTGGTTGCTGGTGCAGAGATGACAGACAAGATGGTGGTGGTCGTGGACTCAGGGGCAGAGATGACAGACAAGATGGTGGTGGTCGTGGACTCAGGGGCAGAGATGACAGACAAGATGGTGGTGGTCGTGGAATCTGGGGTAGAGGATCTGGTTGCTGGGGCAGAGATGACAGACAAGATGGTGGTGGTCGTGGACTCTGAGGATCTGGTTGCTGGGGCAGAGATGACAGACAAGATGGTGGTGGTTGTGGACTCTGGGGCAGAGATGACAGACAAGATGGTGGTGGTCGTGGACTCTGGGGCAGAGATGACAGACAAGATGGTGGTGGTCGTGGACCCTGGGGCAGGGATGACAGACAAGATGGTGGTGGTCATGGACTCTGGGGTAGAGGATCTGGTTGCTGGGGCAGAGATGACAGACAAGACGGTGGTGGTCGTGGACTCTGGGGTAGAGGATCTGGTTGCTGGGGCAGAGATGACAGACAAGATGGTGGTGGTCGTGGACTCTGGGGCAGAGATGACAGACAAGATGGTGGTGGTCGTGGACTCTGGGGCAGAGATGACAGACAAGATGGTGGTGGTCATGGACTCTGGGGCAGAGATGACAGACAAGACGGTGGTGGTCGTGGACTCTGGGGTAGAGGATCTGGTTGCTGGGGCAGAGATGACAGACAAGATGGTGGTGGTCGTGGACTCTGGGGCAGAGATGTCAGACAAGATGGTGGTGGTCGTGGACTCTGGGGTAGAGGATCTGGTTGCTGGTGCAGAGATGACAGACAAGATGGTGGTGGTCGTGGACTTAGGGGCAGAGATGACAGACAAGATGGTGGTGGTCGTGGACTCTGGGGTAGAGGATCTGGTTGCTGGGGCAGAGATGACAGACAAGATGGTGGTGGTCGTGGACTCTTGGGAAGTGATGGTGATGGAGGCTTTTGGGGTAGTGGGGGTAGAAAAAGAAGAGGAGGAGGCGGTGGATGCTGGGGGTAAGGATGGAAATGGCAGAGGGTCTGGATTTAAGAGCCTGTGTCCTTACTTATCCCTTGATATGGACAACTGTTGAAAAAGTTATAAAAACCAGCGCCCAACCAACATTCTTTCCGAGATTTTTCAAAAGTCAATACGATAAGTGACATTTGTCTGCCACCAATAGGCTTAGAATCTATGTTGAAAAGCAGTCAATTACTTGGACTGACTGTTGTGTTTAGAATTGTTGTGATAAAGCCAGGAGACATGGGAAACATTATTGAAAATTGCTTTATATCCTAATCAATCAATCTGTTGCTGGACAAGGACCGTGGAGGTCAGTACATTATTTCAGTTTAGGTCTAGAATATGATGATATTGTATCTCAACTGCTAATTTGCATATAAAATAAAAGTGCTGAAATGTAATTATTATTTCTTAAATATGAAATAAAATAGCTAATTTGCATATTTAAAAAAAAGTGTAGAATAAGTATTTTGTAAATGTGAAATAAAAAAGTGAATCAAAAATTGATTTTGCTTTTTCAAAAGATGTATTTCTTTAATTAACTAATTTGTGTATTTAAAGATTTATTATTTTGATGAAAATGGTAAATTTGCATATTAAAAATTATTTTGAACTTCACTATAGGAAAAGGTTATGGTAATATTTGAGAAAGCAATATATAATCTACAGTTTTTCTGGCCTTAGCAATTTACAGATGAATAACAAAATTGTTTTGTTTGGGGATACTGGTTGATCAGCATATATATCAATCAAGCTAGCTAATCAGACAAATAGTTTCGTTTATAGGTTGTCGAAATGTAAGAGGAGCAGATGGAAGAACCATGAGTGGTTGTTGAGGTAGAGAAAACTGGGGAGGAAGACAATCTGAATGTGGTTCTATACAAAGATAGTTATGCAGCAGAAAGTGTATAAGCCAGACGTACAGCCAGTGTTAGCTGTCGGGCTGATTTGATAAGGTAAGTGTGCCATCTATCTCTCAATTACAAAATTGAAAGTTAACCCTTTCCCTCATATAGACGCTTTTTCGGACGCCTCGGCAGCAGACAACTTTTTGAAAACATTGTGACAAAAGAAGAAATTGCTCAAAACGAGCAATTTCTCCTTTTGCCACAATGTTTTCCACTTTTTGTCATAGGTTATCCATTCAATTATAGAGATTTTCTATTTTTTGACAAATATGCTCAAAGTCGTCTGCTTCTGAATTGTCGTATGAGGGAAAGGGTTAAAATGTATTTCTATGCTTTTAACATGACTTTTTCACGCGTAAAGTTCATGGGTGATTCCTAAATATTGTAAATCGAAAGAAGAAAAAGCAGCTTCTCGATTTCGACTCTAAAACAAATTCAGATAATCAAATCCTAATGATAAAATATTTTCTAAAGGAGAATCAAACTATTAAATTGATAATAAAATAAATAGTTGACAAAATATAAAATTACGGTATGTGTGTTATTTAGCCTAGGCGTCCGAATTTCAAAAATCCTTTCGAATAAAATGTACAAGATGCTTTTCAGCAGCAACGTTAATAACATAATCATGTTCACAACCAAAATTAACGAATAAACCGCGAAATATATGACATACACATCCAGAAGACAGAATAATTACACTTTATTACATTTATATTTTTCATAATATGGAATATATATTGTTTGTATTGTTAAATGTAGGTTATGTGTCAAAGAAATAAGTAACAGGTAGAAGTGCATAAAGCAGGTATTATCCGGTAGAGTGATTTTTGCAAGAGTTTTTTACGTCCGTACGTCCATTTCTTGTGAACGCAACTCTTCCTATGTTTCTGACCGAATCTTTTCAAAACTTGGTCAATGTCATGACTATAATGGGTAGATGTGCGTGAAGCGGCGATTTTCCGGTTCATTGATTTTTGCAAGATTTATGTCCCTTGTAACTTAGTCTCTGTAGCTGATTGATATTGCGGCTTGTGAACCATTCGAAACTTGGTCTCTATAGCATATTCACTTGAGAACGCAACTCAAGTTTCCAAACAGGTAGAAGTGCATAAAGCAGGGATTATCCGGTAGAGTGATTTTTGCAAGAGTTATGCTCAGAAGGAAAAAAGGATACATATCGACACCGCCATTTGACCTACTTTCATATCGGAAGCCTATATAGGGTTCTATCTCTGTTTATATGTATCCTATTTTCTTTAGTTAATACCAAAGTCAGCTAGGCTAGTAAGTAGAGTAAGATTTTCAACTCTGAACAAGTGTGGATAAACTGTTTTGCTCAAGGAAACACCCGGCTGCCCCTGCAGGGATCGAACCTACTACCCAGGCAACCATGATCTCAGGTTCCTGTCTCTTCCAGCTAAGCTAACTTGTCTCACAGACTTCATTTTGAGCTTATGTATACAGACATGTTAAAAGCAATAATTAAAAAGGACCAATCTTGATCTTTATATTTTGTGGCGGCACTGGCACTCTTGTTTCCTTTTGCTACAATTTTTTCAAAAGTCGAGTGCTATAGATGTGCCAATTAATATGCCTCTGCAGGTGGGAAAAGGTTAAGCTGTATAAAATGTAAAAACATAGGCAACAGATGGCAAAGTTGTTTTGATTTTTCGCATTATAATAGTTGAGCGCTATGGGCTCTCTCTCTCTCTGATCTCCTGTTAAATTTGAAGGTTGTTTGCTATAAATATGACAGTCTTATTTTTTTGTTGTGCCCATCCTCATTGTTCTCAATTATTTCTTTCCTACAAACATCAAAGCTGCAGCAGAGAACTTTGTAAGCATCTGTGCAAAAATATGGAAGATCTCTAGAAATGAAAGTAGAATTATTTAATAGAGATTTAATCATTTTGAACAAAAATCTCCTTTTGATGCAACATTTTCTAAAGATGTCTGCTGCAGATGTGTAAAAATTGTCTGCATTTGGGTAAGTGTAAAATGCTTTAAATCATAAATTTGTGTCACACAGAGAAAACACATACAAGAGAAAACAAATGTGATTGTTACTTTTATCAGGGATTATAAAAATGAAATTGATAACTTAGTTTTTGAGACCATGCCATGAAATACCGCCCGGTGGTGTAGCAGTAGAGCTTCCGCCTCGGGTGCGGGAGGATGCTGGTTCAATCCCTAGTCGTGTCATACCAAAGACTTTAAAAACAAAATAATGGCTGCTCTCCTTGGCGCTCAGGGTTGCGGGATTAGCATTACGACTGACTGACTGGTGTCTGGATAAATGGATCAGAAGTACTAGTAACGTACCCAGGCTGTGATATCACTGAACTGTTGAAATCGGCGTAAGACGCCAAACAATCAATCATGCCATGAAGTGGTGGATTGATTATGTTTAATTGGGTTTCACATTGCTGTCAACATATGTGCAGTTATATTTCTGCCATCTAGATCTACACTATTCCCCAATTTGTCATAGAAGGTCTGTAGAAGTTAACCCTTTCCATCCTCAACAGATGATTTTGAAAACTATATATTGGCATGAAACATGAAAAATCTTCAAATTTGAGTTAAATCAAATAGAAATGAAAACATTGTGGCAAAGGGAGAAATTGCTCATCATGAACATTTCCAAAAATGCAAAAATGTTTTTCAAAAGTTGTCTGCTGCAGAGGTGTCAGAAAAGGTCTGTTTTAACCCTCATACGACAATTCTGCAGCAGACGACTTTGAACGTATTTTGTCAAAAAACAGAAAATCTCCATAATTGAATGGATAACCTATGACTAAAAGTGGAAAACATTGTGGCAAAAGGAGAAATTGCACGTTTTGTGCAATTTCTTCTTTTGTCACTATCTTTTCAAAAGGCCGTCTGCTGCAGAGGCGTCCGAAAGCATTTATATGAGTGAAAGGGTTAAGGGAAACAGTTAGGCAGAATTAATATGGACCCTAATAAGCTAAACGCTCACATTGTAATAATTGCGGTAGGGTTCGTTTTCCTGGATAGCGCTCATGTCTACACATATAATAATTACATTAACCCTTTCCCACATATAGACACTTTCTGACATCTTTGCAGCAGACGACTTTTGAAAACAATGTAACAAAAGAAGAAATTGCTCAAAACGAGCAATTTCATCTTTTTGCCACAATGTTTTCAACTTTTCTCAATAATTATTAGTCGCCGGGCAGAAGCCCGCGACTTCTATTTTTAATAGGTTTTCGGAAATGACATGGGAGGGGGGATTATTATTAGAAAGAAACACATTTAGATGTCTTGAACATATTACAATTGTGTTTGTTTAAAAACACTAAGTAATGACACATCTAAAATGAAATAAATATTCCGATGTTTTAGGTATTTTCAGTTTCTTTATTTTGACTCGCATTTATGCTTTTTTGTTTTATTTACGAAGACAAAACAGTCCCTATTAGCTAGACTGGTATACTTTATTTTCACAGTCTAATTTGTTTACATACGCGCACCTGCTTAAGCAGACTGTTTGTTATGTGTAAATATCGAGATGAAAATTACGTCTTTTAATGGCAATTTTAACTTACTGAATGTTTTTTTCATGTTCAAAGAGATGTCTTGATGTGTGAAGAAGGCATTTTATAATGTTTATCCATGTATATCTAAAATATAAACTGTTTCTAAGCTAAAACTTTTGATCGCGTGACTCGCGAATATCAACTGCGTAGATCAATCTCCTTTGCAGAGAGCCGCTCTTTACACTACCCCTGCGAAATTATGTTCTAGAAAATGGAACATTTCTAGAACAGTTCTAAAACATCAAGAACAGTTCTAAAACAGTAACATATGCATGTTCTATAACTTTTGTTCTAGAACTGTTCTAGAACATCATTCTAGAATAAATCCAGAACATTTGTTGAACTTGTTTTCATTCTGAAAGTGTTCTTGAAATATTCTAGAACATTTTTAAAACTTTTCAAGGACAAAATCAGTTAAAGAAATTGTCTACAAATTTTTAATATTTGGTTCTAAAAGTGTTCTTAAATGTTCCAAAATATGAACTTTTATAATCTGTGATTTACAAGTTCTACAAATGTTCTAGAACATTTTTAGAACATTTCAAGGAAATATCAAGTTTTTCAAAAGTTCTACAAATGTTCTAAAACAAAATTCTAGAAGATGATCATCATCATATCAAGTTCTGCATTTGTTCTAGAAATGATTTACAACATAATTCCAGTACACTTTTAGAATAATCTTAGTCAGTCAATTTAATTAAATAATAATGACTTTGTATTTTTTAACTCAGTGTGAATCACTTAAACTTGATCCATTCTAAAGAGAAACAAGGACACTTCTAGAACACTTCTAGAACCTTTTTTTTTTTTAAATAATTGCAACAACAGCAACAGGAAGTTGAGATTTTAAATTTTCAAAATGGATGATAATGTGACATGTTAAAATTCAGGCAATGTTTTCACAAAACACTCGGTTATAATTGATTGTCAACAAATATTATGTACAAAATGATTTGTAAATAACTTTTCTTCTCATTCTAATGATAAAAGCGGATAGAAAAAACATAAAATGAAGCTTTACAAGCACAGAATGTATTCAACTTGGCTTAGAAACACTTGACAGGTAAAACTTATGTTAATGAATGTTTATTCAGTGATTTAAAGTGAAATTCATCATCTTTAGTGACAACTCTTGTAACATGATTACTTTTTGGAACACTTTTAGGCTTTAGGCAGTTCCAGGCCCTGCATGGCATTTTCAGTTAATTTTGTAAGTTACTACAATGTCTAGAATAACCCATTACAACATAGTCTATCTTAGACATGTAATAAATGCAAACATGATTGTAGTTTCTGTGAGTTTACTTTTAATTAAATATTTCTTGGATTGTTCTAGGTACATCCCACCCAAGCTCTAGAACAGATACAAGTATGATTCAGCTGTTTACTGAGCAGGTGTCCTGGAACTATTCTAGAACCATCCCACATCATTTCTGGAACAAACCTTTATTGTTCTGAAACGATTCTTGAACTATTCTAGAAATTTCTAGAATTGTTCTGGAACTCTGGTCTAGAACTATTCTAGAATGTTTGTGGGACAGTTCTAGAACAGTTCTAGAATGTATGGGACAGTTCTAGAACGTTAAGTGAGAACAATTATTCTAGACTAGTTCTAGAACAGTTCCAGAACAATAGTTCTAGAACAGTTCCAGAACAATTCTAGTACAATTCTTCTGGAAAAATTGTCTCACTTAACGTTCTAGAACTGTCCAATAAAATTCCAGAACAGTTTCAAAACAGTTCTAGACTTGAGTTCTAGAACAATTCTAGAATTTTCTAGAATAGTTCTAGAACAGTTCAAGACTGTTTCGCAGGGGTCATTTACAAATAGTAAATCATAGGTGATTTAAAATGTTTATATGGTTCGAAACAAATGATGAAAAGAACAAACCGAGATAAAACTGGTTTTAATAGAAAAATTACTTTGAACGAACACTCTATGCCTATAAAGAGAGTTTCAAGAACGACACCTCTGTGAATAAGAAATAATCGGGTCTTTCGTACAAAATTATTTCGTCCTTGACAATTTTAAATGTATCATTTAATTCCCTAAAGGTATATTGCTTCCGATCTGCATATTGTTATGCGTCATTGACACAAGGGCGCTCATCATAATATAATTTTAAAACATGAGTAGTTTGTTATTTTCATTATAAAAAAGAAAGGAAAGAATTAAAATAAATTAACATGTTGTAGGGCTCAGTTTATGCTCGAAATTAAGTTTAAATTATACAACAATTTCAATCAGAATTTACTGTTTAGTTGATATTATATTTCGAAGGTGGTCTAATTTATAAATATTGGACTACATTTCAACATTTGTTAAAGTATGATATAATTAGGATGCCAAGCAAATATCATTTTGAGAAAAAAAAAAAACTCATGTCTTCAGCGATTTAACCCTTATCTCATTGTTTTAAAAGTAGATTGCTGCAAAGGTGTCCACTGTTGACTTTAATAGGGGAAAGGTAAAATGACGTGCTATTGCATGCAAATCCTAAATTGTCTGTTTTGTGGTTTTATTGAAAAATAATAAAATTCAAATATTCTGACAAACATCTTGAAAAGTGTATGTGGAATTCACAAATCTTATAATTATTCCTTAATGAAAGCACTGTATACATACTAAGACTAATGATTGGCAAGATTACTCATTTCCATTACTGTTTATGATCAATAATTAGTTGGTTGTGTGTATGGTCAACCTACTTTGGAATGGAGATTGATCATAAACAATGAAAGGCTTCAATTATCATTCACTTCGTTGACAAAAAACAATGCAAGTTATGATACATTTTCACTTGACCCCACCCCTGATGTTCCAATATGCCCCTCAGTTGATAACTGTTTATTCAACTACTATAATGTTAGTGTTATGCATAACTTCACTATGGATATCCGGCGACATTGATGCGTTGCATCAACTTTCTTTTGTACCTTCATATTATATGGGGATTTTCCATGTTTATGCATAGATGTTTTCAAAGTCGTCTGCTGCAGATTTGTTGTATGTTGGAAAGGGTTTAATGGCCGGTTTACCTGGAGCACCTATAATATCTTCATGGGTATTTACATTAACAAATTTTTGGAAACATTGTGACAAATTGAGATAATGCTCAAAATGAACAATTTCTCCTTTTGCCAAAATGTTTTCAACTCATCATTTGATCATGATTCAATCAGATGTAAAGATGTTACATATCGAGGGCTTAGCGTGAAACGGTTGTAACTAAAATTGGTATTTTTATGCCCCCGGAATCACCGATTACCAAACACTACTTTTGAACCATAACAGGTACGGCTACCATATTTCACATGTGTTTTCCTTGTGACATGACCTTTCTGTCAGTACCAAATTGTTTGACCTTGCGACCTTGACCTTTGACCTAGATGTTGCCATTCTCGAAAAAAACTTTAACCTTGACCACTTCTTTTGAACCATAACAGGTACGGCTACCATATTTCACATGACTTGTGTATTCCTTGTGACATGACCTTTCTTTCAGTACCAACATTTTTGACCTTGCAACCTTGACCTTTGACCTAGATGTTGCCATTCTCGAAAAAAACTTTAACCTTGACCACTACTTTTGAACCATAACAGGTAAGGCTACCATATTTCACATGTGTATTCCTTGTGACATGACCTTTCTGTCAGTACCAAAATTGTTTGACCTTGACCTTTGACCTAGATGTTGCCATGCTCGAAAAAAACTAACCTTCACCACTACTTTTGAACCATAACAGGTACGGCTACCATATTTCACATGTGTATTCCTTGTGACATGACCTTTCTGTCAGTACCAACATTTTTGACCTTGCGACCTTGACCTTTGACCTAGATGTTGCCATTCGGGGGCATCAATGTTTCACAAACACATCTTGTTTTACCAAGGTTAATCACCTCACCATCAAGTCTTTATAAGCTTTAAATCGTTTTTCATTGTAAACAATGGAAATTTAGGTGCCATTGCTTGTACTGAGCAATGGCACCTAAATTTCCATTGTTTACAAATGGGTCAAAATTGCCCCAAAACAAGGGTTTTCAAAATAGGTTTTTAGTTACAACCGTTTCACGCCAAGCCCTTGATATTTATGCCTGTTTGCTTCCTAAATAGTCTGCTTCAAATACTTGTAGTAGGTGTTAGAAAGGGTTATTGGGTTATAATAGGCAGAGTTACAACCAGTGATAGACTCGACTCCATGGTAATTGGTTGGTATAAATGCCAATTTCATGTCAGTGTGGATATATAAAGATTTTTTTAACGATAATTGGTTCAGTTTCTTAGAAAAAGTCACATTCAAACTTATAAAGTTTGATAAATTTCAATAAGCAAATGTCAGGACTTAAAAAGTTTGTTAGATTTTATGGTACATTATATAAGTTTTTATAACGCTCATTTCTTGGCAGTGTGGACACATATCTTTTTAATCTGGCGACCTCCCCACCCAAACTAAACTACTAGCTTGCAACAAGCTCATGACAAGTGCGCCATAAGCTTGCGCAAACGCAATGAAATCTTATAGACGCTTTCTGACGCCTCTGCAGCAGACGACTTTTTGAAAATATAGTGACAAAATAAGAAATTGCACAAAACGTGCAATTTCTCCTTTTGCCACAATGTTTTCCACTTTTTGTCATAGGTTATCCATTCAGTTATGGAGATTTTCCATTATTTGACAAAATATGTTCAAAGTCGTCTGCTGTAGATTTGTTGTATGAGGGAAAGGGTTAAGCTTGCAGCATTAGAATGTTAAAATTGAACAATTTCTCCTTTTGCCACAATGTTTTCAACTTTTTTCAGTAATAATTATTATACGTACAATTATAGAGATTTTTCATATTTTTGATTAGACATTTTTAAAGTCGTCTGCTGCAGATTTCTTGTTAGTGGTAAAGGGTTAAAAAGGTAACGTTAATGATGAGGAAATAATCGTAAATTAAGAAAAGGCCTGCGGTCAAGATTTTTACATAATGTATTTTGTAATGTATCAAGTTAACCCTTTCCCTCATATAGACGCTTTCCGACGCCTCTGCAGCAGACGGCTTTTTGAAAACATAGTGACAAAAGAAGAAATTGCACAAAACGTGCAATTTCTCCTTTTGCCACAATGTTTTCCATTTTTTGTCATAGGTT
This sequence comes from Serripes groenlandicus, assembly GCA_031761405.1. Classification (NCBI taxonomy): domain Eukaryota; kingdom Metazoa; phylum Mollusca; class Bivalvia; order Cardiida; family Cardiidae; genus Serripes; species Serripes groenlandicus. The sequence goes on along the minus strand of JASEVX010000011.1, from coordinate 55,419,083 downwards.
ATCCATTCAATTATGGAGATTTTCTATGTTTTGACAAAATACGTTCAAAGTCGTCTGCTGCAGAATTGTCTTATGAGGGAAAGGGTTAAGAAATAGAGTTTAATAACCTAAAAGGCAACACACTTTACGACATGCTGATGCATTATGTGGCACACGCTTCAAACCTGCATAATGATTGCTCAGAAGGACTTTTTGAAAACATAGTGACAAAAGAAGAAATTGCACAAAACGTGCAATTTCTCCTTTTGCCACAATGTTTCCAATTAAAATATCATACTTTCATTTGAAGAGATTCTCAATATTTTTTTCAGTCACTGCAGATTTATTCTGTTTGGGAATTTTGGGTTAATCCTTTTTTTCCAACAATAAACTAGAATATATAACAGATCTCTAGATAAGGGTCGTTTTCCATGTTCTAAAATCCTTATTTGATCTTCTAACCCAATGTTGTGGGTACTCAAATGAATCGTCTCATTGAGACGATTCCTTTGAGTACCCACAACATAGGGTTTGCTTTAACAATAAGAGAGAAATTGTGGGGAAAGAGCTGAATATCCTTATCTAGACCTCTAATCTAAGATAAATCCATCATGAAAGTATAGTTAGATGGAAAGATGCTTAATGTCAACCATAAAAGACATGAGCAATAGCACCTTTGGCCACAATGTTTTCAAAAGTCGTCTGCTGCTATTGCGTCAGAATGCGACTGCAGGTAGGAAAGCCTTGAAAGGGTGCCTTGAAAGGGTTAGAATTAACTTAACTGAACTGTATTATATGGATGTCCTTGAAAAAGGTCTAGACATATATATTGACTATTTCATGTTGAAAATTATCTATCTAGAAAGGTTGTTAATAACACCAATTATTAAAGCATAACTGAAAATGGTGTAAACTAAACACATACGTAAATATGTGTGTAGTTGTGATTTTTAGCTCACCTGAGCACGAAGTGAAGGGTGAGCTATTGTAATCACATTGTGTACGCCATCCTTCTTCGTCATTGTTGTATGTCTGTTCACATTTTCCTACAAACAACTTCTCGTCCTAAACCAATAAACCAAATTAAAAACAATTTCACAGGAATGTTCCTAAGTGGTCCTCTTTCAAATTTGTTCAAATAATTTAATTCCATTTAGAATTTTGGTTGCTGCAGCATCAATAAGAGGGACAAGTGCAAAAATATTATTGTCCAAAAGAACTGGCATGATTTGAAAATTATTTGGCACAAATGGTGTCCCTCAACAATGAACGTTAAAAACATGTAATACAGTGAAACAGTTCTTCTATAGTAAAACATTAAGCAGTTATGGTTAGTAAGAAACATGAAAGTTTACCTTTGGTGACCCTCTACCAATATTGTTCAAATTATTCAGATCAAGTAATAATGATGGACACCAAAGCTGCAGTTTGTTTTCCTTATATGTGTATAGAAAAACTTAAAAGAATTTCTTGTTCAAAAAAGGTTTTCGGAAATGACATGGGAGGGGGGATTATTATTAGAAAGAAACACATTTAGATGTCTTGAACATATTACAATTGTGTTTGTTTAAAAACACTAAGTAATGACACATCTAAAATGAAATAAATATTCCGATGTTTTAGGTATTTTCAGTTTCTTTATTTTGACTCGCATTTATGTTTTTTTTGTTTTATTTACGAAGACAAAACAGTCCCTATTAGCTAGACTGGTATACTTTATTTTACACTATATACTACATGTAATCAAATTGCGTCAAGCCTTTACGTCGCACAGTCTAATTTGTTTACATACGCGCACCTACTTGCAGCCGTTAACCGCTTGCTGCAAAGGTGTCCAATGTTGACTTTAATAGGGGAAAGGTAAAATGACGTGCAATGCATGCAAATCCTAAATTGTCTGTTTTGTGGTTTTATTGATAAATAATAAAAATTCAAATAGTCTGACAAACATCTTGAAAAGTGTATGTGGAATTCACAAATCTTACAAGAGAAAGTTGATGCAACGCATCGATGTCGCCGGATATCCATAGTGCAGTTATGCATAACACTAACATTATAGTAGTTGAATAAACAGTTATCAACTGAGGGGCATATTGGAACATCAGGGGTGGGGTCAAGTGAAAATGTATCATAACTTGCATTGTTTTGTCAACGAAGTGAATGATAATTGAAGCCTTTCATTGTTTATGATCAATCTCCATTCCAAAGTAGGTTGACCATACACACAACCAACTAATTATTGATCATAAACAGTAATTGAAATGAGTAATCTTGCCAATCATTAGTCTTAGTATGTATACAGTGCTTTCATTAAGGAATAATTATAAGATTTGTGAATTCCACATACACTTTTCAAGATGTTTGTCAGAATATTTGAATTTTATTATTTTTCAATAAAACCACAAAACAGACAATTTAGGATTTGCATGCAATAGCACGTCATTTTACCTTCCTTTTTTAAAGTCAACAGTGGACACCTTTGCAGCAATCTAATTTTAAAACAATGAGATAAGGGTTAAATCGCTGAAGACATGAGTTTTTCTCTTTTTCTCAAAATAATATTAGCTTAGCATGCTAATTATATCATACTTATTTTTTATACCAATACAGTCAAACTTGCGATCAGCAGCCACCCAAGGGACATGATAAAACTGGCTGCTTAAGACAGGTGGCTGCTTATCACAAATTTCATGATTTGGTTGAATTTGTTGAAGTGTTTTCAATTCACATAATATTACATGTCACTGTTAGGAAAATAGTTATTTACATTACAAATAGTAAATTGTCTTTATTAACTTGTATTTAAACATTGTTATGAAGAATTTTAGTTTTATTCTATCAATTATTACAAGTTGCTATCTATTCTTTAGTTAAAACCGTCGTACACAACTAACTTGACTATCAAATATTTTTTTACTTCACTTTGAAATTCGCCGAATAACGTATCCGGAAAAAAATAGTGTCCGAATATATGTCTCTTTGTCATTTTTCAAAATATTTTACTCGATAATCTTTAGATTTAAAATGTAACTATAAAATGATTTGGGATTTCAAAGCGGACATTTACTTTCATTTTAATATATAAATGTACTGTCTTTCGGTGCTAAACGCTCATAAAACTCTTTTTCAATTTTGCCCAACATCGTAAACAGAAAATACCAAAATCGCAACTTTTTGTTGATGAATCATGCAACTATCATTCGGCACATGTCGGCTGATTTCGGTACCCAATATCTAACATGTTTACAAACAGCTTTCGCGTATGAAAAAATCCGATAATGTGTTTGTCCAGTGTTTTATTACCTGTATGCATGAAAAATCTATAATTTAACACCTGATGAATCTGGTGTTGGCTGACCGTTATACACAATAGGATTACAGTTAATCTCGACCATTTAGTGTGGCCGGTGGCCGCGAAACAAAGGGGACCGCTGATCAAGGCAGTTTATTGTGTAAAATTGGTTGGGAGGGTTTCAAAGTGACCGTTTAACGCCGGTGACCGCTGATCGCATGTGACCGCTCACACAAGTTTGACTGTATTTATAAATTAGACCACCTTCGAAATATAATATCAACTAAACAGTTAAATCTCATTGAAATTGTTGTATAATTTAAACTTAATTTCGAACATAAACTTAGCCCTACAACATGTTAATTTATTTTAATTCTTTCCTTCCTTTTTTATAATGAAAACAACAAACTACTCATGTTTTAAAATTATATTATGATGAGCGCCCTTGTGTCAATGATGCATAACAATATGCAGATCGGAAGCAATATGCCTTTAGGGAATTAAATGACACATTTAAAATTGTCAAGGACGAAATAATTTTGTACGAAAGACCTGATTCTTTCTTATTCGCAGAGGTGTCGTTCTTGAAACTCTCTTTATAGGCAGAGAGTGTTCATTCAAAGTCATTTTTCCAGTAAAACCAGTTTTATCTCGGTTTGTTCTTTTCTTCATTTGTTTCGAACCAAATAAACATTTTAAATCACCTATAATTTACTATTTGTAAGTGAGTGTAAAGAGCGGCTCTCCTCAAAGGAGATTGATCTACGCAGTTGGTATTCGCGAGTCACGCAGGTGCGCGTAAGTAAACAAATTAGACTGCGACGTAAAGGTTTGTAGTTATCGACTTTTGATTACATGTAGTATATAGTGTAAAATAAAGTATACCAGTCTAGCTAATAGGGACTGTTTTGTCTTCGTAAATAAAACAAAAAAACATAAATGCGAGTCAAAATAAAGAAACTGAAAATACCTAAAACATCGGAATATTTATTTCATTTTAGATGTGTCATTACTTAGTGTTTTTAAGCAAACACAATTGTAATATGTTCGTAGTATATAGTGTAAAATAAAGTATACCAGTCTAGCTAATAGGGACTGTTTTGTCTTCGTAAATAAAACAAAAAAACATAAATGCGAGTCAAAATAAAGAAACTGAAAATACCTAAAACATCGGAATATTTATTTAATTTTAGATGTGTCATTACTTAGTGTTTTTAAACAAACACAATTGTAATATGTTCAAGACATCTAAATGTGTTTCTTTCTAATAATAATCCCCCCTCCCATGTGATTTCAGAAAACCTATTAAAAATAGAAGTCGCGGGCTTCTGCCCGGCGACTAATAATTATTCCTTAATGAAAGCACTGAATGCATACTAAGACTAATGATTGGCAAGATTACTCATTTCCATTACTGTTTATGATCAATAATTAGTTGGTTGTGTGTATGGTCAACCTACTTTGGAATGGAGATTGATCATAAACAATGAAAGGCTTCAATTATCATTCACTTCGTTGACAAAACAATGCAAGTTATGACACATTTTCACTTGACCCCACCCCTGATGTTCCAATATTCCCCTCAGTTGATAACTGTTTATTCAACTACTATAATGTTAGTGTTATGCATAACTGCACTATGGATATCCGGCGACATTGATGCGTTGCATCAACTTTCTCTTGTATGTATATAGTGAACAATTTAAAATATTTTGTCCATGAGACTTAAGTGCTGGCCGGATTTGAAATTATTAAGATCTATATCTGTGTTGACCTGTCTTGCACTATTGACTCGGGTAGATTTGTTTGTTTGCTGTTTATGCTGCTTCTGACAATTCTGTTATTTCATGGCTCTCCTAGGGGTTACCAGTATTGCTAGTCCAACTATTCAGCTTGTCTGATTCATAACTGCTCACCTGATAATCCTGAGAGAAGGCCATTACTTTAGATTTTAAAGTCTTTGGTATTACATAGCTGTCCATAATGATCAATCTGGCGACCTCCCCACCCAAACTAAAATACTACCTTGCAGCAAGCTTGTGACAAGTGTGCCATAAGCTTGCGCAAGCGCAATGAAATCTTATTAAGCTTGCAGCATTAGAATATTAAGATTGCTGGTGCGCACAAGGAGATTAAGCTCATGGAAAGTTCTTGTTTTGCAAACTTCCTGTAAGCTTCCCGCAAACTAAGAGTCAGTTAAGTTTGCGACAAGCTTGCAAAAGCTTGCAACAACAACAACAGGAAAGTGTCAATTTCAAATTTTCAAAAAGGTGGTTTTCACTATACGCTCGGTTATCATGGATGTTATTTTAATAGTGACTTGTATGTAATTTTTCTTTACATGATTATGATAGAAGTCACAATGTTTTCAACTCTATATATTCAATAACTAAACTTTTGTATAAATAAATGTTCAACGTATTTTCTCCTTATTAGCTCGCCTATTCGAAGAAATAGGGGAGCTTATGTTATCACCCCGGCGTTGGCGTTGGCGTCCGCGTCCGCGTTGCCAGCTTGGTCAAACCTTTGCGTGCAAGGCCTTTTCTCAGACACTGTGTATGCTGTTGCTTTGAAACTTCACACACTTATTCAGGATCATTAGGGGACCTTGTATGTCAAGTCCCATAACTCTGGAATGGATTTTGACTGAATTGTGCCCCTTTTTGGACTTAGAAATTTGGTCAAACCTTTGCGTGCAAGGCCTTTTCTCAGACACTGTGTATGCTGTTGCTTTGAAACTTCACACACTTATTCAGGGTCATTAGGGGACCTTGTATGTCAAGTTCCATAACTCTGGAATGGATTTTGACTGAATTGTGCCCCTTTTTCGACTTAGAATTTTGGTCAAACCTTTGCGTGCAAGGCCTTTTCTCAGACACTGTGTATGCTGTTGCTTTGAAACTTCACACACTTATTCAGGATCATTAGGGGACCTTGTATGTCAAGTCCCATAACTCTGGAATGGATTTTGACTGAATTGTGCCCCTTTTTGGACTTAGAAATTTGGTCAAACCTTTGCGTGCAAGGCCTTTTCTCAGACACTGTGTATGCTGTTGCTTTGAAACTTCACACACTTATTCAGGGTCATTAGGGGACCTTGTATGTCAAGTTCCATAACTCTGGAATGGATTTTGACTGAATTGTGCCCCTTTTTCGACTTAGAATTTTGGTCAAACCTTTGCGTGCAAGGCCTTTTCTCAGACACTGTGTATGCTGTTGCTTTGAAACTTCACACACTTATTCAGGATCATTAGGGGACCTTGTATGTCAAGTCCCATAACTCTGGAATGGATTTTGACTGAATTGTGCCCCTTTTTGGACTTAGAAATTTGGTCAAACCTTTGCGTGCAAGGCCTTTTCTCAGACACTACACTGTGTATGCTGTTGCTTTCAAACTTCACACACTTATTCAGGGTCATTAGGGGACCTTGTATGTCAAGTCCCATAACTCTGGAATGGATTTTTTTTCAAACATTTGGATTTTTTTCTTTTTCTTTTGTTGTATTTTTCAATTTTGCGTTTAGCTCAACGTTAAAGTTTTGATTTTTTTTTTTTCTCAATAAGTACTGGTTCTAGGGCTTTCATATTTTTGGGGGTAAAACATTTGTTTTTTGCTGGATTTTGAAAATTGGGCATAGCTTCTTCATATTTTGTTGGATTAATTTCATTTTTTTTTTTTAATTTTCTTGTATTTTGAACTTTGAGCATTATTTTTTTATTTTTTTTTATTTTTTTCTTGAATTTTGGAACTTTGTGTTCAGCTCAATTTTTTTTTTTAAATTTCTTGTATTTTTGAATTTTTTTTTTTATTATTTCTTGTTTAAAAATAATTGTGTTTAGCTCAATGTTAGAGTTTTGTTTACTTTTTGTCTTTTACACTTGCCTTGATAGTTAAAGCAGGGGACACAGTGAGACATTTAATTACGCGTAATTCTTGTCTTTTTTTTGTAAATTCAATTTCAACTGAATTATTCCACTTTTGGATTTTGGACTTTATACCCATGCTATAACTGTTCTGAAGTAGGCCCTGATAGGCGAGCTATATTGTCCTCCGACAACTCTTGTTATTTCAGTTGTCTGCTGCAGATTTGTTGTGTATGAGAAAGGGTTAAGGTTGCGGGCTTGCAAGCTTGCTTGATCATAAGATTGCTATTGTATCAATTACAAGCTGGCACAATCTTGCAAGCTTGCGACCTGTGTAATCTTGTAATGATTGTGAAATTTTGCAAGCTCGCAATTAAGATTGATAATGTTCCAATCGCAACCTTGCAAAACCTTAATAAAGTTGCACAATCTTGGTTTGTTGAGCAAGCTTTCAAAATCTTAATAAAGTTGTGCATGCTTAAAGGTAAGATTTCGAATCTTCAAATCAAAATCTTACTGCATTCTTCAATAAGTTAGTCGCAAGCTTATTATGATTGTGACTGGAATCTTGCTGCTGCCTTGATGCACCTACCAAAACAAAACCAAAGCGTTATAGATTGATCTACACAATAAATAGAAGGATTTAACAAGTGATTGATATTCGATAATGAACCTTAACCCTTTCCCGTATATAGACACTTTCTGACGCCTCTGCTGCAGACGGTTTTTTGAAAACATAGTGACAAAAGAAGAAATTGCACAAAACATGCAATTTCTCCTTTTGCCACAATGTTTTCCACTTTTTGTCATAGGTTATCCATTCAACTATGGAGATTTTCAATGTTTCGACAAAAAATGTTCATAGTTGTCTGCTGCAGAATTGTCGTATGAGGAAAAGGGTTAATATGTATATTGTACTCGTAGAACGGAATTTCCCGGTGATGTTTACAAAATAGAATACCTGTTATATAGACACAATTTGCTTTTGCTTGCAATAATTTAGCATGAAAATAATGTTGGGGGCAAATCATGTGTGATTACGTAAAATAGGAACAAAATGGTAAAGTCTCTTAACCCTTTCCCTCATATAGACGCTTATATCTGACACCTCTGCAGCAGACAGCTTTTTGAAAACATGGGGAGAGCAGAAAATGCTCAAGACAAGCAAGTTCTCCTTTTGTCACCAAGTTTTCAACTTGATTCAATTAGTTTACTTTCATTTAAAGTGTCAGTTGCCAAAATATTTCTGGTATGTTTTTCAAGTTGTCTGCTGCAAAGTTGTTGCATGGGTTAACCCTTTCCATCATATAGACGCTTTCTGACGCCTCTGCAGCAGACAGCTTTTTGAAAACAGAACGTGCAATTTCTCCTTTTGCCACAATGTTTTCCACTTTTTGTCATAGGTTATCCATTCAATTATGGAGATTTTCTATGTTTTGACAAAATACGTTCAAAGTCGTCTGCTGTAGAATTGTCGTATGAGGGAAAGGGTTAACTTCCCATGAGTACCTCTCCACACTACCATTTCAAATATTTTGGCACAAAATGTCTATGTTTAATAGTGAACATAAAGCTTTTAACCCCTATCTCACTTGACAAAATGATAAGATGCATATCTTAAGCAATTTCTCCTTTTCCCCAAATGATTGCAGCACTACATTATAATTGTGCTTTCATTTACGGAGGTTTTCCCTCCTTTTGCCTAGATGTTATTAAAGTCGTCTGATGTCACGGTCTGAACTTGTACACAGTTGGAGAGACTTCATGTAAGCGGCCTGGTTAGCTCAGTCGGTAGAGTACTCGAGTCGGAAAGCGAGAGGTCCCGGGTTGGAGCCCCGGACTGGCTGCCTGTTTTTCTCACCATGTGACTGTTGTATGTGGGAAAGGTGGGTTAACCCTTTCTCACATACAATAAATCTGCAGCAGACGACTTTGAAAACAGAGTGACACAAACCTAAAAAGTCTCCATAAAAAGTAGCTCAATTGTTAAATAGAGTTGAAAACATTATGGCCAAAGGAGAAATTGCTCATCATGAGTTGTTGCTACTATTGGGTCAAAATGTGTCTGCAGGTGGGAAAGTGTTAATAATGTAACCATTAATAAATTGTATTCATGTAAAATTATGGGAATTATAGCATAGGGCAGTAAACAGTTGAAAATAAAATTAATTGCACACAAATCGTTCACATTTAGTCTGTAGCGATGCGAGCTGTTTATCCAGGGGTTGTGAGTTTGAGCCCCTGCTCGGCCAACATTCTTCCCGACGTTTGACAAATATCATTGTGACAAGCTAATCATTCGTCTCCCAACAATGGCCTTACAGTCTATGTTGAAAAGCAGCCAGTTGCTTGGAAAAAATGTTGTGTGGATTACTGGTGTGAGAAAGCCAGAAAAAACATGAGTAGGTGAACTGGCTGCCGTGATATGACAGAAAATTGTTGAAAACAGCATTAAACTCCAATCAATAAATCAGTAAATCAACATTTAGCAATCTTCAAGCAAAAGGGTTGTAACTTCTTGTAACTGTATTAGGTATTAGCAGTCAAAAACCAAAACCCTTTCCTACATATGCTTTTTGACGCCTCTGCAGCAGACATATTTTGAAAACATTGTGAGAAATCCATTAAAAAGAGCAATTTCTTCTTTTGCCTAAATGTTTTCAACCTTATTCAATTCCTATACTTTCATTTAGAGATTGTTCCTACTTTTGCCTAGATGTTTTCATCGCTGTGCAGATTTGTTGTATTTGGGAAAGGCTAATCCACAAGAAAAGAGCATATGAGCCGTCCCGCGAAAAAACCTACATTATGGCATAGCGTAATGTATCGGCCCAGATCAGCCTGCGCAGTTGGCGCATTCTGTCTCAGGGGGATAGAGGTACATAGTAATGATTCCTGAAACAGAAAATCCACAGGAGGCGAAAAGTGTCTACCAGAGTAAGCCTGCATGGCATGCTTAGGCTGATCCGGGTCGATACTTTACGCAGAGTCCACAATGTTGGTTTTCTCGTGGGACGGCTCATATATCTTGTTTAATTGAATTCAAAAAGAAAAAGAAAGAGAGAACAAAGATAGTAAAAAAAACATTACAAAACCAAAGCATCACACTACGTAGACATGTTATCAATATTTTATCGCAGAGTTTTTACAACTGCCCCAAGTTCACAGCAAATCAAATTGATCCACATTAAACAGCATGGCAAAGAAAACTAGGGAACAAAAAAACATGTATTGATTCCATTAAAAAACCTACCCCCTTTTCAGGAGAAAAATTGGAATTTTGGAAACCAATGAACTTTCAGAAATATTTTCAATTTGTTCAAAATGAACAGTATAGATTTTCTCCCCTTTTGTTTTACCTCAATCATATAAAATGAGAAATACTTGATAACCTTTTGTTCTACAATCATTGTAAACAGTACAAAAATAGCAAACCTCTGTTAAGAGTTCTTGCTTTCCCACATAAGACAAATCTGCAGCAGACAACAATGAAAACATCTAGAAAAATATATAAATATTCTCCTTAAAGGATATAAAATTATTGAATATAGTTGAACAATTGTGAAGCAATAAGATATTGCTCATTATTAGCAATTTCTCCTTTTGCCACATAGTTGAAAAAGTTGTCTGAATAGAAATGCATCTAAGAAAAACATTGACCTAAAAACATTGACAATTGAAGATACGTTGATGCGTAAGAGCAGTTATAACTTTTTCCCGATATTTTTTTCTCCGCTGCACATAATGCAAGCTTCTGGTACTGTACTGTACATTGAGGCATTATTTCTAATTATTGAAACTATACATTACCTTCCCCAGGGGGAGGCCTCGTTTTAACATTTTCTCTCACTTTGATGTATGGAAAAACAGATTTTTGTTTAGTCTAATGACCTTATTTTGGTACCATGAAATTGTTTTTTCCCAGTTGCACAACTATTTAATAGTAAAAGATTAAACTTTTCCCACTTAAAACACATCTTTGTAAAATGATTAAATTTGAAAACAGTTTGGCAATAGGAGAAATTACTTTAATATAATGAGCCACAATGCTTTAATACATCTTCTGCAGCTGATGCATCAAATTGTATCTGCAAGTGGGACAGGGTTAACCCTTTCCCTCATACGACAATTCTGCAGCAGACGACTTTGAATATATTTTGTCAAAAATAGAAAATCTCTATAATTTAATGGATAACCTATGACTAAAAGTCGAAAACATTGTGGCAAAAGGAGAAATTGCTTGTTTTGAGCAATTTCTTCTTTTGTCACTATGTTTTCAAAAAGCTGTCTGCTGCAGAGGCGTCAGAAAGCGTCTATATGAGGGACAGGGTTAAGATAAACGCGGAACCCTGTAAGTGTCGTTGGAATCCATTGCTTTGAGTGCATGAATTATTTGTAAAACATTGAAGATCTGTAGTCAGTGCTATTGTCTAATACTAAAGATATGTCTTCTTATTAGCTCACCTGAGCTTTGCTCAAGGTGAGTTATTGTGATCGCCTTTTGTCCGGCGTCAGTCGGCCGTCGTGAGTCTTCTTCTCAGTAACCAGTGGGTCAATTGGGATGTAACTTCACAGGAAGCATCCTCTCAATGACCTCACCAGAATTCCTTCAAATTGTTATGATTCATGCAGAATTCTGGTTTCCATGGCAACGAAATGAAAAAAAAATTCAAAATTCTTCTTCTCCCATACTGGTTGGCAGATTTTCAAATAAATTTGTAGAAATGTCCCTTGGATGACCCTCTATCAGATTCCTTCAAGCCATGTTGATTGGTCGAAAAAAAATGGCCGCCAGGGGGGCAGGGCTATTTTACCTTATATGACTGTTTTAAGTGAAAACTTAAAAAATCTGTCCTCCGAAAGTGTCAGGCCGATTTTCAAATAATTTTGTAGAAATGTTCCTTAAGTGACCCACTATTAGATTCCTTCAAGCCATGTTGATTGGTCAAAAAAAGATGGCCGCCAGAGGGCAGGGCTATTTTACCGTATATGGCTATAGTGAAAACTTAAAAAATCTTCTCCTCCAAAAGTGTCAAGCTGATTTTTAAATAATTTTGTAGAAATGTTCCTTGGATGAGATACACTATTAGATTCCTCCAACTTAAAAAAATCTTCTCCTCCAAAAGTGTCAGGCTGATTTTTAAATAATGATGTAGAAATGTTTCTTAAGTGACCCACTATTAGATTCCTTCAAGCCATGTTGATTGGTCGAAAAAACATGGCCGCCAGTGGGCAGGGCTATTTTGCCTTATATGGCTATAGTGAAAACTTTAAAAATCTTCTCCTCCAAAAGAGTAAGGCCGATTTTTAAATAATTTTGTTGAAATGTTCCTTGGATGACCCTCTTTGAGATTCCTTCAAGCCATGTTGATTGGTGAAAGAACATGGCTACCAGGGGGCGGGGCTATTTTGCCTTATATGGCTATAGTGAAAACTTAAAAAAATCTTCTCCTCCGAAAGTGTCAGGCCGATTTTCAAATAATTTTGTAGACATGTTCCTTAAGTGACCCATTATTAGATTCCTTCAAGCCATGTTAATTGGTCGCAAAACATGGCCGCCAGTGGGCTATTTTGCCTTATATGGCTATAGTGAAAACTTAAATAATCTTCTCGTCTAAAAGTGTCAGGCTGATTTTCAAATAGTTTTGTAGAAAGGTTCCTTGGATGACCCTCTATGAGATTCCTTCAAGCCATGTTGATTGGTCAAAAAACATGGCCACCAGTGGGCAGGGCTATTTTGCATTATATGGATATAGTGAAAACTTATAAAATCTTCTCCTCCGAAAGTGTCAGGCCGATTTTCAAATAATTTTGTAGAAATGTTCCTAGGGTGACCCTCTATTAGATTCCTTCAAGCCAAGTTGATTGGTCAGAAACTATGGCCGCCAGGGGGTGGGGCTTATATGGCTAAAGTAAAAAAATCAAAAAAATCAGATGAGCGATCCAAAATATAATTTAACAGAAATGTTGTGTAGGTGACTCTTACCTTTCTGCTCCACTGCACATGAAGGCTATACACACTAAAGATAGACACATTTAAAGGTCATATCATTACTGACCCATTTTAAAATATTTTCTCTTAGCTTACCCTTTACCAAAGTTGTCAAAACCATGTCTATTGCACAAGATGACTGACTAAGCTTATACAAGAAAAACCTTTAAACAACATCTCCCCCTATATCAATGATATCATTTTAAAATAAATTCACAAATTGTTCCAAAGTTGTTCAGAAAGTTCCACTCCACTGCAAAAATTGCAGCCAGAGATATATACTGGAAAATCTTCAAACATCATCTCCCCTTAAACCACTGACCCAAATTCAAATAAATTTAGCCATCTTTCTATAATCCTTTCCCATTTACATCAAATCTGCAAAAGACAACTGAAAACATACAGGTAATAACATGGAAAATATCCTTATTGAAGTCAATCATTTAATAGATATGAAATCGTTTTGGCATAAGGCTAAATTGCTCATGATAAGCTTTTTTATTCCTTTCCAAAAATTTCCAATTTATTTATGATATATGGTGGATACCAGTATTCATTTATGATATTTGGTGGATACCAGTATTCATTTATGATATTTGGTGGATACCAGTATTTATTTATGATATTTGGTGGATACCAGTATTTCTTTATGATATTTGGTGTATACCAGTATTTATTCATGATATTTGGTGTATATCAGTATTTATTTATGATATATGGTGGATACCAGTATTTGTTTATGATATTTGGTGAATATCAGTATTATACGCCCATTTTGAAATGTTTAATGTTTAATGTTTAATCATCACCAAATTTGGTCAGAATGTGTTTTGGCAAAATATCTTGTACAAGTTCGATAACTAACAAAATCGCTTTAGTCACTCCAGAGTTATTGCCCTTTAATTATAGGAATTACCTATAATTGGTCTTGTCAGCTGAATAACTTTATAAGCCTTGGTCCAATCACCACCAAATTTGGTCAAAATGTGTATTGGCATAATATCTCGGATAAGTTTGATAACCAGCCATATCGCTTTAGTCACTCTAGTGTTATTGCCCTTTAGTTATAGAAATTACCAATCATCACCAAATTTGGTCAGAATGTGTATTGGCATAATATCTTGGACAAGTTCGATAACTAACAATATAGCTCTAGTCACTCAAGAGTTATTGCCCTTTAATTATAGAAATTACCTAAAATTGGTCATGTCAGCTCAATAACTTTAGAAGCCTTTGTCCAATCACCACCAAATTTGGTCGCAATGTGTATTGGCATCATATCTTGGACAAGTTCGATAACTAACAATATCGCTTGAGTCACTCAAGAGTTATTGCCCTATTATAGAAATTACCTAAAATTGGTCTTGTCAACTCAATAACTTTAGAAGCCTTTGATTAATCATCACCAAATTTAGTCAGAATGTGTATTGGCATAATATCTTGGTCAAGTTCGATAACTAACAATACCGCTTAAGTCATTCAAGAGTTATTGCCCTTTAAATAGAGGAATTACCTAAAATTGGTCTTGTAAGCTCAATAACTTTATAAACCTTGGTCCAATCACCACCAAATTTGGCCAAAATGTGTATTGACATAATATCTCGGACAAGTTCAATAACCAGCCATGTTGCTGAAGTCACTCAAGAGTTATTGCCCTTTAGTTATAAAAATTACCAATCAGCACCAAATTTGGTCAGAATGTGTATTGGCATAATATCTTGGACAAGTACGATAACTAACAATATCGCTCTAGTCACTCGAGAGTTATTGCCATTTAATTATAGAAATTACCTAAAATTGGTCTTGTCAGCTCAATAACTGTATAAGCCTTGGTCCAATCACCACCAAATTTGTATTGGCATAATATCTCGGACAAGTTCGATAACCAGCCATATTGCTGAAGTCACTCGGGAGTTATTGCCCTTATAGAAATTACCAATCATCACCAAATTTGGTCAGAATGTGTATTGGCATAATATCTTGTACAAGTTCGATAACTAACAATATCGCTCTAGTCACTCGAGAGTTATTGCCCTTTAATTATAGAAATTACCTAAAATTGGTCTTGTGAGCTCCATAACTTTAGAAGCCTTTGTCCAATCATCACCAAATTTGATTAGAATGTGTATTAGCATAATATCTCAGACAAGTGCTATTACCAGCCACATCACTTAAGTCACTCAAAAGTTATTGCCCTTTAATTATAGAAATAACCTCAAATCTGTCTTGTCCGATCAATTTCTATTGAAGCCTTTATCCAATCATCACCAAATTTAGTCAGAATATGTATGGGCATAATATCTCTGACAAGTGCTATAATCAGCCATATCACTTGAGTCATTTTATTTGATCATCACCAAATTTAGACAATATGTTGATGGGCAGAATATCTTGGTCAGGTTCGATAACTTACCACATTATCTTAATCACTTCACACTTATGTCCCTCGAAATGACCGAAACTGTATTAACAGTGTCCGCTCTCTAAATTTGCCTGACAGACAACCAATTATTGCAATACTTTGTCTCAAAAAAATAGGACAGGCGTATTTTGGGACAGTTGGCGTTCTTGTTTGTTTATGATATTTGGTGGGTACAAGTATTTATTTATGATATTTGGTGGATACCAGTATTTATTTATGATATTTGGTGGGTACCAGTATTTATTTATGATATTTGGTGGATACCGGTATTTATTTATGATATTTGGTGGGTACCGGTATTTATTTATGATATTTGGTGGATACCAGTATTTATTTATGATATTTGGTGGAAACCAGTATTTATTTATGATATTTGGTGGGTACCAGTATTTGTTTATTACAAGATATGTGTCAAGTTCAAATTTGGGAGCCATTTCATTATTCTTAGCAGAGTTATTGCCCTTGAACTTTGAAATTGACTGCCAGCTGAGAACATTTTTAAATTATTTTTGGTTATCAGTTGTATTGAAACTGTAACATACATGTATACAGATCAAGTTTGAATTCGATTTGAGTCCTTATATCATTTGACTTTGAAAGATTTTCAAAACTCTTCTGCTACAAACACATAAAAATATGTGGGAAGCGGTTAGAAAAGATTTTTCTAAATAATGCATGCAACTTTTTTTGCTATTTGTAATTAAAATTGCATGATGAGAAAGTTTATCTAATATCTGCACATCATATATATTGGAAAATCTGCATTTTATATAAGAGCCACATCATGCAATAAGGGGGCTTGTTACACCTGTTGGCATTGATGACTCTGGTGAGCCTGTGCATTAAATGCAAAGTCTCATTCATCTCTGTGGTGTAGTGGTTAAAGTGTCCTCCCTTTGGAACGAGAAACCATGGTTTGATCCCCTGTCAGGGCATACAAAAGACTTAAAAAATGGTAGTAATGGCTTCCCTGGTTGGTGCTCAGGGTTACGGGGGAAAGCGTAACAACATATGCATGGCTGTCAGAATGAAAAATAATATCAGTGTAAGTACTGATTATTATCCACTCACAACAAGGTTGTCCAGGAAAAATAGGGATCAGACTGTTTGTTTGTACCTTAGTGTCCCAAAGACATCACTGCTTGTTCACAAGCATGATCTCTTGTAGGAGTTTGTATTTCAACAACCTAGCTCAAAGGTCACAGTGATTATATTAGTGTATCAAAGACTTCATCGCTATGGCGACTTCTTTTCTTATCTGATTGTTATTAAACATAACACTACATGCATTGCGAAGGGTTAAATTAAAGAAAGAAAAAAAAATGATGTAAAAGGGGCTATTAAAGTAAAAATGACTAATGAATCAATTCACCTTGAGATATTGACATTTACATGTAAATATTATACAAGCAATGGCTAGGTGTTTCTTATTGATTTTTACACCTTCCTTACATTAATCCTTACCCTCATACAACAATTCTGCAGCAGACGACTTTGAACATATTTTGTCAAAAAATGGAAAACCACGATAACTGAATGGAAAACCAATGACAAAAAGTGAAAAACATTGTGGCAAAAGGAGAAATTGCTCGTTTTGAGCAATTTCTTCTTTTGTCCCTATGTTTTCAAAAAGCTGTCTGCTGTAGAGGCGTCAGAAAGCGTCTATATGAGGGAAAGGGTTAACCCTTACCCACATGAAACAAATCTAAAGCAGATGACTTTGGCAAAAAGTGTGAAAAATCCCAATAAATGAGAGTTGAATCATTAAACATTGTGGTAAAAAGAGGAATTCATTATGAGCAAGTTCTTCTTTTGCCAGAGTGTTTTCAAAAGTTGTCTCCTGCAAAGTCGTTTACATGTAGGAAAGGGTTAATTATATGATTATCAAAGTACTGAAAGTACTGGTAACGAATAATTTTGAAAATGTAATTAATACTTGAATTTGATCATGTTTTTTGTTTGTTTTAAACTTGCTTTAAAACTTAGTAGTTTTTTTTAGCTTGACTTTTCGAAAAATATGAGAGCTATTACAGTCACTTGAGCGTTGGCGTTGGCGTTGCAACTTTGGTTACAGTTTTGCATGCAAGGCTTTTTCTCACAAACCACAGATGCTATTGCTTTGAAACTTCACACACTTATTGGACATCATCAAATGACAAGTCCCAATACTCTATATTAGATTATTCACCTTTTTGGACTTAGAAATTCTGGTTAAGGTTTTGCGTGCAAGTCTACATTAAGAGTCCATATCTCTGTATTTACTTTATGCATTGCATTGAAACTTTATACAACGCTTCCCAACCATCACACCTATGTATATTATCAAGTAAGATAACTCTATCCTGCATTTAGTGCAAGTTATAGTCCTTTTATAACTTAGTAATTCTGGTTAATGTTTTGTGTGCAACCACATTAAAAGTCCATATCCTAGTCATTACTTGAAGCATTGCATTGAAACTTTATGCAACCCTTCCCAACCACCACATCGATATAAACAATAAAGTTTGATAACTCTTTCCAGCATATAATGCAAATTCTGGCCCTTTTTTTACTTAGAAATTCTGGTTAAAGTTTTGCATGCAAGGTACTTTCATGGATATATCTCAGTTACCACTAATGATATTGCCTTGAAACTTCATTCATGTCTTACGGGTGTTAGACAGTCAAGTTAGATAACTCTTGTATGAATTAAGTACAAATTATGGCCCTTGTTTGACTTTTAAAATTTGGTTAAAGTTTTGCATGCATGTCACGATCATACACATATCTCAGTAACCACTCAGAGATTAATTTAAAGCTTCAATATAGTCTTTAAAGGTATCAGACAATCAGATAAGGTAACTCCTGACTGAATTTATTATAAATTATGGCTCTTTGTGAAGTTACAATTTGCATGCTAGCCCTTTTCTCACAAACAGCAGACATTGCTATTCAAACAAGACTTATCCAACTTGATTTATAGTTCTATATTATCAAGCCACTATCTCAGTAACAACTGTTGTCTATAGTATCAAACGGCCAAATAGTCGAGCATGCTGTATTGCGGACAGCTCTTGTTAGACAATCTAGTCTAGTTCATGATTATAAATAATCTTTGTCCATATATATTTTAAAAGAGACATCTTCATCAATTTGGGCAGACTTTCTTAATGTGTGATTATTTGCTAATAGTTTTATGTTAATAGTCAAAATTTCTTAAGATTTTTATTACTGAGGAACTTGTATGTTGATCAATACATTGTGGCAAATGGAGAATGGCTCTTTATGAGTTGGTTTTCCTTTGATAACATAATATTTTCTCAAGTGGAAATGTTCAATATATACTTTTATATACTGGGTGTATACGGATAATTGTGAAAATTGAGATCATCTAATTTTGCTGCATTTTTTTAAAGCTTGTTTCATGGTTTGTTAATTAATCCTTTCCCACATACAACACATCTGCAGCAGACGACTTTGAACATATCTTTGCAAAAAAAAAAAAGAATCTCTATAAATGGAGGTATAATAATGGAAAAAGGAAAGAAAATATTATGAGAAAATTGGAATTGCTTGCATTGAGCAAGTTCTACTTGTCAAAATGTGTTCTAAAGATGTCTGCAGCAATGTCATCAGAAAGATTCTACATGGGCTAAAGGCTTTAATATCTGAAATGTGCATAAATCTTCTGCAAACAATTTTTTATGTTAAAATATTTATGTGAAAAGTATAAATACATAAATAAGTTAAAAGTGTCCCAATACTGTAATGGTATGAATATATGATTTACTGATCCCTGATAAATCAAATGCATCATGACAAACATGTTGCAGATGGTAACAAAAATAGATAATGACAATAAAAAAAAAATACTTAACCCTTTCACACAAATAGACACTTTTCTTGATAAAACAAGCATTTTGACGCACACCTTTGCCCGTATGGCTGATAACATGCTTACCAACCTTTTCTCATCCTCAAGGGGGAGTTTCATGATCTCAAAGTGGGGGATTGGGGTTTGAAGTGGGAGATTTTCAACGCCATGAATTTAACAGTAGAAATGTTCACAATAGAACGGAATTTAGATAACTATGCAGGGATACCTGTACAATACTTTCAATATTTAATATAGGAAAATAATTAAAAAAACTCATTTTGAGAATGTTTTTTATTAAACAGATTATTTTCAACTGTATATTAGCATTTAAGTATTATTTTGGCGTGTTTTCAAGTCTGTGCTTTGATATTAAGAAATGTTTTAACTGTGGCTAACTAGAAAATCATGCAATTTGTCTGTTATGTCAAAGACTTTCATATTACATCCAAGAAAATAAAAATATTAACAACATTTTAATTTATAGACATACTTTTGAATGAAAAACCCGGGTACCAATGGAATACCAGACACAGGAAGAAGAAAAATAGTGACAATAATTTTAAGAAGTTGATGTTAGAAAATGATTGTAGTAATTTTCAGTACATTTATACACATTAATACACATGATTTAAAAAAAAAAAAAATCTCACGATCGTGGGGGTGGGGTTACGCCCTTCAAATCGTGAGACTCACGGTTGAATCTGGAGGGTTGGTAAGCATGTGATAAATATAAATGAATGGTCTATAATTAGAACATCGTTTTCAAGTTGGAAACAGACAAAGTGGTGAGATTTCCCTGTGTGCGTTTAAGTGTTATTTGTCATTTAATTTTTCTACTATCATCTTAGGGAAACAAATGAAAATGCACAACGATACTTCCACAAATCTGTTGGCATCTCTGTGATACAGAGCTCCAAATAATTACTTGGGTCAAATATGTTTCACTCCCTAAAATAATTATTAAAGAGTGAATCACTATAGGAAGCCCATCACCCCAAAATAAGGAAGGTCAACATGTTTTTAACTTATGTATTATGCTTCTAACCTTAAATAGGCATTCCACTGCCTATGTATCCATGTAACAGTTTAAATAGTAAAGTAAAAACTCTTAACAATATACACTTGCTGTGTATCCATGAACACAAAAGACTAAATTTAAAAGAGAGAAATGATGACAACATGTTGATGATACTGCAGCAGGAAGCATTATTAGAAAGTGAAAAACTGCTCAATATAAGCATTTGTTCCTTTTACTGCACTATTTTGAATTTACAATTTCCTTTAATACAAATTACATTAAGATCAACATAATCGTCATTTAATAATATATCACTTCATCTACTCTCACACATGCATTGCACTTGACAATCTCACACACATGTATAGAAAACTGACGGTGATAATTAGCAAAAATTGCAATATATACAGATTAAAAAATATAAGATATATACAGAAAAACGCTGCATGAGAACTATTAAACATTTTTCATTAGTCGCCGGGCAGAAGCCCGCGACTTCTATTTTTAATAGCTTTTCTGAAATCACATGGGAGGGCGGCTTATTATTAGAAAGAAACAAATCTAGATGATTTGAACATATTACAATTGTGGTTGTTTACGAACACTAATAAATGACACATCTACAATGAAATAAATATTCCGATTTTTTAATGTTTGCATTTTTTTTTATTTCACTCGCATTTAAGTTTTTTGTTTTATTTACGAAGACAAAAGTGGTCCCTTCAAGACGTGAACCAACACCCCCTAATGCAGACTCTTATGTGTCATCATTGAGGTCAATTTCGGATTCTCCTTTTAATAGCAATTTTAACTTACTAAATGTTGTTTTCATGTTCAAAGAGATGTCTTGATTTGTGTAGAATTCATTTAATAATGTTAATCCATGAATATCTAAAGTAGGAACTGTTTCTAAGCTAAATATAGATCCTATTCTGTTGTGTAGTTTCGTGACCTTTAACATCGATTTTCGCGCATGCGCATTTCGATATGAAAAAGCGAGTGATATTATTTTATTTTAGACAAGTACAAGACGAATGTTTGACAAAGCGTCAAAGAGAAGCCGCAATATTTCGTTGTACATGTAGAAATAAGAAAAAAAGAACATTTTTAAATCCACAAACAATAGAACAATTTAAACTGTAGACGGTAATGCTGATATATTTCTCCTTTTGAAGACTTTTGTTTACTTCAAATTACCTCCCTTTAAAGCAATACCAGGATATTTACCTTGTGATTCGAATAAGATTGACAAACATTGAAATTATATGAATGAATACTATTATTTAAATAAGTAACAACAGCAAAATTAAATTTAAACCAAGATAAATGTGTACACATTTCGTTAATTTTTAGCTCGCCAGTACGAAGTACAGGAGAGCTTATGTGTTACCCCCGGCGTCGGCACCGTCGGCACCGTTGGCGGCGTCGGCGGTGGCGTAGACACCTAGGTTTAAGGTTTGTGTTTAGAGTTTTCATTTGGGTTTTAAGGGTTTATACCTTTAGGAACCATTTGTCATCCATCTACGCACACCACTACACCCGTCCTAACCCTGGGTGAAGGTCAACGTCATTTCTACTTGGTTCTACTTGGTTCAGTTACAAGGTTTAAGGTTTGCGTTTAACGTTTAACATATTACTCTGCATTCACTATTATGACATTGATTGCTTTCATATTTAGTTTATACATTTAGGAACTATTGGTCATCCATCTACGCACACCACTACACCCGTTCTGACCCTGGGTCAAGGTCAAGGTCATTTCTACTTGGTTCAGTTACAAGGTTTAAGGTTTGCGTTTAACGTTTAACATATCACTCTGCAGTCACTATTATGACATTGATTGCTTTCATATTTAGTTTATACATTTAGGAACTATTGGTCATCCATCTGCGCACACCACTACACCCGTCCTGCACCTGGGTCAAGGTCAAGGTCATTTCTACTTGGTTCAGTTACAAGGTTTAAGGTTTGCGTTTAACGTTTAACATATCACTCTGCATTCACTATTATGACATTGATTGCTTTCATATTTAGTTTATACATTTAGGAACTATTGGTCCATCTATGCACCCCACTACACCCGTCCTGACCCTGGGTCAAGGTCAAGTTATATCAAGTTATTGCCCCTTTTCTGTCAAAAAATCTAACTTTTTCGTCACGTTTTCAAATAACTTTTTTTCTACTCAAAGGATTAGATTGAAACTTCTGACAAATGTTTATATCAATGTGTGTGATTGGTTCACAAAAGGGGGATAATCCAAATAATTTTATATCAGAGTTATTGCCCCTTTTCTGTCAAAAAATTAAATTTTCAAATAACTTTTTTTCTACCCGAAGGATTGGATTGAAACTTCTGACAAATGTTACTTTTTTTTTTATTCGACGTCTGTCTGTCTATTTTTTTTTTTATCCGGCGTCTGTCTGTCTGTCTGTCCGTCACACTTTTTTCGTCACGTTTTCAAATAACTTTTGTTCTACTCAAAGGATTAGATTGAAACTTCTGACAAATGTTTTTATCAATGTGTGTGATTGGTTCACAAAAGGGCGATAATCCAAATAATTTTATATCAGAGTTATTGCCCCTTTTCTGTCAAAAATTTAAATTTTCAAATAACTTTTTTTCTACTCAAAGGATTGGATTGAAACTTCTGACAAATGTTTATATCAATGTGTATGATGGGTTCACAAAAAGGGGGATAATCCAAATATTTTTATATCAGAGTTATTGGCCCTTTTCTGTCAAAAATTTAATCTACTCAAAGGATTGGATTGAAACTTCTGACAAATGTTTATATTAATTTTTGTGATG
Source organism: Serripes groenlandicus (assembly GCA_031761405.1). Taxonomy (NCBI): domain Eukaryota; kingdom Metazoa; phylum Mollusca; class Bivalvia; order Cardiida; family Cardiidae; genus Serripes; species Serripes groenlandicus. Next base: position 55,395,851 of record JASEVX010000011.1, on the reverse strand, counting down.
GGTTCACAAAAGGGGGATAATCCAAATATTTTTTATATCAGAGTTATTGCCCCTTTTCTATCAAAAATTAAAATGTTCTGACAAGGCGCCGGCAGGTGACACACGTGCTTCGGGGAGCACTCCATTCTAGTTGAACTTAGAATTTTTGTCAAAAGTATTGAAAAGGTGTATTATCTTGCAATAGGTGATACTGTGCGACTTTACCTAATACTTTAACTGTTCTGAAGTAGGCCCTGATATACGATGGCCCTGATAGGCGAGCTATATTGTCCTCCGACAACTCTTGTTTATAGATACCCTAATGTATAGGTATGAATATAAAATTTATAAGCAAATGTTTTCATTTCAACGTTCCTAATGTTTGAATAGACTAAGGAAAGTCAAGAATACATAAATAAATCAATGCAGTCTTTTCCGGCGACATTGATGCCTTGCATCAACTTTCTCTTGTTAATCTAATTAGATTGCTTTGAAAGGTCATTGTTGAAGTTTTTTCTTTAATATTGGTAGGTAAATTATTCCAAATTATTGGTCCAGAGTATGTTAAACTTTGTTTAAATATTTCTTTGTTTGGTTTAGGTATTAAAAAATTGTTCTTAGCACATAATCTTGTTATAGGTGTATTTTCATTTACTTGTCTTAAGTTAAACATTTCACTTATATAAGATGGAGTTTTAGATTTTGATATTTTATACATAAATTTTGCTTTTCTGAAATATTGTTAATATTTTTAAATCTTGCATACTGTCTAATGCATTATTATCCCCCGCTTTTTCGAAGAAAAAAAGTGGGGTTATTAATTTCGGTTTGTCCGTCCGTCCGTCTGTCCGTCCGTCTGTCCGTCCGTCCGTCTGTCCGTCCGTCACACTTCGTTTCCGTGCAATAACTGCCGCAAATGTGAACCGTTTCTTTTCAAACTTGGTAACAAGGTTAAATTCCTTAACGGCTAGGCCAAGTTCGAATATCACTTTCGGCGGACTTTATTTGGTGGAGTTATGGCCCCTTATTTAACAAAAAATGTCGTTTCTTGCTGTTTCCGTGCAATAACTGCCACAAATGTGAACCTTTTTTTTTCAAACTTGGTAACAACGTTAAATGCCTTAAGGGCTAGGCCAAGTTCGAATATCACTTTCGGCGGACTTTATTCGGTGGAGTTATGGCCCCTTATTTAACAAAAAATGTCGTTTCTTGCTGTTTCCGTGCAATAACTGCCACAAATGTGAACCTTTTTTAGCTCACCTGAGCTTTGCTCAAGGTGAGTTATTGTGATCGCCTTTTGTCCGGCGTCCGTCGTGCGTCGTCCGGCGTCCGTCGTGCGTCAACTTCTTCTCCTCAGTAACCAGTGGGTCAATTTGGATGAAACTTCACAGAAAGCATCCTCTCAATGACCTCACCAGAATTCCTTCAAATTTTTGGGATCCATGCAAAATTCTGGTTTCCATGGCAACGAAACCGAAAAAACTTCAAAATTCTTCTTCTCCCAAACTGGTTGGCAGATTTTCAAATAATTTTGTAGAAATGTTCCTTAGATGACCCTCTATCAGATTCCTTCAAGCCATGTTGATTGGTCAAAAAACATGGCCGCCAGGGGGGGCGGGGCTATTTTGCCTTATATGGCTATAGTGAAAACTTAAAAAATCTTCTCCTCCGAAAGTGTAAGGCCGATTTTCAAATAATTTTGTAGAAATGTTCCTTGGGTGACCCTCTATCAGATTCCTTCAAGCCATGTTGATTGGTCGAAAAACATGGCCGCCAGGGGTGGCGGGGCTATTTTGCCTTATATGGCTATAGTGCAAACTTAAAAAATCTTCTCCTCTAAAAGTGTCAGGCCGATTTTCAAATTATTTTGTAGAAATGTTCCTTGGGTGATCCTCTATCAAATTCCTTCAAGCCATGTTGATTGGTCAAAAAGCATGGCCGCCAGGGGGCGGGGCTATTTTGCCTTTTATGGCTATAGTGAAAACTTAAAAAATCTTCTCTTCAATAAGTGTCGGGCCGATTTTCAAATAATTTTGTAGAAATGTTCCTTGGGTGACCCTCTATCAGATTCTTTCAAGCCATGTTGATTGGTCGAAAAACATGGCCGCCAGGGGGCGGGGCTATTTTGCCTTATATGGCCAAAGTGAAAACTTAAAAAATCTTCTCCTCCAAAAGTGTCAGGCTGATTTTCAAATAATTTTGTAGAAATGTTCCTTGGATGACCCTCTATCGGATTCCTTCAAGCCATGTTGATTGGTCGAAAAACATGGCCGCCAGGGGGGGGCGGGGCTATTTTGCCTTATATGGCTATAGTGAAAACTTAAAAAATCTTCTTCTCCGAAAGTGTCAGGCCGATTTTCAAATAATTTTGTAGAAATGTTCCTTGGATGACCCACTTTCAGATTCCTTCAAGCCATGTTGATTGGTCAAAAAACATGGCCGCCAGTGGGCAGGGCTATTTTGCATTATATGACTATAGTGAAAACTTAAAAAATCTTCTCCTCCAAAAGTGTCTGGCAGATTTCCAAATAATTTTGTAGAAATGTTCCTAGGGTGACCCTCTATCAGATTCCTTCAAGCCAAGTTGATTGGTCGGAAACTATGACTGCCAGGGGGCGGGGCTTATATAGCTAAAGTTAAAAAAAAAATATCAGGTGAGCGATTCCAGGGCCATCATGGCCCTCTTGTTTTTCAAACTTGGTAACAAGGTTAAATGCCTTAAGGGCTAGGCCAACTTCGATCGTCACATTCGGCAGACTTTATTTGGTGGAGTTATGGCCCCTTATTTAACAAAATATGTTGTTTCTTGCTGTTTCCGTGCAATAACTGCCACAGATGTGAACCTTTTTTTTTCAAACTTGGTAACAAGGTTAAATGCCTTAAGGGCTAGGCCTAGTTCGATTGTCACTTTCGGTTTGCTGTTTCCGTGCAATAAATGCCACAAACTTGGTAACAACCTAGGCCAAGTTTGTTTTATTTACCCTGTAATACATGTTCAATAAAAAGACTACTGACATGTTTAAACCTAACCTCAACATTTTCCTACAATATTTCCTGCAAGCGGGGGATATAAATTTCATGAATTTGCTTGTCAACATTATAATCTAGAATAACTTTGCAAGCCCGTTTTTGGAGTCTAAGTAGTCTATTTAGATTTTTTTGACATGTTCCGCCCCATATAACATTACAGTAATCTATGTGTGGTTGAATATAAGCTTTATAGAACTGAATCCTATGGTCAAGACTTAGAAATAGTTTTATTCTAGACAAAAGCCACATATTTGATGTGATTTTCCTACATATATGTTCTATGTGGTTTTTCCATGTTAGGTTGTTGTCAATAAATATACCAAGTACTTTATCTTTAGAGATCATACTCAAATTTTCACCATTAAGATCCAAGTTCATCTCTGTAACATTTAATGATGTACGTTTCTGCTGTGTAGTTATTAGCATTACTTTTGTCTTTGAGGTATTTATTAACATTCCATTTGAACTACACCAATCTGATAATGATTTAAGTGCATTTTGCAAATTATTTTCAATAGATGTTAATGTATTATTAATGTGATACAATGTTGTGTCATCTGCATACAAATCAGTTTCAGTATTAAGTGTGTAAAGTGGTAAATCATTTATAAATAAAAGAAATAAAAGGGGGCCTAGAATTGAACCTTGAGGCACACCATCAGTCACTGTCTGATCATTTGACAATACATTGTTAAGAGACACTTTCTGTTTTCGATTGTTTAAGTAAGAAGAAAACCATGATAGTGAGCTATCTGAAAGTTTATATACTTTTAACTTTTGCAAAAGAATTACATGGTCAACTAAATCAAACGCTTTTCGAAAATCCACCATCACTACACCTATTAAAGAGCCTTTATTTATAGCTTCTAGCCATTTGCTGATCATTCGCACTAATGCAGTTTCACATGAGTGGCCTGGTCGAAAGCCAGATTGAGTTTCATGAAGTAACTTAAAATGAGAAAGATAATCCATTAACGAGTCATTTTATATGTCATCTTTGGCAGTTCCTGATATGCAGTGGATTCCATATTTTTGGTCCAGAGTATGTCAAAGATTTTCTGTAAAGTTCTATTCTTGGTTTAGGAATGCAAAGTGTATGCTGGCGCCAGATCTGGGTGATGGACAGGAGCAAACCTATAGTCCCCAAACAAATCTCCGACCGGTTAGGGACTAATAAGTAATATGTTCCCAATCAGGTAGCCAGGGAGACTAGGTTTTCTCATCATTTGACCGACCATCCAGTTTTATTTTGTCAAGGCCATATTTAAATCCTATTATGTATAATTCTCTTTAAAATGGAGAGATCTTAGAAGAAAATGTGAAGTCTGACAAAATGAAACTTTTTAAAAAATCTGATAAAAATTGAAAAAAATATTTTTAGACATGAGCATTATTTCCCTTTTCTGCAATGTTTCTGAAAGTTGTTTGCTACAGGTGTCAAAAGTTGTATATATTATGGAAAGAATGAAGAAACCGAAATTAGTGTTATTTATTCAGCTATTTTGTATACAAATATGGACATATATCTTTCTTGCACCAAATAGTTGTTTGAAAAATTAAAATGATGTGGTGCAATACATCACTATGTGCACATATTGTTTTTTTGCACAACAAAATAATATCAGCATACTTATCACTTTATGCCTCTTTCTTATAAAAGCATATTTTGAGGTTGAATTTGGTTTTAATACTTTTTGAGGACATGTATCTTTATATCTTAAATCATTTTATGCAAAAAAGTGATTTTGTGAAAAAATGGACTTATTGAGTTTTTGCACTAAGGTGACGTAAATGCACTTTAGTATATAATTATATTGAACAGCTTTTGACCTAGTGACACATTTAAATATCAAACTGTTTCATTATGGTTGGTCTCTAGTAATGACCTGATATTATCATTTTATAATGCCATCTGCTTTCAAATCATAATGACAGAAAATAAGTAACATCAGGACAATTAACCCTTACAAACAGACGCTTTATGACGACTCTGCAGCAGACAATTTTTTAAAATATTGTGGCAAAAGGAGAAATTGCTCATAATTAAAATTTATTTTTCAGTATTATACTTTCATATATAGAAATTTTCCATTTTTGGAAAGGGTTAAACCATTTTTAGCTTGCCTATTCGAAGAAATAGGGGAGCTTATGTTATCACCCCGGCGTCCTCGTTGGCGTTGGCGTCCGCGTCCGCGTTGCCAGCTTGGTCAAACCTTTGCGTGCAAGGCCTTTTCTCAGACACTGTGTATGCTGTTGCTTTCAAACTTCACACACTTATTCAGGGTCATTAGGGGACCTTGTATGTCAAGTCCCATAACTCTGGAATGGATTTTGACTGAATTGTGCCCCTTTTTCGACTTAGAATTTTGGTCAAACCTTTGCGTGCAAGGCCTTTTCTCAGACACTGTGTATGCTGTTGCTTTCAAACTTCACACACTTATTCAGGGTCATTAGGGGACCTTGTATGTCAAGTCCCATAACTCTGGAATGGATTTTGACTGAATTGTGCCCCTTTTTCGACTTAGAATTTTGGTCAAACCTTTGCGTGCAAGGCCTTTTCTCAGACACTGTGTATGCTGTTGCTTTCAAACTTCACACACTTATTCAGGGTCATAAGGGGACCTTGTATGTCAAGTCCCATAACTCTGGAATGGATTTTGACTGAATTGTGCCCCTTTTTCGACTTAGAATTTTGGTCAAACCTTTGCGTGCAAGGCCTTTTCTCAGACACTGTGTATGCTGTTGCTTTCAAACTTCACACACTTATTCAGGATCATTAGGGGACCTTGTATGGCGTTGGTATCAGCGTTGCCATGTTAAGATTTGCATGCAAGTATTGAAAATTTGTGATATCTTGCAATAAATAATAGTGTGTGGTTTTATCTGATACTGATACTGTAAGTCTTCGGTATTATGTTCACTATTGGCATACATCGTATATAAACCAAATTACAGATTTAAAAGGCCTGTATGGACTTGGTTAACATTTGCATGGAAGTATTGAAAAGGTGTATTATCTTGCAATAGGTGATACTGTGTGACTTTACCTAATGCTATAACTGTTCTGAAGTAGGCCCTGATAGACGATGGCCCTGATAGGCGAGCTATATTGTCCTCCGACAACTCTTGTTACAGAGGTGAAAGAAATAAAGTTGTTTGAGCAACTTGCTCTTCTTTCCAAGATGTTTCAAAAGCCATCTGATGCATGATATGTTTGAAGTAGGCTCTTTTACTGGAAGCCTTGAATAAATTAAAAAATGTTTCTTAATGTTTTATATAGGAATCCGCCGTTGCCGAGTGGTTATAGCGTTGGAGATTTAGAACCGGGCGTCCCGGGTTCGATCCCCAGTCGCGGGCGGCACTACTGACAAGGGCGTAACCAGAGAAGAATGTTTTATACGCACTATCCTGTTTTTTTTACAATTTACTGTGTTGATATTCTAAAATGGACGTTTGGTTGTGGAATTTTTTATACGCACATGCGTAATGGGCGGTACGCCCTTGCCTACAGTCATGGTTGAGTGCCCATGGGCAAGGCACATTTCCTAGCCTTGTACTGGTTTGTTTACCCAGGGATCATGAATAAGTGAACTGTTGCCGTGATATAACTGAAATAATGTTGAAAACGGCGTAAAACCCCAATAAATAAAAAAAAAAAATGTGAAGTCAGAATGCAGGATGTCTCTCTTTATAATAAGACAATAGTCTTCATAAATTTTATTTTAGGATTTTTTGTTTATTTTAACCCTTTCCCTCATATAGACGCTTTCTGACGCCTCTGCAGCAGACGGCTATTTGAAAACATAGTGACAAAAGAAGAAATTGCACAAAACGTGCATTTCTCCTTTTGCCACAATGTTTTCCACTTTTTGTCATAGGTTATCCATTCAATTATGGAGATTTTCTATGTTTTGACAAAATACATTCAAAGTCGTCTGCTGCAGAATTGTCATATGAGGGAAAGGGTTAAGACAATAGTCCGACCCTTCATAAATTTAATTTTTTGTTTACCCTTTCCCACTTGCAGACACATTTATGAGGCATCTGCAGCTGACAACTGATGATAACATTGCAGGAATGTTTACAACTCTATATCCAATAATAATCTTTTTATTCAAATATACCAAGAGATTTTACTTATATCTATAACCCGGCCGGGTAGCTCAGTTGGTAGCGTATCTGACTTGTGATCTGTAGGTCACGGGTTCGATACCCGGTTGAGGCGAACATTCTTTCGGGCGATTTTTCCCATTGCCTCTCACCTCTGATTTATGTGAGAAAGTAGTCAGTGGCTTCAAAAGAATGTTGTGCAAGTACTGGTGTGGGAAAGCCAGGAAAACATGGGTAGGTGCACTGACCGCCGTGATATGACCAAAGCTGTTGAAAGCGGCGTTAAACTCCAAACAAACAAACAAAACTTATATCTATGACTAGATGTTATTAAAAAGTCATCTACTACAGATTTGTTTTGCATGGGAAAGGGTTAACCCTTTCCATTATGTAGACACTTCTGCAGCAGAAAACATTTTGGTGAAAGCAGAAATTGCGCAGGATGAACACATTTTCTCCCTTTCACATAATGTTTTCAAAGTTGTATTATATAATACCTTCTATGTTCCAGCCATTTCAGGTGTTTTCTGCAGATGCATTCAGAGCAGACAATTTAACCCTTTCCCTCATATAGACACTTTCTGACGCGTCTGCAGCAGACGACTTTTTGAAAACATAGTGACAAAAGAAGAAATTGCTCAAAACGAGCAATTTCTCCTTTTGCCATAATGTTGTCCACTTTTAGTCATAGGTTATCCATTCAATTATAAAGATTTTCTATTTTTTGACAAAATATGTTTTAAGTCGTCTTCTGCAGAGTTGTCGTATGAGGGAAAGGGTTGAAAATACTACATACCAGTGTTTTACAGTTTTCCCACATACATTAACAAATCAAGAGCAGACAACTTTGAAAAAACATGGACTGTATAAATAAATGTTTAACAAGTGAATAAAGTTGTAAACATTTGGGCAAGAGGAGATGTTTGCTCATTACAATGTATAAGCAATTTATACTTTTGCCACAATGTTTTCAAAATTTCTCTGTTAGCCCTTTCTCTCATATAGACGCTTTCTGACGCCTCTGCAGCAGACGGCTATTTGAAAACATGCTGACAAAAGAAGAAATTGCACAAAATGTGCAATTTCTCTTTTTGTCACAATGTTTTCCACTTTTAGTTATAGGTTATCCATTCAATTATGGAGATTTTCTATGTTTTGACAAAATAAGCTTAAAGTCGTCTGCTGCAGAGTTGTCGTATGAGGGAAACAACAAATCAAGAGCAGACAACCTTGAAAAAACATGGACTGTATAAATAAATGTTTAACAAGTGAATAAAGTTGTAAACATTTGGGCAAGAGGAGAATTTACTCATTACAATGTATAAGCAATTTATACTTTTGCCACAATGTTTTCAAAATTCCTGTTAATTAACCCTTTCCCTCATATAGACGCTTTCTGACGCCTCTGCAGCAGATGGCTTTTTGAAAACATAGTGACAAAAGAAGAAATTGCACAAAACGTGCAATTTCACCTTTTGTCACAATGTTTTCCACTTTTAGTTATAGGATATCCATTCAATTATTGAGATTTTCTATGTTTTGACAAAATACGCTTAAAGTCGTCTGCTGCAGAGTTGTCGTATGAGGGAAACAACAAATCAAGAGCAGACAACTTTGAAAAAACATGGACTGTATAAATTAATGTTTAACAAGTGAATAAAGTTGTAAACATTTGGGCAAGAGGAGAATTTACTCATTACAATGTATAAGCAATTTATACTTTTGCCACAATGTTTTCAAAATTCCTGTTAATTAACCCTTTCCCTCATATAGACGCTTTCTGACGCCTCTGCAGCAGATGGCTTTTTGAAAACATAGTGACAAAAGAAGAAATTGCACAAAACGTGCAATTTCTCCTTTTGTCACAATGTTTTCTACTTTTTGTCATAGGTTATCCATTCAATTATGGAGATTTTCTATGTTTTGACAAAATACGTTCAAAGTCGTCTGCTGCAGAGTTGTCGTATGAGGGAAACAACAAATCAAGAGCAGACAACTTTGAAAAACATGGACTGTATAAATAAATGTTTAACAAGTGAATAAAGTTGTAAACATTTGGGCAAGAGGAGAATTTACTCATTACAATGTATAAGCAATTTATACTTTTGCCACAATGTTTTCAAAATTTCTCTGTTAACCCTTTCTCTCATATAGACGCTTTCTGATGCTTCTGCAGCAGATGGCTTTTTGAAAACATAGTGACAAAAGAAGAAATTGCACAAAACGTGCAATTTCTCCTTTTGTCACAATGTTTTCCACTTTTAGTCATAGGTTATCCATTTAATTTAAGAGATTTTCTATTTTTTGACAAAATATGTTCAAAGTCGTCTGCTGCAGAATTCTCGTATGAGGGAAAGGGTTAACGATGTGTCAGAAAGTGTCTAAATGTTGGAAAGGTTTAGAGAAAATGAAAATGGCATCATGCGAGCTGAGACTTTTCAAATTGCCGATGCATTTTTACACATATTCAGCAACCAATTTTTGCCACAATAATATCAAATACATTCAATAATCAAACTTTCATTTATAGGTTACATGTTTAATAAATTGATTTATTTCATTGTAATCATTGTTGCAGATTTTTGTCGTATATCGGAAAGGGTTTGTTGAAACATTTACAAGAAAACTGAGTATCTATGAAATAAACTTTTCGAAAAAACAAGTTATTGTAAAGTTTTGTCTGAATCTTCAACCCTTTCAGACAACTTTCAAAACAACTAGGATAAAATAGGAAAATCTCTATCAATTATATGAAAGTAAAATTATTGAATTGATTTATATTTATATATAAACACTGTGGCCAAATGAGAAATTGCTCATATTGAACAATTTCTCCTTTTGCCACAATGTTTTTAAAAGTCGTCTGCTGTAGGTGCATCATATATGTCATATACGCCATTTCTGCAGCTGACAACTTTGAAAACATATCAGAAAAAGTTTGGAAATTACAATAATTGAAAAGAGTTGAAAACATGGTGACAAAAGGAGAAATTGCTCGTTTTCAGCAATTTCTTCTTTTGTCGCCATGTTTTCAAAAAACCATCTTCTGCAGAAGCGTCAGAAAGCGTCTATATGAGGGAAAGGGTTAATAAACAAAAATGTTGTCTGCTAGAGGAGAGAGACGTCTGCAGTAAAAGTGAAGAGTCTAAAGATGGGAAGATGTTATCAGAGCAGAAGAGAAACTAGTTCTTTCAAGCTAAAATGCATTATGATGAAACCAAAAAAATGTCGTGCATCTAGGTATGCATTGCGCAATACATCGGGAAAAGTGAACACAGAAAAAAAAATGCATAAAAAAACTCAGCTGCAACATAGCTAGACGTCTGCATACTTTTAACCCAGTATATTCGGCCTATTGGTTTTTTTTCCCTCTCTCGCACCCTTTGCACAGTGCATATTAGATTGCAGCGTGATGTCAATTTTTATTGTGGTTTTTCCCCCCCTTTATCTTTTAAAAAACTATGTATCGAAGGTAAAAATTAGCATACTAAAGGGACGGATCTTATTGGCTGAAGGAAAGAGAGACCCTTATTATAAACCTTGAAGATGATTTTATAAACTTGTCCCAATTATTTTAGTTACAACGATTTTTAATGAATTCGACTTTGCAGATACAGTATATATTAAAGCATTGCATATTTTTTGTATAGACTGCAGACTGCTTGTGTGTGGTTTTTTTTTCAAGCCGGGTTCTATTTTTAGAAGGAAAATAATTTTCTCAGATATAGTCAAGATGTGCATGCCTGCATAACGGAGTATGTGTGCATGCTGGTGACATGCCAAATATATATTGTAATGTAAGTCTTTTGGTTGCGATTTTTAAAAAACTGCTTTAATTGGGCAATTTGAACTTTTGTTACATCGGGACGTTAAGTTTTAAATTAATCCAGTTGAAGGACTATTAAAATAATATATTGAAAAAAGTTGAATTGGACCAAAAGAACATTTTTAATAATGGATTTTACATTGTATGGTGACAAACGCTGGGTAATTAAAATTTGATTTTTTTAATTTTTAAAGATATGAATTGTACTGAGAAATACAGCATGATACAGTTCTGCTAAAGTATATACAACTGTTTGAAATGTTTGTGGAACACCGAAAGCTTGATCATTTTCAACATGTAGATGCAGTTTGACGCATCTATAGCTGGCTACTTTTAAAACATGTCAAGAAGAGCAGTTGCTCATAACTAGCAAGTTCTCCTTTTTCCGCTTGATTTTTAAATAATTTCAATAAATATACTTACATTTGTTGAGATTTTTCATACATTGACTTAACCCTTTCCCCCATACAGACACTTTCTGAAGCCTCTACAGCAAGCTACTTTTAAAAACATTGTGACAAAAGGAGGAATTGCACAATGCAAGCAATTTCTGCTTTTACATTATGTTTTCAGTTTTGTTCAGTATTAAATGATACCTTCATTTATAGGGATTTTTTAAGTGTTTAACCGGATGTTTTCGACGTGCGGTCTCCTGCCAATATGTATGTGGGAAAGATTTAAATATTTTCAAATTTGTCCGCAGCAGACATTTTTGTATGTGAGCCAGGATTAAGTCATGGACATGGCTTCTTTTCTCTCATCCATTCAATGGCTGTCAACCCTCTCCCACATACAACAAATCTGCAGCAGACGACTTTGAAAATGTCTACTACATTAAAGTATGGAAAATCTCTATTATTCGTAGGTATAATTACTGAAAAAAGTTGAAAACTTTGTGGCAAAAGGAGAAATTGCTCGTTTTGAACAATTTCTCCTTTTGTCACAATGTTTTCAAAAGTCGTCTGCTGCAGATTTGCTGTATGTGGGTAAGGGTTAAGTAAGTAATGACTGTCTCGAGGATAAACCTGATGTTCTATATATACCTAGTCATTTAACCCTTTCCAACATACACTAAATTTGCAGCAGACGACTTTGAAATTTATCAAGTCATATAACACTTTCCCACCTACACTAAATTTGCAGCAGACAACCTTGAAACTATCAAGTCCAAAATATAGAAAATCTCTTTCAATGATAGTATCATTATTGAATAGAGTTGAAATCATTGTGGCAAATGGAGAAATTGCTCATATGACTAACTTCTCCTTTTGCAAGTCACAAGGATTTCAAAAGTCGTCTGCTGCAGATGCGTCAGAAGGCGTCTATATGCGGGAAAAGGTAAAACATGTTATTTGTAAATTGTGACATCTGGTACATTATAGGGAACGTAATGGTAGATCGTTTTTATACAGAACTGATAACATTGTTAGAAAAGAAGGAATTTTAATTAAATTGCTTTGAGGAATTTCTCTTTTTTTTCCTACAATGTTTTTTAATACTTTCCTGCATGCAAACACTGTTTAATTTAATGACTATGCAGAAGGGGGACTTTGAAAATGTGGTATAATTTATCCCTTTCCCTCATGTAGACACTTTCTATGAAGCAGATGACTTTTGAAATCATAGTGGCATATAGAGAAATTTGCTCATAATGATCAATTCCACCATTTGTCAATATGTTAATTTTGTCAAAATGATATCAACTGTGATTCAATAATCATACTATCATTTATAGAGATTTTCTATACCTAATTGGACTTGATAATATCAAAGTCGTCTGCTTAAGATTTATTGTATGTGGGAAATGGTTAAAAGGAAATATTCATTCGTCAATAATTAGAAATATCTTCTATGGCCTTATAAGATTCTCATTTATTCAATTTGTGGTTTAAACTTTAATTTATAGAGATTTTCCATATATATATCTAATTGCCTTAATATATTCTTAAATATGTTGACGGCTGTAGATTTGTTGTATGCGGGAAAGGATCAATGTTGCCTTCTGTGGAGAATGGAACAATCATTTACCTGATGTAGTAAACTTTTGACACCTGTAGAGCAGACAAAATAAAATCATTTTGGAAAAAAAATGAAATCGCTCAAAATGATCGAACAAACAATTAGTTATACAATGGAAGAGCACAATGAGAGGAAGTGCAGTGAACAAGAAACTATTTTAGCTAATTACCAAGTTATTTTCCTTTCTTACTTTTTTCTTGTCTGGAAATAAACTTATAAATACTTAGAATACTTATAAAATTTATTGATTACCATATAAGAATAACAATTAAAAAAGCTTTATTATCTAATTTGAAAGAAAAAAAATCAAAAAATGAACAAAACAAGAATAACCCACTCCTTAACATTGTCATTTTTAGGACCGGTCTTTAAATATTTCATTACCATTTCCTAATCATGGCGGGGTTCAGGGGTATTTAAATCTTATTCAGTGATAGCTCTCGGAGTTTAAAGTTTATTTTATCTGCATTCACCAATATCATCTAAAGAAAAGTTTATTACAAGTCACTATGAAAATAATATTTGATGAGTATCCATGAAAATCAAACTTATTGTGAAAACATTGCCTAAATTTTAACTGTCACAACTTCCTGTTGTTGTTGTTAATAATCTGCAATCTTGTAAAACAGAAAGGCCTAAAGCTTAGATATATGGGGTGTACAACAGCCTAGTGGTCTTCTACCAAGTTTGTACAAATTATACTCTTGGGGTCAAAATAGAGATATATAGGGGAAAACTAAGAAATCTTCTTTTTAACTGGTACATAAAAATTTCTTTGGTGACTTTCTATGTCATATTAATTTTGCAAAAGACAGACAACATAGGATGTGAGTTTTTCCTTCTGTGGCAGTGGAGCTATACTGGTCCTCTTGGGCCTTTAGTTTTTGCTTACCTGACCACAAAGTTAGTTATTGTGGTTGGCACGACAAATCACATATCATAACTCAGATGAGCAATCCAGAGCAATTACTATCATGGCCCTCTTGTTTTGAAACAGAGTTGAAAACCTTGCGAAGAAACAGGAAAATTGCTAATTTTCAGGCATTTCTCTTTCTTCCATAATGTTTTCAAGATGTCTGTTGTTACTGTTGTAGCAGGCGAAGTCAATTCATGTTCATTGCATGACATTGTACAATGAAATATATATCTGCCATGAAGCACCTCATTGCACGACATTGTACAATGAAATATATATCTGCCATGAAGCGACTCATTGCAATGACATTGTACAATGAAATATATATCTGCCATGAAGCACCTAATTGCAATGACATTGTACAATGAAATATATATCTGCCATGAAGCACCTAATTGCATGACATTGTACAATGAAATATATATCTGCCATGAAGCACCTCATTGCAATGCCATTGTACAATGAAATATATATCTGCCACTGAAGCACCTCATTCCATGACATTGTACAATGAAATATATATCTGCCATGAAGCACCTAATTGCATGACATTGTACAGTGAAATATATATCTGCCATGAAGCACCTAATTGCAATGACATGGGGGGGAAAGTCAAAGATTCGAATCCCAGGAATGACAGTGGGTTTTTTATATGGCTGTTTGATGCGCCGCCAACTAGTTAAATAATGATAACTATTGCCTGTCTGTCTGGTGTCTGACAAATAGCATAGCAGTTCAGGAAGTAAACATGCATGACCCTTTCCCACATACAACACATCTGCAGTGGACGACTTCCAATAGATCTAAGCAATAACATGGGAGATCTCCATAAATGTTAGTATAATTAATGAAAAGAGTTAAAAACTATGGGGCAAAAGAGGGAAATTGCTCATCATGAGTGATATCTTATTTTGTCACAAATCTGTCAAAAGACATCTGGTGCAGATGCATCGGAATGTGTCTGCATTTGGGAAAGGGTTAAGTATTAACTCTTTCCCACATAAAACAAAAATGCAGCAGACAACTTTGAAAAAATCTAGTCAAAAATATGGTTTTGAGCAATTTTTCCTTTTGTCACAATGTTTCCAAAAGTCATCTGCTGCAGAGGCGTAAAATAGTGTATATATGAGGGAAGGTGTTGCCCTATTGAAGGGGCAGAGAATTTCTAACTTATGTGCAACTCTTAATAAGAGTTGCACGTAAGTTAGAAATTCTCTGCCCCTTGAATAAGGTTTATACTAGAATAAACAGTTGTATGTATGAATATATATATAGTCAAAAAGGCACAGATTTGTATGATAAACTTTCAGGCAGCTTGAAATGACTTCTGTAGTGATTCAGAAAGAAAGAAATGAGGCCATGTAGAGATTCAGACTTGTGACTTATTTGCCTTATTATGACAGACAACAATCAACGCCTCTGCAGCAGACAATTTTTTGAAAAATGATTGTGGGAAAATGATAAATTGTTCATCATGAGCAATCTTTTCTTGTCTCACAATACATTTTACTCTATCTTATAATTAGACTTATATTTACCAAGATTTTGATTATTATTTCCTCAAATATTTTCAAGACAGAAGACTGTTACAATAGAATACCAGGTAAACAAATGTTTTCAATTTTGTTTTAAATTTCTACTTCCATCTATTTTCTTGAGGTGTTTCGTAACCTGATATGATATTTGTCTGCTGAGCCCCGTTAACTCAGTCGGTAAAAACGCGGGCTGTCAATCCAGGGGTTGTGAGTTTGAATCCCGGCTCGGCCAACTTTCTTTCCGATGATTGACAAAATTCAATGCGACATGCGTCATTCGTCTTCCACCAATGGGCTAAGTCTATGTGGAAAAGCAGCCAGTTGCTTGGGAAGTTTGTTGTGTGGAGTACTGGTATGAGAAAACCAGGAAATGCATGAGAAGGTGAACTGGCCGTCGTGATATAACTGAGAAATTGTTAAAAAATGCCGTTAAACCCCAAACAATCAATCAATGATATTTGTCAGAGTCGGCTTTGAAAAGATTTGAAGAAATATACTGAAGTATGGGCAAGCTTAGGAAGCTGGGGTTTTTATAGCAAAATTGACCGTTTCCCATATCTGCAGCAGACGAACAGTTGCAAACAATTTGCGGCTAAAGAAGAAATTGCTCACGTTATGATTTTTTTTTCCTTCTGCCACACTATTTTCAATAATTTGATTGTTAGCTTACTTTCGTCATCAACTTTTCCATTAAATTACATCTCCTCCAAAACAGATGTTTGAATTGTGACTAAACTTGCAGCAAAATTGTGACAAGTGCGCCATAAGCTTGCAGAAGATCACTGCAATCTTATATGCAGTCTTATATAACTATGTCAAAATTTTGAAAAATCTTGTTAACACATTTTTGACTTGAGCAGCTTGAAACTTTGTCAGAAAGTTTGTCTTGAAGATTTAAGGGTCATGTCTGATCAAAAACTAGGCCACTAAGCTAGGCCAAAATGAAGGAATATCTTGTTAACACTCTGGAAGCCTCATTTTTGGCTTGAGCATGTGGAAACTGTCAGAATGTTTGTTTTGATGATATCTAGGCTAATTTCGCATATAGTCCGGTCAAAAACTAGGTCACTAGGCTAAATTGTAGAACATGTTGAACTTATTTAAGCATATTTGATAACAAGACTAAGAGTGAATATTGGTTATGTCCGGTCCAAAACTAGGTCACTAGGCCAATATTGAGAACAATCTCGTTAACACTAGAGACCACATTTTTTTCTTAAATGTTCCTTCAGACTACTGAAGATTGTTGAAATTATTTTGATGATACGATCCGTTAAAAACATGGCTTCTCTTTATAATATTAAGTCTTAAGTAGCACATTCACAGGTGAGCGATCCAGGGCCTCATGGCCCTCTTGTTTTGTAAACTATCCATAAGTTTCCCGCAAACTTAGAATCAGTTCAGTTCGACAAGGTTGTAGTTTTGCAACAACAACAACAGGAAGTTGTGAGTTTTCAAATTTTCAAAATGGAGGCTTACCATGTGACAGTTAAAATTTAGGCAATGTTTTCATAATACAGTTGGTTATTATGGATTAAGTCATCAAATACAATTTTGGGCACCCTGTATTAAGATTTTTCAAATTTTTCCAGTAAGTTAAAAAATAGTTGGTGTGAGGGGCCCGAGCTTGTTTTCGTAATATTTGTATAGTGAAGACTGAAAATAGTTCTGCTCAAACGTTTTTTGGTGACCCAGGGTTATTGAATTTTTTGTGATTCCAATGAAAAAATTGGCTGCTAGGGGGCTTGGATTGTTTTCCTTATATGTTTGAAAATTGTTAGTTCAACTGAGCACGTAGTGGGGGGGTGAGCTTTTGTGACAATTCATCACCCGTCGTCAGCGCTTATCTGTTCGCATTCCTGTGAAATTATTTTGAATTTTGTACAGCGGTTTAGGAGGAGAAGTTGTTTGGAAGAAAATGTGACCAGATTGACAGACAGACGACGCACGGTGAGTGATCACAATAGCTCACCTGCACTTTGTGCTCAGGTGATCTAAAAAGTTGTAGCTCCGTTTTGTTATATCATGTAATTCCTGATTTGACTAATCTCATAAAATACTATCACTTTCCTACATGCAGGTGCATTTTAAGATTTCTGCAGCAGACAAGTTTTGAAAACTTTTTGCAAACGCAGAAATTGCTGATGAATGCTGAATATTTTTAAACTAAAAACTAAACTTCAATTGTAAGAGATTTTCTATATAGGCCTAGATGCTATAAAAAAGTCTGCAGATGTATAGTATGTAGGAATGGGTTTTTAATTTTTGTCAAGTATTTTTTAACTGAATACAGTCCAGTTCCACGAGTTTTAAAAAAATTATCTGCTGCAGTGGCATCAAAAGTTGTCTATAATAAGGAAAGAGTTTTAAATGCTTACAAGTTGTACCGACACAATTTAATACTGGATGTAACTGGTTCTGCATTATGCACATGATTTGGCCACCAATATTTAGCTCATCTGGGCATATTTTGTTGTTTGGTGTTTTGCGCCACTTTCAACAATATTTCAGTCATATAACAGCATTTCCTGGGTAAATTACCTTTTCTGCTGGTAGACTAATTATGATTGACACCGATGAATCAGTCGTAATGCTATCCCCACAGCACTGAGTGCTAGCCACTACTACCATTTTTAAAGTCTTTGGTATGACCCAACAAGGGGGCAAACATAGGCTCGAGGAAGATGCTATATACACTGCATGCACCACCAAGGCGCTTTCAACAGGGCATGGTATCAAGTCTATTGTGTAAAGTTTATCTGATCTATCTGAACAAGAATCAAGAGATCCTGAGTTCAAATCCCGTCGGGTCCAGTAGCAATTTGAATGAGGAAGAAGTAACACACCATGTTTCTCTCCCAGGTATAATCCTTTCCACATGCAACAAAATGGTGGCAGATTACTTCAAAAACATCTTGGCAAAACTAAGGAAAACAATTGTTTATAAGATACAGTTGAAAGTATTGTGAAAAAATGGAAAAGAATTGCTCATCGATGAGTAATTTCACCTTATGCAACAATGTTTTCAAAAGTCCTCTGCTGCAGATGCGTTTAAATGATATATATATGATCATGTATCCCTCTCCCACTTGCAGATATTATATCTGTAAGTGGGAGAGGGGATAAATGGGTAGCTGCAAGAGAAATAAGCTAAAAATACTTTCTACAAATCCATTCCTTCATATTTAACAACAGGGTCATTTACATATTGAGAATATTAATTGACTGCAGACTTGGAATACATAATTTGGTTCTATGCATTCATTAAAAACATAGACACAGTTCCTCCACTATGTAAACTGACAAACATTCACTAAAATGCCGTGTCTGCCTTTATTTGGAGAGTATACAGTGGACTAAAATAATGGTGTATGCCGAGACCATGAGGTTCAAGTAATTTTCTTGATACTCAATGTTTCAACCTAATACATAATTCACAATGAATATTCATGAGCTATTTTAAATCTAGACTTTAATATGACACCAATATTCGGAAGTTTAATAAAATGTTTTAATTAAGTTGTTTTGCTTCATTAGATCACCTGAGCACAAGGTGGGCATTGAGATCTGCCTTTGTATATCGTTAGTCGTGCATCTATCGACAGCTTCTCCTCTGTAACCATGCAGTGTGTCAATTTGGGTGAAATTTAACAGAAAGCATGTCCTCTTACCACAAAATTTCAAGGGTTTGGATCCATGCAGAATTCTGGTTTCCATGGCAACCATTTAAAAAAAAAAATCAGATAAAAATCAGATAATTGCGTAGAAATGATCCTTGGTTGATCCCCCATCAGATTCCTTTAAGCCATGTTGATTGGTTGAAAGAAAATGGGGCGGTTTTTGTTTGTATTATATGGTTATAGTGAAAACTTTATTTAGTGAAATTGACACTATAATGGTTGCTTTGTGCTTGTATTTTCAATTTCAATTTCAACATTTTATTACCCATAATACAATAACATGTATAAATATTGGGAAATATAAAAAAGCAATTTATTGATGTTATAAAAATGGGGATTTGATCTATCAGACTATTGACAAAATAATATGTGGTCTAGCTTAATTAGTAGAGAAATATTTGAGCCCATGTCAACAAAATAATGAAAATAACAGATTAGGAAAGCATGTTAGCTTTGCTTTTCATGGTTTCCTCATGTTGTTTGCATGTGCCAACCGAGATAATGCAGATGTATTAAACTTGAGTGCAATTTTTTTTTCGGTACATGTACTGTACATGTAGGTATTTTTAGCGAGTTATTGTGATCGCCTTTTGTCCGTCGTCCGTTGTCAACATTTGCTTGCTAACACTCTAGAGGCAACATTTTGTCACTAGGTCAAATTTAAAGAAAATCTTGTTAACACTCTGAAAGTGCTTGAGCATGTTGAAACTTTGTCAGAATGTTTGTCTAAGTAATATCTACGCCAAGTTCGAAACTGGGTCATGTCCTGTCAAAAACTAGGTCACTAGGTCAAATTTATGAAAAATCTTGTTAACACTCTGAAAGTCACATTTTTGGCTTGAGCATGTTGAAACGTTGTCAGAATATTTGTCTTAGTGATATCTAGGCCAAGTTCGAAACTGGGTCATGTCCGGTCAAAAACTAGGTCACTAAGTCACATTTTAGGAAAATCTTGTTAACACTCTGGAAGCAATATTTTTGGCTTGAGCATGTTGAAACTTTGTCAGAATGTCTGTCTTAGTGATATCTAAGCCAAATTTGAAACTGTGTCATGTCTGGTAAAAAACTAGGTCACTAGGTCAAATTTAAGGAAAATCTTGTTAACACACTGGAAGCTTCATTTTTGGCTTGAGCATGTTGAAACTTTGTCAGAATGTTTGTCTTAGTGATTTCTAGGCCAAGTTTGAATATAGGTCATGTTTGGTCAAAAACTATGTTACTAGGCTTAATTTAAGGAAAATGTTGTTAACACTCTAAAAGCCACATTTTAATCTTGTGCATGTTGAAACTTTGTTAGAAAGTTTGTCTTGATGATATCTAGGCCAAGTTCAATTATGGGTAAATTTAAATCTTTGTCCGAATATTTGCCGTGAAGATATCTAGGCCAAATCAAATATGGGTTTGGTCAGGTCAAAAACTAGGTCCCTAGGCCATATTGTATAAAACTCTTGTTAACACTATATAGATTGCATTTTTGACTTGAGCAGCTTGAAATTTTGTCATAAAGTTTGTCTTAATGATATTGCCATTGGCGCTGAAAGAGTTGAGTCTTAAAAAGACCATTCTCAGGTGAGCGTTCTAGCCCCTCTTGTTTTTTAGCTCACCAATGAACGAAGTGCAAGGTGAGCTTTTGTGATCGCTCACCGAATGTTCCTTGGGTGGATCTCTTTCAAACTTGTTCAAAAAATTCTATTCCATCCAGAACTTTGGCTGCCACGGCAACAAAAAAGGGGAAATTAACCAAAACTTAAAAAAATCTTCTTGTCTGAAAGTCATGCCTTTGATATTTGGTATGTAGCATCATCTAGTGAACCTCTACCAAGATTGTTCAAATTATAGCCCTGGGGTCAAAAATGACCCCTCCCCAGGGGTCACTTGTTTAACATAGACGATATAGGGGAAAAACTTTAAAAATCTTCTTGTCTAAAAGTAGAAGGCCCATGCCTTTGATATTTGGTATGTAGCATCATCTAGTGAACCTCTACCAAGATTGTTCAAATTATAGCCCTGGGGTCAAAAGTTACCCCTCCCGGGGGTCACTTGTTTAACATAGACTCATATAGGGGAACAACTTTAAAAATCTTCTTGTCTAAAAGTAGAGGCCCCAGGCCTTTGATATTGGGTATGTAGCATCATCTAGTGGACCTTTACCAAGATTGTTCAAACTATAGCCCTGGGGTCAAAATGACCCCTCCCCTGGGGTCTATTGTTTAACATACTCATATAGAGAGAAAACTTAAAAAATCTTCTTGTCTAAAAGTAGAGACCCCAGGCCTATGATATTTGGTATGTAGCATCATCTAGTAGACCTCTACCAAGATTGTTCAAATTATAGCCCTGTGGTAAAAAATGACCCCTCCCTTGGGGTCACTTGTTTAACATAGACTCATATAGGGGAAAAACTTTAAACATCTTCTTATCTAAAAGTAGAAGGCCCATGCCTTTGATATTTGGTATGTAGCATCATCTAGTGAACCTCTAACAAGATTGTTCAAATTATAGCCCTGGGGTCAAAAATGACTCCTCCCCAGGGGTCACTTGTTTTACATAGACTCATATAGGGGAAAAACTTTAAAAATCTTCTTGTCTAAAAGTAGAGGACCCAGGCCTTTGATATTGGGTATGTAGCATCATCTAGTGGACCTTTACCAAGATTGTTCAAATTATAGCCCTGGGGTCAAAATAACCTCTCCCCTGGGGTCTATTGTTTTACATAGACTCATATAGATAAAAAACTTAAAAAAAACTTCTTGTCTAAAAGTAGAGGCCCCAGCCCTTTGATATTTGGTATGTAGCATCATCTAGTGGACCTCTACCAAGATTGTTCAAATTTTAGTCCTGGGGTCAAAATTTACCCCTCCCCAGGGGTCACTTGTTTTTATTAGACTCATATACGGAAAAAACTTTAAAAATCTTTTTGTCTAAAAGTAGAAGGCCAAGGCCCTTGATATTTGGTATGTAGCATCATTGTGGACCACTACCAAGATTATTCAAATTATAACCCTGGGGTCAAAAATGACCCCTCCCCGGGGGTCACTTGTTCTCCATAGACTCATAGAGAATTTGTTTTTAAAAATCTTCTTGTCTACCTTTGATATTTGGTATGTAGCATCATCTAGTGGACCTCTACCGAGATTGTTCCATTTATAGCCATGGGTTCAAAAATGACCCCATCCCGGGGGTCCCTTGTTTTACATAGACTCATTTAGGGGAAAAACTTTAAAAAAGTAGAGGGGCATGGCCTTTGATATTTGGTATGTAGTATCATCTAGTGGACCTCTACTAACTATGTTCCAATTATAGCCATGGGATAAAAAATGACCCCTCCTCGGGGGTCACTTGTTTTACATAGATAGGGAAAAAGATATTTGGTATGTAGCATCATCTAGTGGACCTCTACCAAGATTGTTCAAATTATAGCCCTGGGGTCAAAAATGACCCCTCCCCGGGGGTCACTTGTTTATCATAGACTCATATAGGGGAAAGAACACTGAAAACTTTTTAAGTTTGATTAAATCAGGTGAGCGATATAGGACCATCATGGTCCTCTTGTTTATTATTTTGTTATTATTATTATTATTGTACTGACACTGTAAATTGAACTCTGATCAGTAAATTAGCCTACCAAAGATGTTTTCAAATTGCATCTGCAGATTTAGTTTACCAGTATGTGGGAAATGGCAATTCACCATTTTCCCAGATACAACAAATCTGCAGCAGACGACTTTGAAAACCTAGTGAAAAAAAACCTGAAATATCTCAATAAAAGATAGCTTAATTGTTAAATAAAGTTGAAAACATTGTGGCAAAAGGAGAAATTGCTCATCATGAGCAATTTCACCTTTGGTCACAATGTTTTAAAAAGTCGTCTGCTGCTATTGCGTCGAAATGTGTCTGCAGGTGGGAAAGGGTTAAACTTAGTTGATCCGGGGCCATTTTGGTCGTCCTCCTGTGTTAATCCTGATGCAGTACACATTTGACACATACAGACACGGAGACATTTTTGTTCTTTTTGCAACGATGCTTTCACCTTCATTCAATAAAATGTTCTTTTATTTACAAAGAGTTTCCATATTTTTTACTAAATGTAATGTCAAAGTCGTCTGATGCAGAATTGTTGTATGTAGGAAAGGGAAAAGGTAAATGGTTAATTTCATGCCATTTAAGTTTATTAGTCAAAACTTACTTATTTGCATGTAGTGTCAAGGTTAAATGGTTTTTAAAAAAGGGATCAATTTGTTGGTTACCCTTTTACCTTATATGTCATTTTAACCCTTTCTGACATATAAAAGCTTTCTGATGCTCGAAACAAGCAATTTATCCTTTCGCCACAGTGTTTTCAACTTTATTCAATTATTATTCTTTTATTTATAGAGATTTTTCACATTTTTTATGGAAATATTTTAGGTTTTTGTTACTATGTTTTCAAAGTCCTCTGCTGCAGACTTGTTGTATGTAGGAAAGAGTTAAACGGAGTTTAAAACATTGTGACAAAAGGAATAAATTGCCACAAACTGATCAAACCAGGGTCATCCGCGGATCCGAAGTCTGCCACACTTACCTCATGGCCACGGTGGATTCCTTTTTCGTCTCCAAGAAATCATGAATTCATAAGAGTATATTGAAGCTGTGATTTATTTCTGAAATTCAATTTAAAACAATGTTTAAACACCAATAAAATAAACTTTTAAGTTTTATGTTTATCCATATGTATCTAATTGGTTAAAAGTATAAGCCGGGGGCTGTTTTGCCGTATATGGCTATAGTGAAAAGAATCTTCTCCTCTGAAAGTATCTGGCCGGTTTCTAAATAATTTTGTCGATCCTGACCCTTCTACAAGATTCCTTCAAGCCATGCTGATTGGTAGAATAACATGGGGGTGCCAGGAGCTGCTTTGTCTCATGGCTATACTGAAGTATTTAAAAATCTTCTCCTACGAAAATATAAGACCAAATTCAAATAATTGTTTTGGAATATTCCTTGGATGACCTTCTACTTAATATCTTCAAGCCATGTTGATTAGTCAAAAGACATGGTCACCAATTGCAACATTGGGTTGGGTTATTTTGTTTGTGGCAGTGGAACTATACTGGTCTTCTTGGGCCTGCCCTCTTGTATTAGCTTACCTGACCGCATACTTATTGTGGTTGACTGTGTGGTTGGCATGACAAATCACATTGCATAACTCAGGTGAACAATTGAGGGGCACCATCGTCTCTTTGTTTAACCCCTTCCTACATACAACAAATCTGTAGCGGACTACTTTGAAAACACTATGACAAAAACCTGAAAAATCTCCATAAAAGATAGCTTAATTGATAAATAAAGATAAAAACATAATTTGGCCAAAGGAGAAATTGCTCATGAGCAATTTCGCCTTTGGCCACAATGTTTTCAAAGTTCATGTGCTGGAGAGGCGTCAGAAAGCGTCTATATGTGGGAAAGGGTTAGTAGAAGTGAAAATGTTTGTAGCAAGTGTTGAAATGGCTCATTATGAAGTCTTCTGGAGAGGCGTCAGAAAGCGTCTATATGTGAGAAAGGGTTAGGAGAAGTGAAAATGTTTGTAGCAAGTGTTGAAATGGCTCATTATGAAGTCTTCTGGAGAGGCGTCAGAAAGCGTCTGTAGGTGGGAAAGGGTTAATAGAAGTAAAAATGTTTGTAGCAAGTGTTGAAATGGCTCATTATGAAGTTTCCTGCAGAAGGATAAGACGTCTGCATCAAAGATTGATTAAATGTGCAATCTCCTTTTGGATGTGTCTGTGTCTGATACATCCATAATGTGAAGGTCAATATTAGTTATATTAACCCAGTCATTCCCACAGACAGCAAATCTGCAGCAGACGACTTTAAAAACATTTAAGCATAGCACATTGAAAACCTCTCTAATTGAGATTATTAGTATTTAACCCTTTCCCTCATACGACAATTCTGCAGCAGACGACTTTGAACGTATTTTGTCAAAAAACAGAAAATCTCCACAATTGAATGGATAACCTGTGACTAAAAGTGGAAAATATTGTGGCAAAAGTAGAAATTGCATGTTTTTTCAATTTCTTCTTTTGTCACTATGTTTTAATAAGCAGCCTCATAAATTGAATGTGAAAATATGTTCAAAGTCGTCTGCTGCAGAATTGTCATATAAGGGAAAGGGTTAATAAGCAGCCTCATAAATTGAATGTGAAAATCAATCATTATACATGGACAGATATAGAGATCTAGATAAGTGGCATTTTTCATGTTCTAAAATCCTTATTCGACAGTGAGACAACCCTTTCGAGTACCCACAGCATACAGCTTGGTTAACCCTTTCCCTCATACGACAATTCTGCAGCAGAAGACTTTGAACGTACTTTATCAAAATATAGAAAATCTCTATAATTGAATGGATAACCTATGACAAAAAGTGGAAAACATTGTGGCAAAAGGAGAAATTGCATGTTTTGTGCAATTTCTTCTTTTGTCACTATGTTTTCAAAAAGCCGTCTGCTGCAGAGACGTCAGAAAGCGTCTATCTGAGGGAAAGGGCTATAGAGCTGTAGATTAATTAAAGGGGCATTTTTCATCCTTATTTGACAGTGAGACAACCCTTTCGAGTACCCACAGCATACGGCTTGGATAAGTTATAAGAGAAATATTGTGGGGAAAAGACCAGTTTATATTTCTCCCCATTATCTAGTCCTCTGACAGGTGTAGACAGGTGTAAACTCTCAACAGTATTCTTTGATGTATTTGTGGTTAAAACTTAGGGTCATCGATTTGTAACATGCAGTGTTGGTTACTTTTCATTATAGATACAGATGTCGTATAATTATGTCGTCTGCTATATATATATATATGTATAGAAATGTTGTCTGGTAAAAAATGAGGTCTGTCTAGGATCAGAAAAATCGATTCTATCATATAGATGAATTGTTTTTACAGTACTTCACAATTCACTAATCAAATGCACCTTGATCAATGAAGTGTTTAATCAACCCTTTCCCATCTGCAGCTGAGGACTTAAGAAACATGTAGACAAAAACACAGAAAATCTCTTTACATGAAGGTATAATTACTGAAAAAAGTCTGAAACATTGTGGCCAAAGAAGAAATTGCTAATTTTTAGCAATTTCTACTTTTGCCTCCATGTTTTAAAAGTTGTCTGCTAAAAAGACATCAGATTTTAAGCATCTAAATGTAGGAAAGGATTCAGACATTTCCCTTGAAATATGTAGCAGCAGGAACTTTTGAAAACTACACCTGTTTCAACTCTACAGCAAAAGTATTCATTCCATTTTGGAGATTTAACTATGTTCTACTTTGGTGTTTCCCTTAGGGTTCATAAGGCAAACGATTATTTAGTTATTAACCCTTTCCCTCATACGACAATTTTGCAGCAGACGACTTTGAACGTATTTTGTCAAAACATAGAAAATCTCCATAATTGAATGGACAAGAGAAAGTTGATGCAACGCATCAATGTCGCCGGATATCCATAGTGCAGTTATGCATAACACTAACATTATAGTAGTTGAATAAACAGTTATCAACTGAGGGGCATATTGGAACATCAGGGGTGAGGTCAAGTGAAAATGTATCATAACTTGCATTGTTTTGTCAACGAAGTGAATGATAATTGAAGCCTTTCATTGTTTATGATCAATATCCATTCCAAAGTAGGTTGACCATACACACAACCAACTAATTATTGATCATAAACAGTAATGGAAATGAGTAATCTTGCCAATCATTAGTCTTAGTATGTATACAGTGCTTTCATTAAGGAATAGTTATAAGATTTGTGAATTCCACATACACTTTTCAAGATGTTTGTCAGAATATTTGAATGTTATTATTTTTCAATAAAACCACAAAACAGACAATTTAGGATTTGCATGCAATAGCACGTCATTTTACCTTTCCTCTTTTAAAGTCAACAGTGGACACCTTTGCAGCAATCTACTTTTAAAACAATGAGATAAGGGTTAAATCGCTGAAGACATGAGTTTTCTCTTTTTCTCAAAATGATATTAGCTTAGCATCCTAATTATATTATACTTTAACAAATGTTGAAATGTAGTCCAATATTTATAAATTAGACCACCTTCGAAATATAATATCAACTAAATAGTTAAATCTCATTGAAATTGTTGTATAATTTAAACTTAATTTCGAACATAAACTTAGCCCTACAACATGTTAATTTATTTTAATTCTTTCCTTCCTTTTTTATAATGAAAACAACAAACTACTCATGTTTTAAAATTATATTATGATGAGCGCCCTTGTGTCAATGATGCATAACAATATGCAGATCGGAAGCAATATGCCTTTAGGGAATTAAATGACACATTTAAAATTGTCAAGGACGAAATAATTTTGTACGAAAGACCCGATTCTTTCTTATTCGCAGAGGTGTCGTTCTTGAAACTCTCTTTATAGGCAGAGAGTGTTCGTTCAAAGTCATTTTTCCATTAAAACCAGTTTTATCTCGGTTTGTTCTTTTCTTCATTTGTTTCGAACCAAATAAACATTTTAAATCACCTATAATTTACTATTTGTAAGTGAGTGTAAAGAGCGGCTCTCTGCAAAGGAGATTGATCTACGCAGTTGGTAGTCACGCAGGTGCGCGCGTAAGTAAACAAATTAGACTGCGACGTAAAGGTTTGTAGTTATCAACTTTTGATTACATGTAGTATATAGTGTAAAATAAAGTATAGCAGTCTAGCTAATAGGGACTGTTTTGTCTTCGTAAATAAAACAAAAAAATATAAATGCGAGTCAAAAT
The DNA here is from genome assembly GCA_031761405.1 of Serripes groenlandicus. NCBI lineage: Eukaryota > Metazoa > Mollusca > Bivalvia > Cardiida > Cardiidae > Serripes > Serripes groenlandicus. Next base: position 55,367,989 of record JASEVX010000011.1, on the reverse strand, counting down.
AAAGAAACTGAAAATACCTAAAACATCGGAATATTTATTTCATTTTAGATGTGTCATTACTTAGTGTTTTTAAACAAACACAATTGTAATATGTTCAAGACATCTAAATGTGTTTCTTTCTAATAATAATCCCCCCTCCCATGTGATTTCAGAAAACCTATTAAAAATAGAAGACGCGGGCTTCTGCCCGGCGACTAATAACCTATGACAAAAAGTGGAAAACATTGTGGCAAAAGGAGAAATTGCACGTTTTGTGCAATTTCTTCTTTTGTCACTATGTTTTCAAAAAGCCGTCTGCTGCAGAGGCGTCAGAAAGCGTCTATATGAGGGAAAGGGTTAACTAGAATCTACAAAATGTTGGACAGGTACTTTCCTCATTCGTCTCTATGTTTGTATATAATTTAAAGTAAGACTTATTAAGCAGGTGACAATTTTAACCATTTTAGGCATCTTTTAACCCTTTCCAACATACAATAAATCTGCAGCAGACGACTTCGAAAACATCTAGACAAAAGTATGAAAAGCTCTATAAATGAAATAACAATTAACTGACAAAATGTGAAAACATTGTGGCGAAAGGAGAAATTTGCTCAATTTCTCTGTTTACCACAATGTTTTCAAAATTTGTCTGCTGTAGAGGCGTCAGAAAGTATCTATATGTTGGGAAGGATTAAGACCTCTTCAGGGGACAAGTTTTTGCTAAGTGAATTTGCTCAATGAATTTTAGCTCCACTGCCTGACCAGTTATGCTTATATATCATGGTGAATTGTCCATCTTTTGTGTGCTTTAAATTAACTTTTGAATTCAAACAACTTCTCCCCTTTAGCCACTGTGAGGGCCAATTTTGAGGAAACTCTCAATCTCCTCTCCTAGATTCATTCAATTGTTTTGGACAAGGCAAAATTCTGATTTCCATTGAAACAATTTTGTTGAAATATTTCTAAGGCTGTCAGCGGCAGGGACATTTTGGCTTAAATAGCTAAAAAAAACAAAAACCTTGAAAATCTTCTCCTGAAACTCATAAGCCGATTTTCAAATAATTTTGTAGAAATGTTCCTTTGGTGACCCTCTATTTGGTTCCTTTAAGCAATGTTGAATGGTAAAAAACATGGCCGCCTGGGGCAGTTTTGCCTCATATGAGTATAGTTAAAATTTAAAAATCTTCTTCAAAAAGAGGTGGTCGATTTTCAAGTAAAGTTATAGAAATGTTCCTTTGGTGACCCTCTATTCGGTTCCTTTAAGCAATGTTGAATGGTAAAAAACATGGCCGCCTGGGGCAGTTTTGCCTCATATGAGTATAGTTAAAATTTAAAAATCTTCTTCAAAAAGAGGTGGTCCATTTTCAAATAAAGTTGTAGAAATGTTCCCTGGGTGACTTTATACCAGATTCCTTCAATTGATGTTGATAAGTTGAAAAACATAGCTGCCACAGGACAGTGCTGTGTTGCCTGCCTTATATGGCTATGTAGAAAACTTTAAAAGTCTTTTCCTTGGAAACAATTTAGCCATATAAGGCAAAACAGAGCAATTTTTCTTTTGCTACAACATTTTCAAAAGTTATCAGCTGCAGATGCTTCAAAATACGTCTGTAAGTGGGACACATTTGACATTTATTATAAATACTCATACCTATCGTCTTAATGAGACCATTCTTATGAATACCCACAACATAGGGTCTATGGTTCAAATAAGAATATTTGATTTTTTTTCATAATTGATTTATCTACAGCCCTGATGATAATTGATCGTTAATTAATCTTTGTATTTCAGATACGTAAACAAGATGTGAAGAAAGACACACAAAAAGAGCCAACTTACATTTAAAACAATAATATCATCCAGGACCATGATGTGTTTCACAAGTATTTCAGGAAATCTTTCAAACTTTGTCCATGAGTTTACATAACGCCATTCTTACGAAGACAATGAGAAGACGCAGCGCTGTATTTATATGTTAACTTTTTACTATATATATTATATTCTAATATAACAACTGTGTCTGATAATGTATCGACCAGGTATGGGGGTCGACCCATGGTATGAGAACTTCAAATTTTTCCTTACATACTGGCTGTTGTCCTCCAATAATCGTGACCGCATTGGAGACGGGGACCAGGTTCCTCCACTGCCCCCGCCACCACCACCACCCCCACCCCTTAATGGCCCTGGGGGACAGCCCTTTATGTCCCCACCCCCACCACATCATAAATCCAATAATGGGGGTCAAAGTCAGGGGGATCAGGACTCAAAATCTCCAATTCCATTAAACCCTGGAAACACAACACACCAAGTAACGCAAAGTTGGGACACGCTAGACAAAAACCACGGCTCTAGTAATTCCCCCCGTCATGTGCAAAGTCTCGCACTGTCTGACAATTTCGGAGACTTGAGTCTAAAACAACACTTACAACAGCACCAACACCATCAGAACGGGCCATCTGCCGGTTCTCATGGCAATTTTGGTGTCCATGGCAACCCACACCATCCAAATCACCAGACCAATCTTGGGATGTCGCCGGATCACCTGATGACGGACAAAGATCGCCGGCATGTGTGTCCGCACTGTTACAAGGGATTCCGAAGTCGACAGCAGCTGAACCAGCACAACCTGGTCCATTCTGGGGTTCGCAAGTACCACTGTCAGTACTGCGAGAGAGCGTTTAAACAGTTGTCACACTTGCAGCAACATCACAGAATACATACAGGTAAGTTTTTACATTTCAAATAAAGTGTTAATGTTATTTACACATGTACAAAGGTGAACCCTTTCAACTTTGCAGACAGATTTTGATGTGTATGCAACACCAGTTTGAAAACATTGTGGCAAAAGAAGAAATTGATCATAATGAGTTTTTACTCTTTTTGACACTTTTTTTTTTCAATTTTATTACAAAATTATACTTTCCTTGATTGATGTTTTCTATATTTTTGTCTGGATGTTTTAAAAGTTGTCTGCTGCAGATTTATCGTATGTGGGAAAGGTTTACCATTTACCTGTTATAGTATGTATAGTTTCTGAATAAAAACAAATTCCCCGGGTTCGATCCCCAATCACGGCACTACAGTCATGGTGGAGTGCTCTTGGGCAAGGCACATTTTCTAGCCTAGTACTGGTTTGTTTACCCATTGATCATGTATAAGTGAACTGTCGCCATGATATAACTGAAATAATGTTGAAATGTAAAATAACAAAAAAACAACATCTGAATTACAATAAACATGCAGCATCTAGGCAATAACAAATAAAGATTCTCTAAATAATGATATATTAATAATAATAATAGTTTATTTAAAGAGAGTACAAACTCATTTAGTTATTAAGAAGGTTTAACAAGTGAATCATGTTGAATATATTGTTTCCAACAGAGAAATTTTTCGTCTGATATCCCTTTCCCTCATATAGACGCTTTCTGATGCCTCTGCAGCAGACAGCATTTTGAAAATATAGTGACAAAAGAAGAAATTGCACAAAACGTGCAATTTCTCCTTTTGCCACAATGTTTTCCACTTTTTGTCATAGGTTATCCATTCAATTATGGAGATTTGAGAATTGTCGTATGAGGGAAAGGGTTAAGAAGCATCAGAAGTTGTTTGTATTTTGGACAACCTCTGAACCCTTTCCCACCTGCTGACACATTTCGAGGCATCTGTAGCAGACGACTTTTGGAAACATTCTGGCAAAAGGAGAAATTCCTCATGATGATGAGCAATTTCTCCTTTTGCAACAACATCTTCAACTCTCTTCAATAAATTACAATTTCATTTATTGAGATTTTCGATATTTTTATACATATGTTTTGCAGAGTTGTCTGCTGCTTATATGTTGTATGTGGCAAACCGTTAACCCTTTCCCTCATATATACGCTTTCTGACGCCTCTGCAGCAGACGGCTTTTGGCAAACATAGTGACAAAAGGAGAAATTGCACAGAACGTGCAATTTCTCCTTTTGCCACAATGTTTTCCACTTTTTGTCATAGGTTATCCATTCAATTATGGAGATTTTCCATGTTTTGACAAAATACGTTCAAAGTCGTCTGCTGCAGAATTGTCGTATGAGGGAAAGGGTTAAAGTTAAAACCTTGGACTCCCAAAGGCCAGTTGTAGACGTCACCTAACTGCATTTTATGAGCTGGTAAATCTGTTTAAGATTTGATTGTGCCAAAGATTTGTGCATTTTTTGTCGATTTCTTTCCAGTTAAATTAAGTATTAATCCTTTCCTACATTACTACAAAGCTGGCACAGACAACTTTAAAAACATCTAGACAAAAATAAAAAACCTCAATCAAGGAAAGTATAATTTTGTAATGAAGTTGACATTAAAATAGATTTGTAAGAAATATGGAAAATATCTATAAGATGAAAACATTGTGGCAAAACGAGAAATTGCCAAAATGCATGAGTCATCAAAAGGGATAAAATTGTGAAAACCCTAGTTTAAGTTTAAAATACAATAGGAGTAAAATCTATAACTCGATGAACAGAAAACATAATACCTCTGAGAGCCATTGATAAGCAGGAGTAAATCTTGGTCATTTCGAGGAATTTCTTCTTTTGTCACAATGTTTTCAAAAACCGCCTGCTGCAGAGGCATCAGAAGGGTCTATATGTGGGAAAGGAATAACCTACTTCGAAGATTTATAGAAATATCGGGGATAAGAAAAAGTATAAATTCCCAGTGAGAAATAATTTGTGTCGTGAAATGACATATATTACGTCACCTGAACAATGTGACAATACACATTTCCGTCATGAAATGACATTATATTTTACGTCACCACCTATGTGACAATACACATTTGTGTCGTGAAATGACATTATATATTATGTCACCAACAATGTAACAACAATATACATTTGTGTTGAGAAATGACATTATATATTATGTCACCGCCTATGTAACAACAATATACATTTGTGTCGAGAAATGACATTATATATTGTGTCCCCACCTGTGTGATAATATACATTTGTGTTGTGAAATGACATTATATATTACGTCCCCACCTATGTGATAATATATATTTGTGTCATGAAATGACATTATATATTCCGTCACCACCTATGTAACAACAATTTACATTTGTGTCGAGAAATTACATTATATATTACATCACTACCTATGTGATAATATAAATTTGTGTTGTGAAATTAAACTACGTCACCACCTGTGTGGCAATACACGTTTGCATATTGAAAGCACAATCAACACAGCTGCCGGTACTTTTCATAAAAAAAAGAAACAAAAAGGTTTTGAATATGTCATATATACAATGTATATGGTTAATTTACCAATGAATTTGTATTTGATTTTTTCATCGCTCCTGATTTTACCAACTTATAACAAGCTGGTGCAGTCTATGCACTCACTTCTTACACATGCAAAGATATCAATGGTGACAGAATCTTTATAGATTAACAGATTGCCTAATTTAGGATTAGGCTGTGAGTGGTGGCATTTGTGCCTTATAATGGACTTTTAATGATTTTTAGATTTTATGGTTTAAATTCTGCCCAATATCTTTGCAATTCATGCAGATTTTTAAATGATCTTTATTGTTTCATAAGCTCCATTGGCTGAAAGCCAGTCAAGCTAATATCGTGGTGCATTGTCCACTTGTGTGTGTGTGTGTGTGTGTTAAGGTTTTGCTCTGAAAACATCCTGCCCATTTTCCAACTTGGAGATGTTCCTTTGGTAAACATCTATGAGATTCCATCATGCCATGTTGATTGGTCCAAAAATATGGCCACCAAGGGGCTGGGCTGTTTTGCCTTATAGGACTATAGTGATTTAAATTTTGATTTATGGCAGTGGAATGATACTGCGGCCCTCTTGGGCCTCTTGGGCCTCTTGTTGTAGTTTTTAGCTCACCTGTGCACGAAGTGCTCAAGGTGAGTTATTGTGATCGCCCTATGTCCGGCGTCCGTTGTCCGTCGTCCGTCAACATTTTCTCCTCTGTAACCGGTGGGTCAACTGGGATGAAACTTCACAGAAAGCATCCTCTCTATGTCCTCACCAGAATTCCTTAAAATTTTTGGGATCCATGCATAATTCTGGTTTCCATGGCAACGAAATGAAAAAACTTCAAAATTCTTAAAAAATCTTCTCCTCCGAAAGTGTCGGGCCGATTTTCAAATAATTTTGTAGAAATGTTCCTCGGGTGACCCTTTATCAGATTCCTTCAAGCCATGTTGATTGGTCGAAAAACATGGCCGCCAGGGGGGGCGGGGCTATTTTTCCTTATATGGCTATAGTGCAAACTTAAAAAATCTTCTCCTCCGAAAGTGTCGGGCCGATTTTCAAATAATTTTGTAGAAATGTTCCTCGGGTGACCCTTTATCAGATTCCTTCAAGCCATGTTGATTGGTCGAAAAACATGGCCGCCAGGGGGGGCGGGGCTATTTTTCCTTATATGGCTATAGTGCAAACTTAAAAAATCTTCTCCTCCGAAAGTGTCGGGCCGATTTTCAAATAATTTTGTAGAAATGTTCCTCGGGTGACCCTCTATCAGATTCCTTCAAGCCATGTTGATTGGTCGAAAAACATGGCCGCCAGGGGGGGGCGGAGCTATTTTTCCTTATATGGCTATAGTGCAAACTTAAAAAATCTTCTTCTCCAAAAGTGTCAGGCCGATTTTCAAATAAATTTGTAGAAATGTTCCTTGGGTGACCCTCTATCAGATTCCTTCAAGCCATGTTGATTGGTCGAAAATCATGGCCGCCAGGGGGGGGCGGGGCGTTTTTGCCTTATATAGCTATAGTGCAAACTTAAAAAATCTTCTCCTCCAAAAGTGTCGGGCCGATTTTCAAATAATTTTGTAGAAATGTTCCTTGGATGACCCTCTATCAGATTCCTTCAAGCCATGTTGATTGGTCAAAAAACATGGCCGCCAGGGGGCGGGGCTATTTTGCCTTTTATTGCTATAGTGAAAACTTAAAAAATCTTCTCCTTCAAAAGTGTCAGGCCGATTTTCAAATAATTTTGTAGAAATGTTCCTAGGGTGACCCTCTATCAGATTCCTTAAAGCCAAGTTGATTGGTTGGAAACTATGCCCGCCAGATGGCGGGGCTTATATAGCTAAAGTGAAAAAAAAAATCAGGTGAGCGATTCCAGGGCCATCATGGCCCTCTTGTATTCAATATAATTAAACCCAGACCTAAACTTTGCTCACTTGTATATAGATTGATCTTGCAACAGCCATTCAATTTATAATTGCAGCTTACAAAATTGTTCAGTATAAAACCGGTCAGATAACCCATATAAATAAATGATATAGAGTGGTGTTGATGGTCAAGTTTTCCAATTGTTTAGAACAGTGTGTTGTTTGTAATTTGGGCTTTCATTGGGCAAAGATAAAATGAATTCCTCACAAATCAAGACATCTCTTTGAACATGAAAATAACATTCAGTAAGTTAAAATTGCTATTTTAAAGGAGAATTCAACGTGATTTTTACTTGATATTGACACATAACAGTCTGCTTGCTGCAAGTCTCATGGGGACGGTTTTGTCTTCGTAAATAAAACCCAAAAAAAGAGATGCGAGTCAAAATAAAGAAACTACTAATACTTAAAACATCGGAATATTTATTTCATTTTAGATGTGTCATAACCTAGTGTTTTTAAACAAACGCAATTGTAATATGTTCAAGACATTTAAATTTGTTTTTTTCTAATAATAACTCCTCCTCCCATGTGATTTCCGAAAACCTATTAAAAATAGAAGTCGCGGGCTTCTGCCCGGCGACTAATAAAGTTAATGAAAGTTTAATTATGGAATAGAGTCGAAAATGTGGAAAGAGGAGAAATTGCTTATTATTATCAATATCTCCTTTTTTCGCAATATTTTGAAAAGTTGTGTGCTGTAGAATGCGTCGGAATGCATCCATATGAGGGGAAAGGAATGTAATTGACGGTCTGTTAGAGGTGGCTTTTGTGTCTTTTCAACATATTTCTTATTTCTGGATTTCTGGTCTGTCTTAACCCATCCCTCAAATAGATGCTTTCTGACGCCTCTGCAGCTGAGAGCTTTTTGAAAACATCATGACAAAAGAAGAAATTGAGAAATTGCTCAAAATGAGCAATATCTCCTTTTTCCACAATGTTTTCCACTTTAAGTCATAGGTTATCCATTCAATTATAAAGATTTTCTATTTTTTTGACAAAATATGTTCAAAGTCGTCTGCTGCAGAATTGTCATATGAGGGAAAGGGTTAAAATACGTTTGAATTTTGTGTGGTGATTATATATAAAGGGGTCTTTTTATATCTGCAAACAGTGGAAAGAAGTGTTCAAAAGGGGGGGGGGGGGGGGGGATTCATCAACAGAGAGCTGTCTTCACGTTGCTCATAAAGTTTGGAAACATTTGCATGATTTTATGAAATTTTCCTATTGATTTTGAAAATTAAAATGAAAATATCCTTTTCATTAAAATTTTATGATTTTGTGTCTCCAAGTGAGACTTTTTAGCTTTGATCCTGAGGTAATCCCTTTTTAATCAGGTAAGTCTTTAAGATGTAAGTTAGATTCCTATTATGCACTGTTGCAGCCAACTTTAAAGTATACAAAATTGATGAGTTCATGCAATATAGGGGTAGCAGTATCTTGTTTCGAAGTCTAGATAACACATTCCTTAAGTGATGTTCAGAAGCTTAATTTCTTATTCCGTTATAATCTTTTTTCCACATGGAGACACATTTCGACGCTCCTGCAGCAGACGACTTCTGAAAACATTGTGACAAATGGACAAATTGCTCATAATGAGCAATTTCTCCATTTGCCGCAATATTTTCAACACTATACAACACTTAATACTTTCATATAAAAAGATTTTCCATATTTTTACTGAGAGGTATTGAAAGTCGTCTGCTGCAGACTTGTTGTTTGTGGGCAAGGGTTACTTGTTTAATCTGTTCTCTTTCCCACACGGAAAAGCCTTTATGTTTTTGAAAACATTGTTGCAAAAGGATAAATTGCTCCTTATGATTAATTCATAATTTTACTTGCTCTCAAATTTGCACATTTTAGCTCATCTGGTTTCTTGAAAAAAATAAAGTCATTTTCACAAAATAGATGAGCAATGATGACAGCTGCTTGAGCAGACAACTTCTGAAAACATTGTGACACAATATTGTCAACACTATACAACACTAATACTTTCATATAAAAAGATTTTCCATATTTTTACTGTATTGAAAGTCGTCTGCTGCAGACTTGTTGTTTGTTTATTCTGTTCTTAACTCTTTCCCACATGAAGAAGCCTTTAATGCATCAGATGGCTTTTGAAAACATTGTTGCAAAAGAATAAATTGCTCCTTATGATTAATTCATAATTTTACTTACTCTCAAATTTGCACATTTTAGCTCATCTGGTTTCTTGAAAAAGATATTTTCATAAAATAGATGATCAATGACAGCTGCTTGAGGTGCTCTTTTTGCCGGCATGTTTTCTATTTCGCTGCTGCAGATTTGCTGTTTGTTGGAAAAACATTCATTGATGGGAGCAGCTGTATCATCTAGGGAATAGGTGGTTTAATTTTCTAGCTCACCTGAGCTTTGCTCAAGGTGAGTTATTGTGATCACCTTTTGTCTGGCGTGCGTCAACATCTTCTCCTCAGTAACCAGTGGGTCAATTAGGATGAAACTTCACAGAAAGCATCCTCTCAATGACCTCACCAGAAATTTTTGTGATCCATGCAGAATACAGGTTTCCATGGTAACCAAACGAAAAAAACTTTATAAAGTTCTTCTTCTCCCAAACAGGTTGGCCAATTTTCTAATAATGTTGTAGAAATGTTCCTAGGGTGACCTTCCATCACATTCCTTCAAGCCATGTTGTTTGGTCGAAAACTATGGACACCAGGGGGGGGCGGGGCTATTTTGCCTTATATGGCCATAGCGTAAACTTAAAAAATCTTCTTCTGAAAGTTTCTGGCCGATTTTCAAATAACTTTGTAGAAATGTTCCTATCAGATTACTTCAATCCATGTTGATTGGTTGAAAAACAATGGTCGCCAAGGGGTGGGGCTTATATGGCTAAAGTAAAAAAATAAAAAATTCAGGTGATAATAATAATCATGGCCCTCTTGTTTTAAGTTTGAACCACAGTTGAAAACATTGTGGGAAAATTTTACAATTAAGCTATCTTTTATGTAGATTTCTCAGATTTTTGTCACTATGTTTTTAAAGATTTGTTGCAGATTCGTTGCATGTGGGAAAGGGTTAAGAAATGAGCCACGTCTAGTGATTTTGGGTCTTAACCCTTAACAAACATAAAGTCTGCAGCAGACGACCTTGAAAACATCTAGGTGATTACTTGAAAAATCACTGTAAACGAAGATATAATTACTGCATGAAGAAAGCTGAAAATATTGTGGCAAAAGGAGAAATTGCTCGATTTGAGCAATTTCTCATTTTGTCACAATGTTTTCAAAAATGTCTGCTGCAGAGGCATCAGAAATCGTCTATAATATTTATGTGGGAAAGGATTAATGCATCTGCATACAGGGAAAACGGCAGGCAAACTTTTGCATCTGCACAGTTTCAACATAGCCAAATTCAATATCTGTCTTTTTTATGCATCTTTTGATATATACCTTTGATGCCAATTCACCTGTACAATTATCCTGTAACTGCAAGTTTGTCACTCAATATTTGACCTTTGTACATTTTGATCAACCCTCACCCAGCAGATATCATTTAATAAAACGTCTTGAGAAGACTGTGACAAATTCCAATAAATGAGAGTTGAATTATCAAGATCAGTTGAAAAGACTGTGTTAGTCTCATTATAATAAATTGCTTCTTTTTCCACAATGGTTTAATGTGGGAAAGGGTAATAGGGACACAGATAATGTAATCTTCCAAGACTGAGGGAATAGATTTTATACAGGAAAAAAAACAAGAAATATAATTTTGATACAGAATTTGACATATTGTAGAAAAAAAGTGAATAAATTAGCAATTTCCACAATTCATCTACTACATAGGCATCAACCCTTTCCCTCATATAGACAATTTCTGACGCCTCTGCACTGCAGACGACTTTTTGAAAACATGGCGACAAAAGAAGAAATTGCTCAAGATGAGCAATTTCTCCTTTTCGTAGTCACCAATTGACTTCAACTCTATTTTTGATCTTGCATTTAACGGGTGTTTCAAATTTTTAGCTCCACTGGCTTAAAACCACAGTCGAGCTTATGTCATGGCGAATTGTCCGTTGTGCATCCGTTCGTAAACTTTTTGCTTCAAACAACTTCTCCTCCCTCACCACTTGGCCTATTAGGATGAAACTTTATAGGAAGCAGATCTCTCAATGTCCTCTCCTAAATTCCTTCAATTTTTTTTTATCCATACAATATTCTGGTTTCCATGGCAACTGAAAGAAATAAATAGTGAAAATTTAAAAAGTCTTCTCCTCCAAAAGTGTCAGGCTGATTTTCAAATAATTTTGTAGAAATGTTCCTTGGGTGACTCTCTTTCAGATTCCTTCAAGCCAAGTTAATTGGTTGAAAAACATGGCCACCAGAGGATGGGGCTATTTTGCCTTATATGGGTATAGTGAACACTTAAAAAATCATCTTCTCCGAATGTGTCGGGCTGATTTTCAAATAATTTTGTAGAAATGTTCCTTGGGTGACTCTCTTTCAGATTCCTTCAAGCCAAGTTAATTGGTTGAAAAACATGGCCGCCAGAGGATGGGGCTATTTTGCCTTATATGGGTATAGTGAAAACTTAAAAAATCATCTTCTCTGAACGTGTCGGGCTGATTTTCAAATCATTTTTTAGAAACCCTCTATCAGATTCCTTCAAGCCATGTTGATTGGTCAAAAAACATGGCCACCAGGGGATGGAGATATAATTTTTGACTAATGTCAGTGGAGCGATACTGGCCCTCTTTCTGGTATGTTTTAAAAGTCGTCTGCTGCAGATTTGTTATATGAGGGAAAGAGTACATAGAAGCACTGAACTTTTAGAACAAAAAGCCTGAAAGAGTCTAGACATGAAAACTTATGAATCTATTCATCATAAATAAAAAACGAATATAGAATGATGCTTGACATTTTAATCAGCCTCCCATACAGGCTGAAAATAGTTTCCGACTGCTAGTTGAAGACCTTGAAGAGTGCCTTTTGACAATTCTCAATAAAGGGGTTGGTCTCTAGGTTGCAATAACAAAAGTCGTTTCGTATCTATGACCCTTTCATTGCTTCTGCTGTCTGTATGGCAAGGTAACTCATACGAAGACATCATAAGAGATCAAAAAACGAGAATTCAATACAATCTTACTGTTTGTCACATCTCAAATCTTAAACTCCATAAGACTTTTTTTCTGCCATTTTGTTTCAAGCAGCTGTTTTCTGTACTGTATCAGTAACTTCGTAACCTAATGTCTCTTCTGTCTGTCACGCTTTGCATTAACCGATTACTTCACACTCACAACATTTGACGCCTGCTGTTGCAGACGACTTTTGAAAACAAGCAATTTCACCTTTAATTGTAATATTTTCAACTCTTTTGTCAGAAAGTTACTTCCAGTATCCAGATTTTTTCCACTTTTTCATCTCTTGATTGTTAAGTAGACAACATTTGATATATCATGTGAATTAATGGGTTAATTGGTCATTACTTTGATCAGGAGAATGGAACAATACAAGTAACATTACTATTATAGATCTGCTTATTTTTAGCACACCCGAGTACAAAGTCTGGACTGAGCTATTGTGAGCACTCACCATCATGCGTCCGGTCCGGCATCGTCGTCTGTCTGTTCACATTTTCCTTTAACCCTTTCCCTCATAAAAACGCTTTCTGACGCCTCTGCAGCAGACGGCTTTTTGAAAACATAGTGACAAAAGAAGAAATTGCACAAAACGTGCAATTTCTCCTTTTGCCACAATGTTTTCCACTTTTTGTCATAGGTTATCCATTCAATTATGGAGATTTTCTATGTTTTGACAAAATACGTTCAAAGTCGTCTGCTGCAGAATTGTCATATGAGGGAAAGGGTTAAAAACTTCAGGGCAGTGCTCGTTTTGCTTTTATGTATAGATTTATTTCTTTAGCTATTGGGGTTTTACGCCGCTTTCAACATTATTTCAGTTATATCATGGCGACAGTTCACTTATTCATGATCCCTGGGTAAACAAACCAGTACTAGGCTAGAAAATGTGCCTTGCCCAAGGGCACTCCACCATGACCGTAGTGCAGTGACTAGGGATCGAACCCGGGATACCCGGTTTCGAAATCCACAACGCTAACCACTCAACCACAGCAGATTCCTTTTATGTATAGATTAAAAACTTTAAAAACTAATGAAGTTCTATTGAATCAGGTGAGCAAACTAGACATCTTATGGTCCTCTTGCTATTTCAACCCTCTTTTTACAAATCAATTATTAAAACCTAGAGATACTGATAAAAAGGCTGTGTCACTAGACTTTTAACCCTTTCCCACATACAACAATATCTGCAGCAGACGACTTTGAAAACATAACTGTAGGTATAATTAAGGAAAACAGTTGAAAACATTTTGACAAAAGGTGAAATTGCTTGTTTTGAGAAATTAATCTTTAAAAAATTGTCACGATGTTTTCAAAAGTCGTCTGCTGCAGACTCGTCAAAATGCATCTATAGGTGGGAAAGGGTTAAATATTATGTAAAAATCAATTGATAGATACATGTACATGGCAATCTGGTGCTTTTTGTGCAATCATCCTTGCCAGCACAATTTACTTTGGTTTCGACATGGGCTTGCTTGTTAAAGTGTCATTTTGCAGGGTAAATTTCCAAGTCCAGTACTTAGTAAGTTGTGTAGTGGTAGAGCGGGTGTGGGAGGTCATTAGTTTGTAGCTCAAGTCATATGAAAGGCTTTAACCCTTTCCCTCATATAGACGCTTTCTGATGCCTCTGCAGCAGACAGCTTTTTGAAAACATAGTGACAAAAGAAGAAATTGCTCAAAACAAGCAATTTCTCCTTTTGCCACAATGTTTTCCACTTTTAGTCATAGGTTATCCATTCAGTTATAGAGATTTTCCATTTTTTGACAAAATATGTTCAAAGACGTCTGCTGCAGAATTGTCGTATGAGGGAAAGGTTTAAAAGCGGTAGTAATTGCTTTCCCTTCTTGGCGCTCAGAGTTGTGGGGTTGGCATTGCGACTCACTGGCTGGTGTCATGATAAATGGACAGAAGTACTGGTAATTAACAAAGGACAGACACCTCATGATATATCTGAAATGTTGTTGAAAGCGTCATAAAACACCCTACAAGTAAGTCAATCAGGAATCACGAAAAAAAAATAACTGTACCCTAGCATGACATTACTGAAATACTTTTTTATTTAGAAATTCTGGTTTAAGTTGCGTGTCCTACTACATTTAGTGTCCATATCTTAGTAACTACTTGATGAATTACATTGAATCTTTATACAACCCTACCCAACTTTCACACCTATGTAAACAATCAAGTATGATAACTCTATCCAGCATATAATGCAAGTTATGGCCCTTTTTTAGTGTAAACCCATAATAAAATAAATAACCAAATACTTGAAAGATTCAAACTTAATATATCAGGTAATGGGCAAAGAAAAATCTGATCTGATGTGTTTCCTAGAAAATATAGAAATGCATGATCTTGCATTACCATATATGGTTAATTATTAATCCATATCAATGTGATGATGCGTTTTTAAACTTTTTATACATCTGCAACATACACTGAGCAGATGTCTCATTTAGTAAAAACATAGTTTCAGAGGGAGACATTTCTCTTTACACCTATATTCACTCTTTAAACCGTTCCCACATCAAGATGCACTCTGATGCCTCTGCAGCAGACGACTTTTGAAAACATTGTGGCAAAAGGAGAAATTGCTCATGGTGACCAATTTCACCTTTTGCCACTATGTTTTCAACTCTATTCACTAATTATACTTGCATTTATAGGGATATTCCATATTTTTTCATAATGCCGTTTTCAAAGTCGTCTGCTACAAATGTGTTGTATGTGGGAAAGGGTTAAACCCTATCCCACTTTCTGAAGCAATTTGTTATTTCTGCATGAGATGACTTTTCTCAACACTGTGCTCAACATAATTATATAGTTGCCTAGATGTTTTCAGTCATCTGTTGCAGATTTGTTTTATGTGCAAAATATGGATTAATGTGCAGTTTGCCTTCCAACTCTATTCAATAGTTATATACTTTCCCTTATAGATGTAAATAATAGAAAATTTCAAAGTCAAATGCTGCAGATTTGTTGTATGTGGGAAAAAGGTTTCCCGCTCTTCCCTAATATTGTAATTTTTGAAATTAGAATTGAAACATATCTAAAGAAAATGGTAGTAAACCCTTTCCATCATACAACAAATCTGCAGCAAATAACTCCCCTAAAATATCCAGACACAAATTTGGAAAATATCTATTAATGGAAGTTTGATTAATGAATGAAATTGAAAACATTGTGCCAAAGGCAGATATAGCTCATTATGAGTGTCTGCAAGTGGGAAAGGGTTAATTTAATTAAAGAAGATATGATTTGATACCTTTGCAGCAAACGATCTTTGAAAACATTGAGAGAAAAGAAAAACCATTCTGTGTTTCAAAACAGTACTTTTAAATTTCTTGGTATTACAAGATTTTTTAGATCACCTGTGAGCCAAAGGCTGAAGGTGAGCTATTCTGATCACTCTCTGTCTGTCGTCCGTCGTCGTCCGTCGTTAACTTTTAGCTTTAAACATCATCTCCTCCTTAACCACAGGACCAATTTCAACCTAACTTCACAGGAATGTTCCTTTGGTGGCCCTCTTTCAAAATTGTTCAAAGATTTAAATTCCATTGAGAACTCTTTGTCATGTAAACAAAAAAGGGGAAATTAACCAAAACTTAAACAATCTTCTAGTCTGCAAGTAGAAGGCCCATGCCTTTGATATTTGATATGTAGCATCATCTAGTGGACCTCTACCAAGATTGTTCAAATTAAAGCCCTGGGGTCAAAAATGGCCCCTCCTTGTTTTACATAGACTTGTATAGGGAAACAACTTTAAAAATCTTCTTGTCTTAAACAAGAAGGCCAAGGTCTTTGATGTTTGGTATGTAGCCTAATCTAGTGGACCTCTACCAAGATTGTTCAATTTATAGCCCTGGGGTCAAAAATGACTCCTGCCTAGGGGGCACTTGTTTTACATAGACTCATATAGGGAAAAAACTTTAAAAATGTGCTAGTCTAAAAGGAGAAGGCCCAGGCCTTTGATATTTGATATGTAGCTTCATTTATTGGACCACTTCCAATCTTGTTCAAATTATAGCGTTTGGGTCAAAAATGGCCCTACCCCAGGGGGTCACTCGTTTTATGAAGAATTGTATATATTATAAGGAGAAACTTTAAAAATCTTCTTGTCTGAAGGTAGAATGACAAGGCTTTTAATATTTGGTATGAAGCTTCATCTAGTTGCCCACTACCAAGATTGTTCAAATTATAGCCCTGGGTTAAAAAATGGCCCCATTCCGGGGCACTTGTTTTACATAATTAGTCGCCGGGCAAAAGCCCGCGACTTCTATTTTTAATAGGTTTTCGGAAATGACATGGGAGGGGGGATTATTATTAGAAAGAAACACATTTAGATGTCTTGAACATATTACAATTGTGTTTGTTATGTGTAAATATCGAGATGAAAATGAAGTCGAATATTCTCCTTTTAATGGCAATTTTAACTTACTGAATGTTATTTTCATGTTCAAAGAGATGTCTTGATTTGTGAAGAAGGCATTTTATAATGTTTATCCATGTATATCTAAAATATGAACTGTTTCTAAGCTAAAACTGTTGATCGCGTGACTCACGAATACCAACTGCGTAGATCAATCTCCTTTGCAGAGAGCCGCTCTTTACACTCGCTTACAAATAGTAAACCATAGGTGATTTAAAATGTTTATTTGGTTCAAAACAAATGAAGAAAAGAACAAACAAGAACAAACCGAGATAAAACTGGTTTTAATAGAAAAATTACTTTGAACGAACACTCTGCCTATAAAGAGAGTTTCAAGAACGACACCTATAAGAATAAGAAAGAATCGGGTCTTTCGTACAAAATTATTTCGACTTTGACAATTTTAAATGTGTCATTTAATTCCCTAAAGGCATATTGCTTCCGATCTGCATATTGTTATGCATCATTGACACAAGGGCGCTCATCATAATATAATTTTAAAACATTAGTAGTTTTGTTATTTTCATTATAAAAAAGGAAGGAAAGAATTAAAATAAATTAACATGTTGTAGGGCTCAGTTTATGTTCGAAATTAAGTTTAAATTATACAACAATTTCAATGAGATTTAACTGTTTAGTTGATATTATATTTCGAAGGTGGTCGATCTAATTTATAAATATTGGACCACATTTCAACATTTGTTAAAGTATGATATAATTAGGATGCCAAGCTAATATCATTTTGAGAAAAAGAGAAAACTCATGTCATGTCTTCAGCGATTTAACCCTTATCTCATTGTTTTAAAAGTAGATTGCTGCAAAGGTGTCCACTGTTGACTTTAATAGAGGAAGATAAAATGACGTGCTATTGCATGCAAATCCTAAATTGTCTGTTTTGTGGTTTTATTGAAAAATAATAAAATTCAAATATTCTGACAAACATCTTGAAAAGTGTATGTGGAATTCACAAATCTTATAATTCTTCCTTAATGAAAGCACTGTATACATACTAAGACTGATGATTGGCAAGATTACTCCATTACTGTTTATGATCAATAATTAGATGGTTGTGACTGTATGGTCAACCTACTTTGGAATGGAGATTGATCATAAACAATGAAAGGCTTCAATTATCATTCACTTCGTTGACAAAACAATGCAAGTTATGATACATTTTCACTTGACCCCACCCCTGATGTTCCAATATGCCCCTCAGTTGATAACTGTTTATTCAACTACTGTAATGTTAGTGTTATGCATAACTGCACTATGGATATCCGGCGACATTGGTGCATTGCATCAACTTTCTCTTGTATTATACTTGTATAGGGAAAAACTTTTAAAAATGTTGTCTAAAAGTTTATATTTGAAATCTAACTTCATCTATTGGACCTCTACCAAGATTTGTCAAATTATAGCCCTGGTGTCAAAAATGGCCCCATCCTGTGGATCACTTGATTTACATAGACTCGTTTAGGTAAAGTCACTTTAAAAATATTCAGGTGATCGATGTAGGGCCATTTTGGCCCTCTTGTTTCCATAAGTTTTTCAAAGTACTCATTTATAATAATACCATATCAGGGTTATCCACAGTGGTTGAGTGTTTAGCATCTTGGATTTGAAACCGGGCATCCATGGTTCAATCCTCAGTTGCGGTCAAGGTTGAGTGCAAGGCATAATTTATTTCCTAGCCTAGTACTGGTTTTTTTTACCCGGGGATCATGAATAAGTGAACTGCTGCCGTGATGTTACTGAACTCATGTTGAAAGTGGCGTCAAACCCCAATAAGATAAAAACAGCATTACAAAGGCACGTTTTTTGTAAAAACATAGAAAATCTCCATAATTGAATGGATAACCTATGACTAAAAGTGGAAAACATTGTGGCAAAAGGAGAAATTGCACGTTCTGTGCAATTTCTTCTTTTGTCACTATGTTTTCAAAACGCTGTCTGCTTTAAATTAATCATGCTTTTTTAGAAAAAGTCTAAATTCATTGAAGCTGGCATTCAATTTATTTTTTTATAAATACGAAAAAAGTGATAATAAACACCAAACCCATTCAAATAGGATTCAACCTGATCCCTCATATAGACGCTTTCTGACGCCTCTGCAGCAGACAGCTTTTTTGAAAACATAGTGACAAAAGAAGAAATTGCTTAAAACAAGCAATATTTCTCCTATTGCCACAATGTTTTCCAATTTTAGTCATAGGTTATACATTCAATTATAGAGATTTTCTATTTTTTTGATAAAATATGTTCAAAGTCGTCTGCTGCAGAATTGTCGTATGAGGGAAAGGGTTAACCTCTCCTACATACAACAACTGTGTTGCAGACAACTTTGAAAACTAATATTGAGAAATATCTGGCAAAAACTCTATAAATGAATGCATATTTACTATTGTATAGGGCTGTCAATCCAGGGGTTGTGAGTTTGAATCCCGGCTCGGCCAACTTTCTTTCCGATGTTTGACAAAAGTCATTGCGACATGCATCATTCGTCTTCCACCAATGGGCTAAGTCTATGTGGAAAAGCAGCCAGTTGCTTGGGAAGATTGTTGTGTGGAGTACTGGTGTGCGAAAACCAGGAAACATATGAGTAGGTGAACTGGCCGCCATGATATGGCTGAGGAATTGTTAAAAACGGCGTTAAACCCCAATCAATCAACTATTGTATAGAGTTGAAAACATTGTGGCAAAAGGGTAAATTGCTAATTATTAGCCATAATGATTGTAAAAGATATATCTTGCAGGCGGTCAAAATGTGTCTGTATCAACACCATGAACTCTTAAGACTTAATCCTTTCCCTCATATAGACGCATTCTGACGCCTCTGCAGCAGATGGCTTTTTGAAAACACAGGACAAAAACGAGCAATTTCTCCTTTTGCCTCAATGCTTTCCACTTTTAGCCATAGGTTATCCATTCAATTATAGAGATTTTCTACTTTTTGCGAAAAATATGTTCAAATGAGGGAAAGGGTTAAAATGATGATTTAATAATTCACCATTATGCTGCGATGACAAGACTTTTTCTACCATAACCCTTCCCCACCTGCAGACGCAATAGCAGCAGACGGAGAAATTGCTTGTTTTGAACAATTTCTTCTTTTGTCACTGTTTTCAAAAAGCCGTCTGCTTCAGAGGTGTCAGAAAGCGCCTTTATGAGGGAAAGGGTTAAAGCATTCAGCCCAGAAGACCGGGGTTCAATCCCAAAATGTTTATATTAACCCTTTCCCACATACAACAGATCTGCAGCAGATGACTTTGAAACATTATTAAGTGTTAAAAACCCTGAAATATCTCCATAAAAGATAGCTAAATTAATTGTTAGTTGAAAACATTGTAGCCAAAGGAGAAATTGCTCATCGTCTGCCGCTGTTGCGTCCATATGCATCTGAAGGTGGGAAAGGGTTAAAAAAAATAACCATTTCCTGGAATTACAGGAAATCAATAGCAGTTGACTTTACAAATACATAGGCAAAAATATTGAAAATCTCTTGAAATGAAAGTATAAGTGTTGCGATAGAAGAAATTCCTCAATAGTCATCAGTGCTGCAAATGTGTTAAATTGCGTCTGCTGTAAATACATAATAATGCGTCTGCATGTAGGGAAGGGTTAAATAAATAGATTGTTTTAAGTCTATTCTGTATGGGAAAAGCTTTCGTGAAATAGAATCTAAAAAATCCAATTCCAGAATTATCTGAAGTTAAATGGAATTTAAATGAAAAAACTTGCAGTGAGAAATTGATTTGAATTCTTTACCTTCCTATCTGATTAGCATTTTTTTCTATGTGCATTGTGTTTGTTACTTTACTCAACTCAAGATGACCTTTGATGCCTTTGCAGTTCTCGACGTTTGAAAAGTTCCTTATAGAAAATGGAAAAATTCCTCAAAACCAATAATTTCCCTTCTTGACCCTACAATGTTTTCCATTCAGTTTTACTTTTAATTTTCCAAATTGAGCGTTTTCTGTCATAAATTATTGACACACTTTGAAGCCTCTGCTAGAATGAGATAAAACAAACTTTTTCAGTGAAATATGTTTGTCAAACTAAAATTCCTTTGTATTTTATAATTGTCACATAATTTTTTATAAACTCTATCAAAGCTTGTCATAATTTTCTATCAAGATGGCTGACCATGGAGGTAATTACGATAGTTCGAGGAGCTTTGTATATAGATTCTCGGCTGTAGCTTTTTACGGGGACTCGAACAAAAATCCACGGAAAATCCCCGGAGTATTCGGGCAACTTTCCAGGGATAATTTGGGATAATCTGACGCTTTCCATGGAAACTCCAGCACATTTAAGAGGAAAACCCGGAAATTCCATGGACAATCCGGAACGGTTCCATGGACAATCCAGAACGGTTCCATGGACATCCCGGAACAGTTCTATGGACACCCCGAAACGGTTCTGTGAACATCCTGGAATAGTTCCATGGACCCCGGAGTATTCGGACCATTTCCAGCGTTTCCGCATCTTATCTTTAAATTCCATGTTTTTTTCCATGGTTTCCCTGTATTTTCTGTTAAGTGTCCCCGGAAAAGCTACAGCCGGGATAGGTTCATGAATTTTTAAAAAAATTGATATTATGAAATGAGATAATAATGAACATTATTTTAATCCTTTTCTTGTTCAAATTACTGAGACCCATTTCAAACGTACAGTCGACTTTGAAAAAACTTCTAGGCAAAAGTATGGAGAGTTGCTGTTAACAAAAATATAATTATTGAGCTACTTTAAGTTGAAAACTTTGGAAAACAAGCTTTAAGCTTATATTAATCACTCTCGGTGTCTGCTTCCTGGAGACTTAATCCTTTCCCTCATATAGACGCTTTCTGACGCCTCTGCCGCAGACGGCTTTTTGAAAACATAGTGACAAAAGAAGAAATTGCTCAAAACGAGCAATTTCTCCTTTTGCCACAATGTTTTCAACTTTTAGTCATAGGTTATCCATTCAATTAAAGTGATTTTCTATTTTTTGACAAAATATGTTCAAAGTCGTCTGCTGCAGAATTGTCGTATGAGGGAAAGGGTTAATCATGAGTACTCACGCCGTTTGTGTGGGAAAATACCAAGGTCAGAACTTGCTCATCGCAGGATTTGAACGCAGCACCGTTTGGTACAAGAGGCCGATGCTCTACCACTCAGACACTGTCTTTCTCTTTTGTATAAATATACTAGATCATGTTTTGCGATTTTTCCATACTTTTGCCGAGATCTTTTCTATGTCGTCTGCTGCAGATTTGTGTTATGTGGGAAAGGTTTAATTAAAAAATTGAAAGAAAAACAATGTTGGAAAGAAAAACTTCCTCATAATGAGCTCCTTTTCCCCCAATGATATCAAAAGTTGTCTACTGCAATTTAGGAGTTGAAACACATCTCCAGTAAGTGGGGAGTGAAAAAATTGGAAAATAGTCAGAATATAAAAACAAGAATTAATCCTGGGGAAATTTGCAAATAGTTTGATAAATTTTTAAAAGATTAAAAAATAATTTGTCTGAAGTAATAGAAAATGAATTATTAGTTCAACCCTTAGCCCTTAATTATTTTGTCCTGGATCTGTTAATTTCATCAAGTAAATGAAAGGAATAAATTGGAATAAAAGCAGCTTTTTCTCAATTTGAACCCTAAAAATTCCCAATTGCAGATGCGTTTCGATTCATTTGCAGTAAACCGCTTTTGAAAATATTGTACCAGAAGGAGAATTTGCTAGTAATGAACACTTTCTCGTTTTGTCCGAATGTTTTCAACTTTATTTAACCCTTTCCCTCATATAGACGCTTTCTGACGCCTCTGCAGCACACAGCTTTTTGAAAACATGTCTACAAAAGAAGAAAATGCTCAAAATAAGCAATTTCTCCTTTTGTCACCATGTTTTCAACTCTATTCAAGTATTGTACTTTCATTTGAAGGGAGTTTCCATTTTTTTCGGATATGTTTTCAAAGTTGTCTGCTGCAGATTTGTTGTATGTGGGAAAGGGTTAAAGAAACATACTTTCATTTAGCATTTGAAAACTACCCATAACATCCCACGTGGATAATACAAAATTGAAATTACGCCACCCACTTTTAATTCAATATAGACTTAACCCTTTCCCTCATAAGATTATTCTGCAGCAGACGGCTATGGACATATTTTGTCAAAAAATGGAAAATCTCTATAATTGAATGGATAACCTATGACTAAAAGTGGAAAACATTGTGGCAAAAGGAGAAATTGCTTGTTTTGAGCAATTTTTTCTTGTGTCACTATGTTTTCAAAAAAACGCCTGCTGCAGAGGCGTCAGAAAGCATCGATATGAGGGATTAACCCTTTCCCGCATATAGACTCATATTGATGTATCTGCTGCTCAAAACGCCTAATTTCTCCTTTTGCCACAATGTTTTCAATTTTTTCTGTAATTATGCCTTTAATTTCAGAGATATACAATGTTTTTAACCCATTGTCACTTGCAATTTGACACATCTGCAGCCCCTAACTTTTGAAAACATTTTGGCGAAATGATTTGCCACGATGTTTTCATTAACTAAATTTAATTTTGTAGATGTTTTCCATATTTTTACCTATATATGTCTTCAAAGTCGTCTGCTGTAGATTTGTTGTATGTGGGAATGGGTTAACTACTAGATTTCACAGGTTGTCTGCTGCAGATTTGTTGTACTTTGTTGGAAATGGTTAACCCTTTCCCTCATACGACAATTCTGCAGCAGACGACTTTGAACATATTTTGTCAAAAAATGAAAAATCTCTATAATTAAATGGATAACCTATGACTAAAAGTGGAAAACATTGTGTCAAAACGACAAATTGCTTGTTTTGAGCAATTTGTTCTTTTGTCACTATGTTTTCAAAAAGACGTCTGCTGCAGAGGCGTCAGAAAGCGTCTGTATGAGGGAAAGGGTTAAATAAAAGCTTCATGCAACTTGCAATAATGATTTCAGGATTATAAAGTCTCAAAGCCCTGGCTTTATAATACTATGATCTTTCTGCAAAATGCGTTGAGTTTTTTTACCATCAAATTTTCGTACAGGAATTCTATCCTATCCTGAGTGATATTAACCCTTTCCCACATACAACAAATCTGCAGCAGACGACTTTGAAAACATAGTGACAGAAACCTGAAAAATCTCCATAAAAGATAGCTTTTTTGTTAAATATTGTTGAAAACATTGTGGCCAAAGGAGAATAATTTCTCATCATGAGCAATTTCACCTTTGGTCACAATGTTTTCAAAAGTCATCTGCTGCTATTGCGTTAAAAAGTGTATGCAGGTGGGAAAAGGTTAACCCTTTCCCTCATATAGACGCTTTCTGACGCCTCTGCAGCAGATGGCTATTTGAAAACATAGTGACAAAAGAAGAAATTGCACAAAACATGCAATTTCTCCTTGTGCCACAATGTTTCCACTTTTAGTCATAGGTTATCCATTCAATTATAGAGATTTTCTACTTTTTGACGACATATGTTCAAAGTCGTCTGCTACAGAATTGTCGTATGAGGGAAAGGGTTAATATGCATGTGTAACAACCAAATTCTTCTACACAAGATTGTTATTAGCGGGTAAAATCACGATGTAAATTATTGAGAATTCTCGTCTTGAATGTTTAAAGGTATATATATATTGGATCTGACATGAGATGTCATTTGATAATCAGTTTTATTAAACGACTTCAAGAAATTTGTTATTAATCAAGCATTTGGCGAGCTTATAATATCAAATTTCTCGGACGAGTTTAATAAAACTTTATGAAATGACAACGAATGTTAGCTTCTTTTTATCACATGACGAAACACAAAAAAGAAAATAAGGTTTTCACGGTCAGAAATATTTTTATGACAGATAATGGTCCCTTTACCTGGTCCATCTATTGTGACGTTTGTGTTTACTTGATACACGTTCTCAGCCATTTTCGGATGAATACAAAAATAGTGATGCACGTTCTCAGCCATTTTATAAACATTTGCAGTCATGTGATAAAAATTAAACAATCAATTGAAAATAAAGGCATTTTTACCTTCACTCGAGGTTATGTCATTGCGAATTGTGCATGCTAAATGTGTGCGTCAGTATACATTTGTTATCGTTTTAAGCCATATTGATTGATCTTAAATCACATCCACCAGGGGTAAGGCTGTAAGTGGCTTAAGTGAAAAGCCTTCTCCTCCAAAAGTATCTGGCTGATTTGGAAATAATTTTACTTTCAAGCCATCTTGCCTAATGGCATTGGGGCGATACTGGCCCTCTTGTGTCTCTTGTTCATAAGTGACATGACATTTTGTTAAAGCAGAAGTGTTATAATGACTGAATTGATAGCAGAAATTCACCCAGTAAACAATATACAAAACACTATGGTGGGGAGACTAAGAGAAAAATTGTGTTTTATGATCATAACTCCTTTTACCACAACATTTTCAAAATGTCTGCTACCTATAAGGTATATAATCATGATACAAAGTCATTACTATCAAAGAATTAGTAAAGCATTCATGATAAGTCTTTCGTCTTTCTCAGTATTGTTTCAAAAGCTGTCTGGTTTGGTGCAGGGAATTTCCCTGAGAATCAGCAAGGGAAATGTGTTTATCATAAAATACAAGTTCCTCCCTTTGTATGTGCCCAAGTCTATTTATAAACCTGTCATAGAAAAGTAGAGCTTAGGATCAGTCTATTATTGATTGTTTCTCTGATAAAAAAAATGGGAGAAAAGAAAAGAAAAAAGCTGTATGGCAATCTGCAATTTTTCTTCCAATATAAAATGTTTTTCATCCGGGAGGAAAAAATCTGATGGTGATCAACCTAGCGAACATATACGCAATATATGCGGTGCAATCGCTAAATAATGCATTAACCATCTCGTTGATCCTTTTCCGAGAGGATATTGGTCTCAAATATTGTGAAAATGTTTCTTAACCCTTTCCCACAATATGAAAAATCTGCAGCAGACGACTTTGAACATATTTTATCAAAAAATGGAAAATTTCTATAATTGAATGGATAACCTATGACTAAAAGTGGAAAACATTGTGGCAAAAGGAGAAATTGCTCATCATGAGCAATTTCTTCTTTTGCCACTTTGTTTTCAAAAGTCGTCTACTTCAGAGGTGTCAGAAAGGGTCTGTATGAGGGAAAGGGTTAAGAAAGTTTGCAAAAAACGCTTTCTAATGCCATTGTAGCAGACAGCTTTTTGAAAACATAGTTACAAAAGAAGAAATTGCACAAAACGTGCAATTTCTCCTTTTACCACAATGTTTTCCACTTTTTGTCATAGGTTATCCATTCAATTATGGAGATTTTCTATGTTTTAACAAAATATGTTTAAAGTCGTCTGCTGCAGAATTGTCTTATGAGGGAAAGGGTTATACACTGTGTAGTATCTTTATATAAATCAAGCCCATCCATGGTAGCTTCTAAAAAAACAGTGCAGATCCACTGATCAGCCTTTACATCTGCACAGTTTGATCAATACCTAATCACATATTACTGAAAACGATTCTGTCATTCTGATCAGACTAAGCAGACTGGCATGTCGATCTGGGGCTACAATTTTTCAGAAATCCCCACTTTTTAAGGCTATTCAATATTTAAAACTTAACCTTTACACTTTCCCGCATACAACAAATCTGAAAAAGAAGACTGAACACATCTAGGCAGAATATGGGAAAATCTATATATCTGAAAGTGTAGTTAATAATTGAATAGAGATCAGAAATATGTGCTTATAGGAGAAATTGCTCATTATAAGAAATGTTTATAAAATTGTCTGCTGCAGATTAAGGATTAATCATGTCATATAAATTGATTGTAAACATATATTTATTATTATTTCTTCATAAAATTTCTCATAAGATTTTTCTACTATTTCAATACAGACACTTTCTAATGCCTCCATGACTGCAACAGAGGACTTTTGCAAATATTGTTGCAGAAGGAGAAGGAAGAGCAATTCTGGTTCTCACAATGTTTTCAACTCTATTTCGATAACTATATATTCATTTCAACATATGTTTTTCAAGATGTTTGTCAAAGTCGTCTGCCGCAGATTTGTTGTATGTCGGAAAATGGTTATTAATCTCAATCTTATATGAAATTTCTCGAGTCGCCTGCTTTGAAAAAGATCTGTAGAGCTGTGATTTATTTTTGTTTTATTTGGGTTTAACACCATTTTCAACATTATTTCAGTTATATCACGGCGACAGTTCACTTATTCATGATCCCTGAGTAAACAAACCAGTACTAGGCTAGAAAATGTAATTTGCCTAAGGGCACTCCACCATGACCGTCGTGCCGCAACTTGGGATCGAACCCAGGACACCTGGTTTCAAATCCCCGACGCTAACCACTCAACAGAGGTGGATTCACTATCAGTGAGGAATACCAATGTCAAGGTCGTTGACTCGAAACCCTTGGATGCCATTCATTCTTTCCAATGATTGATCAAGGTCATTTTTGTCTATAGCATATATATCTTTAACCCTTTCCCTCATACGACAATTCTGCAGCAGACGACTTTGAACGTATTTTGTCAAAACATAGAAAATCTCCATAATTGAATGGATAACCTATGACAAAAAGTGGAAAACATAGTGGCAAAAGCAGAAATTTCATGTTTTGTGCAATTTCTTGTTTGTCACTATGTTTTCAAAAAGCCGTCTGCTGCAGAGGCGTCAGAAAGCGTCTATATGAGGGAAAGGTTTATAGTCTTATATTTAGGTGGAAATGGAGCCAGTGGTCTAGCCAAATTGTTGTGTGGAGTACTGGTGGGAAAGTTAAACAGTGATATATCTGAAATACCGCAGAAAATGTAACCCTTGGAAAATATATTAATAATAATTTCGGACAGAGATCTAAACATTGTTTGAAAAAGGATGGAAGCCACTTTTACCATTTTTAACCCTTTCCCTCATACAGATGTTTTCTGAAGCCTCTAAAACAGATAACTTTTGAAATCATTGTGGTTAAAGGAAAAATTGCTCATATTGAGCAATTTCTCCATTTATCAATAATTTCAACTCTATTCAAAAATAATACTACGATTAAAGAGATTTTCTATAGTTTGAAAACTACAAAATTGTATGTGGGAAAGGGTTAAAGTCCTGACCTGGATTAAACCAGGGTCTCCTGCTTTCGCTGCAGGAGCCTTGACCATTACATCATCAAGTTGCTTTAAGTAAAAACTTGTTTAAGCAGTGTAAAACACTCTGTTTGAAGGAGATGTAATTCAATGACCCGTTACTACCAAACTTCCAATTTTCCGGCATTGATTTGAACATGTAACCAGTCTCTGCTTCGGACTGTAAAGTAAAATGTACATGCGAGGAATGAGCATTAATTTGATTGAGATAGGGAACTGATTTACTCAGACACTGGAACTCTTCTGTGTTGTATCTGAAGACATTTATTTGTGTTTAAAACTGTATTCAGAGCATATCATAAATAACATAATTATGTCTGTAAACAGTGTCGACTGATGATAAGATGTCTGCTGCATATCTGTCTGTATTAACCCTTCCCATTTAAAGCAAGTCTGCAGCTAACACTTTAAAAAAGATCTAGGCAAAAAAATAAAGGTTTTAAAAATGAAAGTATTATTATTAGAGAGTGTTGAAAACGTTATGGCTAAACGAGAAATTGCTCATCATGATCAATTTTTATCCCATGGCGTGGTGTCCGTGCATCCGTAAACAATTGCTTGTGAACGTGAAACAGTCTTCATTTTTGATTGTATTTCAATCTTATACAGTACATGTAGTTAGATATCCATGAGAGCTCGGTTCCTATCGCAAATCAGCCAGATCCGCCCATGCAAGACTGGATTATGGACCTTGAAATTGTCAAAATTGCTATAATAGAGCTTGTGAACACAATAGAGGCTCCATTTACTATCTGATCTTCACCAAACTTAGTAGTAGTTAAATATTGATGAGAGCTTGGTTCCTTTCGAAAACCAGCCAGATGTGCCCTTGCATGACTGGATTATGGCCCTTAAAGTTGTCAAAATTGCTATAATACAGCTTGTGAACGCGATAAAGTCTTCAGTTTTGATTGTATCTCCATCAAACTTATACAGTAGTTAGATATCCATGGGAGCTCGGTTCCTTTCGCTAACCAGCCAGATCCGCCCATGCAAGACTGGATTATGGCCCCCTGAAATTGTCAAAATTGCTATAATACAGCCTGTGAACACAAAAGAGCCTCCATTTACTATTCGATCTTCACCAAACTTAGATAGTAGTTAAATATTGATGAGAACTTGGTTCCTTTTGCAAACCAGCCAGATCCGCCCATGGAAGGCTGGATTATGGCCCTTGAATTTGCCAAAATTGCTATAATAGAGCTTGTGAACATAATAGAGGCTCCATTGACTATCTGATCTTCACCAAACTTAGATAGTAGTTAAATATTGATGAGAGCTTGGTTCCTTTCGAAAGCCAGCCAGATGTGCCCTTGCATGACTGGTTTATGGCCCTTGAAATTGTCAAAATTGCTATAATACAGCTTGTGAACACAATAGAGCCTCTATTTACTATCCGATCTTCACCATACATACATGCTTTGGATTGAAAATGATACATGTAGGTGATTAACAAGGTTACTAGGCCTCTTGGGCCTCTTGTTTCTTTTGCCACAATGTTTTCTAGTATTGTCTGGACGTGGGAAAGGGTTAAGGAAGGGGTCAGAGTACCAGAAGGGATAGTTGAGTTTTGTGTTGTCCGTAAACATTCCTATTTCAGGAAACAAAATCATTCTCATTCCATTAGGAGTAATTGAACATAAAGGCATAGGACAGCTTCTGTGTTTGGTCATAAGTGTTCTCCAGAGACATTCATGATGCTTGTATGTGAAACTGCAATGATCCTGATCAGCCTAAGCAGAGAGTACAGACTCATCTATGTCATACCTTGGTCGCAAAGTTGAGAGGGTTGGCTTTTTCTATGACTGGCCCAAATTTTCTTGTGGATAAATGGTACAAAAGTCCAAACCCCAAATGAATAATAAAAGTTATTTTGCAAAATTATGCAATTTACATTGAAACATCATGTTGTCTCAGTGAGTATATCAGATGCACACAAGAGAAAGTTGATGCAAGGCATCAATGTCGCCGGAAAATACTGCATTGATTTATTTTTTAACACACATGTATTCTTGACTTTCATTAGTCTAAACATACACATAATGTTTTCATAAGGACTAATTCCAGGATTTTTGAAACTCCACATAGATCTACAAATTTCAGGATTTCTTTTGGTCAGGATTTTGGATGTTTTGTATTTGTCAATAAAACCACAACAAATTAATACATTTTGGGATTTAAATCTACATGCAATAAAAAGCTATTAAACCCTTTCCATGTCTGAAGCAACAATGAAAACCTTTAAACACTTAAAACATTGAGAAAACGGTTAAATTGCTGAAGACATGAACTTCCTCCTTTTTAATAATAATTATAATAAATATTTCATAGATGTTAAAATTTATCCTCATATGTTTAAAAAGTAGACCACACTTGTAACAACATATCAGCTAAATTGTTTATCTAAATCGTTGATGCATACAATATATGTTTGGCGCAAGAGAAATGCCAGTTGCGAGTCCCATTACTATTTAATAGGTGGCAAGTATGAAATTAATTGGGTGCGAAAGAGCAGATTTTCTTTATATCTTAATCTATTGTTTATCAATAGATTCTTCTCTTAATTTGTTTCAAGCCAAATAAACATTTAATATCACATATATTTAATCATTTAAATGTGTAATATTAGCTATCTATCTGTAATAAGGTGTTTGAGCATTCTTTCGAAATGTTGACCCTCGTGTCATGCTTCATCGAGTCGTAGTGTCAGACATCGAAGAAAGTGAATAAAAAATCAGGCAAAGCTTTAGTGCATGTTTTATTCCACTGCATTTGAGAGAAAAAAGCATTTCTATATTATCTTTCTTTCTCCTACATTCGACCCATGCACTCGTTTCGTGACGTTTAAGAAATCAATTTGTCGTGCGACATTTTTTGTCTGCATAAACAAGTCACTTTTCTAAGTTTACATTTTACTTCCAGTTACTTCGCTTTGTTTACATTTTGGCAATATGAAACTAGGTCACGAACTGAGGACAAGGCGTTTCGACGTTCACGACCGATAAACAGGCTTATATTTGAGACATATTTTCACAAATTATTTCTTATTTTTGTTTCTGTTACCAGTTTATGTTGATACTTATCTATTAAAAGGAGAATTCGACTTGATTTTTCATATCGATAGTCTGCTGCTTGCAAGCAGGTGCGCGTATGTAAACAAATTATAGACTGCGACGTAAAGGTTTGTAGTTATCGCCTTTCGATTACATAGTTTATGAAAATAAAGTATCGCAGTCTAGATAAATAGGGACTGTTTTGTCTTCGTAAATAAAACACAAAAACGTAAATGCCAGTCAAAATAAAGAAACTGCACATACTTAAAACATCGGAATATTTATTTCATTTTAGATGTGTCATAACTTAGTGTTTTTAAGCAAACGCAATTGTAATATGTTCAAGACATTTAAAAAAAAAAAAATCTAATAATTACCCCCCCTCCCATGTAATTTCCGAAAACCTATTAAAAATAGAAGTCGCGGGCTTCTGCCCGGCGACTAATGAGTGCAAAAACAAGTCACAAGCGAATTGAATTTACAATTGTCAATAGCCCTTTCCCAATTGTGTAGACGCATTTGAGGAATCTGCAACAGGCTACTTTTTAAAACATTGTAACAAAAGGACACAAATATTATGTTTTAAACTATTTTAAAAATTCAAACTTTCATTTCAAGAGATTTTCAACAGTTTCGCCTAGATTATTTCAAATTTGTCTGCTGCAGATTTGATGTTTGTGGGAAAGGGTTAATGCACTCACTATCTGTGGCTTGTTATCATTTTTATACGACCGTTCGGGTTTTCCGCACTTTTTTCTTACATACAGTACAGCTCACGCGGAAAACGCATCGTCCGCGAGCCACCGCGGACAAATCTCAACGCGGACAAATATTTTGGTCCGCGAAGGTGGGTGGAATTCCACCCATCACCGCAATTTGTTTTTATGTCCATCGCGGACGCAACAAGATAACCCTAGGGGGTTGATAAAACCGATCATCGTGGAGTTGCGGTGGAATCATCGCGGAATCGCGGTGATATTTTTTTGAATAGATAAGCTTTTTCTCGCCGTTTTGCTGGGAGTTTTTTTTTAATTTTTAATTTTTATTTCATTACAGTACTAATAACTGTTGTTGAAGAGGATAATGATTATAAATCAGTACTAACTATAAAGCAGCATATATGCGTAACAACTTAATTCATTAAAATTCATCAATACAATTCCCCTGAACTTGATGTATTCTGTAAACGATACAACTACGTGATAATAAAACTGTTAATTCTGCCTGAAAGATGTGTAGCTTACTTTAAATCTCACTAATAAATGCCGTAATTCCATTGTCAATCACTACAATTACCAATGCATTGTTCATTCTTAATCGCCTATAAATTATTTCTTTGAAACCTGTTTCAAAGTCGGCTGAATAACAAAAACAAACTTTGCAAACAAAGAAGTGTGATGCGCCCATGTTAACTACATGTAAAATAAATTCTACTATGTTTCTACTCTGTACAACACATTGCGTTAAAATGAAAATTTATCATTTTCAACAATATTACAATTGGATAATTTATTTATTAAGTTGATAAGAAAAGCTCAAAAATCAACAATCTGTCGTTATTAAGAGATTCAAGTACATGTACTGTATATACAAAATGCAAAGATATATATACAATGTACATGTACATGTATTGTAATTTAACAATATTTCTCTCTTACTAAAAAATGCGAGATAATCATATGTACGATAAACGTATATCCGATGTCTGCCATTTTCTATTACGAAACTTGACCTTATCGTAAACAAACACAATCTTCCACTGTTTTTCGAATAATTTGCTGAAATGGAATGAATTTTAGCAAGTTGTGTCATAAAATAATCGCAATTCGTCAATAAACGTGTACATGTACATAATCGGAAAGAAATAAACTTTTTAATAAAAGTATAACATTTTTACAGGTAAATGTTGCGGTGGAATCGCGGTAATTTCAAAATAGATAAGAATAGATAAGAAGCTCGAATCGATGACATGTCAATCGCGGTGATATAATTAGCCCGTAGGCGGTATTGCCGTGATCATATAGGTTGAATTGCGGTGATTATCCGCGATGAAAAATATTTGTCCATCGTGGGATCGCGGAAAACGCGTTTTCCGCGTGAGCTGTACTGTACTTTGAGCTATTGAGCTGAAATTTTGTATAAGGCTTTGTAGTGATGTGTCACAGATCAAGTTCATATTTCCTGGGATTTCGTCAATTTTTGAATGAGTTATGCCCCTTTTTGGACTTAGAATATTTGTTAGAATATTTGTTTTCCGCACTTTTTTTCTACATGCTTTGATCTATTGAGCTGAAATTATGTATATGGCTTTGTAATCATGAGTTACAGATCAAGTTCACATTTCCTCGGATTTCGTCAATTTTTGAATGAGTTATGCCCCTTTTTGGACTTAGAATATTGGTTTGCCGCACTTTTTTCTTACATACTTTGAGCTATTGACCTGAAATTGTGTATTAGGCTTTGTAGTGATCTGTCACAGATCAAGTTCATATTTCCTGGGATTTCGTCAATTTTTGAATGAGTTATGCCCCTTTTTGGACTTAGAATATTTGTTAGAATATTTGTTTTCCGCACTTTTTTTCTACATGCTTTGATCTATTGAGCTGAAATTATGTATATGGCTTTGTAATCATGAGTTACAGATCAAGTTCACATTTCCTCGGATTTCGTCAATTTTTGAGTGAGTTATGCCCCTTTTTGGACTTAGAATATTGGTTTTCCGCACTTTTTTCTTACATACTTTGAGCTATTGACCTGAAATTGTGTATTAGGCTTTGTAGTGATATGTCACAGATCAAGTTCATATTTCCTGGGATTTCGTCAGTTCTTGAATGAGTTATGCCCCTTTTTGGACTTAGAATATTTGTTTTCCGCACTTTTTTTCTACATGCTTTGATGTATTGAGCTGAAATTATGTATATGGCTTTGTAATCAAGTGTCACAGACCAAGTTCACATTTCCTCGGATTTCGTCAATTTTTGAATGAGTTAATGCCCCTTTTTGGACTTAGAATATTTGTCAATTTCTGCATGAGTTATGCATTTTTCATAGTTTCCCATTATTCTTTAACAACTTAATCCTGAACGACTTTATTAACTTTTTACAAACAAACAATATATCAAAACAAAGAGGAAACTTACAAAGAAGTTCCTGACGGGCGTATTATGTACTGTTTGCGGTACTCTTGTTATTTATTTATTGGGGTTTTACGCCGCTTTCAACATTATTTCAGTTATATCACGGCGACAGTTCACTTATTCATGATCCCTGGGTAAACAAACCTGTACTAGGCTAGAAAATGTGCCTTGCCCAAGGGCACTCCACCATGACCGTAGTGCCGCGACTGGGGATCGAACCCGGGACACTCGGTTTCGAAAATCGACGACGCTGACCACAGCGGATTCCCTTCTTATTATTGATGGCCGCCTATTTTGTTAGTGCTTATAGGTGTTCTTCACATTATACAGTGTAGCATAATGATCATCATTCTGTCTGATGTAATATTATGTGTCTCTTCATAATATGATTATGATTATTATTATAATAAGGAATCTAAATGCAGCAGCAGACGACTTTGAAATCATGTAAGCATCTCTTAACCCTTTCCCTCATATATACACTTTCTGAAGCCTCTGCTGAGCAGACGGCTTTTTGAAAACATAGTGACAAAAGAAGAAATTGCTCAAAACAAGCAATTTCTCCTTCTGCCGCAATGTTTTCCACTTTTAGTTGTAGGTTATCCATTCAGTTATAGAGATTTTCCATTTTTTGACAAAATATGCTCAAAGTCATCTGCTGCAAAAATGTCGTATGTGGGAAAGGGTTAATGACAGTATAATTATCAAAATCAAGTTAAAAACATTGTGGCAAAAGGAGAAAATTTGCTCATCCTGAGCATTTCATCTTTTGTCACAGTCACAAAAGCTGCCTTCTGCAGAGATGTCAGAAAGTGTCTTTATATGGGAATGGTTTATTATTATTAGTCGCCGGGCAGAAGCCCGCAACTTCTATTTTTAATAGGTTTTCTGAAATCACATGGGAGGGGGGATTATTATTAGAAAGAAACACATTTAGATGTCTTGAACATATTACAATTGTGTTTGTTTAAAAACACTAAGTAATGACACATCTAAAATGAAATAAATATTCCGATGTTTTAGGTATGTACAGTTTCTTTATTTTGGCTCGCATTTGTGTTTTTAGCTCACCTGAGCTTTGCTCAAGGTGAGTTATTGTGATCGCCTTTTGTCCGGCGTCCGTCGTGCGTCGTGCGTCAACTTCTTCTCCTCAGTAACCAGTGGGTCAATTTGGATGAAACTTCACAGAAAGCATCCTCTCAATGACCTCACCAGAATTCCTTCAAATTTTTGGGATCCATGCAAAATTCTGGTTTCCATGGCAACGAAACCGAAAAAACTTCAAAATTCTTCTTCTCCCGAATTGGTTGGCAGATTTTCAAATAATTTTGTAGAATTGTTCCTTGGATGACCCTCTATCAGATTCCTTCAAGCCGTGTTGATTGGTCGAAAAACATGGCCGCCAGGGGGGGGCGGGGCTATTTTGCCTTTTATGGCTATAGTGAAAACTTAAAAAATCTTCTCCTCCGAAAGTGTAAGGCCGATTTTCAAATAATTTTGTAGAAATGTTCCTTGGGTGACCCTCTATCAGATTCCTTCAAGCCATGTTGATTGGTCGAAAAACATGGCCGCCAGGGGGGGCGGGGCTATTTTGCCTTATATGGCTATAGTGCAAACTTAAAAAATCTTCTCCTCCAAAAGTGTTAGGCCGATTTTCAAATAATTTTGTAGAAATGTTCCTTGGGTGATCCTCTATCAGATTCCTTCAAGCCATGTTGATTGGTCAAAAAACATGGCCGCCAGGGGGCGGGGCTATTTTGCCTTTTATGGCTATAATGAAAACTTAAAAAATCTTCTCCTCCATAAGTGTCAGGCCGATTTTCAAATAATTTTGTAGAAATGTTCCTTGGGTGACCCTCTATCAGATTCCTTCAAGCAATGTTGATTGGTCGAAAAACATGGCCGCCAGGGGGCGGGGGCTATTTTGCCTTATATGGCCAAAGTATAAACTTAAAAAATCTTCAACATCTTCTCCTCAGTAACCAGTGGGTCAATTGGGATGAAACTTCACAGAAAGCATCCTCTTAATGACCTCAACAGAATTTCTTCAAATTTTTTGGGATCCATGCAGAATTCTTGTTTCCATGGCAACGAAACGAAAAAAACTTCAAAATTCTTCTTATCCCAAACTGGTTGGCAGATTTTCAAATAATTTTGTAGAAATGTTCCTTGGATGACCCTCTACCAGATTCCTTCAAGCCATGTTGATTGGTCAAAAAACACGGCCGCCAGGGGGGCGGGGGTATTTTGCCTTATATGGCTATAGTGAAAACTTAAAAAATCTTCTCCTCCGAAAGTGTCAGGCTGATTTTCAAATGATTTTGTAGAAATGTTCCTTGGGTGACCCTCTATCAGATTCCTTTAAGCCATGTTGATTGGTCGAAAAACATGGCCGCCAGGGGGGGGCGGGGCTATTTTGCCTTATATGGCTATAGTGAAAACTTAAAAAATCTTCTTCTCCAAAAGTGTCAGCCCGATTTTCAAATAATTTTGTAGAAATGTTCCTTGGATGACCCACTTTCAGATTCCTTCAAGCCATGTTGATTGGTCAAAAAACATGGCCGCCAGTAGGCAGGGTTATTTTGCATTATATGGCTATAGTGAAAACTTAAAAAATCTTCTCCTCCAAAAGTATCTGGCCGATTTTCAAATAATTTTGTAGAAATATTCCTAGGGTGACCCTCTATCAGATTCCTTCAAGCCAAGTTGATTGGTCGGAAACTATGGCTGCCAGGGGGCGAGGCTTATATAGCTAAAGTGAAAAAAAATAAAAAATCAGGTGAGCGATTCAAGGGCCATCATGGCCCTCTTGTTTGTCTTATTTACGAAGATACAAGAGGTCCCTGCTAGACTTGCTGCAGACCGTTATGTGTCAATGTCGAGATAAATATCACGTCGAACTCTCCTTTTAATAGCAATTTTAACTTACTAAATGTTGTTTTCATGTTCAAAGAGATGTCTTGATTTGTGTAGAATTCATTTAATAATGTTAATCCATGAATATCTAAAGTAGGAACTGTTTCTAAGCTAAATATAGACCCTATTCTGTTGTGTAGTTTCGTGACCTTTAACATCGATTTTCGCGCATGCGCATTTCGATATGAAAAAGCGAGTGATATTATTTTATTTTAGACAAGTACAAGACGAATGTTTGACACAAAGCGTCAAAGAGAAGCCGCAATATTTCGTTGTACATGTAGAAATAAGAAAAAAAGAACATTTTTAAATCCACAAACAATAGAACAATTTAAACTGTAGACGGTAATGCTGATATATTTCTCCTTTTGAAGACTTTTGTTTATTTCAAATTACCTCCCTTTAAAGCAATACCAGGATATTTACCTTGTGATTCGAATAAGATTGACAAACATTGAAATTATATGAATGAATACTATTATTTAAATAAATAACAACAGCAAAATTAAATTTAAGCCAAGATAAATGTGTACATATTTCGTTAATTTTTTATAGATACCCTAATGTATAGGTATGAATATAAAATTTATAACCAAATGTTTTCATTTCAACGTTCCTATTGTATGTATAGACTAAGGAAAGTCAAGAATACATAAATAAATCAATGCAGTCTTTTCCGGCGACATTGATGCCTTGCATCAACTTTCTCTTGTTATTATTATTATTAAGGCCAATTTTAACATCACAAGAGCAGACAGTATTTATAAATAATTTGGTGAAAAATTGGATGTGCTAGAAAATGTACAAATTATCCCTTTCCTGCTAAGATTTATTAACCCTTTCCCTCATATAGATACTTTCTGTGTCACGCCTCTGCAGCAGACAGCTTTTTGAAAACATGGTGACAAAAGAAGAAATTGCTCAAAACGAGCAATTTCTCCTTCTGCCGCAATGTTTTCCACTTTTAGTCGTAGGTTATCCATTCAATTATAGGGATTTTCTATTTTCTGACAAAATATGTTCAAAGTCGTCTGCTGCAGAATTGTCGTATGAGGGAAAGGGTTAATCTTAATCAAATCAAAATAATAACTGGAGGTTTTACCCGTATTCCCATATGCAGAGGGATTTTGGCGCATCTGCAGCAGACATAATGTGACAAAAAAAGAAATCGTTCCCTGAATAAGCAATTTATTACTTTGCTACAATGTCAACTTTATTCAATAAGTTTGATAACTCCCGTTTACAAAGATTTGCTATATTTTTGCCAAGATGTTTTCAAAGTTGTCTGTTGCAGTTTTGTTGTCTGTGGGAAAGTGTTGGGCAAAGATGATGTAAAAAAATCTCCTTTTGTCACAATGCTTTCAACTGTTTTCGTAAACTTTACTTTCATTTATAAAGATTTTTATCTCACCTAATGATGAGCTGTTATGATGGCTTGATGTCCGTCTTCAACAATTTCTTTAAATGACATCACCTCCTAAATCACCGTATGGATTTTGACTAAACTTAATGATAGGAATGATCCTTAGGTGATCCTCTTTTAAATTTGTTGAAGGAAAATAATTCCAAATATAATTAACTAATTGTCATGGCAACAGAAAGGAAAAAGTTTTAAAAAGTTTTAAAATATTGTTGTACTAAA
Organism: Serripes groenlandicus; assembly: GCA_031761405.1. NCBI lineage: Eukaryota > Metazoa > Mollusca > Bivalvia > Cardiida > Cardiidae > Serripes > Serripes groenlandicus. The sequence continues at coordinate 55,329,393 of JASEVX010000011.1, read as the reverse complement.
CGGAATGGCCTAGATATTTTATGTGTAGCATTGTTGAGTGGTCCTCTTCAAAGATTGTTCAAATTATGCCCCTTGGGTAAAAATTGGCCCCACCCCAGGGATCACCTGTTTTACATGGAGATATATAGGGAAAAACTTCTTGTCTGAAACCGAAAGGCATATAGATTATATATGTCGTGTGTAGCATGGTCTAGTGGTCCTCTACCAAGATTGTTCAAATTTATGCCCCCGGGATCAACTCTTTTAAATAGAGATATATAGGGTAAAACTTTGAAAATCTTCTTGTCTGAAACAAAAAGACCTCGAGCTTAGATATTTGGTGACACTGTAGCATTGCCTTTTTGTACTCTACAAAGATTGTTCAAATTATGACTCTGGGTTCAAAGTTGGCCCCACCCAGGGGTCACCTGTTTAACATAGAGACATATAGGGAAAATCTTTAAACATTTATCAGAAACCGAAAGAACTAAAGCTTAGATATTTGGTGAGTACAATAGTCTAAGTGGTCATCTACAGATATTGTACAAATTATACCCTTTGGGTCAAAATTGGCTCCGCCCTGGGGGTCACCTGTTAACATAATCATTTCTTTGGTGACCTTCTAAGTCATAACTTGACCAGAGACAGACAGCGTAGGGTGTGGATTTTTCTCTCTGTGGCAGGGGACTTTTACTGGTCCCCTTGCATCAGTTTACCTGACTGCAATATCAGTTATTGTGGTTGGCATGGCAAATCACATTACATAACTCAGGCGAGCGATCAAGTGCCATCATGGCCCTCAAGATGTTTTCAAAGCTGTCTGCTGCAGGTTTATTTGATGTGAGCAAGAGTTTAACCCTTTCCCACATACAACGAATCTGTAGCAGACGAATTTGAAAACATCAAAAATGTGAAAAATCTCCTTTAATGACAGTTCAATTTTTAATTAGAGTTGAAAATATTGTGGCAAATGGTGAATTTGCTGATCATGAGCAATTTCACCTTTGCCACAATGTTTTCAGAAGTCGTCTTAGCGTCTTTATATGGGAAAGGGTTAAACATGATCAAGCTTTGAGGATATTTGTTGACAGATTGCTAATTCCTCTGAGAACTCCTGCTTTTGCTTGCCAGACTGGCAAAAGTAATCTTGCAATAACATGCAAGTGAAAACCGTTCATTTGTGCAATTGTCATTTTCTATTCTTATTTTGCATTAAATCTTTCCCTCATATTACAAATCTGTGCTAGCAGATAACTTTGAAAACAGCTTCGCGAAAATATGGATTTTTTTTTTATTTATTAAAGTATATTAAAGAATATAGTTGAAAACATTGTGACAAAAATAGAAATGAGCAATTTCACCTTTTGCCATAATGTTTTCAAAAGTTGTCTGCTGTAGACGTGTTAGAAAGTGTCTGTATGTGGAAAAGGGCTAAGGCACTCTAACCACTGCACCACCAAGGTCATAAAAGATAGTTTAAATGATAAATGAATAAAGATGCTAGCAATGAGCATTTCCTTCTTTCCTCAGTCTTTTCAAAGTCCTCATCTCTGAAAAAGGTTCAGAAAGAGGTTCTGGAGCAAACATGAACTGGAGATGCATTTTCCATACGGAGTTAAAAACTAATTTTTAAAATATTTCAATTTTCGTCTTGATGGCTTTAAAGATTGTGAGGCCTTAAGCAAAAAAGCACCCAACAAGTACAGAACCTTGTCAGTAAAATTTTGTAAAGCCACCAATCAGCCCAGTCCAGTATAGAGCCAGGCCAGCCAAATTTGATAAATCCTTTGCCACCAACCAACCTACCAGTATAGATATAGATAGAGCCAGGCAAGCCAAATTTTATAAAGCCTTTGCCATCAACTAGCCCACCAGTACAGAACCAGCTAGGCCAGTCAGATTTTGCAAAGCCTTTGCCACCAACTAGCCAACCAGTATAGAACCAGGCCAGTCAGATTTTGCAAAGCCTTTGCCACCAACCAACCCACCAGTATAGATATAGACCAGCCAGATTTTATAAAGCCTTTGACAATCTATCCTCCCTGTTGGGCCATGCTCTATACTGTTAGCTGCCTAATTTCATGTTTATGTCTCGATATTCCAAGAACTGACTATTGACTCTTCCAAGTGCAAAGCTAGACTAGTCCATTTCAAAATTTCAGCATTGATAGGTTTAATTTTTTCCAAAGATGTCTCACTGGTACCCTTGTTTGACTAAAAACTTTCGTCTATTGATTTCCCTGCATCGGAAGACTTGAAAATATTGTAAAGAAAGGAGAATTGCTCAAGCAAAAAGAAAATCCATTTCTGACAGTATTTCCTCTGTTAAAAATTACACTTCCAAAATTCTATTTATTCATCATAATTTTATTACCATAGATATTTTTAAAAATATTCTTTGAATGTAAAAAAAAATATCCTATCTGATAAAAAGTTTAACGTTTATGGGTCACAACACACAAAAGCCGACCTTTGAGGGTTTTGTGACTAGGGAGGCTCAAGATCAGCTTGTACCCCAAATAGACTGATTAGGATCTTCCCTGTTTGTCATCTACTATAAGAAACATTCTAAGAAGCATCTGGGTGATAGTTATGACTAAAACACAACTTTTCAAGTATTCCATCTGACCATAATATGCTTATCAATTTCAAAACCTCCAAATGTCTGTCTTTGCATGATGACTAAGAATTTTCTAATAATTTAATAATGTGGCAGCCAAGGGTTCAGATCTCCAGTCAAGAAGCGACTTACTCCTTTTCTTCATCATTAGCAATTTCTCCTTTTACCACAATGTCTTCAACTCTATACAATAATTTAATTTTACATTCACAGATATAATTTAAAATTTTGCCTACACGTTTTCTATGTCCTCTGCTGCAGATTTGTTTTTTTTTGTGGGAAAAAGTCATAAGACAAAAAACACCTGTAGACTCCTTGTTAAACCCTTTCCCATAAATAGACGCGTTAAGAGGCATCTGCAGCAGACGACTTTTGAAAACATTGTGAAAAAAGGAGAAATTGCTCAAAACGAGCAATTTCTCCTTTTTTCACAATGTTTTCAACTGTACTCACTAATTGTCCTTTCACTTATAGAGATTTTCCGTGTTCTTGCATGATATTTTTTGAAACTCATCTACTGCATATTTGTTGAATGTGGGAAAGGGTTAAGGGCTCGGCTCCTGCAGAACAAGACGGGGGAAAGGATTACGGAACCAAAAAAACCACCAACTGCATTTTTTCCACCAAGCTACAATATATATTGTCTGCTCGTGCTGCATCCCTCCCATAAATAGCTGGCAAAGCACATCTATTGCATATTCTGGTGCACGCATTTCCGATATTTAAAATTCACAGAGAGAATTTATTGCATGTATGATTTTCTTAGAAGATTGGGTAATGCCTGTCACTGTTTCCTGTCATCTTTTAAATGCACATTGTTTAATTTTTCTGTTTCACAATCCTTTCCCATTTACATGTACAAGTGTCATGAACGTTTGATGCCTTAAGCATGCAGCTGAAGACTTTTTCAAAAAAACATTGTAGGAAAAGAAGAAACTACTTAACAGGAAAACTTCTCCTGTTTCACTAAATGTTTTCTAACACTCAATTGTATCGAAATGATACTTCCATTATTCCAATTTTCAAAATTTTACAATTTCTTCCTCAGAAATTTTTAAAGCAGATGACACTTAAAAATAACTTAAGTGGTCACATTCAGCCTAGATGATTTTCCAACCTTCAACTTGTTTAACAACTACCCTTGATGGATTGGAGTCTTCTTCTTCAGTGTTTGTACATGGCCCAATCTGGGAAATTTTCATACAATTTGTTAGATATGAGCTTTCCCGCGAGAAAACCAACATTGTGATCTCTTCGTAAAGTATCGACCCAGATCAGCCTAAGCATGCCGCGCAGGCTAACTCAGACAGATACTTTTTGCCTTCTGGGGATTTTTTGTTTCAGGAATCATTACCCCTGAGATGTAATGTGTTGGCCCGGATCAGCCTACGCTAGGTCTTACGGAATCCATGTTGCACATCTGACAGTATCTTTTGCTGTTCCAGGTGTTTCATGATCTGGGTATGAAGGATATGTTCCATGAAATTGGCTCGTAGTTTGATGGCAATCGCTTCTTTCACCTTCCTTGAAGATAGGTGTCACATGTGCTGGATTCCAGTCTAATTGAACCCTGAACTTACTTCAGTGATGTCTGGTGTCACATGTGCTGGATTCCAGTCTAATTGAACCCTGTGCTTACTTCAGTGATCTCTGGTGACACATGTGCTGGATTCAAGTCTAATTGAACCCTGTGCTTACTTCAGTGATGTCTGGTGTCACATGTGCTGGATTCCAGTCTAATTGAACCCTGTACTTACTTTAGTGATGTCTGGTGTCACATGTGCTGGATTCAAGTCTAATTGAACCCTGTGCTTACATCAGTGATGTCTGGTGTCACATGTGCTGGATTCCAGTCTAATTGAACCCTGTACTTACTTCAGTGATGTCTGGTGTCACATGTGCTGGATTCAAGTCTAATTGAACCCTGTGCTTACTTCAGTGATGTCTGGTGTCACATGTGCTGGATTCAAGTCTATTTTAACCCTGTACTTACTTCAGTGATGTCTGGTGTCACATGTGCTGGATTCCAGTCTAATTGAACCCTGTGCTTACTTCAGTGATGTCCATGCTTACCAACCCTCCAGATTCAATCGTGAGTCTCACAATTTGAAGGGCGTAACCCCACGATCGTGAGGGAGAAACTCACGATTTTCGAAAATTCGAAAATTTAAAAAAAAAAATATATATATATCATCAACTTCTTAACATATTGTCACTGATTAAAGGCCATTTCTTTTAACAATTTCAAAACAATGTGTGTAGCTCAGCTAAATGATTACATGTACGTATTTTTCTTCTCCCTGTGTCTTTATTCCATTGGTACCTGCGTTTTTCATTCAAAAGTATGTCTATAAATTAAAATGTTGTTAATATTTTTATTTTCTTGGATGTAATATGATAGTATTTGACATAACAGACAACTTGCATGATTTTCTAGTTAACCACAGTTAAAACATTTCTTAATATCAAAGCACAGATTTGAAAACATGCCAAAATAATACTTAAATGCTAATATACAGTTGAAAATAATCTGTTTATTAGAAAACATTCTCAAAATGAGTCTTTTTAATTATTTTCCTATATTAAATATTGAAAGTATTGTACATGTATCCCTGCATAGTTATCTAAATTCCGTTCTATGGTGAAAATTTCTACTGTTAAATTCATGGCGTTGAAAATCTCCCACTTCAAACCCAAATCCCCCACTTTGAGATCATGAAACTCCCCCTTGAGAATGAGAAAAGGTTGGTAAGCATGGATGTCTGGTGTCACATGTGCTGGATTCAAGTCTAATTGAACCCTGTGCTTACTTCAGTGATGTCTGGACACGTCACATGTGCTGGATTCCAGTCAAATGGAACCCTGTGCTTACTTCAGTGATGTCTGGTGTCACATATGCTGGATTCCAGTCAAATGGAACCCTGTGCTTACTTCAGTGATGTCTGGTGTCACATGTGCTGGATTCCAGTCAAATGAACCCCTGTCCTTACTTCAGTGATGTCTGGTGTCACATGTGCTGGATTCCAGTCTAATTGAACCCTGTGCTTACTTCAGTGATGTCTGGTGTCACATATGCTGGATTCCAGTCAAATGGAACCCTGTGCATACTTCAGTGATGTCTGGTGTCACATATTCTGGATTCCAGTCAAATGAAACCCTGTGCTTACTTCAGTGATGTCTGGTGTCACATATGCTGGATTCCAGTCAAATGGACCCCTGTGCATACTTCAGTGATGTCTGGTGTCACATATTCTGGATTCCAGTCAAATGAAACCCTGTGCTTACTTCAGTGATGTCTGGTGTCACATATTCTGGATTCCAGTCAAATGGAACACTGTGCTTACTTCAGTGATGTCTGGTGTCACATATTCTGGATTCCAGTCAAATGAAACCCTGTGCTTACTTCAGTGATGTCTGGTGTCACATATTCTGGATTCCAGTCAAATGGACCCCTGTGCTTACTTCAGTGATGTCTGGTGTCACATGTGCTGGATTCCAGTCAAATGAAACCCTGTCCTTACTTCAGTGATGTTTGGTGTCACATGTGCGGGATTCCAGTCAAATGGAACCCTGTGCTTACTTCAGTAATGTATGGTGTCACATGTGCTGATTCCAGTCAAATGGACCCCTGTGCTTACTTCAGTGATGTCTGGTGTCACATGTGCTGGATTCCAGTCAAATGGAACCCTGTGCATACTTCAGTGATGTCTGGTGTCACATGTGCTGGTTCACAGGTGAATTTCTCTCAGACCAAGCTCGATCAGGTTATATTTTCTAAACCGAGTTATTGACCTTGGAATCTGAAATGTTTGGTGACATTTCGGTTTCTTCTCATTTTTATTGCAATGTGTGCATTGATTTCAAAGATATTTGGTAGGTAGTTTTATTATGACATGATAAATATCAAGTTTGAATATCTTTTCTGTCTGATTATTTGAAGCAGAGCTATTCCCCTTGGACATTGAAAATTCCATAGATTTAATGCTTTCCCACATACAGACGCTTTCTGACGCCTCTGCAGCAGACGGCTTTTTGAAAACATAGTGACAAAAGAAGAAATTGCACAAAATGTGCAATTTCTCCTTTTGCCACAATGTTTTCCACTTTTAGACATAGGTTATCCATTAAATTATAGAGATTATCTATGTTTTAACAAAATATGTTCAAAGTCGAATGCTGCAGAATTGTCGTATGAGGGAAAGGGTTAAGGTTTTCCCACATACAGACGCTTTCTGACACCTCTACAGCATACAATTTGGAATTAATTGTGGCATTTCTGAGCAGTTTCTCCATTTGCCACAATTATTTCAACTCTATTCAATAATCTTACTATCATTTATAGAGATCTTATGAAGCATCTGTCTGCATTAGATGACTTTTGTCACAATGTTTTTATCTTGAAATATTTTTTTATTGCATGTGGGAAAGGGTTACCCACATGCAAAAAATCTGCAGCAGAACACTTGATATTGTTTTGGAAAAAGTTTTGAAAAAAATCTTAACAAAATGAAAATATAACTATTGGAAAGATTTGAAAATATTGTGGCAAAAGGGGAAAATTGCTCGTCTTGAGAAATTTCTCCTTTTGTCACAATGTTTTTAAAAATTGTCTGCTGCAGAGGCGCTAGAAAGCGTCCATATCAGGGAAAGGGTTATAAAGATTGCACAATTTACAATTCTGCATTTTGATACATCATTGTGTGGTTGATACATTTTCTGGTTCACTATTAATGACAAATATGATCCGGTTGTATACTGACATGTAATGAAGACCTAGATAAGGAGGATTAATCCTTTCCCTCATATAGACGCTTTCTCTGCAGCAGACGGCTTTTTGAAAACATAGTGACAAAAGAAGAAATTGCACAAAACGTGCAATTTCTCCTTTTGCCACAATGTTTTCCACTTTTTGTCATAGGTTATCCATTCAATTATAGAGATTTTCCATTATTTGACAAAATACATTCAAAGTCGTCTGCTGCAGAATTGTCGTATGAGGGAAAGGGTTAATCATGAGCCATCAAGCTAGAAAACCAACATTGTGGACTCTGCGCAAAGAATCGACCCAGATCAGCCTAAGCATTGCCGCACAGGCCAACCTGGACAGACACTTTTTGCCTCCTGTGGATTTTCTGTTTCAGGAATCATTACTCTATACCTCTATCCCCTGAGTCGGAATGTGTCGGCCTGGATTATTGCATGTGGGAAAGGGTTACCCACATGCAAAAAATCTGCAGCAGAACACTTGATATTGTTTTGGAAAAAGTTTTGAAAAAAATCTTAACAAAATGAAAATATAACTATTGGAAAGATTTGAAAATATTGTGGCAAAAGGGGAAAATTGCTCGTCTTGAGAAATTTCTCCTTTTGTCACAATGTTTTTAAAAATTGTCTGCTGCAGAGGCGCTAGAAAGCGTCCATATCAGGGAAAGGGTTATAAAGATTGCACAATTTACAATTCTGCATTTTGATACATCATTGTGTGGTTGATACATTTTCTGGTTCACTATTAATGACAAATATGATCCGGTTGTATACTGACATGTAATGAAGACCTAGATAAGGAGGATTAATCCTTTCCCTCATATAGACGCTTTCTCTGCAGCAGACGGCTTTTTGAAAACATAGTGACAAAAGAAGAAATTGCACAAAACGTGCAATTTCTCCTTTTGCCACAATGTTTTCCACTTTTTGTCATAGGTTATCCATTCAATTATAGAGATTTTCCATTATTTGACAAAATACATTCAAAGTCGTCTGCTGCAGAATTGTCGTATGAGGGAAAGGGTTAATCATGAGCCATCAAGCTAGAAAACCAACATTGTGGACTCTGCGCAAAGAATCGACCCAGATCAGCCTAAGCATTGCCGCACAGGCCAACCTGGACAGACACTTTTTGCCTCCTGTGGATTTTCTGTTTCAGGAATCATTACTCTATACCTCTATCCCCTGAGTCGGAATGTGTCGGCCTGGATTAGCCTGCGCGGACTGCGCAGGCTGATCTGGTTCGATACATTAAGCAGAGACCATGATATTGGTTTTCTCGCAGGACGGCTCATATTAATTATTATCTCTGTTATTAGTCAATAAAACCCTATGTTGTGTTGACTCAAAAAATATCTCACTATGTTTATATTATGATTTTCACAGGATGCTAAACTATAACTTATTCACATTTATCACATAAAGCCCTCTCTGGGAGTGTCAAAATCCCATTACTAAAACAGCATTGTGACACTACTTATTTGGTTTCTAGTCTAACGCTCAAGTCTTTTTTACAAGGGGAAAACCAAACTATGAAAATGACGTCACGTCGGCATTTGATGTTAAAACGTTAGTCACTTTGGCGCCCAAACCGGCAAATTTCATGTACATTTTTTTTCGAAATGCGTACACCTCATAAATAATGATAATGATAATAAAAAAACATTTCATAAAATATTCACTATGTATCAAAATTACGGCAAATCTGCTGCAGACACATTTGAAAATATAGGTATTGAATAGATTTTTAAATACATAATGTGGCTAAAGGAGAAATTATGCGCATTATGAACATTTCCTCATTTTTCCACGATTCAAATGTCGTCTTCTGCTGTAGATTCCTCAAAATGCATCTGCAATAAGGAAAGTGTTAAATATTATATGCAAATTCATATGCACCTTTAGATATTTCCTTTAACCCTTTCCCTCATACGACAATTCTGCAGCAGACGACTTTGAACGTATTTTGAAAAAAAATAGAAAATCTCTATAATTGAATGGATAATCTATGACAAAAAGTGGAAAACATTGTGGCAAAAGGAGAAATTGTACTATGTTTTCAAAAAGCCGTCTGCTGCAGACTCAACCTGGCATCAGAAAGCGCCTTTATGAGGGAAAGGGTCAACCCTTTCAAATAAATAGATGCTTTTTGACACCTCAGCAGCAGATGACTTTTGAAAATATTGTGACAAAAGGATAAAATGCTCAAAACAAGCAATGTCTCCATTTGTCATTATCTTTTCAACTCGATTCAATAATTGTATTTTCTTATAATATAGATGTTCCAAATTTTTGCGAGTATGTTTTCAGAGTCGTCTGTTGTTGATATGTTGTATGTGGGAAAGGGTTCAAGTAATTTTATCACTCGTTCAAGACCATTAATTTTGTCAAATTTGGCATCTCGTGTTAATATTTTGCTGATATATGTTTTATCTTTTAGTTAAAAAGTTGTTCTTTCACCTTTTCCTCATTACTAGTAACTAAATTGAGACACATATCTGCAGGAGAACAGTTTTAAAAAACATTGTAATGACACAATCAGCTCCTTTCACCACAATATTTTTTTATTATTTTGGTAAGTCACATTTCTTTGCTAACAATAACAACCACCAAGGATGCAATGATTTCACTGAAATACTGCAGAAAATGAGGTAAAATCCAATTAATTAATTAACCCTTTCCCTCATAAAGATTTTTATGAAAGACAAATTTCTTCTTTTGTCACATTGTTTTCAAAAAGCCGTCTGCTGAGGGAAAAGGTTAAGTAACTGTGGTACATGTAATTGGTCAAGTTAACCCTTTCCCTTATATAGACGCTTTCTGATGCCCCTGCAGCAGCTGACTTTTTGAAAACATAGTGACAAAAGAAGAAATTGCTCAAAACGAGCAATTTCTCCTTTTGCCACAATGTTTTCCACTTTAAGTCATTGGGTTATCCATTCAATTATAGAGATTTTCTATTGTTTGACAAAATATGTTCAAAGTCGTCTGCTGCAGAATTGTCGTATCAGGTAAAAGGTTAAAATAAGCCCAGGGTAACATTACTGCCTCACCACAACTTGGAATAGCCTGTTGGTGAAGCGGTATATATAGAGTGTCTCCATCGGCAGCGGTATGTTGTTGGTGTGATCCGCGGCCGGGTGATTTCAAAGACTTTAATCAAAGTACTGATAGTACTGAAGGTAGAATTGCGATAGTTTTTTAGCTCACCTGTGCACAAAGTGCTCAGGGTGAGTTATTGTGATCGCCCTATGTCCGGCGTCCGTCGTCCGTCAACATTTTCTCCTCTGTAACCGGTGGGTCAACTGGGATTAAAAACTTCACAGAAAGCATCCTCTCAATGTCCTCACCAGAATTCCTTAAAATTTTTGGGATCCATGCAGAATTCTGGTTTCCATGGCAACGAAATGAAAAAAACTTCAAAATTCTTAAAAAATCTTCTCCTCCGAAAGTGTCAGGCCGATTTTCAAATTATTTTGTAGAAATGATCCTTGGGTGACCCTCTATCAGATTCCTACAAGCCATGTTGATTGGTCGAAAAACATGGCCGCCAGGGGGGGGGCGGGCTATTTTGCCTTATATGGCTATAGTGCAAACTTAAAAAATCTTCTCCTCCAAAAGTGTCAGGCCGATTTTCAAATAATTTTGTAGAAATGTTCCTTGGGTGACCCTCTATCAGATTCCTTCAAGCCATGTTGATTGGTTGAAAAACATGGCCGCCAGGGGGCGGGGCTATTTTGCCTTTTATGGTTATAGTGAAAACTTAAAAAATCTTTAACATCTTCTCCTCAGTAACCAGTGGGTCAATTGGGATGAAACTTCACAGAAAGCATCCTCTCAATGACCTCACTAGAATTCCTTCAAATTATTGGGATCCATGCAGAATTCTGGTTTCCATGGCAACGAAACGAAAGAAAATTCAAAATTCTTCTCCTCCCATATTGGTTGGCAGATTTTGAACTTATTTTGTAGAAATGTTCCTTGGGTGACTCTCTATCAGATTCCTTGACGCCATGTTGATTAGTCGAAAAACATGGCCGCCAGGGGGGTGGGGCTTTTTTGCCTTATATGGCTATAGTGAAAACTTAAAAAATCTTCTCCTCCAAAAGTGTCAGGCCGATTTTCAAATAATTTTGTAGAAATGTTCCTTGGATGACCCTCTATCAGATTCCTTCAAGCCATGTTGATTGGTCGAAAATGATGGCCACCAGGGGGGGCCAGGCTATTTTGCCTTATATAGCTATAGTGCAAACTTAAAATATCTTCTCTTCCAAAAGTGTCTGGCCGATTTTCAAATAATTTTGTAGAAATGTTCCTTGGATGACCCTCTATCAGATTCCTTCAAGCCATGTTGATTGGTCAAAAACATGGCCACAAGGGGGCGGGGCTATTTTGCCTTTTATGGCTATAGTGAAAACTTAAAAAATCTTCTCCTCCAAAAGTGTCAGGCCGATTTTCAAATAATTTTGTAGAAATGTTCCTAGGGTGACCCTCTATCAGATTCCTTCAAGCCAAGTCGATTGGTTGGAAACTATGCCCGCCAGATGGCGGGGCTTATATAGCTAAAGTGAAAAAAAAATCAGGTGAGCGATTCCAGGGCCATCATGGCCCTCTTGTTTTAATAAACTTTTAATCAAAATGTGTGTCTCAGCGTTATCTTCTTCAGCAGTTTGATAGAAACAAAGCTTAAATCTGATATTGTGTCAATGTGTTAAGTTTTTCCTGTGATTTGATACTGCTAACTCTCATAACAAAAGCACGGAAAGGGACAACTATACTTTCCCAACTTTGATTAAATATATTTTCAATTAAATTGTAAAAAATCTTTTTCTTGTTTTTTGAAAGTTTTGTCATTATTTTTTAAGACAGACATTATATAGTAGAATAGCCAACTGACTATCATTTTAAAAAAGTGTTTCTTATTTAAACCTTTCCCATCTGCTTACGTACTTTTAAAAACATTTATGCAGAAGAAGATTGCTCATAACATGCAATTTCTCCTTTTGCAACAATGTTTTCAACTATATTTAATGATTAGACTTCCAATAAATGTGATTTTCTGTATCTTTGCTTAGATTTTTTTTAAAATTCTTCTGCTGCAGAGTTTATTATATTGTGGGGGTGGGTTGTGATTTGTTAAAGGGCAAGCAGGATTGGGAATTGAGTATTGCACCACTCGCCTGCCTGTGCATGTTTTAGCTTAACTTAACTTTTTAATAATCTTTCCATTACCAACTCAGTCAACTTTATGAACGAAATAATCGCGTCAAAATCTTGAATCGCGTCAAAATCATAACAAACAAACTGTCAAAATCAAATGTTAAGCTGTGTATTACAAATTTAGATAAAAGGATGAATCAGTTATGTTGTAACAACCAATATCCGCGGGTCATTTACCTGATTTTGGCCGAAAGAAATGATCGATTTTTCTCTTCTTCATTCTTGCAAGATTTCGTTCTACCTATAATAATCAAAGTATTCTAAACACTTTATAAACAAGTGTTTAGAACATTGACTCAGAATCGTTTTTGCAAGTCGTCGTAATTTAATGCGCTCAAATGATTTGATGAAATCTCTTTCTTAGTAGAAGTCGGGAATTTAGACGCGGACCTTGTCGAAAGCACCTATCCAAAATGCAAAAGTCATCGTTAATCGTCAAATTTGTCAAAACGAAACGGCAATGATTCGCCGGGTGCCGGTCCTTATCGAAAACACTGGACATTTATTTTATTAAACCATGCAATATGAAAATAGTGTTGATTGTACTCATGATTTTGCGGAAATCTGCTTGTGGTATAATTAAATTAATTGAAAACGAATGCATAACTAAAACAACTTCGATGGGCTTGGTTACTAGAAACGAGCACCTGTTGCCTCTATATGCAACTACACGGATGCACTTGAAAGAGAAAGAAAAGACTTAGCAATGCATACTATCATTATGAATAAGGACATGAACGAATATGTATGGACTAGCGTCTAGAATTTCGTACTAGCCCGATCCTTTATTCCACTCGCTAATGCTAGCGGGCGAGTAGATGTTTACATCTCTGCCGAGAGGGAAGAAATGGTTACACTTTACAAAGGGTAATCGCGCGGTGCAGTGCTATATTGGCGTAGTGATATCTAAATAATAGTGTACACTTAAATATGATATTTACACTTTCAGAGACTTTGTAATTTTATTTGGATACCTAGAATAAGTGGAATTTATTTTACTTATTTTACTTTTGCATATGTTTGCATTCGTAATTTCAGTCTGATTTGTTTGCTCTATTTTTGTATGTGTTCTGGGGCATTTACATCACGTGACTTCAAAATTCAACATGTAACAATGGTCTCGTTTACCAACTCTACCAAAAATGGTAGTAATGGCTGCCCAAGGTTGCAGGGTTAAGCTTTTGTAACGACTGACTGGCTCAGACTGGTGTCAGGATAAATTGGACCAGTAGAAGTAACTTACCCCAGGAAACGTCGTGATATATCTGATAAATAGTTGAAAATGGCATAAAACACCAAAGAATCAATTAATCAATCAAAACTTCTGTCGCATCTTTAACAGACAACTTTTGAAAACATTATGTGACAAAAGGAGATCGCTCATATAGTGAATAATTTCTCCTTTTGCCACAATGTTTTCAACTTGATTGTTGTTGTTTGTTGGCGTTGTTTACCCTCACACTCGGCAACAATGCCATTTGGCGAGCAGCTTTCGTTGTGAAAAAAATAACACTTGATTAAATAATCAATGCTCATTTATAGAGATATTCCATATTTATGTCTTTATGTTTTCAAGTCGTCTGCTGCAGATTTGTTGTATGTGGGAAGGGGTGCTTATTATTTACGGTTGACTGATAATTGCTTTAACCCCTTTCCCATATTCCTTAGATCTACTGCAGAAGACATTGAATATATTTTGTAACATTTTTGAAAAGTTGTGCATATGAAAGGTAAATTATTGAATAAATTTCAAAACATCGTTGCAAGAGGACAAAGTGCTCTTTATGAGCTCCATATTATTGAATTGATTCAGATGCTTCAGAATGCGACCCTTTACCACATACTACAAGTCTGCAGCAAACAACTTTGAACAAATCAAGGCAAAAATATGAAAAAATCCCTTTATAATTATTAATTGAAAAGTGTAGAAAACTGATTGTTAAAAGGGGAGAAAATTCACATTATGAGCATTTTCTCCTTTTGCTACAATGTTTTCAGAGGCATTAGAAAGTGTTTCTATATGGGAAAGGGTTAAGTCCCTGTGTTTTTAGCTCCCTATAAGCACGAAGTGCTAGGTGAGCTATTGTGATCACTCAACGTACGGCGTCCGTCGTCGTCGTCGTCTATCCGTTTGTTAACAATTTCCTACAAATGACTTCTCCTACTAAACCAATGGACAGATTTCAAAATAACTTCACAGGAATGGTCCTTAGGTGGTCCTCTTTTAAAGTTGTTCAAAGAATTTAATTCCAAGTAGAACCTTGGTTTCTGCAGCATCAGAAAAGGGGAAAATTGCCAAATCTTAAAAAATCTTCTTGTCCAAAAGTACTGGCCCGATTTGAAAATTATTTTGCACAAATGTTCCTTGGAGTACCCTCTACCAAGATTGTTCAAATATTTCTGATCCGTTGAAATACATGGCCGCCAGGGGGCGGAGCTTATTTTCCTTATTTGTGCATTTTTAAAACTTTAAAAATCTTCTTGTCCAAAAGTACTGTCCCGATTTGAAAATTATTTTGCTACAAATGTTTTTTGGGGTACCCTCTACCAAGATTGTTCAAATATTTCCAATCCGTTAAAAAACATGGCCGCCAGGGGGCGGAGCTTCTTTTCCTTATATGTGCATTGTTAAAACTTTAAAAATCTTCTTGCCCAAAAGTACTAGCCCGATTTGAAAATTATTTTGCACAAATGTTCCTTGGGGCACCCTTTACCAAGATTGTTCAAATATTTCCGATCTTTTGAAAAAAAAGCGATATAGGGCCATCATGGATGGCCCTCTTGTTTTTCTGTATTAACCCTTTCCCTGATATAGACACTTTCTGACGCCTCTGCAGCAGACGGCTTTTTGCAAACATTGTGACAAAAGAAGAAATTGCTCAAAACGAGCAATTTCTCCTTTTGCCACAATGTTTTCCACTTTTAGTCATAGGTTATCCATTCAATTATAGAGATTTTCCATTTTTTGACAAAATATGATCAAAGTCGTCTGCTGCGGAATTGTCGTATGAGGGAAAAGGTTAACAAACCCTACAATGTTTGTTACAACAACTTATCATTTGAACTTTATAGTCAGGTGTGCTCACTCATGAAAATTAATCTGTTTAAACCCTTTTCCAAATACAACTAATCTGCAGCAGACGATATTGAAAACATCTTGACAAAAATATAGAAATTATAGAAAAACTGTTAATTTAAGTTTATAAATTGATTATAGTTAACAACTATTGAGGCAAAAGCAGTAATAGCCAATTTCTCCGATTGCCACAATGTTTTCAAAATTTGTCAACTGCAGATTCGTTAAAATGCACCTGTAGGTGGGAAAGAGATAAATTGACACGTAGATGTAAATAGTTTTGTCACGCTATGTAACTATTCTAAGAAACACTGAAAAAATACTTCTTAACCTTTTCACACTTGTAGACGCATTCTGACACATCTGAAGCAGACGACTTTTGAAATCATTGTTACAAAAGAAGAAATTGCTCATAACGAGCAGTTTCTCCTTTTGGCACAACAATTTCAACTCTATTCCATCAATAAACTTCCATTAATAGAATTCTATTTTCATAGTCATCTGCTGCACATTTGTTGAAGTAGGTGGGAAGGAAGTAAAGCATTTTAACCCTTTCCCTCATATAGACGCTTTCTGACGCCTCTGCAGCAGACGGCTTTTTGAAAACATAGTAACAAAAGAAGAAATTGCACAAAACGTGCAATTTCTCCTTTTGTCACAATGTTTTCCACTTTTTGTCATAGGTTATCCATTCAACTATGGAGATTTTCTATGTTTTGACAAAATAAGTTCAAAGTCGTCTGCTGCAGAATTGTCGTATGAGGGAAAGGGTTAACTGTTTGTAATGTCCTAATTTGTCATGCCAGTTTAATCTATCATTTGAAACATTTTTACAAATTCATGAAACAGCACTTCTTACATTTTCCCACATACAACAAGTATGCAGCAGACGACTATGAAAATGTCGTTGCAAAAATATGAAAAATCTCTGTAAGTGAAAGTTTAATAATGGAATAAGGTTGTAAACAATGTTTTCAAGAGTCATTGCTACAGATTTGTCAAAATGTGTCTGTATGAGGGAAAGGGATTAAGCATCTCATTGGATAAGAAAGTGGGACGCCATCAAAATTTCAGATGTTGCATTAAATTTTATGCTGATACAAGAATTATTTAGTCTTGACGTGAGTTTTTCGGTAATATACCCAGCGACAGTTCAATCATGCACATCTCATCAACATTCAAGCATTTATGACAAGAGATCAATTTGCACATCCATACTTCTAATACATGTGATGTAATTGTACACTCCATGACAGAGGCTTCTTTTATTAACCCAGAGGTCCAGATAAGGAGGGGTCTTTCCCCCCACAATTTCTCTCTTATTATTAAAGCAAACCCTTCCCCCCACAATTTCTCTCTTATTTTTAAAGCAAACCCTATGTTGCGGGTACTCAAAAGAATTGTCTCACTGAGACGATTCTTTCGAGTACCCGCAACATAGGGTTTAGAGTGTCAAATAAGGATTTTAGATCATACAAAATGCCCTTGATCTAGAGCTCTGTAATCCAATGGATGTGTAGTGGTAAAGTGTCAGCTTTGGGTGCGGGAGGTTGCCAAAGGTCAAAGGTCATACCAAAGATTATAAAAATGGTAGTAATGGCTGGCTGCCCTTCTAGGTGCTCAGGGTTGCCGGGTAGGCATTACAACTGACTGGCTGGTGTCAGGATAAATGGTACAGGAGTACGGGTAACTTATCCAGGAAACACTGTGAAATAAATGAAAAATTGTTGAAAGCAGCGTAAGACACCAAACAATAAATAATCCTTTTGGTACAATGTTTTCAAACGTCGTCTTCTATAGAGGCTTTCAAATGTATTTGTATTTGGAAAAGGGTAATAAAAATGCTTCTTTGACTTTAGTGCACAATGTGGAAATCAAAAACAAACTGCATGAATGACTCCAAAGTTGCAACACTCTTACCTTGTAATCAGGTGAATGGAACATTAAAAGAAACATAACTCTAGCCTGCTTATATTTGGGTTATCTCCCTTGTTCAATTTTTTATGGTCACATTTTCTAATTATCAATTTTTTTTCTTACTTAGTTTTTAGGTAGCTTGTAACCTGCAGAAGTGCAGTGGACAAGAACTGCAACTCAAGCATGCAACTTTTTAGCTTATCTGAGCATGCAGTGCTCAATGTGAGTTACTGTGATCGCCCTATGTCCGTCCTCCGTCTTGTATGGTGCGTCTGTCAACATCTTCTCCTCAGAAGCCGGTGCGTCAATTGGGGTGAAACTTCACAGAAAGCATCCTCACAAGGACAGCACCAGAGTTCCTTCAAATTTTTGGGATCCTTGTAGAATTCTGGTTTTCATGGCAACCAAATGAAAAAAAATGAAAATTATTCTTCTCCAAAACTGGTTGACTGATTTTCAAATAATTTTGTAGAAATTTTCCTTGGGTTGGGTTACCCTCTATCAGAAGCCATGTTGATTAATCTAAACTCATGGCCGACAGGGGATGTGGCTTTTTTGCCTTATATGGGTATAGTGGAAACTCAAAAGAGTTCCTTGGGTGACCCTCTATCAGATTCCTTCAAGCCATGTTAATTGGTTAAAAAGAATGGCTGCCAGGGCGCAGGGCTGTTTTTCCTTATATGGTTAAAGTGGATTTTTTTTTTTAAATCTTCTCCTCCAAAAGTGCCGATTTTCAAATAATTTTGTAGAATATTTTTCGGAATTATATGTCTGGCTATTTATTTACTTTTGCAGGTGATACAGGTATTTCGTGGAACGCTCTTGTCTTTATTATCCAGCTATATGCCATTGACTCTTTCCTTCATCCAACAAATCACATGACATATACAGACCAGGCAAGTTTGCAAACAAAATCTTTATAAATGAAAGTTTGATTATTGAATACAGTGGAAAACATTGTAAACATTGCTTGTTTGGAGCGATTTCTCACTTTGCCACAATGTTTTAAAATCTTCTGCAGATGCATCAAGGTGTGTCTGTGAATAGGAATTGGTTTAACAGATGTATAATTCATGAATTTATATGACAGAATCAATGGAAAAATCTAAAGGAAAACCTAAACTGTCACCTCAGTGAGGTTTTGTGCTGAATAAAATAGACCAAAGTTGATATAAGTGTCAGTACAAGAGAAAGTTGATGCAATGCATCAATGTCGCCGGATATCCATAGTGCAGTTATGCATAACACTAACATTATAGTAGTTAAATAAACAGTTATCAACTGAGGGGCATATTGGAACATCAGGGGTGGGGTCAAGTGAAAATGTATCATAACTTGCATTGTTTTGTCAACGAAGTGAATGATAATTGAAGCCTTTCATTGTTTATGATCAATCTCCATTCCAAAGAAGGTTGACTAGACACACAACCAACTAATTATTGATCATAAACAGTAATGGAAATGAGAAATCTTGCCAATCATTAGTCTTAGTATGTATACAGTGCTTTCATTAAGGAATAATTATAAGATTTGTGAATTCCACATACACTTTTCAAGATGTTTGTCAGAATATTTGAATTTTATTATTTTTCAATAAAACCACAAAACAGACAATTTAGGATTTGCATGCAATAGCACATCATTTTACCTTTCCTCTATTAAAGTCAACAGTGGACACCTTTGCAACAATATACTTTTAAAAAAATGAGTTAAGGGTTAAATCGCTGAGTTTTCTCTTTTTCTCAAAATGATATTAGCTTGGCATCCTAATTATATCATACTTTAACAAATGTTGAAATGTAGTCCAATATTTATAAATTAGACCACATTCGAAATATAATATCAACTAAACAGTTAAATCTCATTGAAATTGTTGTATAATTTAAACTTAATTTCGAACATAAACTGAGCCCTACAACATGTTAATTTATTTTAATTCTTTCCTTCCTTTTTTATAATGAAAATAACAAAACTACTAATGTTTTAAAATTATATTATGATGAGCGCCCTTGTGTCAATGATCCATAACAATATGCAGATCGGAAGCAATATGCCTTTAGGGAATTAAATGACACATTTAAAATTGTCAAGGACGAAATAATTCTGTACGAAAGACCCGATTCTTTCTTATTCGCAGAGGTGTCGTTCTTGAAACTCTCTTTATAGGCAGAGAGTGTTCGTTCAAAGTAATTTTTCTATTAAAACTAGTTTTTATCTCGGTTTGTTCTTTTCTTCATTTGTTTCGAACCAAATAAACATTTTAAATCACCTACGATTTACTATTTGTAAGTGAGTGTAAAGAGACGGCTCTCTGCAAAGGAGATTGATCTACGCAGTTGGTATTCGCGAGTCACGCTTCAAGCAGGTGCGCGTATGTAAACAAATTAGACTGCGACGTAAAGGTTTGTAGTTATCGCCTTTTGAGTACATGTAGTATATAGTGTAAAAATAAAGTATACCAGTCTAGCTAATAGGGACTGTTTTATCTTCGTAAATAAAACAACAAAACATAAATGCGAGTCAAAATAAAGAAACTGAAAATACCTTAAACATCGGAATATTTATTTCATTTTAGATGTGTCATTACTTAGTGTTTTTAAACAAACACAATTGTAATATGTTCAAGACATCTAAATGTGTTTCTTTCTAATAATAATCCCTCCTCCCATGTGATTTCCGAAAACCTATTAAAAATAGAAGTCGCGGGCTTCTGCCCGGCGACTAATGATATTGTTCTCTGTATGATATAGTATTGCTTGTTCTGGTGGAAATGTTTTTCTTTTAACCCTTTCCCTCATATAGACGCTTTCTGATGCCTCTGCAGCAGACGGCTTTTACAAAAAATAGTGACAAAAGAAGAAATTGCTCAAAACGAGCAATTTCTTCTTTTGGCACAATGTTTTCCACTTTTAGTCATAGGTTATCCTTTCATTTATAGAGATTTTCCATGTTTTGACAAAGTATGTTTAAAGTCGTCTGCTGCAGATTTGTTGTATGTGGGAAAGGGTTAAATCTAACTATTGATCAGCCAAAAACTTTCAAACTGTGTAGATCCATTGAAATCTATGCATTTGCCCAGTCTATCATCTGGTTCTGTACTGTTTGTCAAGAACTAATAGAAATATTCTGGTTCTGTACTGTTTGCCAAGAACTAATAGAATCATTCTGGTTCTGTACTGTTTGCCAAGAACTAACAGAATCATTCTGGTTCTGTACTGTTTGCCAAGAACTAACAGAATCATTCTGGTTCTGTACTGTTTGCCAAGAACTAATAGAAACATTCTGGTTCTGTACTGTTTGCCAAGAACTAACAGAATCATCTGGTTCTGTACTGTTTGCCAAGAACTAATAGAAACATTCTGGTTCTGTACTGTTTGCCAAGAACTAACAGAATCATTCTGGTTCTGTACTGTTTGCCAAGAACTAATATAATCATTCTAGTTCTGTACTGTTTGCCAAGAACTAACAACAGAATCATTCTAGTTCTGTACTGTTTGCCAAGAACTTACAGAATCCTTCTGGTTCTGTACTGTTTGCCAAGAACTAACATAATCATTTTGGTTCTGTACTGTTTGCCAAGAACTAACAGAATCATTCTGGTTCTGTACTGTTTGCCAAGAACTAACATAATCATTCTGGTTCTGTACTGTTTGCTATGCAGGCAGATCTCTGATCCCCTGCTCACAGTGAACATGGTCCTGGAGTATGTGCCCTTTGGCTAGGTACATTTCCTAGCAGAGTACTGGTTCTTTTACCCAGAGATCATGAATAAGTGTAAGGTTACTGTGATTTAACTGAAATAATGTTGTAAATGGCATACAACTCACAATAAAACAAACAATTACGAGTTTTAAAAATATTCAGTGTACATTAACCCTTTCCCTCATACGACAATTCTTTAGCAGACGACTTTGAACGTATTTTGTCAAAACATAGAAAATCTCCATAATTGAATGGATAACCTATGACAAAAAGTGGAAAACATTGTGGCAAAAGGAGAAATTGCACGTTTTGTGCAATTTCTTCTTTTGTCACTATGTTTTCAAAAAGCCGTCTGCTGCAGAGGCGTCAGAAAGCATCTATATGAGGGAAAGGGTTAAGGTTGGTCTTACTCACTGCCACTCACTCAGGAGCACAGCAACCTCCTATTTTACACAAGAATAGTCAACAAATAGATGCAATTTTATTGGCCGGATTGCTGTAGCAATTCCGGTCTATAGATTGGCGATGTCCGTCTGTCAACATTTTGGTTAAAGTTTCAGGTTGAGGCAAAATCTCAGCACTGGAAAGGGTTACAAACTTGAAACTTCTGTCTGTCCGTCAACATTTTGGTTAAAGTTTCAGGTTGAGGCAAAATTTTTGTGAAAGTTTCAGGTTGAGGCAAAATCTCAGCACTGGAAAGGGTTACAAACTTGAAATTTTGCCTGAAGGTAACCAGTAACAAGTTCTATTGATTTCTATGGTTACTTTGACCTTGACATTGGTTTGTCGATTTTCAAGGTCAAATTGCCAACAATCCGGCCTTACCGTCTTCAGCGGTTTCTTCTTTCAATCATTTTTTCCCAGGTGTTACGAAAGGCTATAAAAAGAAGCTCTTATTAGAGCAAATCTATAGAAGATGTTAGCAAAGAAGCAATTTCTCCTATTGCTGCAATGTTTGACAAAATAAAAATATCTTATCGATAGTTAGCAAGTTTTCAACTCTAGACAATATGGTTTTTACTTTACAACATTTACCATCTAATTGGCCGGATTGCTCTAGCCGTCAACATTTTGGTTAAAGTTTCAAGTGGAGGCAAAATCTCAGCACTGGAAAGGGTTACAAACTTGAAACTTTGCCTGAAGGTAACCAGTAACAAGTTCTATAGATTTCTATGGTTACTTTGACCTTGACCTTAACAATCCGGCCCTACCGTCTTCAGCGGTTTCTTGTTTTTGAAAATATTGTTGGAAGAGGAGAAGTTTCTCCACAAAGTGCAAGTTTTCCTTTTGCTCTACAGTGTAATTTTCAATGTCTATACAAATTTTTACTTTCAATCAGCCAGACATAGCTGTTTAATCCCAAGATGTTTTTTACACCTTTCCCTCACACAAACCTACACATTTCAAACCAGATGCAACAGAAAACTTTTGAAAATAATGAGCAAAATCACCCTGAACCACAATTTTCCAACTTAATTCTGTCATTATATTTTCATTAAGAGGTTTCTTTTACTTATTTGCATAGACAAGTTGTTTGCTGCAGTTTTATCATACGTGGGACAGGCTTAACCCTTTTCAACTTACAACAATTCTGCAGTAGACGTCTTTGAAAACATGTTGGCAAAAATTTGAAAAATCTGTAATTTATAATGAAAGTTTAATTACTGGAAGGGTTGAAAACAATTAAAGTGGCAAAAGAAAGAAAATTGCTTGTTTTGAGCAATTTCTTTTTATGCCACAATGTTTCCAAAAGTCATCTGCTGTATTGGCGTCATAAAGTGTCTTTATGCAGGAGAGGGTTTAGGTGCAAACAAACCTAAATATATATATAGCATAATTTATCTGACACTTAAGGTCAACCATTTCCCTAATATTATATGTTTAGTGTCGGCTGCTACAAAAACATCTTTAAAAAAAAAGATATTCATATTCATATAATTAGAAATATGATTGTCACGCATTAGATGAAAAGCATTTTGGGAAAAAAAGGTACTTGCTAGTTTTTAAAAAAGGAATTTCTTTTTTTACCACAATGTTTTCGAAAAGTTTTTCCTCTGCAAAGCTTTAACCCTTTTCTGACTCCTCTGCAGCAGACGGCTTTTTGAAAACACAGTAAGTTAACAAAAGAAGAAATTGCACAAAACATGCAATTTCTCCTTTTGTCACAATGTTTTCCACTTTTAGTTATAGGTTATCCATTCAATTATAGAGATTTACCATTATTTGACAAAATATGTTCAAAGTCATCTGCTGCAGAATTGTCGTATGAGGGAAAGGGTTAAAGTATTTTTGAATGAAGGAAAGGGAAGAAAAAATGAATAATGCACTAGCAGGAGAGTGCAAGTTATAATTGTTACACAGCACATATATAAAATAAAAAATCGCTAGCGATAAAAGTTATGCAGGTTTTCTGCATCCAATGAAAAATGAGGAAATGCAGACGTTTCGTGGCGTTTTTTTTTTTTTCCTCCATCGTATTTAACTGCATGTGCAGCTATGTTTTTTACAGGCAAGATTGTATAGTTTTTAATGCATAATATATTTACCTCTCTGCATAAGATTTGCATTTTTACTGCATGGATATATATAAAACAGAATTGAGGCACGGATAAACTGTGTCACTTGAACAATATGCATAGTTTGTGCGATCATGGAAAACTATTGTAAACCACCTTCTGTAACAATATGTAGTTACAACTGTTTTGCATTATGCCATTGTTATTTACTTTTACCTGAAATTAAGTTTTTATTTTCCCACATGATTGTTTTGACCAGTTTTTCACCTGAATGACCTATATTTAGCAGGTAAACTGGTTGGATATTTTGAACCCTTTCCCACATACACATGCTTCTGCAGGGGATGAGCAATTTTTCCTTTTTTTGCAATGTTTTCAACACTATATAACCATTAAACTAGATTATGGAGATTTTTCACGTTTTTGTCAAAATACTTTTCAAAGTTGTAATTGGCTTCAGATTTGTTGTAAGAGGGAAATGGTTAACCCCTTTTCCTCATATAGACGCTTTTTGACACCTCTGCAGCAGACAACTTTTTGAAAACGCAGTGACAAAAGAAGAAATTGCTCAAAACAAGCAATTTCTCCGTTTGCCACAATGTTTTCCACTTTAAGTCATAGGTAATAGCCATTCAATTATAGTCGAACATATATTATATGTTCAAAGTCGTCTGCAAAGGGTTAAGAAGCTAACTGCTTTGAAATCATTTGATGGAAGTTTGAACCTGTTTGTCAACAATATTTCAGTTATGTCCTGCAGCCCGTTCACTTAAACTTGTGTTAACCCTTTCCCTCATACGACAATTCTGAAGCAGACGACTTTAAACACCTTTCGTAAAAAAATAGAAAATCTCTATAATTGATACTTACTTGTATAACTAATACCACATTCTTCCCTGGCAACTCGGTGGTGTAGTGGTAGAGTGTCCGCCTCAAGTGCGGGAGGTCGCAGGTTCAATCCCTGTTCGGGTCATACCGAAGACTCTAAAAATGGTGGTATAATGGCTGCCCTCCTTGGTGCTCAGGGTTTTGGGGTAACGACTTACTGACTGGTGTCAGGATAAATGGACCAGTGGTACTAGTAACCTTCGTAACCCAGTAAACGCAGTGATATAACTGAAAAATTGTTGAAGTGGCATAAAACACCAAACATTCATTAACCCTTTCCCTCATATAGACCCTTTCTGACGCCTCTGCAGCAGACGGCTTTTTGAAAACATAGTGACAAAAGAAGAAATTGCACGTTTTGTGCAATTTCTTCTTTTGACACAATGTTTTCCACTTTTAGTCATGGGTTATCCATTCAATTATAGAGATCGTCTGCTGCAGAATTATCGTATGAGGGAAAGGGTTAAATTAGTGGCAACTGGCTCCCTTCTCACATAGACTATTTAGTCTATTGGTGGAGGAAAAATGATGCTTGTTAAAGTGACTTTTTACAATCATAATGGAATGATTAAATAGATGTGAATTGCTGGGATTTCAAGAGTCAACCAATGGATTGTGTGCGTTCAATGTTACAAAATGAGCTTTCATTGGATGACTTGAAATCATTTGAGTAAAAACATGTAAGAATTGTAAAATGGAAGAATAATTTAAAAACAAGACTTGAAAGACGAATTTTGTACTTTTGAGCAAATTCTCCTTTTCTTACAATCTTTTTAAAAAAGTCATCTGCTGCACATGCAGGTATTAAAAATGGTCTGTATCGGGGGAAAAGTGTTGGAATTCTCAATTGTGAAATATCTTCCAAGATGAAACATGACTGTTTAGTATTTTCAACATGAATATATATATACATGTATATTGTGGAAAAAGCAATAAACAAATTTTGGAAACATTATCACAAATGAAAATGAACAGCAATTAAGCCACTTTTACAACTGTGCTTTTTAACCTTTTCCACAAACAATTAACCCTTTCCCTCATTTAGACGCTTTCTGACGCCTCTGCAGCAGACAGCTTTTTGAAAACATAGTGACAAAAGAAGAAATTGCACAAAACGTGCAATTTCTCCTTTTGCCACAATGTTTTCCACTTTTTGTCATAGGTTATCCATTCAATTATGGAGATTTTCTATGTTTTGACAAAATACGTTTAAAGTTGTCTACTGCAGAATTGTCGTATGAGGGAAAGGGTCTGCAGCTAGCAGAAAAGGTTGAAATCTTGAAAATTGACACTTTTGGAGGAGAGGATATTTTAAGTTTTCACTATAGTCATATAAGGCAAAATAGCTCCACCCGCTGGCGGCCATATTTTTCAACACTTTCGAAGAAGAAGATTTTTTAAGTTTTCACTATGGTCATATAAGGCAAAATAGCCCCGCCCTCTGGCGGCCATGTTTTTCGACCAATCAACATGGCTTGAAGGAATCTGATAGAGGGTCACCCAATGAACATTTCTACAAAATTATTTGAAAATTGGCTGAACACTTTCGGAGAAGAAGATTTTTTAAGTTTTCACTATAGCTATTTAAGGCAAAATAGCCCCGCCCCCTGGCGGCCATGTTTTTCAACCAATCAACTTTTCTTGAAGGAATCTAATAAAGGGTCACCCAAGGAACATTTCTACAAAATTATTTGAAAATCAGAATTATGGAAGGATAAAAAAAAATTGAAGGAATTTAAGAGAGGACATTGAGAGGATTCTTCCTATGAAGTTTCAACCAAATTGGCCCAGTGGTTAGAGAGAAGAAGTTGTTTAAAGGAAAAATTTAACGCACACACGCACGGACGCACAACGGACAATTCGCCATGACATAAGCATCTGCTGTATATGCATCTGTAGGTGGGAAAGAGTAATTATTGTCAGAAAATATTTTGAAGGGATATGGAAAAGGGTCCTCCTCAGCAAAACATGTCTGCTTTTCTCTGGAGTCATTTTGTATTCTGTTTGATTTGCCTGCTATATTAAATGATAACTTTAAATGTTTTTCCTGCAGCAAACTAATTTTGAATAAAAACAAAAAAACGCTGATACTTCTAACCCAAATAGCTTAACCCTTTCCCACACATATAGATGCTTTATGACGCCCCTATAGCAGACGACTTTTGAAAACATTGTGACAATAGGAGAAATTGCTCAAAATAATGTTTTCAACTCTATTAAACAATTCTTCTTTCGTTTAAACGGATTTTGTGTGCATTATAGCCTAGATATTTTCAAAGTCTGCTGCAGATTTTTTTTGTACGTGGAAAAGGGTTAACCTTGTCTGACTGCAGATGCGTTTTTACTTAATCTGCAGAAGATGACTTGAATGATCGTGGCAAAAGTAGAAATTGATCAAAGCGCTTTTTAACCCTTTCCCTCATATAGACGCTTTCTGACCCCTCTGGCCAGCAGACAGCCTTTTGAAAACATAGTGACAAAAGAAGAAATTGCTCAAAACGAGCAATTTCTCCTTTTTCCACAATGTTTTCCACTTTTAGTCATAGGATATCCATTCAATTATAGAGATTTTCTATTTGTTGACACAATATGTTCAAAGTCGTCTGCTGCAGAATTGTCGTATGAGGGAAAGGGTTAACGTCTATTCAATAATCATTCTTCCATCTATAGAGATTCCCAAAATTAATAATGCCTGATGATTTCAAAGTCGTCTGCTGCAGACTTGGCGTGTGTGTATGGTTCAAAACTATGAGCATAATAATAATTTAGGGCTAGAATTATTAATAAATGAAGTATAATTTGAATTACAGGAGATAACACATCTTGAGAGAAGGAAAGTTATTCTTTATCCCTTTCCCTCATACAGATGCTTTTTGATGCCTCTGCAGCAGGCGACTTTCATAATCAGCTATTTCTCCTTTTGCCGTGATGTTTTTCTACTCTCTTCAATAATTATACTTTCATTTATAGTGAATTTCCATATTTTTTGACAGGATGTTTTCAAAATCATCTGTCTTAGAGTGTTTGTATGTGGGTGAGGGTTAATACATGTGAAGTTGTCAGTGTTCAATCAATTGTCATAAAAGCTAGTTTTCATCTGCATAATGTAAGATACAACTTTTGGAATTATGTTTTTAACTAATTTTCTATCCTTTGTAGATTTTATAATAGTTTTTTATTGTCCACATGTTTTGGCAGGGATACACATAACTATCCCTGCGGAAATTTGTAGAACATCAAAAGAAAAAGTCATGCAAAGTACATTTTAAAAAATGTTAATTGAGAAGAATATTACAAACAAATTGGTTTTTAAAAGGTTCTTGAACAATTGTTGAACATTAATTATGTCTCCCCCTGTATACAGGGGAGATATATTGTTTTTGTCCTGGGCGTCTGTCTGTCTGTCCTTCTGTCTGTCTGTCCGTCTGTCCGAAATCGTGTCCGCTCCATATCTCCAAGACGGCTTGAAGGATTTTCATGAAACTTGTGTCAGATGTTCACCTCATGAAGGCGATGTGCAGAACCCATGTCCCGACCATACAGGTTCAATGTCAAGGTCAGACTTGAAGGTCAAAGGTTTGAGCCTTAATTTCGTGTCCGCTCCATATCTCCAAAACGGCTTGAAGAATTTTCATGAAACTTGTGTCAGATGTTCACCTCACGAAGGCGATGTGCAGAACCCATGTTCCGACCATACCGGTTCAAGGTCAAGGTCAGGCTTGAAGGTCAAAGGTTTGAGCCTGTTTTTCGTGTCCGCTCCATATCTCCAAAACGGCTTGAAGGATTTTCATGAAACTTGTGTCAGATGTTCACCTCATCAAGGTGATGTGCAGAACCCATTGTCTGCTTTATAGGTTGGAATGTTTTGAGAGATTTTGACAGATATTTGAGGGGGAGACATCTGTTTTTTCAAAAACAATTCTAGTTCTTAAACTGTTCTTGAAAGTTCTAGAACGCCAGAATACCTAAAATTACCCATGTCACTGAAATTGGATGAATCACTCTATCATATCAATACAAAAAGGGCCTGAAATCTAAAATTGACCCTTCTTAGAAGGCACAGTTAACACTGCATACTGTATAAGATTGCATTAATTTTATAGTGTCTAGAATTAGAACTTATCATTTCATAACATATTACAAGACGAATGTTTGACGCAAAGCATCAAAGAGAAGCCGCAATATTGCGTTGCACATGACTGTAGAAATAAGAAAAAAGAAAATTTGAATTCACAAACATTAAAAAAAAAAAATCTGTAGTCAGTAATGCTGATATTGGTATTTGAAGATATAAGTTTTATGTAGGATATTTAACCTGGCATTGTCTGTGTTTTAAGTGAATGAGATGATTTAGGGTTAAACTAATCATGAAACGTGACATATAATATGTATCGACAAGGAGGTTATGATAAATTTCAATTTGTACCAAAAGGCTTCTGAAAGCGTCTATATGAGGGAAAGGGTTAAGCTAAAATATATGAAAGTATAATTGATGAGTAAGAGCTGAGAACATTGTTGGAAAAGGAGAAATTCTCCTTTATGAGCAATTTCTCCTTTTGTCACAATGTTTTCAAAAGTCGTCTACTGTAGATGTGGCAAAATGCAGCTGCATGTAGTAAAATAATAAACTGACAGTATATTAAAAGAATCTTGCTTCTGTTGTTATACACAGACACTTATTGTATCCTTTACTGTTTGAACCCTTTCCCTCATATAGACAGTTTCTGACTCCTCTGCAGCAGACGGT
Source organism: Serripes groenlandicus (assembly GCA_031761405.1). Taxonomy (NCBI): domain Eukaryota; kingdom Metazoa; phylum Mollusca; class Bivalvia; order Cardiida; family Cardiidae; genus Serripes; species Serripes groenlandicus. The sequence continues at coordinate 55,299,964 of JASEVX010000011.1, read as the reverse complement.
TTTTTGAAAACATAGTGACATAAGAAGAAATTGCTCAAAACAAGTAATTTCTCCTTTTGCCACAATATTTTCCACTTTTAGTCATATTTACTGGTTATCCATTCAATTATAGAGATTTTCTATTTTTGACAAAATATGTTCAAAGTCATCTGTTGCAGAATTGTCGTATCTTTACCACATACAACAAACCTGCAGCAGACGACTTTGAAAAATATGAAAAGGCTCTATAAATGACAGAACAATTATTTTATAAAGATGAAATATTGTGGCAAAAGGATAATTGGCTAATGATGAGCAATTTCTCCTTTTTTCACAATGTTTCCGAAATGTTGTCTGTTGCAGAGGCGTGACTAAGTTTCTATATGCGGGAAAGGGTTAAAAAGATTCTTTCTTGCATATTTCAGTCTTGATTCTGAATATGTTAAAATTTGGACTTGGATAATTATGTTATGAAAGAAATTTTTATTTGCAAAACATTGTGTTTCAAGATAGAATATAATGTTTTTCTAGCAATGTCTTGAATTATGCGGTAACTTAAAGTAACAAATTGTTTGCGCATTTGCGACTTTACAAAATATACTATCCAAACAAATATTGGTAAAATGTTCTTGTTGGAAGCCGGCAGGAGGCGGCTTCCTGTAGGGATGCTTAGAAATTTCGGACAAGGAGAATATTTAGACCTGCCAGAGTGACCACATATCTTGATTTCTCTTTGTCCAAACAAAGTACATTAATGTTAGGTAATGACTTTTAAAACATCCCTTTTACATTCTATATACACATGTGAGTTTTACAAATTAAAAACAAAAGACAAAGGCCATCTTGTCTAAACAGTAAAACTGAATTGGTTACCTGCCTCAGACGCTTAATTAGTTCGATAGTATGTTAAACCAGGAACCATGAACAAGAGAGGCACACAGTAAATGTAATCTGGTTCCTTACATGCAGTAATTAGATGAAGAAGTGCAGACATGAACATATATAAACCACAGAAATATCTGTTTCAAGCTAAATTTTGCCGTCTAGTTGAAATGTTAATGTTTATCAAACTTATTCATACGAATCTCAAGAAAAAAATCCTGGTAGTACTTAAAGGGAGGTAATTTGAAGTATACGCGCAATTTAACGTAAGTTCCCATTTGGTCTGACACTTGTGTCTAATAACCCTTTCCCTCATATAGACGCTTTCTGACGCCTCTGCAGCAGACCGCTTTTTGAAAACATAGTGACAAAAGAAGAAATTGCACAAAACGTGCAATTCCTCCTTTTGCCACAATGTTTTCCACTTTTAGTCATAGGTTATCCATTCAGTTATGGAGATTTTCTATGTTTTAACAAAATACGTTCAAAGTCGTCTGCTGCAGAATTGTCGTATGAGGGAAAGGGATAATACACATGTATGACAATTTAAATAAACAATTTAAAGGGAATACAAATATTTATCAGAGTTAAAACATTTAAAACCAATTTGGTAGAGGAAGTTCATGTTGTGCCGGGTTAGCTAGTCTCAATATAAATTCGCATATATTGGAATTATACTTATACACAAACGTTATATAGAAACGTTTCTAGTTTTAGTAGATACAAGAACGGTTCATACTTAAATTTACTTTAACATGTTTGGTATATTGAAATGGGTGTTTCTGCGAGATTCACAGTCAACAGACTTAGAATGTTGAAATGAAATTTGTTAATAAATTTTATATTCATACCTATACATTAGGGTATCTACAAACAAATAAATGAAATGTGTACACATTTTTCTTGGCTTAAATTTGATTTTGATGTTGTTACTAATTTAAATAATAGTTTTCACTCATAATTTCAATGTTTGTCAATCTTATTCATACGAATCACAAGGTAAATATCCTGGTATTACTTAAAGGGAGGTAATTTGAAGTATACACCAGTCTTCAAAAGAATGATTATGTCAGCATATTATCGTTTACAGTTGTTTGTAGATTTAAATGTTCTTTTGTTCTTATTTCTACATTTACAACGAAAAATTGAGGCTTATCTTTGGCACTTTGCGTCAAACATTTGTCTTGTTATCTATTGAATACTCAACTTTATCTAAATTTGAACTTATCCTAGACATCATCAAGTCAACTATTCTGACAAAGTTTCAACATGCTCGAAGCAAAGAATTGTCAACAAGATATTTTTTTTATTTTTGGCCTAGTAACCTAGTTAATCACCTTCATGTATCATGACCCATATTTGATTTGGGGCTAGAAACATTTTGACAAAGTTTAAATATGCTCAAGCATAATCCTCTCTTGAACTTATTTTCGTTTAATAGCCATTCAATTATAGAGATTTTTCATTTTTTGACAAAATAGATTCAAAGTCGGCAGATTTGTTGTATGTGGGAAAGGATTAAACATGCTCAGGTTATCCTCTATTTGAACTTGTTTCATCTAAGAAGTATGCAGTTAACCCTTTTCCACATTTAACAAATCTGCAGCAGACGACTTTGAAAACCTATATACATAAACAACCCCTGTGAAATGAATAATTACTGTTCATGAACAGTTCTTGTATAATTCATGCAAAGTTCAGATACCTGGTTCATGAACAGTTCATGGGATGTATATGAAGATAAAATGGCACAAATTCTTAAAAAGTTCTTAAATATGTAGTTCTTGAACAGGTCATGAACAGTTCATGACACATTCAGGAAACATTGTCATTAAAAAGTTCATGAATTGTTCAAGAACTGAAAATTCATGAAATATTCTTGATTTTCTTTTTAAACATGAACTGTTCAAGAACTTTTTCCAGTGCAAATTCATTGTGCCATTTTCTCTTCATGGATTGTTCATGAACGGTTCAAGAACTACTGTTTATGAACAGTTCATGAACAGTTCATGTTCAATTGGTTGGTAACCAGTGTATGAAATAGTCTGGGTGGACCTAAGAACCAGATTTTGTACAGAAGAAAATACAGAAAGCCTGTGCAGATTATGTACAGAAAATATTCTGGTTCATTGAAACATAGTTGAACCAGAATTCAATAAAAATATTTTTTATATGAAGACAATTGGCTTCTTTCACATACATGTGGCAATGTGATACTTAAATAAATCACCTATATAAACATATTGTTTATGACATAGCACAATACAATTTGCTAATTTAATAAAAAATGTAACATTTAAGACATTTACCAAATGTGCCCATCAAGTTGTTCATAAGAAATTACAAAAAACTTCTCTGTGCCTTTGAAACACAACATATTTCTCCCACCAAAAAACGTAAAGGAAGTAGTAAACATTACTTACTTCTTTTTGAAGAGTTCCTGTGTTTTATGCTTGAGTTAACTCCCTTGGTATATTTCAAATTTAAGTTCAGTTCCAGTGGTATTTTTTGGTCATTCTACTGGTATTCCAGTAACATAGCAGGTAACAATGAAATTTCACAGGAATTGCATTAATGTTTTTCACTAGGGCCTTTACTTTTGACAAGAAGATTTCACTATAATACATTTATAAGAACTTCTTTGGTTCTAGAAGTGTTCTAGAAGTGTTCTAGAAGTGATCTATAAATGTTATTATTTCTCTATTCAGAATGGTAGTTTAAGAGATTCACACTGAGTTAAAAAGTCATTGTAATTTAATTAAATATCATTTTAAAATCAGTGATATATTTATATTAAACTTACTATTCAAGAACAGAATAAGAACTTATAGGGTTCATTAAAAGTACTTGAATTACACTTGACAGATGTTTATGAACTTGTTAAGAATTTGCCATGTTCTTCTTCAGTTCTTGAACAGTTCACGAACAAGTTTGTCTTACTGTTCATGAACTAAAGTTCCTGAACTGTGATTAAGAACTATTTAATGGCAGTTCATGAACAGTTCATCAGTGGCATGAAAAGTTCATAATTTCAAGAACAACATTTCACAGGAGAATCTCCATAAATGAGGGTTTAATTATTTAATTAAAGAGTTGAAAACATTGTGGCAAAAAAAGAAATTGCTGGTTTTGAACAATTTCTTCTTTTGCCACAATGTTTTCAAAAGTTGTCTGCTGCAGATGTGTCAAAATGCATCTTCAAGTGGGAAAGCTTTAACTAATTCACAAGTGTCAGTTCTTGTCTGGTCCTTGTGTTTAATAGACACTGAAAAAAGACACATGATTTGTGAAAACTTGTATATGTTTCAGTAATTTGTCATGAAAACAAACATCATTTCAATGAAATGAATGTACTTATGATGAAGACTTACTTTTTCAGACAAATAACAAATTTGCAGCTGATGGCTTTGAAACCAAATGTGCAAAAAAATGAAAGTTTTCCTCAAATGAAAAACACATTTGATGGATTCATGCAAAATGGTTGTAATTTCATCTTGAACATGATGTAGTTGCAACTGTCTTGCATGAAGCCCTCGTATCGTTGAAGAGAGTTGTAAATGATTATTTTGTCTGGTAGGAGATACATTTATATATAATATGTCTGATTGATGGCTAACTGCATATTGTATTTCATTTTTAGGTTCACTGACTGAAGGCCAGTAGAGCTTATGTCATGGTGAATTGTCCGTCATCTGCGCGTCTGTGCGGAAACATCTTTTCCTCTGTAACCGGTGGTTCAATTAGGATGAAACTTCACAGAAAGTATCCATCATGCTTGCATCCGTGCGCCAACATCTTCTCCTCTGTAACCGGTGGTTCAATTTAGATGAAACTTCACAGAAAGCATCACCTCAATGTCCTCACCAGAATTCTTTCAATTGTTAGCTCACCAGAGCACAAAGTCCTCAAGGTGAGTTTTTGTGATCGCCTTTTGTCCGTCGTTCGTTGTCAACATTTTCTTGTTAACACTCTAGAGGCAACAATATTCATGAAAGTTTATCAAAACGCATTTTTGGCTTGAGCATGTTGAAACTTTGTCAGAATGTTTGTCTTAGTGATATCTAGGCCAAGTTTGAATATAGGTAATGTTGGGTCAAAAACTAGGTCATAAGGTCAAATTTAAGGAAAATCTTGTTAACACTCTGGAAGCCACATTTTTTGGCTTGATCATGTTGAAACATTGTCAGAAAGTTTGTCTTGATGATATCTAGGCCATAGTGGTTTGATTATGGGTCCTTTTAGGTCACTAGGCCAAATTGAAGAACAATCTTGTTAACACTGGAAGCCACATTTTTGGCTTGAGCATCTTGAAACTTTTGTCAGATTATTTGTCTTGATGATATCTAGGCTAAGTTCGAATATGGGTCAGGTCAAGTCAACAACTAGGTCACTAGGCCAAATTAAAGAACAATCTAGTTAACACTATAGAGATCGCATTTTTGACTTGAGCAGCTTGAAATTTTGTCAGAAATGATATATTGCAATTGGCGCTGAAAGAGTTAAGTCTTAAATAGCTGGTGAGCGATTTCTGGGCCTCATGGCCCTCTTGTTTTGGTATACATGCAGAATTCTGGTTTCCATGGCAACCCTGAAAGAAAACAACTTTTAAAAACAAAATTCTCCTCCCAAACCTTTTGGCCGATTTTCAGGGAGCTGGGCTGTTTTGCCATATATGGCTAATCTGAAAACTTCAAAAATCTTCTTCTCTGAAAGTATGTTGAAGATTTTAAAATAATTATACTTGCCCTCTTGGTTCTCTTGTTTTTAAGTGGAGAAAGGGAAACAGTCATGAATATATTATTAACTTCATGCATTTAATTTAATCCTTTCCCTTAGGCGACAAATCTACGCCAGACAACCTAGAAAACATTTGGCAAAATATTGGAAAATCTCTATAAAATAAGGTAAAATTATTGAATTGAGTTGACAACATTGTGGAAAATGGAGAAATGTCTCATCATGAGCAATTTCTCCTCCTGCTGCAATGTTTTCAAAAGGTGGTCTGCAGGGTTAACCCTTTTGCACTTTCCGCCAACGTTAAGAACCAGTCTGCATTGAAATATGTCTGCCTCCATTGCATTGAAATGTGTCTGCCTGATGGAAAGGGTTACAGACTTCATCTACTTTCCCAATTTGAATAATATTCTACTCAATAAAACCATTTACCTGTTCTGCTTTTTTTAGAGTCTTCTGATTTAAACCCTTTCCCACATACAAACATGCATACAAGAAATCTGCAGCAGATGCCTTTGAGAAATATTTGGCCAAACGTATCGAAACCTCACTAAACAAAAGTAAAACTATTGCAGAGAAATTGAAAATATTATGGCAAAAGAAGAGATTTCTCATTATGATTTGCCACATTTTTTTTCTCAAATGTCGTCTGTTGTAATTACGTCAAAATTTGTCTGCAAGTCAGATGATATGATTCTGATATGACGAAGCAGATGAACAGGTTGATCTCACTTCTCTCTTTTGTGCAAATTGTCCAACCATGCATTAAAATTAAACTCTTACTGAATGTGTTGAGACGCTACAGCTAAGGTAGTAGCACTGAGGGCTATTATTCCAGGGATTGGACCCCTACTTGACCATTAATTCTTTCCAATGATTGATACTGCCTCAGTGGTGTAGTGGTAGAGCGTCCCCCTTGGGTGTGGGAGGTCATGGGTTTTTTTATCCCCGGCTGTGTCATATCAAAGTCGTTAAAAATGGTAGTAATGGCTGCCCTGCTAGGCGCTCAGGGTTGCTGAGTTAGAATTACGACAGACTAACTGGTGTCAGGATAAATGGACCAGTAGTAATGGTAACTTACCCAGGAAACGCCGAGATATAACTGGAAAATTGTTGAATGCGGCATAAAACACCAAACAATGTATCAACCAATGATTGATACAAGTGGTGTGACTAGTGTTATTGTCTTCCACCATTGGTCTTGATTATATATATGTGGGAAGATTGCCAGTTGCCAGTTGGAAGAATGTGGTGTGGAGTACTGGTGCAGAAAATTCAAGAAAAATTACATTTGGTGAACTGAAATACATAAAATACCGTCAATCAATCATAATTAAACTCATTTTTGCTTTAAGATTCCCTTCTTTCAGTAACATCTTTTGAAACTATCAATAGGAAGATCTCATTCCTTGTCTTGTATAGATGACTTATAAAACCTCTTGCAGCAGAGGATTTTTGAAAGATGAATATTGCACATCTGCTCTTGCATGGTATTGAATCTTTATGTAGAGTTTCATCGAAGTCTAACCATAGGTGGCAGAGACAAAGAGACATTGATCTAGATGAATATTTTTATCCTTTCCCTCAAAGTTTTAATATTTTTAACCGTTTCCCACATACAACAAATCTGCAGCAGACGATTTTAAAAACAAAGTGACAAAAACCTGAAAAATCTCCATAAAAGATAGCTTAATTGTAAAATAAAGTTGAAAACATTGTGGCCAAAGGAGAAATTGCTCACATGAGCAATTTCACCTTTGGCCACAATGTTTTCAAAAGTTGTCTGCTGCTATTGCGTGAAAATGCGTCTGCAGGTGGGAAAAGGTTAACAAAAGATCTTTGACTGAAACAAGATTCAAACTTTATCTGTATCTTGGTTTAATACACAACAGTTACTACACATCTAAAATACATTGAAGTTTTTTCATTAATTGCAAAGAAAACCTACAAGTTCAAGGACAATAACTCTATAGTAAGGATAATCTGACAGCACCAAAATTCCATTTTTGCCTGCATTTTATCATAATGATACAACAACCAATCAAAAAGTCTGGTAAAGTGTTAGAGCGTCCGCCTCTAGTTTGGAAGGTCCAGGTTAGATCCCTTGCCGGGTCAAAACAAAGACTTATAACATGGAAGTAATGGCTTTCAGAGGGTTGTAGGATTAGCATTACGACAGACTCTCCGGTGTTTGGATAAATGGACTAGTAGTACTGGTAAATTACCCAGGAAACACTGATATAACTATAAAAAATCTTAAGGCGACTTAAACACAATACAAAGAAACAAACAAAACGACTTTGAACATATTTTGTCAAATAATTGAAAATCTCTATATTTGAATGGATAACCAGCTATGACTTAAAGTGGAAAACATTGTGACAAAAGGAGAAATTGCACGTTTTGTGCAATTTCTTCTTTTGTCACTATATATATAATGTTTTCAAAAAGCCGTCTGCTGCAGAGGCATCAGAAAGCGTCTATATGAGGGAAAGGGTTTTAAGTATGATGAAAAAAAGAAAAATATCCATTGAAAGTTCATGAGGGAATATCTTGACAGTATATAACCATTGCAGACAGACATTATAATTATGATGTTATTCTGAATGGCACAATCGGTCTAGACAAGTCATGAACATATTCACGCTTTTTCCAGACATGATTCACACTTTTTCTGATCTAAAGATCAACTTATTTGCAAATAAGCTAAATGGCTCTTTAAAGGTGGCTAAAAAATATTCACATTTTTCTCCATGTGCTTCTTAACTTAAAATGAGTGTTGGAATTTAAGTATTAACCCTTTCCCTCATTTAGGCTCTTTCTGACGCCTCTGCAGCAGACAGATTTTTGAAAACATGGCAACAAAAGAAGAAATTGCTCAAAACCATGTGCATGAGTAGGTGAACTGGCCGCTGTGATATAACTGAGAAATTGTTAAAAACGGCGTTAAACCCCAAACAATCAATCAATTCATTTAAAGGGATTTTCTGTGCTTTTGCCTAGACAATTTCAAAGTTGTACGTCTGCTGCAGATTTGATGTATGTGGGAAAGGGTTTACATATATATAACCTTTATAATGGTTATGCTCCCTAATAAAATTTCTGGATTCAATAAAGTTATTATGATCATCTTTGTCATGCGTCCAGCTGATGACAAATTTTCCTCTGTAAATTGGAATGAAACTCCACACTTGCATCTTCTCAATGTCCTCCCCTTAATTCAAATATTTTTGATCCTTGCAGAATACTGCTTTCTGTGGCAAAATAAGGGTACAAACTGTAGAAATGTTCCTTGTGTAACCCTCTATAAAGATTACTTTAAGCCATGTTGATTTGTTGAAGAACAATTATTGGTAATTAATGGGGCTGAGCTGTTTTGCCTAATATGTCTAATGTGAAAATTAAAAAAAGAATTATCCTCAGAATCTATCATTCCGATTTTCAAATTATTTAGTAGAATTGCTTCTTTGGTCACCCTCTACAAGAATCCATTACCGTAAGCCATTTAGATTGGTCAAAAGATAATGAAACCAGTGGCCAGTGCTGTTTTGCCTTATATGGCTGTAGTGCAAAGTTGAAAACATTATAAATCTTCTCTTCCGAAAGTATCCAGCCAATTTTCAACAATTTGTCAGCATTTTTTATTTCTTTTTTTAAATCCAATGGAGAATATACAAACAAGAGTACAAGAGTTATATCAACCACGTAGTCAATCACAATAACTCATTTTGTGGTCAGGTAAGCTATTACTAGAGTGTAACAAGATTCTCCTAAAAAAATGGCCTGCTGACCTAGATTTTGACTGAACAACAGCCATGTTCAAACCTAGCCAAAATATTATCAAAACACCCATTCTGACAATGTTTCAACATTTTGCTCAATTTTAAAATATGGCATTCCGAGTGTTAACAAGATTATCCTTCAATTTGGTCTATTGACCTAGTTTTTGACTCGACATGACCCATATTTTAAAAATGGTCTAGATATTATCTTGACAAACATTCTGACAAAGTTTTAAGGTGCTGAAGCAAAACATAAGATGTAAGAGTTTATAACCGGATATAACCTATATTTGAAATAAGGCTAGATATCATCAAGACAATTATTCTGACAAAGTTTCAGCATGCTAAAGATAAAAATGAGGCCTCCAGAGTATAAACAAATCATCCTTCAATTTGACCTTTTGACTTTTTGATCTTGTATCACCCAGTTTTAAACTCTGCTTAGATATCATCAAGACAAACATTCTGACATTTCAAGCTGCTGGAGCAAAAAATGCGTTCCCTCAGAGTGTTAACAAGATTTTCCTTCAATTTGACCTCACATGACCCAGTTTCAAACTTGGTCAAGATTTGATGGAGATGTATGTCCTGATAAACATTCATGAAGATTGGATGTAAAATGTTGCCTGTAGATTTATAACAAGGCACCCGTCTGTAACTTTTCTGGGGACTTTTAATAGAAAATACAAAAATACACGGAAAATACATGGAAACCATGGAAAAACCATGGAAAAAAACATGGAATTTAATGTTAAGATGTGGAAATGGTCCGAATAATCCGGGGTCCACGGAACCTGTCCAGGGTGTTCACAGAACCATTCCGGGGTGTCCATGGAACCGTTCCGGGTTGTCCATGGAATATTATTTATTATTTGTTTTTATTTACCCTCGCCGTATAGAATTAACTATTTGGCGAGCAATTTCCATGGAATTACCAGGTTTTCCACTTAAATGTCCTGGAATTTCCATGGAAAGTGTCAGATTATCCAAAAGTATCCCTGGAAAGTACTCCGGGGATTTTCTGGGGATTTTTGTTTTGAGTCCCCGGAAAAGCTACAGCCGGGCAATTATCGATGAAGCACAACAGACAAAGTGTGATCACAATAGCCTACCTTGAGCTCTTTGTGCACAGATGAGCCAAAATGATCATCGTGAGTCCTCTGTCGTCAGTCAATTATATTCTCTGTAACTAGAGGGTCAATTTGGTTGAAACTTCCCAGACAGCATCCTCTCAATGTCCTCACACAAATTCCTTGATTTTTTTTTTGATCCATGCAGAATTCTGTTTTCCAAAAGAACAAAACAATTGTAGAAATATGCCTTAGGTGGCCCTCTATCAGATTGGTTGAAAAATTTGCCCGCCCGGGGGCAGGGTTGTTTTGCTTTTTTTGGCTTTAGTGAAAACTTTAAAAAAAAAATCCTACGAAAGAATGTGGCTGATTTTCGAATAATTTTGTAGAAATCTTCTACAAGATAACTTCAAACCATGTTGATTGGTCGAAAAACAAAATCAGTTATTGTGGATGGCATGACAAATCACATCGCATATTACCAGGTGAGAGATCCAGGGCTATGATGACCTTCTTGTTTAAAAAAAAAGTAAGTTTTGAATCATCCTAGACAGTAGATGGCACTTATGAAACTAATTCAAACCTTTCCCACATACAACAGATCTGCAGCAGATATGACATTGAAAACATTTTGGCCAAATAAATGGAAAATTCATCTTGGCAAAAATTTGGAACATCGTTATATTTAATAGAAAAGAATAATTGAATAAAGGTGAAACTTTATGCCAAAAGGATAAATGGCTCATTATGATAAATTTGTCATTTTGCCACAATGTTTTCAAAATTTGTCTGCTGCAGGTGAATAATCCTTTCCCTCATATGACAAATCTGCAGCAGACGACTTTGAACGTATTTTGTCAAAAAACAGAAAATCTCCATAATTGAATGGATAACCCATGACTAAAAGTGGAAAACATTGTTGCAAAAGGAGAAATTGCACGTTTTGTGCAATTTCTTCTTTTGTCACTATGTTTTCAAAAAGCCGTCAGCTGCAGAGGCGTCCGAAAGCGTTTATATGAGGGAAAGGGATAAGGGTTAAATTTGTATTGCCCATGTGAGACTTAAAACTTACAATAGTCTGGCAATTAAGGAATAACTTCCTTTTGAGTTATCATAATTTGACGTTTTTCTTTTAGTTTTCAAAGCTTTCAGTAAATTTCTGAAATATTTAAAAAATGGTTAAATGAAAATCTATCTAGAAACGTTGAAATATCAATTTTGACATAAAAAGAAGGCAGTTACAATACTTTTGCACCAAACCCTCCCTTCAAATTGTTTTAATGTAGCTATCTCTAAAACTTAATGGTTAACCCTTTCTCATATACAACAAACAAACTGCAGCAGAATGACTGACAGCATTTGTGCACAAATATTTCGAACCTCTATAGGAAAATTCATTTTTCGAATAGTTTTGTGACCATTATAACAAGTATTTTCTACAACATGAAATGAGCAATTTTTCCTTTCACTTTGTTTTCAAAAGCTTTCTGCTGCAAATGCGAAAATAACTGTTATTCATGTTGGGCAGGGTATAACAGAGGCGTTGTGTAAGTTAAAATTCCCTTGCATCATATTGACCCACATTCCATATACAGAATATTGATTGACGTTTTTTCAGCATATCTTTTATTGGGTTAGATGACTTGTATTGCACCAATTCTGAAGAAGACAGTCAATATATAATTGTGTTTTCAGTCACGTCTGCAGCAGATAACTTTTGAAAACATTGTGGCAAGAGCAAAATTGTTTTATAATTGCACTTCCATTTAACTCTTTCTCTCTGCAGCAGACGGCTTTTTGAAAACATAGTGACAGAAGAAGAAATTGCACAAAACGTGCAATTTCTCCTTTTGCCACAATGTTTTCCACTTTTTGTCATAGGTTATCCATTCAATTATGGAGATTTTCTATTTTTTGAGAAAATATGTTCAAAGTCGTCTGCTGCAGAATTGTCTTATGAGGGAAAGGGTTTTAAAAGATTCTTATAATTTATCTCGTTATTATTCATGTGCAGGTGCATTTGCAGCACTGATGTCTTTTGAAAACATTCAGACAACAATAAAAAATATCCATGATGAGCAATTTCTCTTTTGCCATATTTTGTTTCATTTTAACCCTTTCCCACATATAGATGCTATGTGACGCCTCTGCAGCAGAAGACTTTTGAAGACATAGTGGTAAGAGAAGAAATTGCTCAAATTGAGCAATTTCTCCTTTTACCACAATGTTTTCAACTTTTTTCAATAATTGGTCTTTCATTCATAGAGTTTCCATATTTTTGACCAGATCTGCTGCCGATCTTTTGTGTGTGGGGAAGGGTTAAGGGCCAGTGGATCGAGTTTATTTCATGGCGAATTGTCTGTCTTGTATGGTGTTATAACGTTTGAGTTAAAACAACTTCTCCTCTGTAACAACTTGGCCAATTGGGATGGAACTTCATAGATATAGCATCCCCTCAATGCCCACCCCTAAATTCCTTCAATTTTGTTTGGATCCATGTAAGTTTCTGGTTTCTGTGTTTACCAAAAGAAAACACTTAATACTAAAATTAATTGTTAAATGGTAAATAAATGATATATTACATTATGCGATTGATGAAGAATTTCTGTAATTTCTCGAAATTGACTTTATTTTGAAGGAAGTCGTTGTACTTTATGGCATGTGAAAGTGTAGTTACAATATAAGACACTTTAACCTTTTCCCTCATACGACAATTCTGCAACAGACAACTTTGAACATATTTTGTCAAAAAATAGAAAATCTCTATAATTGAATGGATAACCTATGTCTAAAAGTGGAAAACATTGTGGCAAAAGGAGAAATTGCTTGTTTTGAGCAATTTCTTCTTTTGTCACTATAATGTTTTCAAAAAGCTGTCTGCTGCAGAGGCGTCAGAAAGCGTCTATATGAGGGAAAGGGTTATATCATCCGGGCAACAGACTGGATTTTTTTCTCTTTTTTTTCATTTCGGTGTATTTCTTGGGCGTAGTATGTGTAATACAACCAGGAAACACATTTAATAAAAAATATGGAATCTCTAAAAATGAACGAAGAATTATTGAATAAAGTTTAAAACACTCTGGCAAAATGAGGCATTGCTCTTTATGATCAATTAATCCTTTTGCCACAATGTTTTCAAAAGATGTCTGCTGCAGAGGCATCAGAAAGTGTCAATATGTCGGAAAGCGTTTAATCTGAATTGGAATATGTGATAGAAGTGTATGTGAGAAAACAGTCAACCCCTACCCACATACTGCAAATCTACCCACATACTGCAAATCTAAAGCAGACTGCTTTGAAATTATGAAAAATATCTATAAATGAAAGTATAATTATTGAATTAGAGTTGATTAGATTGTGGCTAAAGTAAATGGAATAGATACTTAAAGGGACTGAATCCCATATGAGAAAAAAAGCGGAAAAAAAAGAAAATTGTTAAAAATTGCTATTACCTTGATGTTTTTGCATGTAAGGCATTGAGATTTGCTGACTGATGTACTACAATATATGCACACTATTAATATTGCGGAGATTTTTCGTTATTTTGCATTGTAAAATCTACTGGGTTAGTAACCCAGTAAATCTAAAAATATCGCTGTATATTTGTCACGTGATCACTACAACCGAATTGACAATCTCCTTCCCAGAGTTGTTGTTCCTTACACTCACGCATACATTAATGTAATGAGTCGATAGTGTTAGAGAATGCCGAATTGAATCCACAAATTCAAATGAGCAAGAGGAAATTCCACGGTATTTTTAAAACGGGAAAAAACGGAGCGGACTTTTTTTTAACTGCTTATTTCCTATGAAATAATGAAAAACAACTACTTGTACAACCTTCTACAACATTCCTTTACATATATATCGACGTATTTTGGATTAATTAGAATAAGTATAAAATATAACAATTTTGGACCATTATGGTGTTCAGTCCCTTTAACAAGAGCAGGGCAGAGCGTATGCTAGCACTCGTCTGTTTTTTCTAAATCGGAGAAGGGGCATTCCTTGAAAAATTATTACAGCCAGAGTTATGTGACTTGGTATAGACATGCGTATTGTTCCTAGGAACATGTGTAGCAAGTTTCATTTGATAATGTTGAATGGTTTTTGAGTTACGACAATGACGATGAAAAGGGTATCACAATACCCCAACTTTTTATGCTCCCCAAACTAGTTTAGGAGAGCATATAGTTGTCGCTTTGTCCGTCCGTCACGTCTGTCCGTCCAGATGTTCTTATGTCCGGATGTCCGTCCATCCGTCACACTTTGCCAGTCACACTTTGTCCGTCACACTTTATTTGCATTGAGCATGAATCTAAAAGTACTGAATATATTTCAGTGAAACTTGAAATATACATACATATCAATAAGAGAGAGTGCATAATACAAGAACCATAACTTTATAGTGAATAATTTTCAAATTATCTCCCTTGTTATACTTTATATTTCCATGTCAGGACCATAACTCGAAAAGTACTAAAGATGTTTTGATGAATCTTGAAATGTATAGAGATAATAAAGAGAGGAAGTGCATTATTCAAGAACCATAACTCTATAATAAATAATAAATCTTAACTCCCTTGTTTTTATTATTTTCTTTTAATGAAGTCTGTTTTATGTATTATATAAATATAATGGACAACTATTTCGCCAGGACAGATCACAGAAAAGAGCTGGAGGGGTAACAATGTTGCATATACAAATCCTAAATTTCAAACTTCACGTCTCCAAAAAATGACAATAAAAGATGCTCACATAATAATGCTCAATATTGAAGCTTATAATGCACAAACACTATATTTATTATTAGTTTACTGTGCCCCTGGTTCAAAGACAGCAACAGTTGTGAACTCCATATCTGAACTTAGGTATCAAGATTCCAGAAGATGAAAACCTAGTGATTCTTGGTGATGTCAACAAAGTCAACTTTACACACAGTTCCTGCTACATATCATTGTACTGCTTAGCCCTTTCCATCATATAGACACTTTCTGACGCCTCTGTAGCAGACAGCTTTTTGAAAACATAGTTACAAAAGAAGAAATTGCTCAAAACGAGCAATTTCTCCTTTTGCAATAATGTTTTCCACTTTTAGTCATAGGTTATCCAGTCAATTACAGAGATATTCTATTTTTTGTCAAAATATGTTCAAGGTCGTCTGCTGCAAAATTGTCGTATGAAAGTGGACACTCCAACTTGCAAGACTGGTTCCATTCTTGATCAGGTGTATACCAACTAGAGGATCAAACCTGTGGTGCACATGTACCTGTCGCCAGTGTACTTAAGTGACCATGATATTGTCTGGATAGGGTTACCATTCGCTTAATGCGTCCAACAACTCGTGTAGACACAACAGCACAGTAACAAGTAACAAATAAAACAAATAATATATCTGTAAACATTTATGCTACTACTTTGCAGGTATGATCACTAGTTAAAGGTAGTTCTATCAGACAATGCCTATTATCACTTGACAAAGCCCCATTCGGTTCCACCGATTTCTTGTTTTCTTCTATAAACAGACCAGCTAATGAAAGGACAAACCATGAATATATTCTATATAATTTTTCTTGTCAAAGGAAAGTAAAAATAGCAGCCACTGATAAAAGCTGTAAACCCTCTTTCACATACAACAACACGAAAATATCTAAGCAAAAATGTGAAACATTCTTTAACCCTTTCCCTCATATAGACGCTTTCTGATGCCTCTGTAGCAGACGGCTTTTTTGAAAACATAGTGACAAAAGAAGAAATTGCACAAAACGTGCAATTTCTCCTTTTGACACAATGTTTTCCACTTTTAGTCATAGGTTATCCATTTAACTATAGAGATTTTCTATGTTTTGACAAAATACGTTCAAAGTCGTCTGCTGCAGAATTGACGTATGAGGGAAAGGGTTAAAAATGATAGTTTAATCATCAAATCAAGTGAAAAACGTTGTGGCAAAAGAAGTAATTGCTTGTCTTAACCCTTTCCCTCATACGACAATTCTGCAGCAGACGACTTTGAACATATTTTGTAAAATAATGGGAAATTTCTATAATTGAATGGATAACCTATGACTCAAAAGTGGAAAACATTGTGACAAAAGGAGAAATTGCACGTTTTGTGCAATTTCTTCTTTTGTTACTATGTTTTCAAAAAGCCGTCTGCTGCAGAGGCGTCAGAAAGCATCTATATGAGGTAAAGGGTTAAGCAATTTCTCCTTTTTGTCCTCAAGCAACTTCCCCTTTTGTCATAAAGTTTTCAAGCGTCGATCTGCTGCAGAGGTTTCAGAAAGCGTCTAAATAAACCCTCTCCCACATTAAGACAAAAAACTTTCAAAAAAAATGCAACAATAGGAGAATTAAATTACTCATAACAGGCAATTTGTTCTTTTGCCACAATGTTTTCAACTCTTATAATTGAATTATAAAACTTCTTTTCTTTTTTTCTCCATACTTTTACCAAGATGTTTTCAGTCATCTGCATCTGATTTAGTGTATGTGGGAAAGGGTTAATCAATTCATATCCAGTATAATAGGGTACTATGATATTCATGAAAATAGAGCTATTTCATTACATAATTAACATATCTTTGAAATAAAGTTTTTAACCTTTTCCCACATACACCAAATCTGTAGCAGACAACTTTAACCCTTTTCCTCATATAGACGCCTCTGCAGCAGACGGCTTTTTGAAAACATAGTGACAAAAGAAGAAATTGCACAAAACGTGCAATTTCTCCTTTTGCCACAATGTTTTCTACTTTTAGTCATAGGTTAACCATTCAATTATAGAGATTTTCTATATTTTGACAAAATATGTTAAAAGTCGTCTGCTGCAGAATTGTCGTATGAGGGAAAGGGTTATAAACATCTTTGTAAAAATATTGAAAATCTCTATAAATTAAAGTGTAATTAATGAAGAGAGTTGAAAACGTGGCAATTTCTTCTTTTGCCACAATGTTTTCGAAAGTCATCTGCTGCAAAGGCATCTGTATGTGGGAAAGGGTTAACTAATTCCCACATATCTGTTGGAAAAGGTTAATTTTGCTATAGAGTATATCTATCTGTTGAAAATAGTTAATTTTGCTATAGAGAGTAGTTTCTATCTGTTCTATCTGTTGGAAAAGGTTAATTTTGCTATAGAGAGTACATCTATCTGTTGGAAAAGGTTAATTTTGCTATAGGGAATAGATTCTATCTGTTGGAAAATGTTAATTTTGCTTATAGAGAGTATATCTACCTGTTGGAAAAGGTTAATTTCGCTATAGAGAGTATATCTGTTGGAAAAGGTTAATTTTGCTATAGAGAGTATATATATCTGTTGGAAAAGGTTAATTTTGCTATAGAGAGTAGTTTCTATCTGTTGGAAAAGGTTAATTTTTTCTGTTGGAAAAGGTTAATTTTGCTATAGAGAGTATATCTATCTGTTGGAAAAGGTTAATTTTGCTATAGAGAGAACATCTATTTGTTGGAAAAGGATATATATCTGTTGGAAAAGGTTAATTTTGCTAAAGAGAGTGGTTTCTATCTGTTGGAAAAGGTTAATTTTTTCTGTTGGAAAAGGTTAATTTTGCTATAGAGAGTATATCTATCTGTTGGAAAAGGTTAATTTTGCTATAGAGAGTACATCTATCTGTTGGAAAAGGTTAATTTGGCTATAGAGAGTATATCTATCTGTTGGAAAAGGTTAATTTTGCTATAGAGAGTATATATATCTGTTGGAAAAGGTTAATTTTGCTATAGAGAGTATATATATCTATCTGTTGGACGATACCCGGTTGCGGCGACATTCTTTCGGGCGATGTTTTCCATTGCCTCCCACCTCTGATCTATGTGAGAAAGTAGTCAGTGGCTTCGAAAGAAAAGAAAGCCAGGAAAACATGGGTAGGTGCACTGACCGCCGTGATATGACCAAAGCTGTTGAAAGCGGCGTTAAACTCCAAACAAACAAACAAACAAACTATCTGTTGGAAAAGGTTAATTTTGCTATAGAGAGTATTTATCCTAAGGTTTTTCCATCAACACTGAATGTCATTGAAACAATATTTAGCCACAACAAAACATTTTTATTGTCTTTGAATAACATAGTGACAAAAGAAGAAATTGCTGAAAACGAGCAATTTCTCCTTTTGCCACAATGTTTTCCACTTTTAGTCATATTTACACCAATGTGCATCAGTCATAATGCCATCCCTGCCACCCTGCTTGCAAAAGAGGGAAAGCACTACTACCACTTTCAAAGTCTTGTGTAAGACCTGACAAGGGATTGAACATTTGTCTACTTCTCTTATGGTAAATGTTTATTAACCCTTTCCCTCATACGACAATTCTGCAGCAGACGACTTTGAACGTATTTTGTCAAAACATACAAAATCTCTATAATTCAATGGATAACCTATGACAAAAAGTGGAAAACATTGTGGCAAAAGGAGAAATTGCACGTTTTGTGCAATTTCTTCTTTTGTCATTATGTTTTCAAAAAGCCGTCTGCTGCAGAGGCTTCAGAAAGCGTCTATATGAGGGAAAGGGTTAAACAGTATGATGTTATTGATGCATGTTATTAACCCAGGAAATGCCATTATATGACTAAAATACTGTTGAAAGCTGTGCAATAATTTTTTGCACAATTCAAAATAACACTTTCAACTATCGATAGTAAGTGTCCACTTACATGTTTGGTCTCATGGCTGTGAAAATCCAATGTGCATGAGGTAGACATGTAATAAGACAATCAAATTGTATATACGCAATTACCCACCATAGCTAGGAACCTTTCGTAGCACAAATGGGCAGCATGGATGATTTATGACTGGCCCTCTCCAGACCTTCACAAATATTTACCTGCTTCACAAATATTTAACTTTTCTTCGGTCTTGAGGTAAATGAAATACTGTTGAAATTGGCATAAAACCCAAAATTTAACTAATGCTCTCCGTGTGTCTTGGTCAGCATGTATATTAAAGCAAAGGACTAGATTAGGTTGAGAATTCTGGTCTTTTTCCACCTATGTCACTCTTATGGCTCAACCAAACCCTATGTTGTGGGTACTCAAAAGAATCATCTCAGTGAGACGATTCTTTTGAGAACAAACAACATAGGGTTAAAGTGTTAAATAAGGATTTTGGAATGTGAAATATGTAACTTAGTTAGAGTTCTGTTCAATCATAGTTTTCATTGACTGTACATACCCTTACCCATCGGCAGACTCATTTAGACAAATCCTCAATATATGATGTTGCAAAACATTGTGACATCATGAGTAGTTTCTCCTTTTGCTGCAATGTTTTCAAAAGGTGTCTCTGCATATGCGTCAAAAAAGCATTTTTATGCAGGAAAAAAAAGCCCTGCATCCTATAGATATTGAAACAGACACATGTTCTGCAAAAACCCAGTATGTTAAAGGTTTTTTTTGGTGAAACAGACTTTCTTTCGTTGTATTGATTGGTTGATTGTTTAGTGTTTTAACCCTTTTCCTTATACGACAATTCTGCAGCAGACGACTTTGAACATATTTTGTCAAAAAAATAGAAAATCTCTATAATTGAATGGATAACTTATGACCAAATGTGGAAAACATTGCGACAAATGGAGAAATTGCTCATTTTGAGCAATTTCTTCTATTGTCACTATGTTTTCAAAAAGCCGTCGGCTACAGAGGCGTCATAGAGCGTCTATATGAGGGTAAGGGTTAAGCCACTTTCCAGTGATATCACAGTGCTTCCTTGGTTAGTTACTAAGACATAAGTACTACTGGTCCATTTATCCAGACAACGGCGTGTCAGCTGTAATACTTTTCCCGCAATCTTGAGTGCCAAAAAGGGCAGCCATTTCTACCATTTTTAGCTTGCCTGTTTTTTCGAAGAAATAAAGGCGGGGTAGTGTGATATCCTTGGCGTCATCATAGTCTGCTTCGTCACAAAACTTTAACCTTATCTCCGAACTCAAAAATAAGTAAAACATTTGCAAATGAAACTTGGTACACATGTTCCTAGGAACAATAATGCATCTCGGAACTCCATACCAAATCACATAACTCTGGCTTTGATGATTATTCAGGAGTGCCCCTTTTTCCGACTTTGAAAAAAGCAGACGAGCATTGGTTTGGCGTTCGCTTGCGACGCTCTAGTTATGCCTTTGGTATGACCGAGCTGGGGATGAAACCTATGACCTCCTGCACCCAACGTGGGCGCTAACCACTACACCAACGAGGAAGTATCATTTGAAAATAAATATGCCGTATTTTGTGCTTTATGGTAAAGTTTAGTGCTCAGTGCACTAATCAACCGAAGTTTTGGCCGCAGATTTTGTTTATGTGGGTAGAGTTTGAGAGAAATTTCCTATTTCTTCAGGTTATTTCCAAAAACTCATCTGCTCAGGTGTCCAAATTAAATGTCGTCTGCATCAGAGAACGTTTAATCCATTACTTCACAAGACTTTTCCATAGATATTCTGCTTGCCAATCATCAGATGAACAATTTCAAAAATCTAGAAAACTGAATGATTTATATTGATAAAGAGTTAAAAATATTGCAATAAAAGGTGAAATTGCTCGTTTCGAGCAATTTCACCTGCAATGTTTTTAAAAATCGTCTGCAACAACAGGCGTCAAATGTCTTCTTTGTGAAGTAATGGGTTAAAATAGCACGGCCTTCAGATGTGAATGTAAATTGTATCTTATGGCAATAGATTTTTTTCTCTTCTCCCCTGCAAATAAATTTGTACATTAGTGAAGCTGGCTGCACTATGCTGCATCTATTTTTATCATACGATGCAGTTTCATTTCTTACGTATTGCAGACGAACATTGATTATTTTTAAAAGGGATAAAAAAACTTTGAACTCTCCTTGAAGTCTAGCTTGCCTAGAAACCACTGGCATTTTTTCCTGTAAGCTCTGCATTCATTGCCTTCCTGCAAATAGCAAGAGATTTGTTTCCACTATTAAACTATTTTTTTTAAGACTTTCCCAAAAGGAGGAACATCTGTAGCAGATGACTTATAAAACAAATTGTGACAAAAGGAGAAATTATACCTAATAAGGAGCAATTTCTATTTTTGGCACAATTTGTTCAGTTTTCATAAGTTGTAGAGAATTTACACAATAGTCTTATGTAAAACTGTTGTCTATTGGTAAGGGTTAACTCTTTCCCTCATACAACAATTCTGCAGCAGACGACTTTGAGCATATTTTGTCAAAAAATAGGATAACCTATGACTATAAGAGGAAAAACATTGTGGTAAAAGGAGAAATTGCTCGTTTTGTCACTGTGTTTTCAAAAAGCCGTCTGCTGCAGTAGCGTCAGAAAGCGTCTATATGAAGGAAAGGGTTAAATGATGATTTTTTTTTTTGATAAATGTAAAACATTTTTGAAAAAGAACCTTTTCCCTCATACAATAAGAATTCTGCAACAGATGACTTTTTGGAAACGCCTAGTCTAGAATATAGAAAACCTCTATAAATAAATGTATATATCTATTTAATAGAGCTGAAAACATTGTGGCAAAAGAAGAAATTGTTCATTATAATGAGCAACTTCTCCTTTTGTCACAAGTTTCCAAATGTATTCTGCTGCAGAGGTGTTGTCAGACAGTGTTTGAAATTTCCAAAATTAAGGACAAACTTCCAGTTTAGCAGGGGCGTATGCCCATGATTCAAACTTGTATACATTATAAGTAGCCGGGTGAACTCAAGTCAGTACTGTACGTTTCCCTGAAAGTGACAGGCCCCGGACTGGTTGCTTGTTAGCTCTACTGGCCAAAGGCCAGAAGGGCTTATGTCGTGGCGATTCGTCCGTCGTGCGTGCGTCCGTCCGTCCATCCATCTAACAATTTCTTGTTAACACGATACAGTCTTCACTTTTGATTGTATCTCAACCAAACTTATACAGTAGTTAGATATCCATGAGAGCTCGGTTCCTTTCGAAAACCAGCTACAGATCCGCCCATGCATGACTAGATTATGGCCCTTGAAATGGTCAAAATTGCTATAAAAGAGCTTGTTAACACGTTATAGTCTTTACTTTTGATTGTATCTCAACCAAACTTATACAGTAGTTAGATATCCATGACAGCTCGGTTCCTTTCGAAAACCAGCCACAGATCCGCCCATGCATGACTGGATTATGGCCCTTGAAATGGTCAAAATTGCTATAAAAGAGCTTGTTAACACGATAGTCTTCACTTTCGATTGTATCTCAACCAAACTTATACAGTAGTTAGATGTCCATGAGAGCTCGGTTCCTTTCGAAAACCAGCCAGATCTGCCCATGCATGACTGGATTATGGCCCTTGAAATGGTCAAAATTGCTATAATAGAGCTTGTTAACACGATACAGTCTTTATTTTTGATTGTATCTCAACCAAACTTGTACAGTAGTTAGATATCCATGAGAGCTTGATTCCTTTCGATAACAAGCCAGATCCGCCCCATGCATGACTGAATTATGGCCCTTGAAATTGTCAAAATTGCTATAATAGGGCTTGTTAACATGATACAGTCCTTATTTTTGATTGTATCTCAATCAAACTTATACAGTAGTTAGATATCTATGAGAGTTTGGTTCATTTCTAAAAAACGGCCAGATCTACCCATGCATGGCTGGATTATGGCCCTTGAAATTGTCAAAATGGCTATAATAAAGCTTGTGAACACAATAGAGCTTCCATTTACTATCTGATCTTCACCAAACTTAGATGGTATTTGAATATTGATGACATATTGGTTCCTTTTGAAACAAGCCAGATCAATGCCAGTAGAGCATAGGCCCTCATGGGCCTCTTGTTTTTCTCTTCCTGTGACAGGCCCCGGACTGGTTGCTTGTTTTTCTCTTCCTGTGACAGGCCCTGGACTGGTTGCTTGTTTTTCTCTTCCACAGGCCCCGGACTGGTTGCTTGTTTTTCTCTTCCTGTGACAGGCCCCGGACTGGTTGCTTGTTTTTCTCTTCCTGTGACAGTGACAGGCCCCGGACTGGTTGCTTGTTTTTCTCTTCCTGTGACAGGCCCCGGACTGGTTGCTTGTTTTTCTCTTCCTGTGACAGGCCCCGGACTGGTTGCTTGTTTTTCTCTTCCTGTGACAGGCCCGGACTGGTTGCTTGTTTTTCTCTTCCACAGGCCCCGGACTGGTACTTGCTTGTTTTTCTCTTCCTGTGACAGGCCCCGGACTGGTTGCTTGTTTTTCTCTTCCTGTGACAGGCCCCGGACTGGTTGCTTGTTTATCTCTTCCTGTGACACTTTACCCATTCCCACTTATAGATGCAATTTGACGAATCTGCAGAAGCCCTAAACCAAATTACTAGCTTGCAGCAAGCTTGTGACAAATCTACCATAAGCTTGCACAAACTCACTGCGATCTTATTAAGCTTTCAGCCTCTAAGATTATTAAGATTGCTGGTGCAAGCAAGGAAATTAAGCTTGCGGATAGTTCTGTTTCGCAAACTTCCTGTAAGCTTAGCGCAAACATAGAATTAGTTTAGTTCGCGACAAGCTTGCAAGTTTGCAACAACAACAACAGGAAGTTGTGAACTTTCAAATTTTCATAAATGGAGCTTACCATGGGACAATACGCCGGGTTATCATGGATTGTCATCCAAAATTTCTTTTGATAGTGACTTGAAAGTAACTTTTCTTTACATGATAATGATAAATGCAGATTAAATAAACTTTAAATGAAAATTTTACTCAGAAATGACAATGTCTGCAAACGAACACTTGACAGGTAAACTTAATAATATGTTAATGACTGTTTTATAATTCAGTGATTTACAGTGAAATTATATCATGTGGAAATAGGTTAAGATAGAAAAAATAATTTATTAGTATAAATATTTCTAATTTATGTGAAAAATAATTTAAATTGAAATATGGTTTTGGCTGTAAACTGAAATCTTTGGCAATTTATCCTGTCGTTTCTATTAAACTTTTCCCACAAATAGACGCTTTCTGATATCACTGCAGTAAACTTTTGCAAACGTTATACGACAATTCTGCAGCAGACGACTTTGAACATATTTTGTCAAAAAATGGAAAATCTCTAAAATTGAATGGATGTCCTATGACTAAACGTTGAAAAGATTGTGTCAAAAAGAGAAATTGCTTGTTTTGAGCAATTTCTTCTTTTGTCACTATGTTTTCAAAAAGCCATCTGCTGCTGAGGCGTCAGAAAGCGCCTATATGAGAGAAAGGGTTAATAAATCAGATGATTAATTTCTCCTTTTCCTGCACTGTTTTCAATTGTATTCAAATCATCCTTTCATGATTTTTCCATTAGTAACACATCTTTTGTCTTGGATCTTTCCAACTAAAGAAAAAATCATACCATGTATAGGCTATTGTTGTTTTGAAATGTCTCGCCATCTTCATGAATTATGATGTAATTGTGGAGTTTTGACATCTTCCTAGATAAGAGTTTGTCTGTCTTGTCTGTGAGGCAGTACGCCAGGATATAATTCTGCCCATAACCTATTTGTAGGAGCGGATGCACATTTAATTTACAGACTGTCACATTTAACGTAATGTAAACACTTTCCTAAATTATTCTTTCTTAACGCTTTAGTTTTTACTATTTGCTGCAGCAGCCGACTTTTTAAAACATTGTGGCAAAAGGTTTAATTGCTCATTTATTTGCCTGAAATGATACACTTTTTTTTTCAAGATTTGTTCTTGTTGTTGTTTTCTAAAACATTAGAGCCTAAATTAGTACAAATATCCGTTAACTTCATTAACGGCCTTTCCCTCATTTAAACGCTTTCTGACGCCTCTGCAGCAGACGGCTATTTGAAAACATAGTGACAAAAGAAGAAATTGAACAAAACGTGCAATTTCTCCTTTTGACACAATGTTTTCCAATTTCAGTCATCCATTCAATTATGGAGATTTTCCATTTTTTGACAAAATACGTTCAAAGTCGTCTGCTGCAGAATTGTCGTATGAGGGAGAGGGTTAAACAACTATATCTAACCTTTTTGCCACATGCAGTCGCATTTTGACACACCTCCAGCAGATGATATTCGATAACATTGTAGCAAAAAGAGAAGCTTTTTATATTGTATAAATCTTTGTAATCCTTAAAGAGCTTGCATCAGGCGACATTGAAAATATCTAGGTGAAACTACGGGAAAACAATATTAATGAAATAATAATTATTGAATTGAGATAAAATATTGTGGCAGGAGGAGAAAATACTCATTATCCTTTTGCATCCCAAGTTCTTCATAAAACATCTGCCGGAGAAGCCTTGAAATGCATCTGTATTCATTTGTAAAAGGGTTAATGGGCATAGGAGGATGGTTTGGATAACCTTTTACACCTAAATATGCAATTGAATAATCTTTTTATACTGATAAATGCATTGGATAACCTTTTACACCTAAATATGCAATTGAATAACCTTTTTACATTGATAAATGCATTAGATAACCTTGTACACCTAAATATGGAATTGAATAACCTTTTACACCTAAATATGCAATTGAATAACCTTTTTACACTGATAAATCCATTGGATAACCGTTTACACCTAAATATGCAATTGAATCACCTTTTTACACTGATAAATGCATTGGATATCCTTTTACACATAAATATGCAATTGAATAAAGTTTTACACCTAAATATGCAATTCAATAACCTTTTAACACTGATAAATCCATTGGATAACCTTTTACACCTAAATATGCAATTGAATAACCTTTTTACATTGATAAATGCATTGGATACCTTTTACATCTAAATATGCAATTGAATAACCTTTTTACACTAATAAATGCATTGGATAACCTTTAACACCTAAATATGCAATTGAATAACCTTTTTACATTGATAAATGCATTGGATAACCTTTTACACCTAAATATGCAATTGAATTTCCTTTTTACACTGATAATGTATTAGATAACCTTTTAACACTAGAGAAAAATGCATAAGATAAACTTTTTAACTGATAAATGCATTAGATAACCCTTTAACACTGAACAAAAATATGCATTAGATAAACTTTTTGCACTGAAAAATACATTGGATATCCTTTTTAAACTGATAAATGAATTGGATAACCTTTTTACCCTGATAATTGCATTGGATAACCTTTTTACCCTGATAAATGCATTGGATAAGATTTTTGAACTGATAAATGCATTAGATAACATTTTGACACTGATAAATGCATAAGATCCCCTTTTTACACTGATACATACATTAGATAATCTTTTTTAACTGATACATGCATTAGATAACCTTTTAACACTGAAAACATGCATTGGATAACCTTTTTATACTGATTAGTGCATTAGAGAATCTTTTAACACTGACAAAAAGGCTCTGGATATTTCCTTTTTTACATTGAAAAAATACATTGGATAAAAAAATTACACTGATAAATGCATTGGATAACATTTTTATACTGAAAAAATGCCTTTGATAACCTTTCACACTGAAAGATGCACAGTTAACTAAATGAAGAACCTAGTTTCTTATCACAACAAAAAGGCGGGTCTATTTTGCACTATATGGCTATAGTGAAAACTTAAAAAATCTTTTCCTCCGAAAGTGTCAGACTGATTTTCAAATAATTTTGTAGAAGTGTTCCTTGGGTGACCCTCTATCAGATTCCTTCAAGCTATGTTGATTGGTCCAAAAACATGGCCACCAGGAGGCGGGGCTATTTTGCATTATATGGCTATAGTGAAAACTTAAAAAATCTTCTCCTGATAGTGTCAGGCCGTTTTTAGCTCCACTGGCTGAAAGCCAGTGGAGCTTATGTCATGGCGAATTGTCCGTTGTGCATCCGTCCGTGCGTGTGTGCGTTAACTTTGTAGCTCACCTACATGGTGCGTGCGTGCGTGCGTGCGTTAACTTTTTCCTTTAAACAACTTCTTCTCCTTAACCACTTGGCCAATTTGGTTGAAACTTCATGGGAAGCATCCTCTCAATGTCCTCTACTAAATTCCTTCAATTTTTTTTGATCCATTCGAAATTCTGGTTTCCATGGCAACCGAAAGAAAAAAATAGTGAGAACTTAAAAAATCTTCTTCTCCAAAAGTGTCTGGCCGATTTTCAAATAATTTTGTAGAAATGTTCCTTGGGTGACTCTTTATTAGATTCCTTCAAGAAATGTTGATTGGTTGAAAACCATGGCCGCCAGGGGGGCGGGGCTATTTTGCCTTATATTGCAATAGTGAAAACTTAAAAAATCTTCTTCTCCAAAAGTGTTCAGCAGATTTTCAAATAATTTTGTAGAAATGTTCATTGGGTGACCCTCTATCAGATTCCTTCAAGCCATGTTGATTGGTCGAAAAACATGGCCGCCAGAGAGCGGGGCTATTTTGCCTTATATGACCATAGTAAAAACTTAAAAAATCTTCTCCTCCGAAAGTGTTTGACTGATATTCAAATAATTTTGTAGAAATGTTCCTAGGCTTAGTCCCTCTATCAGATTCCTTCAAGCAATGTTGATTGATTGAAAAATATGGCTGCCAGGGGGTGGGGCTATTTTGCCTTATATGGCTATAGTAAAAACTTAAAATATCCTCTCCTCCGAAAGTGTCCGGCCGATTTTCAAATAATTTTGCAGAAACATTCCTTGGGTGACACTCTACAAGATTCCTTTAAGCCATGGTGGTTGGAAAAAAAAATAGCCACCAGGGGGCAGGGCTGTTTGGAGATTTTATTTTTGCCTTATGGCCATGGAGCGATACTGGCCCTCTTGGGCCTCTTGTTTTTAATCCATCCATAATCCTGGTTTCCATGGCAACCAAAAGAAAAAAATCCTTCAAGCCATGTTGATTGGTCGAAAAAGATGGCCGCCAGTGGGCAGGGCTATTTTGCCTTATATGGCTATAGTGAAAACTTAAAAAATCTTCTTCTCCCAAACTGGTTGGCAGATTTTCAAATAATTTTGTAGAAATGCTCCTTAGATGACCCTCTAATAGATGCCTTCAAGCCAAGTTGATTGGTCGGAAACTATGGCCGCCAGGGGGTGGGGCTTATATAGCTAAATTGAACACACAAAAAATCAGGTGAACGATCCAGGGCCATCATGGCCCTCTTGTTTCAAAACTTGTCTGTTGCAGATTTGTCAAATTTTGCCTGCATGTGGGAACAAGTTACAATAGATATGCATAGCTGTGAATATTGTTATCAATATATCAAAATACACTTATTTTGCCAATCTTATCAACATAATTAGATATGAACTTTAACTTTGATATTGTTAATTGCACAATCTTAATCACATTCTATCCAATGAAATACATGTTTTAATTTTCAAAGTTATAACTATATAACGATATTATATAACTATAAATATATATAAATGCAATTAATTTAAAACTATTCCTAATCCAGTTACTCCTGTAAACCATGTCTTTCGTTACTATTTTGTACATTATATTGCTTTAAACATAATTATGTTTGTTTAATGCAATAAGCAATTCTTACTTGTACTTGTATGTATAATAATTAAGTAAAAAAGGGGTTCATTCAGATTTACCATACAGAAACGTTATTGTTTGGACGGTTGTTTGCTGAATCAATCTCAGTTTTTAACCCTTTCCCTCATACAACAAATCTGCAGCAGACTTTGACCATAATTTGTCAAAAAAATAGAAAATCTCTCTATAATTGAATGACTTAATTAAAGTGGAAAACATTGTGGCAAAAGGAGAAATTGCTCATTTTGAGCAATTTCTTCTTTTGTCACTATGTTTTCAAAAAGCCGTCTGCTGTAGAGTCGTCAGAAAGCGTCTATATGAGGGAAAGGGCACACACCCTAGTGCTTGGTTTGTATATGTCAAAATTTGACAACATCTTAGATATGTTATAATCTATTATATCACAATTATACATTGGTTAATTTTGCTAGAACTCAGTTAAATACGTTACTTAACCCTTTCCAAAATAAAACAAGCTGCAGCAGAAAACATTCAAAGTAATAAACAAAAGTTTTATTATTTCCTCGTCAAACAGAGTTTGAGAGGGGATATAGTAACGGGGCTGTCCGTTTGTTCGTTTGTTTGTTTGTGCGTCCGTGCATCCGTCCATAACAACCTTGTGACTATTTTCCCATATAACAACCTTGTGACCACCCTACATTCAACATCCTTTGACCGATCTTAACCAAACTTGATTTACAGTTAGTATATGGCAAGGTCTAGAAGCCTATTGATTGTAAATGGGCAAAGGCGGGATCATTTGGCAAAGGCCAAATGCGGAGACAAGGACAAATTACACTTAGTTCTCTGGTACATAACATTAATAACAATTTAATAAAGGCAAGGACAAATAACATTAGTTTTCTGGTACATAACATTAAAATCCAGGTCATTGGCCATATTTTTAGCCATATTTTTAAATTTAATACCGAGGGGATGCATCCGCTTTGCGTTGCCCTTGTTATTGAATTGACTTGATTGTTTTGGGTTTAACGCCGTTTTTAACAATTTCTCAGTTATATCACGGCAGCCAGTTCACCTACTCATGCATTTTCCTGGTTTTCTCACACCAGTACTTCACACAACAATCTTCCCAAGCAACTGGCTGCTTTTTTCACATAGACTTAGCCCATTGTTGAATTAACTTAAAAACACTGTTTCATCATGCGCAATCTGAAATTTTGCCAAAATACTTTCATGAGTCAAAATATCTAGAGATATGTCAAAATGCATGTGCATGTAGACAAGGATTGAAGTAAACGAAAGCAAAATGGCTTTCCCATGTGTATGTTGCCAACATTGATTATACCAAAGAGTTGTCAGCAAGTGCCTTAATATCTGAGGCTGGACATTCCCAAGCGCCTGTCACCATCCTACATAATCATAATTATGTAATTATACATAAATGGTAAAATGTCCTTCCTTTATCCTTTCCGACAAACAGCACTTTTATGGCAGATGGCTTTGAAAACATCTTGGCAAACATATAGAAACTCTCTAAATATGAAATGATAAATTCTGAAAAAAATTAGAATCATCGTGGCAAAAGGAGAAAATGCTCATGATGAGTAATTTCTCCTTTTACTGCAATGTTTACAAATCTTTGTCCACATCAGATGCGTAAAAATGTTTCAAATTGAGGGAAAGGGTTAGCTCTTTTGAAGATGGAACGTCACTTCAACACATCATATTTGAAAATATTGATGCCAAAAAAATGAAATTGAGCAATTGAATTTGTCTCAATGTTAAAACACTATCCAATAATTATAACATTATTTTTAGAGATTTTTTGCCAAGATGTTTTTAAAGTCGTCTGCTGCAGATTTGTTGTATGTGGGAAAAAGGTTAACCATTTAACCCTTTCCCTCATACAACAATTCTGCAGCAGACGACTTTGAACAAATTTTGTCAAAAAATAGAAAATCGCTATAATTAAATGGATAACCAGTATGTCTAAAAGTGGAAAACATTGTGGCAAAAGAAGAAATTGCTCGTTTTGAGCAATATTTCTTCTTTTGTCACTATGTTTTCAAAAAGCCGTCTGCTGCAGAGGTGTCAGAAAGCGTCTATATGAGGGATAGGGTTAACTGATATGGTAATTATAGATTGGTTGTCACTTTGAAAACATTGTTTGGAAAAAAATGTAATATCTGAAAAAATGGAAGAATAAAATGATTATGATACAGTTTAATTTGAGAACATTGTTGGAAAAGTGGTTTGGAACAGAGTCCATCGGTAGTAATAAGTGTCTGTAGCAGGGAAGGGTTAAAAAAAGGCTATTAATTTTTATAATAACCTTTTTAGATGTTAAATTTGATAATTCTAGGACGTTTTGTGAAATGTTATGAAATTTTAATGCTCTGTAGATCTTTAGTTTTTGTGTCGTTACCCTGTAAAGCAGGAAGACAGATAGGTATAACTTCTCCTTCATCTGGTTAGAGGGTTTGACTTGGGAGCATGAGACTCAGGTATAACCCCCCGTCAGGGATATAGATAGGTATAACTTCTCCTTCATCTGGTTAGAGGGTTTGACTTGGGAGCATGAGACTCGGGTATGATCTCCTATCAGGAAGACAGATAGGTATAACTTCTCCTTCATCTGGTTAGAGGGTTTGACTTGGGAGCATGAGACTCGGGTATGATCTCCTATCAGGATGATAGATAGGTATAACTTCTCCTTCATCTGGTTAGAGGGCTTGACTTGGGAGCATGAGACTCGGGTATGATCTCCTATCAGGGAGATAGATAGGTATAACTTCTCCTTCATCTGGTAAGAGGGCTTAACTTGGAAGCACGAGTCTCGGGTATGATCCTCCGTCAGACGCAGACATGTGATATTTTCCTAAAGCCAAATAGGGAGATTTGGTATTTTTGGTAGGGAGATTGGGGTCCCAAATAGGGAGCTTTTTTCGCGGCAAGATTTTCTGCAATATACTTTTCATTTGATGCTAAAATAGACACTTTTCAACCTTTAAATTGACATTAGCTAAGGGTCATGACTGTGAACATGTTGTTTACATGCATGCATACATAATTAACGATCATCTGTTGTAACAATGTGGAGAAAAAAAATAAAAAAAAATTTTTTTTTTTTTTTTTTTTTTTTTTTTAATTTTCGGCGGGAGACTGAGCGGGAGCAGCGTTAGATGAGGCTTCAAATCGGGAGCTTCCGCCGATATCGGGAGATATCACATGTCTGGACTCAGACGTGACTTACCAAAGACTTTTAAAATGGTTACTGCTTAAACCTAATTCCCACATATAAAGAATCTGCACCAGACAATTAGGAAAACATCTTTTTAAAAATATGGTAAACCTCTATTTATGGAAGTTTAATTGTTGA
This sequence comes from Serripes groenlandicus, assembly GCA_031761405.1. Classification (NCBI taxonomy): domain Eukaryota; kingdom Metazoa; phylum Mollusca; class Bivalvia; order Cardiida; family Cardiidae; genus Serripes; species Serripes groenlandicus. The sequence continues at coordinate 55,267,760 of JASEVX010000011.1, read as the reverse complement.
ATGGAGATGAAAACATTGTGGCAAAAGGGGAAATTGCTCATCATGAGCAATTTGTTTTATTAATAGCCATAATATTTTCAAAAACTGTCTGGTGCAGCTAGATGCGTCAGAAAGTGTATGTATGAGAAAGGGTTAATGGGTTTCCTCCTTATATTGGTTATAGGGATAAAATTACTACGGATGCATCGGTGTCAGAATAAATAATGCCTCCAGAGGCCTCATTTGTCATCAAATCTTCATGAAAACAAGTCTAGTTTATGTTTGAAACTGGGTCAAATTGGGTATAAAACTAGGTCACTCTTTTAAATTGAACGCTCAAATTGCAAAATGGATGTTTTAGTAACTCGTAATTTACCAAGGTGGTCCAAGCATTCTTTTACAATTTCTTTTTTGGCAGGGGATCTCTTTTCAACGAATTACCTTGATTGGCCATCAAATTTCCCACTTATTCTCCAATATATTGATCTTCAATCTTTAAATTTAGAGAGCTTGTGACATGCAGGTGTTCAGTGTACAGGTATCATAATTCTAGCACGCCAAACTTTTGAGTCACTAATTTGAGACCATTTCGTCCAATTTTCTCACTTATTAAGCAATTTCCCGCAGGCTACGAAATTTAATGTGTTCATTGGATCGCCCCCTTCTGTTTAATGTAAGTCTATCCTGAAAACGATGACATTCGGGACTTTTTTTTTTTTTCTCTTGTGCATCAGGGATTGAGGTCTTATCTACGTTCCTGACCACATGCAAACACATTTGCAGCATACAACTTTGAAAGCATCTAGGACAAAATGTAGAAATGCTCTGTCAATGAAAGTATAATGAATGTGAATAGAATTTAACACTTTCCCTCATATAGACGCTTTCTGCAGCAGACTGCATTTTGAAAACATAGTGACAAAAGAAGAAATTGCTCAAAACAAGCAATTTCTCCTTTTGCCACAATGTTTTCCACTTTTAGTCATAGGTTATCCATTCAGTTAAAGAGATTTTCTATTTCTTGACAAAATTTGTTCAAAGTCGTCTGCTGCAGAATTTTTGTATGAGGGAAAGGTTTAAAACATAGTAAAAGTGACTAAATTTGCCTAGAGTGTCGCAGATGCTGTTACAAATATGATACTCATCTCTGCATGTCGGAAAATGATAATGAATGATATTATTTTCACCCTTACCCACATACAAATCTGCAGCAGACAACTTCAAAGACATCTTGAAAACAAATCTGGAAATCTCCATAGAAGAGAGTTAAATCATCGTAAAGATATGAAACATTGGGGCAAAAGGAGAAATTGCTTATTTTGCAAAAATTGCCCTTTTGCAAAAATGTTTTCAAAAGTCTTCTACCTCAGGGATGCATCACCTACCTCAGGGAGATGCATCAAAGTCCTAAACTCAGCTGTATGCCACATTAATTTATTCTGAAAGATATTATTGTAATATGGTTTGTTTTTATTGTATTTTCAGGAGAAAAACCTTACAGATGTCCCCTCGAGGGTTGTGATAAGGCGTTTGCTCAAATGTCAAACTTGCAGCATCATATGAGACAGCATGACAAAACGACCTTTGGGCAGAAACACTGTATGTGCCCATTCTGTGATAGAGGTTATGCCAGCGAAAAGAGTCTCAAATCTCATCTTAGTAAAGTAAGTTTCAACAAATATTCCTGTGAAAAGAAAAAAAAACATCCAAATCTTATCTCTTTCCCTCATATAGACGCTTTCTAACATATCTGCAGCTGACGACTTTTGAAAACACTCTGACAAAAGGAGTGTTTTCAACTTTATTCAATTATTATACCATTATTAAATTCTATAGAGATTTTTCACATTTTTGTCAATCATTTTTCAAAGTCGTCTGCTCACTTCTGCTGTATGTGGGAAAGGGTTATGGTAGTAAACTAAGCCTCTCCAACATACACCGAGCCCCGGTAGCTCAGTCGGTAGCGACGCAGGCTGTCAATCCAGGGGTTGTGAGTTTGAATCCCGGCTTGGCCAACTTTCTTTCCAACGATTGACAAAAGTCAATGTGACATGCGTCATTCGTCTTTCACCAATTGGCTAAGTCTATGTGGAAAAGCAGCCAGTTGCTTGGGAAGATTGTTGTGTGGAGTACTGGTGTGAGAAAACCAGGAATTATGCATGAGTAGGTGAACTGGCCGCCGTGATATAACTGAGAAATTGTTAAAAACGGCGTTAAACCCCAATCAATCAATCTCCAACATACAAAAAATCTGCAGCAGACAACTTTGAAAATATTTAGTCACAAATATGGAAAATCTCTATAAATGAAAGAACAATTATTAAAATAAGTAAACATTATGGCAAAAGGAGAAAATTCTCCTTTTGTCGAATGGTTTAAAATATTCTCTGCTGCAAAGGTGTCAGAAAGTGAAAGGCTTAAATTTTAAGAGATAAGCCACCGAAAAAAGTCTCAAATCTCATCTTAGTTTTAAGAATCTCCTTATTAATGAATGATTTTACAAAAATATGCCCTTGAAAGGAAAGGAAGATTTTGAAAATCTGAAAGTGAAAATGTTAGTTTTAAAAATATGCAGTCGAAAAAAGTCTCAAACCTCATCTAAGTAAAAGTATGTTTGAACAAAATATGAAAGCGAATATAAAATCATCTTATTTTAAGTAAATTTGGCGAAAAAATACAGTGACAAAAGTCTAAAATCTGATTTTAATGAATTAACCCTTTTCCTCATATAGATACTTTCTGATGCCTCTGCAGCAGACAGCTTTTTGAAAACATCGCAATTACAAAAGAAGAAATTGCTCAAAACAAGCAATTTTTCCTTTTGTCACCATGTTCTATTCAATTATTGTTCTTTCATTTAAAGGAATTTTCTGTGCTTTTGCCTAGACGTCTTGTGCAGATTTGTTGTATGTGGGAAAGGAATAAGTTTTTACAAATATATATATGCCGATGAAAAAAGTCTTATATAATCAAAGTCAGATTTTACAAATATTTCAGTGAAATATCATGCATTTTTGTGTCCAGCATATCACAAATACAGTATTTGTTTACTGTTGTCCAAGACAAGCACGAAATGGCCATAATAAATGTAGTCCTTAAAAAATGGCCGTCTGCAATTCTGCAGCAGATGACATTGAACATATTTTGTCAAAAAATGGAAAATCTCCATAATTGAATGGATAACCTATGACTTAAAGTGGAAAACATTGTGGCAAAAGGAGAAATTGCTCGTTTTGAGCAATTTCTTCTTTTGTCACTATAATGTTTTCAAAAAGCTGTCTGCTGCAGAGGCGTCAGAAAGCGCCTTTATGAGGGAATGGGTTAATGCATGCAAGTACATAAATAACCAAAATACAATCAATGAAAGAGTAACCTAGCGCTCTAGATAAGGGGGGGGGGGGGGGGGGGGGGGGGTTGCATGTTTTTTAAAATCCTTATTTGAACCTATAACCCTATGTTGTAGGTACTCAAAAGAATCGTCTCAGTGAGACAATTCTTTTGAGTACCCACAACATAGGGTTCACGTTAATAGTAAGAGAGAAATTGTGGGAAAAAGAGTTGGAATATTCCCCTCCTTATCTGGACCTTTGGAGTCACTAACAGAGACAGACATTGTGGAAGCACTTAGTAACCTAATGTATAGACTTTATCAACACCTATCTGTCGTCAAATGGTACAAGCACTAAGTAACCTATTCTATAGACTTTATCAATGCCTATCGCCTATCTGTCGTCAAATGGTACAACATAATTTAACCCTTTCCCAGATACAACAAATCACAGCAGACGACTTTGAAATTATCTAGACAGAAATAGGAAATATGATAGTTTAATATTGAAAAGAATTGAAAACATTGTGGCAATAAGGAGAAATTGCTCATTATGTCGTCTGCTGCATGGGCATCAGAAAGCGTCTATATGTGGTAAAGGGTTAATTAAAAAAGAAATGCATACTAGAATGATATATGAAGATGTACACCTATTAATGTTTCTGCATATTCATCAACAGTTATGACTTGTGGAAGACAGTGGTGCAGAGGTAGAGCGTCGGCCTCTCGTATCAAAGGTCCCTGGTTCGAGTCCCGTGATGAGCGGGTCCTGACTTTGGGATTTTTCCACACAAACGGCGCTGTGGTTAGCGTCGGGGATTTCGAAACTGGGTGTCCCGGGTTCGATTCCCAGTCGCGGCACTGTGGTCATGTGATAAAACCAGCCTTTCTTCATTGAGGCGAGAATAAAATGAGACTGACTTATATTTTTATTGGCATTGTGATATCTGTGATGCATTTAATTATGACATCCACCATATACGTTTTGACACCTCTTTAATTAACAGGTTTCTTTTAAATCTTTTTTCACCTGTTGATACATTTTCACAATCTGCAGCAGACAAATTTTAAAAAACATTCTGTCAATAGGCGGAATTGCTCATAACAAGCAATTTCTTCATTTGCCACAAAGTTCTCAACTTAACCCTTTCCCTCATATAGACGCTTTCTGACGCCTCTGCAGCAGACAGCTTTTTGAAAACATAGTGACAAAAGAAGAAATTGCACAAAACGTGCAATTTCTCCTTTTGCCACTATGTTTTCCACTTTTAGTCATAGGTTATCCATTCAATTATGGGGACTTTCTATGTTTTGACAAAATACATTCAAAGTCGTCTGCTGCAGAATTGTCGTATGAGGGAAAGGGTTAATTCAATAATTAAACTTTCTATATCTTTGCCAAGATATGTTCAAATTCATCTGTTGCAGATTTGCTGTATGTTGAAATAAAACATTTAGGGACATTACCCTTTCCTTATACAGATGAATTCAATGTCCTTGCAGCAGATAGGTTTTTAAAAACATTGTGTAAAACAGAATTTGCTCATAATGAACAAATTCTCCTTTTGTCACAATGTTCTTAACTTATTTATGATCCATCTCCAAATCCATCAATCCTTCCGTATACCTCTTTTCCGTCCCTCCTTCCGTCTGTATACCCCCTTTCTGTCCCTCCATCTGTCCGTGTTCCACCTTTCCATCCAACAAGTTCTGTATACCCCCTTTCTGTCCCTCCATCCTTCTGTGTTCCACCTTTCCATCCAACAAGTTCTATATACCCCCTTTCTTTCCCTCCATCCTTCCATGTACCACCTTTCCAACCATCGAGTTCTGTATACCCCCTTTCTGTCCCTCCATCCTTCTGTGTTCCACCTTTCCATCCATCAAATTCTGTATACCCAATTTCTGTCCCTCTGTCCTTTCGTGTTCCAACTTTCCATCCATCAAGTTCTGTATACCCAATTTCTGTCCCTCTGTCCTTCTGTGTTTCACCTTTCCATCCAACAAGTTCTGTATACCCCCTTTCTGTCCCTCCATCCTTCTGTGTTCCACCTTTCCATCCAACAAGTTCTGTATACCCCCTTTCTTTCCCTCCATCCTTCCATGTACCACCTTTCCAACCATCGAGTTCTGTATACCCCCTTTCTGTCCCTCCATCCTTCTGTGTTCCACCTTTCCATCCATCAAATTCTGTATACCCAATTTCTGTCCCTCTGTCCTTTCGTGTTCCAACTTTCCATCCATCAAGTTCTGTATACCCAATTTCTGTCTCTCTGTCCTTCTGTGTTTCACCTTTTCATTCATCAAGTTCTGTATACCCCCTTTCTGTCCCTCCGTCCTTCCTTTTACCACCTTTCCATCCATCAAGTTCTGTATGCCCCCTTTCTGTCCCTCCGTCTTCCAATTGTACCACCTTTCCATCCATCAAGTTCTGTATGACTCCTTTCTGTCCCTCCCTCCATCCGTGTTCCACCTATCCATCCATCAAGTTCTGTATACCCCTTTCTGTTCCTCCGTCCTTCTGTGTACCAACTTTCCAACCATCGAGTTCTGTACACCCTCTTTCTGTCCCTCCATCCGTCCATGTTCCACCTTTCTATCCATCCAGTTCTGTATACCGCCTTTCTGTGCCTCTGTCATTCTGTGTTCAACCTTTCCATTTATCAAGTTCTGTATACCCCCCTTTCTTTCCCTCCATCCTTCCATGTACCACGTTTCCAACCATCAAATTCTGTATACCCCTTTTCTGTGCCTCTGTCCTTCTGTGTTCCACCTTTGCATCCATCAAGTTCTGTATACCCCCTTTCTGTCCCTCCATCCTTCCATGTACCACCTTTCAAACCATCGAGTTATGTTTATATCTCCTTTCTGTCCCTCCATCTGTCCATGTTCCACCTTTCTATCCATCAAGTTCTGTATACCCCCTTTCTGTCCCTCCGTCCTTCCATGTACCAACTTTCCATCCATCAAGTTCTGTATGCCCCCTTTCTGTCCCTCCATCCATCCATGTTCCACCTTTTCATCCATCAAGTTCTGTATACCCCCTTTCTGTCCCTCCGTCCTTCCATGTACCAACTTTCCATCATCAAGTTCTGTATGCCCCCTTTCTGTCCCTCAGTCCTTCCGTGTACCACCTTTACATCCATCCGTCAAATTCTATGTGCCTCCTTTCCATCCATCCATCAAGTTCTATGTACCGCCTTTCCATCCATCTGTCAAATTCCGTGTACTGCCTTTCCAACCATCCATCAAGTTCTGTATAGCCCCTTTCCATCCATCTGTCAAATTCCATATACCACCTTTCCATATATCCGTCAAGTCCTGTATACTGCCTTTCCGTCCCTCCATCATTCTGTGTACCACCTTTCCATCCATCCGTCAAGTTCTGTTTACCACCTTTCCATCCGTCCATCAAGTTCTGTATACCACATATCCATCTATCCTTCAAATTCTGTATACCAACTTTCTGTACCTCCATCCTTCTGTGTACCACCTTTCCATCCATCTGTCAAGTTCTGTATACCCTTTCCATTCATCTGTCAAATTCCATATACCACCTTTCCATCTATCTGTCAAGTCCTGTATACCACCTTTCCGTCCCTTCATCATTCTGTGTACCACCTTTCCATCCATCTGTCAAATTCCATATACCACCTTTCCATCTACCTGTCAAGTCCTGTATACCACCTTTCCATCCATCCATCTTCTGTATACCACATTTCCATCCTTCTGTGTACCACCTTTCCATCCATCTGTCAAGTTCTGTATACCACCTTTCCATCTATCCATCAACTGCTCTATACTGCCCTTCCAACCCACCTTCCTTACATGTACCACTTTTCCATCCATCCATCAAGTTCCGTATTCCGCCTGTCTAAGGTTATGGTTTGGCAGATTTGATTAAAACTTATATGAAATATGTTAACCGACCATAGGGAAATGTCCATTATACTTTCATTTATAAAGAAGCATATTTTTGCCAATATGTTTTTAAGGCTGCCTGCTGTAGATTTGCTGTATAAGGGAAAGGGTTAATGACAAGCAACTTCACCTTTTGACAAAATGTTTTCAACTCAATTCAATAAGTTATGGCTTCATTTGGGAGATTTTCCACTTTATTATTGAGATGTTTGCAAAGTCGTCTGCTGCAGATTTGCTCTATATGGGAAAGGGTTAAAGCAACAATGAATGGGGCTACACTTCTTGTTTTGTGTAAAAGCATGCATTAATGTCTATATGGGATATATAGGTGGACAGGAGAGACTCTGCTGAGACTGTGCTATTCACAGACTCTCCCGAGTCATCAATGTACGTATATGCTTTAACCCTTTCCCTCATATGACAATACTGCAGCAGACGACTTTGAACGTGTTTTGTCAGATGGATAACCTATGACTAAAAGTGGAAAACATTGTGACAAAAGGAGAAATTGCACGTTCTGTGCAATTTCTTCTTTTGTCACTATGTTTTCAAAACGCCGTCTGCTTTAACCCTTTCCCTCATACGACAATTCTGCAGCAGACGACTGAACATATTTTGTCAAAAAATAGAAAATCTCTATAATTGAATGGAAAACATTGTTGCAAAAGGAGAAATTGCTCGTTTTGAGCAATTTCTTCTTTTGTCGCTATGTTTTCAAAAAGCTGTCGTAACTGCAGAGGCATCAGAAAGCGTCTATATATATATATATATATATATATATGAGGGAAAGTGTTAACCGCCCACTTTCCTACATACAAAAAAAATCTGAGGCAGATCACTTTAACAACACTAGTAAATAATCATTCTCAACAGCCAGGCTATTGTGCATACAATATAAATATGAATAGCCTGGGTTCTGAGGATGGTAAAAGATATGGAATAAATATACGAATGTAAAATTACTGAAAAAAAAGTATAAAAACATTTTGGTCTAAGAAGAAAATGCTTGTTTTAAGCAATTTCACATTGATTTCAAAAGTCATTCTGCTGAAGAGGTGTCAGAATGCTACTGTATGTGGGAAAGGTTTAAGACCCCCAAATCACAAGGTATGGCTCACATACACATAAATATGTATGATTGTGCATGAACCTAACTGTTAAATGATCTCGCATAACAACTGAGCATGATAGAAAGCATTTTGTAATGAAATTTTTACGGCATGTTGCACAAACGAGATCTTTGCATTGATTTTCCGAAAAAGGAAATGAAAGTTTAATGGCTAAGCACAGAATATAGGCATGACGTAAATATTCCACATGTCTCGCTGCAATAAGTGAACGGAACATGCATTTTACCCATCATCTGTAGGCAGACTGCATCATCTGCTGCATGCTCACGACATGAGAAACTTTTCCAATTTCAACCATTTACCTGATGTGATATTTTCACCCTTTCCTAAAAAGTATTCGCTTTCAGAGAAAGAGTGATTGATTAACCCTTTCCCACATACAATAAATCTAACTTTGAAATTATCACGTTCTACTAAAGAAAATCTCTATAAATGATAGTATGATTGTTGAATACAGTTGAAATCATTGTGGCAAATGGAGAAATTGCCCATTTTGATGAGCAATTTCTCCTTTTGCAACAATGATTTCAAAAGCCGTCTGCTGCAGAGGTGTCAGAAAGCGTCTATATGTAGGAAAGGATTAAAGGTCTAAAAAATTGAAATATTATCATTTCTGAATATAGACGATGCATTTTGAAACACACTCATTATGCAGCAAACAACTTTTGAAAAAAATTGTGGCAAATGAAGAAATAGCTCATGATGAGGAATTTCTCCTTTTGACACAATGTTTTCCACTTTGAGTCATAGGTTATCCATTCAATTATATAGATTTTCTATTTTTTTACAAAATAATTATGTTCAAAGTCGTCTGCTGCAGAATTGTCGTATGAGGGAAAGGTTAAAGAAGATATTCAATATTTTGCCTTGATGTTGTCAATTTGTTGACTGCTGCAGATTTGTAGTATGTGGGAAAGGGTAATCAGATTTTTGCCTTTAAATTAAAGCACCTTAGGAAAAAGTTGTACACTTCCAGAAAATTAAAAGGCTTTTTTATATTACAGAGATGAAACCATTTTGGGGAAAAAGTGCTTGCTTTCTCCTTTTTCAATAATTTCAAAATGTGTCTACTGTAAAAGGTACCCAATACGAATGTCGATGTCAACCATCTGTATCTTGGAAAATGTTTTTGGAAAAAGGTCAAGGTCGTTGGTACTTAGTGCAAATTTGTCTCCAGAATCTAATTCCGTTGGTCAAATGTTGTGCTTGGATAGGAAAAGTATTGTACCGTATCAGAGTTATAAAAACTCTCAGATTATTTATGCATCATTTTGCTGTATACTGCTGCAGTTTCGTTCTCAAGTTTTCTCCTAAATATTTTTTTTATTATCGATCTCAAGGAGAAATTTCTATGGAATGCTAGCATTTTTTTTTTATCCATTTTACCTAGTGAACAAATTGTATGCATGCAGTTTGAACAAAAAATAAGAAACCCCAGATGCTTTATCCCTGTACTGTAACCCTTTTCCATGTAATTCAAATCAACAGCAGATATTACTTTAACCCTTTCCCTCCTATAGACCCTTTCTGACGCCTTTGCAGCAGACAGCTTGTTGAAAACATAGTGACAAAAGGAGAAATTGCTCGTGTTGAGCAATTTCTCCTTTTGCCACAATGTTTTCTACTTTTAGTCATAGGTTAGCCATTCAATTATAGAGATTTTCTATTTTTTGACAAAATATGTTCAAAGTTGTCTGCTGCAGAATTGTCGTATGAGGGAAAGGGTTAAAAAAAATCTAGGCAAAAATGTCTATAAATGAAAGTAATATGGAAAAGGCACAGCCACAAAACGAGCACAGAACGGAATTCAACAAGATATTACATATTAATATTCAACAGAACAAAACATATTTAAAACATAACCTTCCATTACTCTTAAATTATGAGCAATTTCTCCTTTTTCCATTATGTTTCAAAAGTTATCTGTCGCATTTGCATCAAAATGCATATTCAGAAATTATGATTCTTGAATTTTTTAGACCATTCATCAACTCAATCCCTTGAACAGACAACTTTTAACACCTCTGAAGAATCTTTTTTGGCTAAATGGAATGATTTCTCACATTGATATAGACATGCATCTTATGATCTTTTCTGAAGCCTCTACAGCAGATGGCTTTTCAAAACATGAAAACAAAAGGAGAATCTGTTCAAAACAAGCAATTTCTTCTTTTGTCACAACGTGCTCATGGTGAGCTTTTCTGGTGGCCTGTTGTTCATCTTCAGTCGTCTATTTGTATAGTCATCTTGTTTCGTCAGATGTGTGGGCGTCTGGTTCTTTAAATGACATCTCTTCCTTATAAAAAGGCTGTTTGAATTTTGACTATACTAGGTAGGTGTTATCCTTGGGTGGTCCTCTTTCAAAGTTCTCAAAGAAATAAGTTCCAAGCCGAACTCTAATAGCCATTGCAAACGATTTGTTTGTTTTGTTTGTTTGTTTGGAGTTTAACGCCGCTTTCAACAGCTTTGGTCATATCACGGCGGTCAGTGCACCTACCCATGTTTTCCTGGCTTTCCCACACCAGTACTTACACAACATTCTTTCGAAGCCACTGACTACTTTCTCACATAGATCAGAGGTGAGAGGCAATGGAAAACTTCGCCCGAAAGAATGTCGCCGCAACCGGGTATCGAACCATTGCAAACGAAAGGAAAACTTAAAAAAACCTTTGAAAATCTTCTTGACTGAAACGGAAAGGTTGCTAGAGCTTAGATCTTAAATTTTGGTGTGAAGCATTGTCTAGTGGTCCTCGACCAAGATTGTTCAAATTATGCTCCTGGGGAAAAATTAGCCCCACCCCAGGGGGCACCTGATTTACATAGAGATATATAGGGAAGCTTTTAAAATCTTCTTATCTCAAACTTAAATGTCTAGAGCTTAGATATTTGGTGGCTATCATTGTCTTGTGATCTTCTACTAAGACTGTTCAAATTATGCCTTTGGGGTCAAAATTGGCCTGTTTTACATATAGATACATAGGGAATAACTTTGAAAATCTTGTTGTCGGAAACAGAAAGGCCTAGAGCTTAGATATTTGGTGTGTAGCATTTTCTTGTGGTCCTCTACCAAGATTCTTTACTTTATGACCCTTGGTTCTAAAGTGGCACAGCATCGTAGGTCACCTGTTTTACATTGTGATATATAGAGAAAAACTTGTTCAAGCTGGTCAGTTGTTAAAAAAGCAACACATTACCATAAACCGCTGGGTTAGTTTTCAATATTTTCATATACTGGAACTTTTTAAAATCTTCTTGAACAAAATGGACTCATTTGGCGGAGCATAAGAATAACCATCTATGTACTCCCAGCAGGAGGTCAGAGTCCCCCAATGACAGCTAACAAAATATTTAGTGTGATTTGACTCGAGAAAGATGCAAGAATATGATATTCCTTTTAAGTATTCATCATCATCTTCATAATTGTCATTGTTTGCTCACCGTCATTTCTCACTCCGGTCCTTATTGACCTCTTTGTGTTGCAGTGCCATAAAACCCAACTCATTCATTCTCTAACAAAATGAAAGGTAGAAAACTTTCATTAAAATGGATGAGCAATTAAGTGCCATCTTGGCTCCATTGTTTCATTAATTATACCTTCATTTTTGCCTATATGTTTTCAAAGATGCGTCTGCTGCAGATTTGTTGTAGGAGGGAAACTTTAAACTAACCTTTAAAAGGCATTTGGTCCACTGTTTATATGATATGATATTTTTACATTGTCTTCTTTGGAAATGCCTGAAGAAACTATTTGTGACATCAGGGAAATTGGATATTTATACCCCCTTCGAAGAAGAGGGGGTATATAGGAGTCAATGTGTTGGGTTGTCTGTCTGTCGGTCGGAAGCCATATTTTGTCCGGCCTATTTCTTACAAACCACTTGGTGGAATTCATTGTAAAATTTTACATGAAACTTCTATACCAAGAGATGTGCGTATCCTAAAGGGGTTATAATTGCATGTTCTTTTACAGAGTTATGGCCCTTTTACTTATTAAGTTATAATGTAGGTCAAGGTGTTGTTTAGGGGGTATTTATCATCTTCAGTGATAGTTCTAGTTTTGCTAGCTTATGTAATAGATCTGTTAACATTCGCGGAAAAGGAAAAATGTCTCAAAATAATCTATTTTTTATATTCCCTGTGCATAAAGTGCTCAAGGTTTAGCTATTGAGATCACATTTTGCTTTGTTAACACTCTACAGGCAAATTTTACATCCAATCTTTATGAAAATTTATCAGAACATACATCTCCATCTAATCCTTGCCAATTTCGAAATTACCTCATGCGATCTCAAAGACTATGTGACAAGGTCAAATTGAAGGAAAATCTTGTTAACACTCTTGAGGCTGCATTTTTACCTCACCTAAGCACAAAGTGCGAGGTGAGCTTTTGTGATCACTCACCGTCCGTCGTCGTCGTCATGCGTCATCTGTACATCCGTCTGTTGACAATTTCCTACAAATGACTTCTCCTACTAAGCCAATAGACTGATTTCAAAATAACATCACAGGAATGTTCCTTAGGTGGTCCTCTTTTAAAGTTGTTCAAAGAATTTAATTCCAAGTAGAACTGGTTGCTGTGGCATCAGAAAAGGGGAAAGTTGCCAAAACTTTAAAAATCTTCTTTTCCAAAAGTACTAGCTTGATTTGATTTTTTTTTGCACAAAACGTTCTTTGGGGCACCCTCTACCAAGATTGTTTAAATTTATCTGATCCGTTGAAAAACATGGCGCTAGGGGGCAGAGCTTGTTTTTCTTATATGTGCAATGTAAAATCTTTAAAAATCTTCTTGTCAAAAAGTACTGGCCCGATTTAAAGATAATTTGGCACAAATGTTCCTTGGGGGACCTTCTACCAAAATTGTTCAAATTAATCTGATCCATTGAAAAACATGGCTGCCATGGATGGGGCTTGTTTTCCTTATATGTGCATTGTAAAATCTTTAAAATTCTTCTTGGCAAAAAGTAGTGGCCCGATTTAAAGATAATTTGGCACAAATGTTCCTTGGGGGACATTCTACCATGATTGTTCAAATGAATCCGATCCATTGAAAAACATGGCCGCCAGGGGCGGGGCTTGTTTTGCTTATATGTTCATTGTAAAATCTTTAAAAATCTTCTAGTCCAAAAGCACCTGCCTTATTTAATGATAAAAATGATTAGGCAAAAATGTTTCTTGGGTGACCTTCTACCAAGGTTGTTCAAATAAATATGAACCGTTGAAAAACATGGCCACCAGGGGGTGCTTGTTTTCCTTATATGTATAGAGTAAAAACTTTGAAAACTATTAATCAGGTGAGCGATATCTTTAGCTTGATGAAACCTTGTCAGAATAATTGTCTTTATGATATCTAGGCCAAGTTCAAATATAGGTTATGTCAAATTATAAACTTGGTCACTAAGTCAAATTGAAGGAAAATCATGATAACAATCTAGAGACCGCATGTTTTGCTCCAGCAGCTTAAAACTGTGTCATGTCAGTTTAAAAACTAGGTCACATTAGGTCAAATTGAAGGAAAATCATGTCAACTTATCTTAAGCATATTGAATTTTTATGTCAAAAATACATTACCAGTCATTTAATACCTGATATATAATCTCTACACCCTTAATTCATCCAGAAAAAGAACTCGCCTTGCGTATTCCTCACGTATATGTGATATACACGGTTGCCCGTAAGAGCGGGAAAGCACGTGATATCTTGCGACTTTCATTTCTGGATCCACCAGCTAGACAGCTAAGAATTTACACATTATTTTCTAATTATTCTTTTCTTGGCTTTTTAAGGCCTATTGCCTTATTTAGTTGTTCATTCAGTTATGTAACTGCATTAACAGATATTCAACTGCATTTAAATGTTTAAATTATTGTTGTAATTGCTTGTTTTTGTAGGCGACAGCTAGCTGAAAAGCACGAGGTGGTTACCCCACCCATTATTTTCAGTTAATGTCTTCGGGTGCGGAACGTAATTGAGTTCAAGACTTAAGTTAAACGATGAGTTTCCAATCCCGTTATAGATTATACTTATGATGTTGTTGTATTTACATGTAATTATAACATAGACAAAAATTTATAAATTTTGTTTATAGATTATATACGTTCCGGGTTGTCACTCGGGTAGAAAAATAAAAAGTAGAAAAAAAATTGAGAAATTTTTTTTTTGGTGTTATTTTGTGTTCTTTTCGTATATATTTGTATCATAAATATGTCACAAAAAGGTGATCGGAGGCGTGGCTCGTGTGGTCATGCTGTGGACACATGGGACACGCATCCGGACTGTGTGTATTGCTCTAAATGCACACAACTGTCACCATGCGAGTACTGCTCTTCGTGGTCGGTTTCTACGTGGAAACTGGTCAAGAAGGGTAAGACTAGCAGAAGCAGAAAGGGTAAGAGCGCCCCTAAAAAGGTTTCTCTAGTATCCTCGAGTGAAGCGGAGTTCGAGGGGTTTTCTCAATCGGACTCCGCGACTGTGTTAAGTGGCTTAAAGGTTAAGGCTGTACCTACTCCACTTAACACAAACGCACCTCCAAGTCTAGCTAGAGACAAGGAGGAGCGTGTTAAGGTAGCTTTGGATGCGCGTTGTTCGGTCGGGGAACTAAAGCCTTCGGGCCTGATACCGTACCGAAACAAGGTAGAGAGTGCTCAAGTGCTGGAGTCATCTTTCCTTGAACCGCATTATCTGTCGCCTGGTGTTGGGGCTCAACCAACACCACACCCTGAGCTACAGCAGTCTTCGGACTGCTGCAGGGTGCCGGATCACGATGTCTGCGGACAGAGTTTTCCGGAGACTCTTGGTAGAACAGCTTCACAACTGCCTATCACTAGTCAACCGGGTTTTGCTGGAGCTGGAAAGCAAGACCCAAATGCCGTGGCGCGACAGGTCCCCGGGCAACCGGGGCGTCATCTAGCGATGACGCGACCTGTCACCGGTCAGACGACCGGGCCAGTCAGTCAATTTGCCATGGCTAGACAAGGTAGTCATTCACTTAGCGGTGAAATGACAGGGCTGCAGTCGAATAGCTACGACGCGGCCAGGCAGACGGTCACTCATTTAAATATGACGCGACCAGGCAGACACTCATTTTACGATGAAGTGGCTAGCCAATCAGTCAAGCATGTAGCCATGTCTAGACAAGGTGTGGATCAATCATTTAATTATGATACGACCAACCTACCGGTCACGCAGGTGAACATGACGCGGCAGGGAGATAGTCAGTCATTTGGTAATGACGGGGCTAGACTACCTGTCGGTTATGAAAACATCTCACGACCAGACAGTCGCTCATTTGTTAATGACGCAACTAGTCAGCCAATTGCTTATGCAAACATGGCGCGTCCAGGCACGAGCTCTGTACTGAGTGACCGGATTGATACAAATTATCATTCCATAGCGGGTCAACAACAGAGTGGGTGCACGAATAATCAGAGTATAGGTTACGGACCGACCTCTATTATTCACCCGTCTGGCTCCGGGTATGGGAACTCTTGTGCAGAGAGATCTTTTCAATCCCCAAAGGGAACTGTGTACATCGTTAAAGATAACACTTTTCCCCAATACCTTCCACCGGTCCATTCAATGGAACCGGTCGGAAATAGACGGGAGTTCCAAGCCTACCGAGAGCATCAAAACCCAACGTATTTTGGGATGTCGAGGCATTCGGAGGGACATCTATTTAATAGACAGTCCTTGGAAAGGCAACCCCTGGAACAGAATACGTTAGCGCATTCTGATAAAGGGAGGGCTAAACCGTCCCATACGGTTAGTTATGCCCAGACAGTTGATCGAACACGACCGCTCTCGGCTGCGGAGAGAGGGTCCGTTCCGTTTGATCTCCAACAGAACATGGTTTCTTCGGAAAGTTCCATGTCTGAGTCCGACGTTGATCAACCGGTTGCAAGACCAGTTAGACGACGTCGAAATCGGATTCAGAGGACTAGGTACTCCCCCAGCTCTTCGTGTAACGAAGATGAGGGAAGCCAGTCAGCTGCAGATATTGAGCCGACTGAAGAGCGTTGGTCTCTTCAACAGGCCATTAGCGAAGTATTTCGGGTAGTACCGGATACTTTGTGCCCAAAGGTTGACGCTCCCCCTCGTCGGAAAAACCTTTCTAGCTTAGAGGAACTTAATACGGAGATCACTACTCCGTCACAGTTACTACCTCAAGCTAACAATTTGGGCAGAATGGTGGAACAGCTTCAGTCAACCAGGTCTCTTGACTCAGTGGCTGCAGGCTGGTTCGTCCCAGGATCCATCTCGAAAGAATGGGTCTCTCCTAAGACGTATGTCACGTCTAAGGAGTTCTTCCCGGTCAAGGTACCATCCTTGGACGGGGAAGCAGCTACACTTGGACTAGCTACGCCCGCCCATGTTTTAGTGAGTTCTAAATCATTAGAGAGGTGGGAGGCCAGAGCACGGCTAGGA
This sequence comes from Serripes groenlandicus, assembly GCA_031761405.1. Taxonomy (NCBI): domain Eukaryota; kingdom Metazoa; phylum Mollusca; class Bivalvia; order Cardiida; family Cardiidae; genus Serripes; species Serripes groenlandicus. Next base: position 55,250,981 of record JASEVX010000011.1, on the reverse strand, counting down.
GTAATGGTGGCATCTCACGATGACCACTTCGCGGTGGCTCTGTCCCTCTTAATGAAAGAGGAAAATGTCTCTAGCAAAGGCGCTAGTAGAATTTTAGAGGCCTTGGATACGGGCAACAGGCATCTGATGGCTCTGCAGTTGCAGAATGCCACAGAGTTAATGTCCACGAGGAGGGATGCAGTTTTGCATGCCCCTTCCTCATTGCTACAAATTAGCAAGGACCGCCTGAGAGCCGCGCCCTTGGACTCCAAATTACTCCTGGGTGGAAGAGTAGCTGCGGTGACTGTGTCTGATGCGTCAGAACAGTCCAGACGCCTTTCGGCGAGCGCAGTTAGTGCTTTTGCTCAAGGTCAAAAACGCTCGGCAACGTCGACGTTTAAGAGCAAGCCTAAGAAGCCTGTTCAGGCAAAGAAGCATAAACGGGATCCTAAGGCGTTTGTGCCTAGGCAATCCACTTCCACGGGTACTAAGTCGGCTAAACCGAAGGCTCCTTTTAAAACAGGGTCTAAGAATCGGCAGCCTTCGAAGTACAGCGCAGCCCCTAGGCCGCAGCCCTAGGGATACGCACCTCTCTATGGTTATCCCAAGGCCGGAGATTGCAGTCGGGGGCCACCTGTCAGGGTTTATAGAGGAATGGGAAAGTATCACAGAGGATCGTTGGATCTTATCTGTGATACAGGAAGGTTATCTAATTCCCTTCCTTTCTCCTCCTCCACTGACAAGCGTGCCTATCGACATGTCGTCAAGGCATCCGGCCATGTCAGAAGTGATATCATCACTTCTGAAAAAGAACGCCATAGAGAGGGTTCTCAACCCCAATTCTCGGGGTTTCTACAGCCGTCTTTTCCTCGTTCCGAAGAAAGACGGACGGTGGAGGCCGGTAATAGATTTGTCAGCGTTAAATCTATTGATACCGGTCGAGAAGTTCAAAATGGAATCGACCCGCTCCATCCGAATAGCTATTCGGGAAGGCGACTGGGCGGTCTCGCTGGACCTCACAGACGCCTATTACCACATTCCGATCGCTTCCTCATCGAGGAAGTACCTTCGTTTTGTGGTAAATGGGGAAGTTTACCAATTCAGGGCACTTCCCTTCGGCCTCAAGTCCGCTCCTCGAGTCTTTACGAAGATAATCAATGCTGTGGGAGCCTTTCTTCGCATGAAAGGACCCCAGCTTCTTCAGTACTTCGACGATTGGCTACTCCACAGAACAGATCGTTTACTTCTCATTTACGATCTGTCTCTAGCCTGGCGGACCATTCTGCGTTTGGGTCTAATACCCAACACGCAGAAGTCGGAATTAGTTCCGTCAAGGAGGTTCACGTTCGTGGGTATGACGTTTCTCACCGACTTAGCGGTAATTCGAGTACCTACGGACAGAGTCGATTCTCTTATCCGGAAGATCGAGCTCACACTGGAGCGGACTACGGTAACAGCCCGCTCCATGCTGTCACTTCTGGGTTCCCTGAGTGCAGCAGCCGACCTAGTCAGTCTAGGCAGGCTTCACATGCGACCCCTTCAGTATCTTTTTCTGTCCCGGTGGCGTCCATCGGTGGACTCACTGGAACAGGAGATAGCACTGACGGATTTCTTCAAGTCACACCTTCGGTGGTGGCTGGATCCGTTAATCTATCCACAAGGGGTGCCCTTGCTCACACCACCTCCGGATCTGTACCTCTTTACAGATGCCAGTGCTGCGGGTTGGGGAGCTCATTTAGAGCCACAGGTCTTTACAGCCCAGGGCATGTGGACAGCGGAGGAACGTTGTTTGCACATAAACAACTTAGAGTTGAAGGCAGTCCTGCTAGCCCTCAATCAGTTCTCTGCCTCCGTTGCGAACAGAACTGTTTTATTGTCGACGGACAATACTACTGTTGTGTCCTACATTCGCAGGCAAGGAGGAACGCACTCCCATCTTCTCTTTCTAGAGACTTGGAAGTTACTCCTTTGGTGCCAGGCGACGTCACTAGTACTGGTAGTGAAACACGTCCCCGGCCGTTTGAATGTCTTAGCAGACAGTCTGTCCCGCCAAAACAAAATTCTTCCGGCGGAGTGGACATTGAACCAGAGTGTAGTAAACTCGGTGTTCATGCGGATCGGGACACCCCTGGTGGATCTTTTCGCCACCAGAGTCAATCATCGGCTACCACTCTATGTGTCACCGATGTACGATCCTGCAGCGTGGGCAGTGGACGCACTGACCCTCGATTGGAACCGCCTGTTCGGGTACGCGTTTCCCCCGTTCATTCTAGTTCCAATCGTGCTTCAAAAGGTTCTTTGCTGTCAGGAGTGCAGAATACTTTTGATAGCACCGTTTTGGCCCCAGAGGTCGTGGTTCAACGACCTCCTGGCCTGCCTCTCGGCAGATCCAATACGTCTTCCGCTTCGAGAAGACGTACTGTTTCAGCAACCAGGTCGGCGTCTTCATCCCAACCTGGCAATGCTACATCTTCACGCTTGGACATTATCAAGCGTGCTATCCGAGAGAGAAGCTTTTCTCAGAAAGTTGCCTCTCGCATCGCAGAGTCGAGAAGACGATCCACTAGAATCGTCTATGATTCCAAGTGGAAAATCTTCTCAGATTGGTGTGGTGCAAGGTCGGTCAATCCGGAGTGTCCCTCTGTAACTCGAATTGCCGATTTCCTTCTTTTTCTTTTTGAAGAAAAACACCTAGCAGTTAGTACGGTAAAAGGTTACCGATCTATGTTATCGAATACGCTTAAGTTCAAAGGGGGAGAGAGCATTGGTTCTAATCCATTTCTCTCTGAACTTATGCGATCTTTCGAATTAGAGAAACCCGTTTTTAGGAGTTTAACTCCAAAATGGGATTTGTCTTGTGTCCTGTGGTCACTTACAAGAGCGCCTTACGAGCCTCTTGAATCGACGTCTTTGAAGTTATTGACTTATAAAACCGTCTTTCTGTTAGCTTTCGCTACAGCTCGCCGTAGGAACGAATTGCATGCTCTTTCTGTAGAGACGGGGCACATCAGATTCAATGAGTCTGATGGCTCTTTTACTCTACTGTGTTAACCAGGGTTCCTGGCTAAGAATCAATTACCGTCGGTAATTCCGGAGCCAATTACAGTTCCTAGTCTATCTGCGAGCTGTGGGCCTTCGGATACCGACAGATCCCTTTGTCCTGTCAGAGCTCTTAAGTTCTATCTTAAGAGAGTTGAGGGGAATAGGGGTCGGAGAAAGAGGCTATTTCTCCCTCTCATAGGTCGTAACGATATATCGGCAGCATCTATTTCTCGCTGGATATCTAATACGATCAAGTTAGCGTACATAGGTTTATCGAGTCGAGATCTTTCCTTTCTGCGGATTCGGCCGCATGAAGTAAGAGCACTGTCCACTAGTTGGGCTTTCTCGAACAATATTCCCCTTGAAGAGATTCTTTCGCGCGGCAACTTGGAAAACTCAGTCGACCTTTTCTTCGTTTTACTTACGTTCCATGTCTGGTCAGACAGAAAACTTGTACTCTCTGGGCCCCTTGGTGGCGTCTCAGCGAGTTGTCCGCTAAATATTACACCCAACATAACTTTGAAGTAAACACTGATTGTTCGTCATCAATCCAATCTTTTACTTCCGCTGTTGGGTTCAAGTACTTTGTAAATGAAATTAGAAAATAATACTACTACAAGGTGCTGCTACCTGGAAAGACAGTAAGTATTGGTCGAACCTCCCGTCCGATGCTTCAAAGTCATCAGGTATTAAATGACTGGTAATGTATTTTTGACATAAAAATGAAGTTTTTCAAGTAAAACATATTTTTATTAGAAAATACTTACCAGTCATTTATAGAGTCCCGCCTCCCATCCCCGCGTCGTCACCCAACACTTAATGTTGAAATAAAAGTGGCAAGATATCACGTGCTTTCCCGCTCTTACGGGCAACCGTGTATATCACATATACGTGAGGAATACGCAAGGCGAGTTCTTTTTCTGGATGAATTAAGGGTGTAGAGATTATATATCAGGTATTAAATGACTGGTAAGTATTTTCTAATAAAAATATGTTTTACTTGAAAAACTTCATTTTTGTCATTGATGATATATAGGCCAAGTTGGAATTTGGGTCATGTCAGGTAAAAACTAGGTCACTAGACCAAATTGAAGATAAATCTTGTAAACACTCTGATGACCATATTTTTAATTTGAGCATGTCGAAACTTTGTCAGAATGTTTGTCTTGATTATATCTAGGCTAAGTTTGAATATATATATATGTATATGTCATGTCCGGTCAAAAACTAGCTCACTTGGCCAAATTTGATAAAAATATTGTTAACAGTCTAGAGACTGCATTATTTGCTTCAGCAGCTTGAAACCTTGTCAGATTGTTTGTCTTGGTGATATCTAGGCTAAGTTAGAATTATGGGTCATGTTGGATCAAAATCTAGGTCAATTGATCACAATTTGAAAAGAAATTTGTTAACCCTTTCCCTCATAAAGACGCTTTCTGACGCCTCTGCAGCAGACGGCTTTTTGAAAACATAGTGACAAAAGAAGAAATTGCACAAAATGTGCAATTTCTCCTTTTGCCGCAATGTTTTCCACTTTTTGTCATAGGTTATCCATTCAATTATAGAGATTTTCTATGTTTTGACAAAATACGTTCAAAGTCGTCTGCTGCAGAATTGTCGTATAAGGGAAAGGGTCAACACTCGGTAATAGCTCACAAAATGAGTTATTTTGATTGACTATGTGGTTGGCATAACTCAGGAGAGCGATCCAGGGCCATCATGGCCCTCTTGTTTATTTTTCAAGCAATCATACAAAATCGTCTTCTACAAAGCTGTAAATTGACATATCTGTAACTGGGAAAAAACCGTCTGGCTTCAGTGCAATCTCATTTCTCTTCTTTATGGCAACTAGTTTAACCCTTTCCCACATACAACAAATCTGCAGCTGATGACTTTGAAACCATCTAGAGAAAAATAGGAAGATTTTCTATAATTTATGAAAGAATTCATTTTTGATAAGGGTTGAAAACATTGTAGCAAAATTGCTCCTTGTGACACAATGTTTTCAAAAGTCGTCTGCTGCCGAGGCATCAGAAAGCTTATTAATGTGAGAAAGGGTTAAAGTGTTTTTCATAAGCCATGATAAATTTTTCCATCTATATTCAACACATCTCTTGAAAATAAAATGACTAATGATATATATGCACCAGTGCATATATTACGTTTTTTGCTTGCATGTTAATGTTGCATTTTCGTTGCATAGTACATGCATCATTCAAACACTTTTCTAAAAAGACATAAAACCTTCAAACCTTTTCCGGCATAGAAGCTTCCTTTAAATGTGACTGCAGTAAAACCCTTTCCCTCATGCAGAGGCATTTTGAAGTATCTGCAGCAGATGTCTTTGAAAACATTGTGACGAAAGGAGAAATTGCTCATCATGAACAATTTTAGCTTTTGCCACAATGTTTTCAACAACTCTTTTCAATAATTAAATTGCATATTCCATATTTTTGCCTATATCTTTTTCAAACTTGTCTCCTGTAAGTTTGTTGTAACTGGGAAAAGGTTTACACTTTTCAACATACAACAATAACCTTGACTTTTAAAAAATATCTGCAATAAAGTATGAAATATTATATATATAAACAAGTATAAATATATATATATATAACTGAATTTCTTATTTATAAAATTATTCATTATGAGCAATTTCTTCTTTAACCCAGTGTTTTCAAAAATTAAAAACAAGAGAAAAAGCTCAAGATGAGTAATTTCTCCTTTTTCCACAATGTTTTCAAGTCTTTATTAAATAATTAGTATACTTCTTTTTCTATAGATTTTCCATGCTTTTGGCAAGATATTTGAAAATCATCTTGTGCTGATGTGTCAAAATCACTCACAAACCACCATTAACCCTTTCCCTCATACGACATTTCTGCAGCAGATACTATGATTTAAAATGTTGGTGTCAAATGTAGCAAACAAGAGGGGGATAAGAGTTACACTTAAAAGTGCAGATTTCCCTGTTTGTTTCGTAATGTTTTAATAAAAGCATAAAATGTTCAAAAAGCCGTCTGCTGCAGAAGCATCTATATGAGGGAAAGGGTTAACCTAATATGATAATTTCATGGATTTCTGCTTTGAAAATATGTGAAACGCTCGGACAATTTGATACAAAGATATTACCGCCTCCGCGGTGTAGTGGTGGAGCGTCCACCTCAGGTGTGGGAGTTTGTGGGTTCGATCCCCGGCCAGGTTATACCAAATACTTAGTAATCGAAGCCCTCCTTGGCACTCAGGGTTGCAGGGTTAACATTGTGATCTACTGGCTGGTGTCAGGATAAATGGTAACTGGTAACTTACCCAGCAAATGCCGTGATATAACTGAACAATTGTTGAAGGTGGCATTAACCCTTCCCCTCATACGACAATCCTGCAGCAGACGACTGAACATATTTTGACAAAAAATAGAAAATCTCTTTAATCCTTTCCCACATGCAGACGCATTTCAACGCAATACCAGCAGACGACTTTTTAAAACATTGCAGCCAAAGGTGAAATTGCTCATGATGAGCAATTTCACCTTTGACAACAATGTTTTCCACTTATAGTCATTGGTTATCCATTCAATTATAGAGATTTTCCATTTTTTGACGAAATATGTTTGAAGTCGTCTGCTGCAAATTAGTTGTATGTGGGAAAGGGTTAACTGAATGGATAACCTATGACTAAAAGTGGAAAACATTGCTTGTTTTGAGCAATTTCTTCTTTTGTCACTATGTTTTCACAAAGCCGTCTGCTGCATGCATGCAGACTAAAGAGGAAAACATTGTGGTATAACTGAACACTTGTTAAAGGTGGCCTTAACCCTTTCCCTCATATAGACGCTTTCTGACGCCTCTGCAGCAGATGGACTTTTGAAAACATAGTGACAAAAGAAGAAATTGCACAAAACGTGCAATTTCTCCTTTTGCCACAATGTTTTCCACTTTTTGTCATAGGTTATCCGTTCAATTATGGAGATTTTCTATGTTTCGACAAAATACGTTCAAAGTCGTCTGCTGCAGAATTGTCGTATGAGGGAAAGGGTTAAACATCAAACAATCAATGATGAAGAGATAAAAACAATGAAAACAAAATATCTAAAGATTATCGAGTAAAATTTTGTGCAAGAAGTAGACGTAGATTCGGACGCTGTTTTTTCCAGGTACGTTATTCGGCGATTTTCAGAGTGAAGTAAAAAAATATTTGATATTCAAGTTAGTTGTAAACGTCGGTTTTAAACTAAAGAATAGATAGCACAATGAAATATTTTGATAGAAAAAAGCTACAAATCTTCATAACAATGTTTAAATACAAGTTTATAGAGACAATTTACTATTTGTAATGTAATGACGACTATTCCTAACAGTTACATGTAATATTATGTGAACTGACAAAACTTGGAACAAAACCGACCAAGTCATGACATTTGTTATTAGCAGCCACCTGTCTTAAGCATCCAGTTTTATCATGTTCCTTGGGTGGCTGCTGATCGCAAGTTTGACTGTAGTATGAAATAAATCATTCAAAGGGAGTCTACTTGTCTTTTGGTAATGTTTTAGTCTTCTATGAGTTATCTTCCGTTTGATCATGGTAACCAGATTGTTCTTTTTTTATGTATCCTGACTTTCTCCCCACTATTTTAGCCCTTTCCCACATACAACAAATCTGCAGCAGACAACTTTTAAAAAATATATTTACATAAATATGACAAATCTCTATAGAGGGAAAAATAATTATCAAATAGAGTTGAAAACATTGTGACAAATGTTGAAATTGCGCATAATGAGCAATTTCTCAATTTGCTATAATTATGTCAGAAAGCACCATATATGTTGGAAAGCATTAACCCTTTACCAGATGGGTATTTCAAAACATAAGGGTAAAAAGAGAAATTCCTGCGGTTAGATGATTTATGAGAATGTGTTCAACTCTGTTCAATATCTATACTTTCATTTGTACGGAGATTTTACATGGTTTGTCTGATGAATACTTTGATGAATACTTTGACAATATTTTGCAAGAACTTCCTCACTTGCATTATTATTTTGACACATTCTGCCGCGGCCAACTTTTGAAAACATTGTGATAAAAGAAGAAACTGTTTAAGACCGGCAATTTCTCCTTTTGCCACAATGCTTTCAATCCTATCAAGTAAATATACAATCAAACCTGTACTATACTTGATTAAAGACCACATTTGTAATAATTTTGCCAAGATGATTTCAAAGTTTTCCGTTGCAGATTTGTTGTCATTGGGAAAGTGATACTTATTGCAAAAGCTTCACAAATTTAGTTGCAGATGCCAAAAGGGTTAAAAATCAATTAAAACTTATTCTCCTATCTTTCAGATGCATCCAGATTCTAAAATGTTAAATCTTGGCAATCCACGGTCCAGTTTGGCATCCTTGATTGAAGGTCAAGGTCACCCAATGTTGGGCGGATCTCACCCAAGTGGTCCCATATCACATCGACATTCACTCCCTTCCATGCACCATGGGATGAAGCCACCACTAACGCCCCCTGGTGGCCCACTAGAGCTGACTGTAAATTCCGTATCTCATCAAAGAAATAATATGGGTGGAGGTGACAATGGAAGGAAGTACAGTTTGGGTATGTTGTAGTCATAGCGCGCATATTCAGGCTATCTTGCTATTTGTTTTTAGCTCACCTGAGCTTTGCTCAAGGTGAGTTATTGTGATCGCCTTTTGTCCGTCGTCCGTCGTCCGTCGTGCGTCGTGCGTCAACTTCTTCTCCTCAGTAACCAGTGGGTCAATTTGGATGAAACTTCACAGAAAGCATCCTCTCATTGACCTCACCAGAATTCCTTCAAATTTTTGGGATCCATGTAAAATTCTGGTTTCCATGGCAACGAAACCGAAAAAACTTCAAAATTCTTCTTCTCCCAAATTGGTTGGCAGATTTTCAAATAATTTTGTAGAAATGTTCCTTGGATGACCCTCTATCAGATTCCTTCAAGCCGTGTTGATTGGTCGAAAAACATGGCCGCCAGGGGGGGCGGGGCTATTTTGCCTTATATGGCTATAGTGAAAACTTAAAAAATCTTCTCCTCCGAAAGTGTAAGGCCGATTTTCAAATAATTTTGTAGAAATGTTCCTTGGGTGACCCTCTATCAGATTCCTTCAAGCCATGTTGATTGGTCGAAAAACATGGCCGCCAGGGGGGGCGGGGCTATTTTGCCTTATATGGCTATAGTGCAAACTTAAAAAATCTTCTTCTCCAAAAGTGTCAGTCCGATTTTCAAATAATTTTGTAGAAATGTTCCTTGGGTAATCCTCTATCAGATTCCTTCAAGCCATGTTGATTGGTCAAAAAACATGGCCGCCAGGAGGCGGGGCTATTTTGCCTTATATGGCCAAAGTGAAAACTTAAAAAATCTTCAACATCTTCTCCTCAGTAACCAGTGGGTCAATTGGGATGAAACTTCACAGAAAGCATCCTCTCATTGACCTCACCAGAATTCCTTCAAATTTTTGGAATCCATGCAAAATTCTGGTTTCCATGGCAACGAAACCGAAAAAACTTCAAAATTCTTCTTCTCCCAAATTGGTTGGCAGATTTTCAAATAATTTTGTAGAAATGTTTCTTAAGTGACCCTCTATCAGATTCCTTCAAGCCATGTTGATTGGTCGAAAAACATGGCCGCCGTGGGGGGGGGGGGGGGGGGGGGCGGGGCTATTTTGCCTTATAAGGCTATAGTGCAAACTTAAAAAATCTTCTTCTCCAAAAGTGTCGGCCCGATTTTCAAATAATTTTGTAGAAATGTTCCTTGGATGACCCACTTTCAGATTCCTTCAAGCCATGTTGATTGGTCAAAAAACATGGCCGCCAGTAGGCAGGGCTATTTTGCATTATATGGCTATAGTGAAAACTTAAAAAATCTTCTCCTCCAAAAGTATCTGGCCGACTTTCAAATAATTTTGTAGAAATGTTCCTAGGGTGACCCTCTATCAGATTCCTTCAAGCCAAGTTGATTGGTCGGAAACTGGCTGCCAGGGGGCGAGGCTTATATAGCTAAAGTGAAAAAAAAATAAAAAATCAGGTGAGCGATTCAAGGGCCATCATGGCCCTCTTGTTTAATTAAACAGCTGCTTTTCCCATCTGCAGACGACGTTTGCAGCAGATGGCCTTCAAAAACATTGTGACAAAAGTAGAATTGCTCAAAATAAGCACAACGATTTCTACTCTATTCTAAAACGGATTTTTCTATTTAGACATATATTCCATATTTTTGCACAGTAACTGGTGTCTGCTGTAGATTTATTGTATATGAGAAAGGTTTTATCCGTATCATGCTGAAATCATGCAGCAGGTATTTTAACCCTTATCCAAATAGAGACGCTTTCGGACGCCTATGCAGCAGACGACTTTTGAAAACATTGTGACAAAAGGAGACATTGCTCAAAACGAGCAATGTCTCCTTTTGCCACAATGTCTTCAACCTTTTTCAGTAACCATACTTTCATTTAATCCTTTCCCACATACAGACGCTTTCTAATACCCCTGCAGCAGATGACTTTTGAAAACATTGTGACGAAAGGAGAAATTGCTCAACTTTTTTCAGTAACCATACTTTCATTCAAAGAGATTTTCCAAGTTTGGCCTGGTTGTCTTCAAAGTCGCCTGCTGTAAATTTGCTGAATGTCGGAAAGGGGGGGTTAATCCGTGCAATTTCTCCTTTTGCCACAATGTTTTCCATTTTTAGTCATAGGTTATCCATTCAATTATGGAGATTTTCTATGTTTTGACAAAATATGTTCAAAGTCGTCTGCTGCAGAATTGTCGTATGAGGGAAAGTAATCTAGTAATAGTAGTAACTCTAGTAATAGCTTACCTGACCACAAAATGAGTTATTATGTCTCCCCCATTACATGGGGGTGACATATTGTTTTTGCCCGTTCCATCCGTCCTTCCGTCCGTCCTTCCGTCTGTCACACTTGTTTCCGCTCAATAACTGAAGAACGCTTGGGCGTAGGAACTTCATACTTGGTATGCAGGTTGTTCATGACCAGTAGCTGATCCCTATTGATTTTGATAACAGAAGGTCAAAGGTCAAGGTCATGGTGACCTTGTGAGGTAAAAAATGGTTTCCGCTCAATAACTGAAGAACGCTTTGGCTGAGGAACTCCATACTTGGTATGCAGGTTGGCCATGCCTAGTAGAAGACCCCTATTGATTTTGAGGTCAGTTCGTCTAAAGTCAAGGTCACAGTGACCATGAGCTTGAAAGGTCACAGTGACAATGAGCTGATAAATAGTTTTTGCTTGGGCCCAGGAACTTCATACTTGATGTGCAGGTTGGTCACCACCAGCAAATGACCCCTATTAATTTTAAGGTCACTAGGTCAAAGGTCAAGGTCACAGTGGTCAAGGTCACATCCGTCGCACTTGTTTCCGCTCAATAGCTGAAGAACGCTTGGGCATAGGATCTTCATACTTGGTATGCAGGTTGGTCATGACCAGTAGATGACTCCTATTGATTTTGATGTCAGAAGGTCAAAGGTCAAGGTCATGGTGACCTTGTGAGGTAAAAAATGGTTTCCGCTCAATAACTGAAGAACGCTTGGGCCGAGGAACTCCATACTTGTTATGCAGGTTGGCCATGCCCAGTAGAAGACCCTATTAATTTTGAGGTCAAAGTCAAGGTCACAGTGACCTTGAGCTGAAAGGTCACAGTGACAATGAGCTGAAACATGGTTTTTGCTTAATAACTGTAGAATGCTTTGGCCATGGAAGTTAATACTTGGTGTGCAGGTTGGTCACCACCAGTAGATGACCCCTATTGATGTTGAGGTCACTAGCTTAAAGGTCAAGGTCATGGTAACCTTCAGCTGAAAAATGGTTTCCTCTCAATAACTAAAGAATGCTTATGTTGAGGAACTTCATACCTGGTGTGCAGGTTGGTCCTAACCAGTAAATGACCTTTATTGAATTTGTTTGATTTTGAGGTCACAAGGTCAAATGTCGAAGGTCACGGTAACCTTCAGCTGAAAAATGTGTTTTACTCAATAACTCAAGAACGCTTATACCCAGGAACTTCATACTTGGTGTGCAGCTTGGTCCTAACCTGTAGATGACTCCTATTGATTTTGATGTCAGTAGGTCAAAGGTCAAGGTCGCGGTGACCTTTGGCTGAAAAATGGTTTCCGCTCAATAACTGAGGATTGTCACTGTTGCTTCATCTCCAGTCAAAAACTAAAAAATTCATCTCCATCATTTCTTTTCCTCCCCTACGACCACACAAATGGGGAGACAACCGCTTTTTCAAAAAAGCAATCTCTAGTTTTGTTTATTTTTCCAGCAATCATACAAAATAGAAAGGAGAAATTGCTCAACTTTATTCAGTTACCATACTTTCATTCAAAGAGATTTTCCAAGTTCTGCCTAGTTGTCTTCAAAGTCGTCTGCTGTAAATTTGCTGAATGTCGGAAAGGGGGGTTAATCCCTGATTTTTGTGACACCTGCTTGGGTAGGGAGACACATAGGGATCACTAAGTCTTATCTGCCCATCTGTCCGTCACGTTTTCACCCACTGATATATTTGCCTATCCCTCCGTTTACAATCTGAATCAGTGTCCATGAAAAGGTTCTGAAGATACGTCACATGATAGGTCAAAGTTCACTCAAATGACTTGATAACCTAGATTGGTTTCATCCTAATTGCCAGGCAATACCTGTGATTCTTAGAAAACACTCTTGTTAACCCTTTCCCTCATATAGACGCTTTCTGACGCCTGTGCAGCAGACGGCTTTTTGAAATGTTTTACGAAAGTCATTTGCTGTAGAAGCATTTAAAATAGCCTATGTTTAGTAAAGAGTTCATTTTTCTACAATTTCAGACAGTGAAGCAAAGATGTCAACGTTAAACAGTGATATGTCACCTGACCCCAAGTTTTTTCAACGGAGTTTGTCTGAAAGATTGCCTGAACGAGATCAGAATAAGCTTGATTCCATGTTTGACCAGCGATATGGCCTGCAGAATCACATAAGAGATGTGAATAGATTTTCTGGACGTTCATTCGAACCATTTTCACCTAGTCGTTTCCATGAAACCATGAGGTCTTTTGATTTTAAAGAAATGGACAGCAAGGTATTCGATCCAACTGGGGAAAAATTTCAAAGGATGGCGGAGAATTTTAATGAGTTTCGATCTCGATTCCAGGACCAAATGTTTGGAATGAATCGTAGAGATGGCATCCGAGGAAATGGTATGCCTCCCTTTGATAACCGAAACATGATCAATGAAATGAACGATAGAAATTCATTCTTCAATTCTAGGAGTGACATTGGAATTGCAGGACGAGACAGATATGTGAATAATAGTCGAGGGTTTGGATCAATGAACGGAAACGATATTGACAGTTTTAATGCGAGTCGTAATGAAGATCCACGAGTTCATAGTCGAAACAATATAGGGATGAGCAGTCCGAACCCGTCAGTCAGTGATTACAATACTCGACCAAGTGATGGACCAAACAGCGATCTAAGCATGCAGCTTGACAATCGGAGAGATATGCGAGGACCAGGCATGCGTCTTGACCACGGTATGCCAATGAGACTGGGGTCTGATGGCGATATGATGGTAAACAGAGGTCGTGGCCTCCAAATGAATCCAGACAGTGATATAAGGATGAACAACCGGACCGATATCATCGGAAATCGAGACAACGAAATGGCAGGTATGAATCAAAGAAGTGACATGGAGATTGGGATGGGATTAATGAATGGACGAAATTCCTTAATAAGACCGGGTAGTGAATTGATGAATGGTGACAGGATGAGTGCAAGAAGAGATATTGAAATGGGGGACGGTGTGAATCTTGATAAAGAGCATGAAATGCACGAGAGGAGGGTTACGCAGCATCAACAACAACAACAACAACGGCAAAATGTTGATCTAAATAAATCTAGACGGGACATTGATATGTTAAATGGAAATGATATCATACAAAGTCAGAGTAGTGATATTAATGCTGTTGAAAGGCATGGCGACCTGTCCCTGGCTCCAACCAGAGATATAAACTTGGATGTTGGTATGGCAATGAACGACGTGAACCGACCTGGACAGAATGACATGAGGCGGAATGATCTACGTTTACACGGCCGTAGTGAGGTTCAGATGGACATGTGTAATGACCTAACATTGAACAGGCAAGATGGACAATACGCCGATAAACAGGACATGGGGTTACAGAATCAGAACATCCTGTTGAATCGAAGTGATGGCAACCTGAGTGTCCATGATGACCTCAGTATGAATCGACCGAGTAGTATTCACCAGTTGACGAGTCAACAGAATGGTCAGAAGCCTGGTCGCCATGAGGATATGATGGAAAACGATGACCTTGATTTTGTAGATGGGAATGACAATAAGAAGTTGTCCTCTTCAAACCAAATGACTGAGGCTATACGACAGCGCAAACGGAAACCAGCCAATCCACAGCATGTGTTTATGCCATCAATAGACCACTACACGCTTGGGTTTCAAACTGACGAGGTTGAGGATTGCGGAGGACTAATGCTAGATGTTGAAAATGGCAGTAATTTTGAACGCAGATTAACGACGGTGGAAAGTAGAAACTAGTGTCCTTTACATTGAACTGCTTTAAAAGCAGTATAAATTTGTGACAACAAACATAATGTTTAATCCTTTCCCACATACAACAAATCTGCAGCAAACGACATTGAAAACATCTAGCTAAAAATATAGAAACTCCCTAGAAAAGGTTTTATTACTGTATATAGTTGAAAAGATTGTGGCAAATGGAGAAATTGGTTAACAGGAGCAATTTTTTCTTTTGCCTCAATGTTTTCAAAAGTTGTCTCCTGAAGTTTTGTCAAAATGTGTGGACAGATGGGAAAGGGTTAACTTATTCAATCATCAGTATCAGTAAATTTTTTGTTTTGTTACTTATTGGTTGTATTTAACTCTTTCCATTTGCAGACACATTTGGATGTATATAAAGCAGACAACTTTAGAAAACATTGTGACAAAAGGTGGTATATCTCAAATGAGCAATTTCTCTTTAAAAAAAAAGAATTGTGACAATGTCTCAACTTCATTCATTGATAAATACAGTCAAACCTTGGTGGCTCGAACTCGCATGGCTCACAATAAATAGTTTGACTTATTCGTAGTTCGAGGCATTCAATTATGGATGGTACGACGAGAATTCGAAAGAGAAGGCGTTTTAGCTTTCCATTGTAAAACAACCTGAATTATATAAGGTTTTGGTTGGGACAATGGGAAGAGTTTGAGCTTTCCCATGTTCGAGCCACCGAAGTTTGACTGTATTTTCCATTATTGACGTAGATGTTTTTTAAAATCATCTGCGGCAGACGACTTGGAGAACCTCAAGTCAAAACTAAAGAATTTTTCAAATGCCGTCTGCTTCAGATGTATCTAAAGTTGTCTGTATATGAGAAAGGTTAGATCTGTCTTGCATGATTTTCATTTCTTTTGAAGTATTTTTAAATTTCATTCACATGCAGCAGACAACATTTGAAAATATTGCGGCAAAAGGATTTAACGGCTCAAAATAGCAGTTTCTCCTTTTTCTACAATATTTTATATCTGTGTTAAAGCTATACTTCCAATTTTCCAGAACATGATGGTTTCTCTCATAGCAGCTAACTTCAGTAATACTACATCTGCTTAACAAATCTACAACGAGGCAAAACTGTGAAAAGACTATAAATGAGAGTGTTATTGAATAGAGTTGAAAACATTGCTTCCACAGTGTTTTCAAAAACATTGTCCGTTGCAGATGCATAAGAAATGTGCGGGGCAGGTGGGAAAGGGTTAAGATTTACATGTATCTAGATATATAACATTATACTCTACAATATTTTCGTTTCCGATTTTATTTAAAATGTAAATAACATAGAAATTCTAACATTTGCCCTGATCATTGTGACGATACTATGATTTAAAATGTTGGTGTCAAATGTAGCAAACAAGAGGGGGATAAGAGTTACACTTAAAAGTGCAGATTTCCCTGTTTGTTTCGTAATGTTTTAATAAAAGCATAAAATGTTCACTAGTCAGTTGTAAACACTCATTTTTCGCAGAACATGTGCTTGATATAATGTTGTTATATGAATTTTAAATTTCATGGTTGTTTTCCCATTTATAAAATGGTAGTTTGTTCGCTGTAAATGATAAAAAGTGTTGAAAGTGACTATAACTCCAGGTTATTAAAGTCATCATACTAATTAATACTTGTTTATGTATTTCCAATATTTTCTTTTAATCGTTTCCCACATGCGACAAATTTACAGCAGACGACTTTGAAGCATACACACAAATATATGGAACAATTGTGATCACTGAATATAGTTGCAAACATTGTAGCAAGAGAAAAAATTGCTCTTCATGAGCAATTTCTCCTTTTTCCTCTATGTTTTCAAAAGTCGTCGACTTTTGATGCATTAAAATGGGTCTTCATGAGGGAAAGGATTTAGTTGGTCATGGTTGGTGATTTCTAATTATGTAAAGAACGGTTTTCAAATTTCATTTTTACTTTGTATCTCATATTTTGAGAATAGATATTAATGCAGATCATTTTTTTATTTTATTCATTGCAGCAACATATTTTTGTAATGGTTGCCTAGCAACATGTTGTATATTTTTTTTGTTTTCATGCAGATGCCTCATGATAAAGATATTAATTGTTTCATAGAAACGTTCAGTACTAACCCTTTCCCTCATACGACAATTCTGCAGCAGACGACTTTGAACATATTTTGTCAAAACGTAGAAAATCTCTATAATTGAATGGATAACCTATGACTAAAAGTGGAAAACATTGTGGCAAAAGGAGAAATTGCACGTTTTGTGCAATTTCTTCTTTTGTCACTATGTTTTCAAAAAGCTGTAAGCTGCAGAGGCGTCAGAAAGCGTCTATATGAGGGAAAGGGTTAATAAATAAAAGTATATATATATTGATAAAAGTTGAAAACATTGTGGCAAAAGGAGAAAATTGCTTATACTTATGTGCAATTTTTTCTCATGGCATAATGTCTTTAAAAGTCGTCTGCTGCAAGTGCAAAGAAAGGCGTCTATAAGTGGGAAAGGGATGATCAATGATTTTAGCATTTTATCACCATTTTTTCATAGCTCAAAGCTTATTATAACTATTTCCATGTTTATTGAGGATCTTATATTAACCCTCTCCTATTTATATAGCAGCAGCAGACAACTTAACAACCCTTTCCCTCATACGACAATTCTGCAGCAGACGACTTTGAACATATTTTGTCTAAAAAATAGGAAATCTCCATAATTGAATGGATAACCTATGACTAAAAGTGGAAAACA
Source organism: Serripes groenlandicus (assembly GCA_031761405.1). Classification (NCBI taxonomy): domain Eukaryota; kingdom Metazoa; phylum Mollusca; class Bivalvia; order Cardiida; family Cardiidae; genus Serripes; species Serripes groenlandicus. The sequence continues at coordinate 55,233,635 of JASEVX010000011.1, read as the reverse complement.
TTGTGGTAAAAGGAGAAATTGATCATGTTGAGCAATTTCTTCTTTTGTCAGTATGTTTTCAAAAAGCCGTCTGCTGAAGAGGTGTCAGAAAGTGCCTATATGAGGGAAAGGGTTGAATACATAATGGCAAATGGAGAAGTTGCTCATAATGAACAATTTCTCTTTAAACCACTTTGTTTTTGACTTAAGTCAATAACTATACTCTCATTTATTGAGATTTGCCATGTTTTGACTAAACTAAAAGTCATCTGGTGCAGATTTGTTGTATGTGGGAAAAGGTTAACTGTTGTGGTTGAAGTCTGTTCATGCGTATGTGTTCCATTTGTTTGCCATCTTGAATGTTTTAATAGATTAATTTAGAACTGTCTGTTGCTTATGGTATGATAAATTAAGTAATTGAATAAAAGCTTAACCCTTTTCCCACATACTACAAATTTTGCAGCAGATGACTTTGAAAACATCTTGACAAAAGTTTGAAAAAGCTCAATAAATGAAATAACAGTTACTGGAAAAAGTTGAAATCATTGTGGCAAAATGAGAAATTGCTCATTTTGCAATTTCTACTTTTGTCACAGTGTTTTCAAAAGTCGTCTGCTGCAGATGCTTCAGAAAGCGTCTGTATGTGGGTTAAAACATCAATCAAATTGAAGTACACTTTTGATACTGGGTTTAACTCTTTCTGGCATTAAGACGCTTTCTGACATCTCTGCAGCAGATGATGTATATGTTAAAATGTTTTGGCAAAAGGGGAAATTGCTCATAATGATAAATTTCACCTTTTGCTACAATTTTGTTTTCAACTCTTTTCATTTACTATACTTTCATTTGAAGCAGTTTTTCTATCTTTTTGCCGAGATACGTGCTGCAGATTTGTTGTAAGTTGGAAAGGGATTAAATTGTTATGGGGAAATGTGAAATTGCTCACTTTGACTGATTTCTACTGTACCCACAATGGTTTCTTCTATGTCATTGAGCATTATGACAGTGACTCCTTTCCCACAAACAAACTCTTTCTCACGCCACAAAAGCAGACAATTTTGAAAATACAAAAATATCTAGGCAAAGATACGGAAACATTCTATGAATGAAAGTATTCTCTCCTTTTGTCACCATTGTTTTTCAAAAGCCTTCTGCTGCAGATGTGTCAAAATGCCTCTGCAACTGGGAATGGGTTAAGCCATCAAACAATATAACTTGAATCTCAGTCTGTTTTGCAATGTAATACTCATTTTATGGTTGGATTTCCGTATAACATCAGAAGATGTAAAAATAACTTCATTCAATAATTTTTTATGCTTCTCAATTCAAGCAGAAGTCAAAATCTGCTGTTTTCAGTTTTACCCACAATGTTTTAAACTCTACCACTAGTAGGCCTCAATTATTACCATGTCTTAACCCTTTCCTCCATACGACAATTCTGCGGCAGACGACTTTAAACGTATTTTGTCATAACTACAAAATCTCCATAATTGAATGGATAACCTATGACAAAAAGTGGAAAACATTGTGGCAAAAGGAGAAATTGTACATTCTGTGCAATTTGTTCTTTTGTCACTATGTTTTCAAAAAGCTGTCTGCTACAGGCGTCAGAAAGCGTCTATGAGGGAAAGAGTTAAACTCTACCACTAGTAAGCCTCAATTATTACCATGTCTTAAAACCTGTTTGTGAGATTGTTGTTTAACCCTTTCCCAAATGCTGTCGCTTTCTGATGCCTCTGAAGCAGAAGACTTTTGAAAAACATTGTGACAAACGGAGAAATTGCTCAAAACGAGCAATTTCTCCTTTTGCCACAATGTTTTCAACTTTTTAGCTCACCTATGCACGAAGTGCAAGGTGAGCTATTGTGATCACATTTTGTCCGGCGTCCGTCCGTCGTGCGTTGTGCGTCGTCAACATTTCAGCTTGTTAACACTCTACAGGCTACATTTTACATCCAATCCTCATGAAAGTGTATCAGAACATTCATCTCCATCAAATCTTGGACAAGATCGAAACTGGGCCATATGAGGTCAAAAACGAGGTCACTAGGTCAAATTGAAGCGAAATCTTGTTAACACTCTGGAGGCCACATTTTCAACTTGAGCATGTTGAAACTTTATCAGAATGTTTGTCTTGATGATATGTAGGTCAAGTTCGAACATGGGTCATGTCGGGTCAAAAAATAGGTCACTAGGTCAAATTGAAGGAAATTCTTGTTAACACTCTAGAGGCCGCAATTTTTGTTTGCTTCAGCAGTTTGAAATTTTGTCAGAATGTTTGTCTTAAAAATATCTAGGTCAAGTTCGAATATGGGTCATATCGGGTCAGAAACTAGGTCACTAGGCCAAATTGAAGGGTAATCTTGTTAACTCTGTAGAAGCCGCATGTTTTGCTTCAGCAGCTGTAAAAAACACTGTAGAGGCCACATTTTCAACTTGAGCATGTTGAAATATTGTCAGAATGTTTGTCTTAAAGATATCTAGGTCAAGTTTAAATATGGGTCATATTGGGTCAGAAACTAGGTCACTAGGCCAAATTGAAGGAAAATCTTGTTAACTCTGTAGAAGCCGCATGTTTTGCTTCAGCAGCTTGAAATTTGGTCAGAATGTTGAGCTAAATGATATCTAGGTCAAGTTCGAATATGGGTCATGCAGGGTCAAAAACTAGGTCACTAGGCCAAATTGAAGGAAAATCTTGTTAACACTTTGGATGTCGCATTTTTTGCTTAAGCAGCTTGAAATTTGGTCAGACTGTTTGTCTAAATGATATCTAGGCCAAGTTCGAATATGCCGGGTTAAAAACTAGGTCACTAGGCCAAATTGAAGGGTAATCTTGTTAACACTCTGGACACTGCATTTTTAACTTTAGCATGATGAAACTTTATCAGAATGTTTTTCTTGATGATATGTAAGTCACGATCGATCAAGGGTCATGTTGGGTCAAAAAATAGGTTACTAGGTCAAATTGAAGGAAAATCTTGTTAACACTCTAGAGGCCGCAATTTTTGCTTCAGCAGTTTGAAATTTTGTCAGAATGTTTGTCTTAAAGATATCTAGGTAGTTCGAATATGGGTCATATTGGGTCAGAAACTAGGTCACTAGGCTAAATTGAAGGAACATCTTGTTAACTCTGTAGAAGACGCATTTTTTGCTACAGCAGCTTGACATTTTATGGGAATGTTTATCTAAATGATATCTAAGCCAAGTTCGAATATGGATCATGTGGGGTCAAAAACTAGGTCACTAGGCCAAATTGAAGGAAAATCTTGTTAACACTTTGGATGCCACATTTTTTGCTTCAGCTGCTTGAAATTTGGTCAGAATGTTTGTCTGAATTATATCTAGGTCAAGTTCGAATATGGGTCATATTGGGTCAGAAACTAGGTCACTAGGCCAAATTGAAGGAACATCTTGTTAACTCTGTAGAAGACACATTTTTTGCTACAGCAGCTTGACATTTTATGAGAATGTTTATCTAAATGATATCTAAGCCAAGATCGAATATGGATCATGTAGGGTCAGAAACAAGGTCAATAAAGGAAAATATTGTTCAAACTCCGGAGGCCGCATTTTTACTTTGAGCAAGTTGAAAATTTGTCAGAATGTTGTCTTGATAATATCTAGTCCATGTTGGAATATGGGTCATATCAGGTAAAAAAATATAGATCACTAGGCCAAATGAAGGAAAATCTTGTTAACACTGTGGAGGTTGCATTCAGAATAATTGTCCTGATGTATTTTGCATTATAGTACATTGTATAATTAAGGTGAGCGATCCAGGGCCATCATGGCCCTCTTGTTTCAGTAATTGTACCATCATTTATAGAGATTTCCCATAGTTTTGCCAATATGTTTTCAAAGTTGTCTGCTGCAGATTTATTGTATGTGGGAACGGGTTAAGGCAGAGAACAGAAAAATGCTTTGATGTGCTCCTAACATGATGTAAAATGAGGCATTTACTCGGAAAAAATTAATTAAGAAAATTTAAGATTTTTTTTTAATTTAAGAGTTTAAAAATATAGTCATAAAAGTTGTGGAAATAGAAGATTTTTCATGAAAGAAGATATTTTTTGAATAGATACATGACTCTATAGGGCAGGTTATCATATATGTGAAAATATGCTTTGTATGTGTATAAGAGGGCAAGTAGATAATTAATTTTCTGTCTGGCAAAAGGTCATGCCAATTTAAGGTCAAAGGTCAAAGGTCAAACAATATATATTCTAAACTTGATTATGTGATAAATCTAAAGGTATACAAACTAGGATCATGAAAAGTGCTAAGTGAATAAATAGAGGGCAATTAGGATGATATTGCAGGCATTAAATCCACTGTGTTTGCTTGAAGCTCAAGGTCACACTTCAAGGTCAAATGTAAAAAATCGAGATTCTGCTCCAGAATCAGTAATCAGTATCTTGCCTGCTGTTAAATCTGCTGTAAATCCATTGGTATATTTTTTAACAACTCCATGTTATGTCCTTGCAGACACTAAAACACATCATACCCTTGCACTGTTAGATTATACACCCCTTTATGGATATAATTTTTGATATCATACTGTCTCACATACAGTAAATCTGAGGCAGCCGACTTCGTTTGAATACACATCTGGGCAAAACAATGGAAAATCTCTATAAATGAGGGAATTATAATTTTATAGAGTTTAAAACTTTGTGGCAAAAGGAGAAATTGCTCATTATGATCAATTTCTCCTTTTGCCACAATGTTTTCCAAAGTTGTCTGCTGCTACTGTGACAAAATGTGTTTACAAGTTGGAAAGGGTTAAACACCGTCTCACATGCAAAAGCGCTTGATGCATCTGCTCTAGAAGACTTTTGAAAGTACTGTGGGAGAAGGGAGGAATAATTTTCTCCATTTCCAACAATCTTTTATACTCTACTTTAAAAATAATATATTAATAATTATTACATTGAAGAGGAGTGGTCGAGGTCAAAATAGACATGTAAGTCTTGAACGTTAAAACCTTTCCCACAAACAACAAATCTGCAGCAGACATTTTTGAAAATTTGAATCGTCAACAAAATGATGTTTTATGCTTTTTCTAACAGAGGATTTCATTAAGAACATGTGTATAATCTTATTCTGGTATTTACGCCTTGATGTGCTTTATTACGATTTAGATGCCCATTTTGACCTCATCTTCTATTTTGCGTTTAAAAACTTCAGATCGGAGAATGACAAAAATAATCAGAAGACCTACCTTTAAAACAATCACTTACTTATTGAATCTCCCTCGATATTGTTGGTCATGTTTAATTGAGATAAACTTATAGAGATCATCAATGACTAACAAAAACGCTTAAAGTGTATGGCAAAATGAGTAGCAAGTCGTCAAATACCGATGTCATTGAATTACGCATCACATTATTATGTCAGAAACTATGTATGTATTTACACACAGCTAGCGCTATGAATAGACAGGATTAGGTTTTTTGCATGTATATTCATAGCGCTAGCTGTGTGTCATCTACAAATAATGCACCAAACATTGTTAGCTGGTCTCTAAACTCATCAAAGGTTGGATGGGAGCAGCATGTGAAAAAGATCTGAGTGCAATATCACATTGCGTGCAATATCAAAATGTGCTAAATCAACAGATACTGCATCCTTTTTTCACATGAAAATAGAAGGGATGATAACAAAGTATACAATAATGATGATAACTACTCCAAACAAGTAAGATATTGTTACCAGCCAACATCTTTGCCAATAAATCTAATTACTTTTAAACAATTTATATACAGTAAGATATTATCAGTAGCAATTGTTCGCAATATTTGTCAATATTTTTCTTAATAGGAATGCTATATCTACTTATTTATCTAGTCATGAGATTTTTCTAAAGTTTTAAAGATATTTTCTATTTTCTAGATATGTATTACTTGTATATTGACCTAATCCCAACCTTTGTGCAATTACAAAATATCCCTTTCCCACATACAACGAATCTGCAGCAGATGACCTTGAAAGTATCTTGGCAAAAATATGGAAACTCTATAAATAAAAAAAACAATTATTAAAAAAAGTTGAAAACATTGTGACATAATGAGAAATTGCTTGTTTTTATCAATTTTTAGCTCCACTGGCTGAAAGCCAGTCGAGCTTATGTCATGGTGAATTGTCCGTTGTGCGTGCATCTGTGCATGCGTTAACTTTTTCCTTTAAACAACTTCTTCTCCCTAACCACTTGGCCAAGTTGGTTGAAACTTCATAGGAAGCATCCTCTCAATGTCCTCTCTTAAATTCTTTCAATTTTTTTTGATCCATCCATAATTCTGGTTTCCATGGCAACCGAAAGAAAAACTTAAAAAATCTTCTTCTCCAAAAGTGTCAGGCCAATTTTCAAATAATTTTTGTAGAAATGTTCCTTGGGTGACCCTTTATTAGATCCTATCTAATCTATCAGATTCCTTCAAGCCATGTTGATTGGTTGAAAAATATGGCTACCATACAGGGGGTGGGGCTATTTTGCCTTATATGGCTTTAGTGAAAACTTAAAATATCCTCTCCTCCGAAAGTGTCGGGCCAATTCTCAAATAATTTTGAAGAAACATTCCTTGGGTGACACTACACGATTCCTTTAAGCCATGGTGGTTGGTAAAAAACATGGCCACCAGGGGGCAGGGCTGTTTGGAGATTTGATTTTTGCCTTATGGCCGTGGAGCGATATTGGCCCTCTTGGGCCTCTTGTTCTATTTACCACAATGTTTTCAAAAGTTGTATGCAGCAGGAGGCATCAGAAAGTGTGGGAAAGTGATTAATTTATTGCACATGTATTTTCATCAATCCGTGATATATATATGAAAATGCACTTGCTGGAGTAACCCTTTCACATACAACAAATCTGCAATAGATGAATATTAAAATATTAAGCAAAAGAAATGGGGGGAAAAGTCTTCAAATCAATGCATTAGTAATTATTAGAGTTGCAACAATTATCTCAAAGATCGGCTGTTGCAGATTCATCAAATAGCGTATACAAGAAATAAGTGTAAATAACACATAGTTTAAATTTGCTTAATCCTTTCCCTCATATAGACGCTTTCTGACGCCTCTGCAGCAGACAGCTTTTTGAAAACATAGTGACAAAAGAAGAAATTGCTCAAAACGAGCAATTTCTCCTTCTGCCACAATGTTTTCCACTTTTAGTCATAGGTTATCCATTCAATTATAGGGAGTTTCTATTTTTTGACAAAATATGTTCAAAGTCGTTTGTCGCAGTATTGTTGTATGAGGGAAAGGGTTAATCCTTTCCCAATGACAGACACGTTCTGACATGTCTACAGCAGATGACTTTTGAAAACATTGTGGCAGAAGAAGAAATTGTTCATGAATGTTTTTCATTCCTTTTATTTACAGAGATTTTCCCATACTTTTGCCTTGATATTTTTCAAAGTCGTCTTCTGCAGATTTGTTGTATCTCAGAAAGGCTTAAAGTTTGAGACTTGCAGTTCACTTTTGACGTTGACCACTAATGCAGTAATTACATTTGCCAGTTCTTGACTGATTGGACAAAGTGTTTTCAGCCGTCCAGCTGCTGTATGTGTGAAATGCAAAATAGAATACTGTTAACACTAACCCACGCACAGTATAGGCATTGGAATATTTCTACATATGGAAGTATATCTTTAGAATTGTTGGAAATGGAGAATTTACTTGCCTTTACCCTTTCCCACATACAACAAATCTGCAGCAGACAACATCGAAAATATTTTGATGAAAACATGAAAAATCTTCATGAATAAGGGTTTTATCATTAAAAAAGAGTTGAAAACATTGTGGCTAAAGGAGAAATTGCTTGTTTTGAGCAATTTCTGCTTTTGCCACAATGTTTTCAAAAGTTGTCTTCTGTAGAGGCGTCAGAAAGCGTATGTGAGAAAGGGTTTATAACAAATGCTAATCATATAAATCTTTGTATAAAGGTCAGGATCAGGTCAATATTGTAGGGTAATAATCTATAGGGTACTCCTGGTGCTATGATCTGTGTACATTTTTAGCTCACCTGAGCTTTGCTCAAGGTGAGTTATTGTGATTGCCTTTTGTCCGGCGTCCGTCGTCCGTCGTGCGTCAACTTCTTCTCCTCAGTAACCAGTGGGTCAATTTGGATGAAACTTCACAGAAAGCATCCTCTCAATGACCTCACCAGAATTCCTTCAAATTTTCGGGATCCATGCAAAATTCTGGTTTCCATGGAAACGAAACCGAAAAAACTTCAAAATTCTTCTTCTCCCAAACTGGTTGGCAGATTTTCAAATAATTTTGTAGAAATGTTCCTTAGATGACCCTCTATCAGATTCCTTCAAGCCATGTTGATTGGTCAAAAAACATGGCCGCCAGGGGGGCGGGGCTATTTTGCCTTATATGGCTATAGTGCAAACTTAAAAAATCTTCTCCTCCAAAAGTGTCAGGCCGATTTTCAAATTATTTTGTAGAAATGTTCCTTGGGTGATCCTCAATCAGATTCCTTCAAGCCATGTTGATTGGTCAAAAAGCATGGCCGCCAGGGGGCGGGGCTATTTTGCCTTTTATGGCTATAGTGAAAACTTAAAAAATCTTCTCTTCAATAAGTGTCTGGCCGATTTTCAAATAATTTTGTAGAAATGTTCCTTGGGTGACCCTCTATAAGATTCCTTCAAGCCATGTTGATTGGTCGAAAAACCTGGCCGCCAGGGGGCGGGGCTATTTTGTCTTATATTGCCAAAGTGAAAACTTAAAAAATCTTCTCCTCCGAAAGTGTCAGGCTGATTTTCAAATAATTTTGTAGAAATGTTCCTTGGATGACCCTCTATCAGATTCCTTCAAGCCATGTTGATTGGTCAAAAAACATGGCCGCCAGGGGGGGGGCGGGGCTATTTTGCCTTATATGGCTATAGTGAAAACTTAAAAAATCTTCTTCTCCGAAAGTGTCAGGCCGATTTTCAAATAATTTTGTAGAAATGTTCCTTGGATGACCCACTTTCAGATTCCTTCAAGCCATGTTGATTGGTCAAAAAACATGGCCGCCAATGGGCAGGGCTATTTTGCATTATATGACTATAGTGAAAACTTAAAAAATATTCTCCTCCAAAAGTGTCTGGCAGATTTCCAAATAATTTTGTAGAAATGTTCCTAGGGTGACCCTCTATCAGATTCCTTCAAGCCAAGTTGATTCGTCGGAAACTATGACTGCCAGGGGGCGGGGCTTATATAGCTAAAGTTAGAAAAATAAATCAGGTGAGCGATTCCAGGGCCATCATGGCCCTCTTGTTTAGAATCCCTTACCTGATATGATATTTTCAAAGTCAGCTACTTTGTAAAAATCTGAGGGGAAAATATGTATCATATATCGAAAAATGGAAGCATGATTTGTATACAAAATTGAAAAAATTGTGGAATATTAAAGCAGAAAATGCTCATTTGAGCAATTCTTCATTTTTACCACAATTATTCAAAATGCCGTCTGCTTCAGAATTGTTAAAAGTCTTCTTTATAAGGTAAAGGGTTATTCAATGACCTTTTTATTTCAACGTTTTTGCAGCAGATATTCTTTGAAAATATTGGCGGGAAAGGGAAATTCGTCATATTGATAAATTCATTCTTTTCTCACAATATTATATTGTTTCAATGTGACTTATTTTAGCCTCTTCTTTTCTTAAGTCCACTTGTTTTTAGTCTCTCGCAGAGGCTTCAGATGTTCATTTTTTTATAGGATATTAATTATTTACCTTTAATCCAGAAATGGAACAACCACCAGGTGCTTCTGCGGCAGACAAATTTTGAAATTATGTAAAATGAAGATTTTTTTCTTGAGGATCAATTTCACCTGCTCCTACAATGTTTTCCATTAGCTGTCTTTGCCCTTTCCCACTTATAGACACATTTTAAAGACTTTTAAAAACGTCATAAATGAGCCATTTCTTCTTTGGCAGCAATGTTTTCAATTCTTTTCAATAATTATACATACACTTTAATTATAGAGAAAACCCATATTTCCCCAAAGATGATTTTAAAATTGTCTGCTGCACATTTGTTTAATGTTGGAAAGGTTTAATAGTTTGTCAAGATTTACATTTTACTGTAGAGAGGACAAAAGATTAAGTGTACAGATTTTTTTTTTTATTAATTGATAATTAATTATGACTTTGTTATTAAGAGGGATTAAGTTACTTGCCTGTGAATTAATGAAACTTGAACCATTCCGTTTATCATGTTACATTTTACTTTTTGTCAAGCCTTTTTACCTTTTCCTTTTAACCCTTTCACATACCAGATGATTTATGAAGCCTGTGCAGCAGACAGCTTTTAAAAACATTTCATCAAAAGGGGAAATTAATCATAATTAGCAATTTCTCCTTTTGCCACAATGTTTTCAACTCTTTTCAATAATCAATCTTTCATTTTTAAATGTTATCAACTTTTTTGCCTAGATATTGTCCAAGTTGTCTGCTGTAGTTATGTCATATATGGGAAGGGGTTAATCTTTTTAGTGTTGCTTGCCATTGAAGCATGTTGGGAGGAAGACGTGACATCTGAAAACTTAGAATTGCACTTTCAATACAGAGTTTAAAACATTGTAAGAAAAGGAGACATTGCACAATTTGAGCAATATTAAGTAATTTCTCGTTTTCCAATTGAACATAAAAGTCTTTTCTTGTAGAGTTTTGGTTGTCATCTATATATGGGAAAAGATCATTTTACCCAACACTTTTTTCTTAACCCTTTCCCACATACAGCGAATCTGCAGCAGACGACTTTGAAAACCTAGTGACCAAAACCTGAAAAATCTCAACAAAATATAGCTTAATTGTTAAATTAAGTTGAAAACATTGTGGCCAAAGGAGAAATTGCTCATGATGAGCAATTTCACCTTTGGCCACAATGTTTTCAAAATTCGTCTGCTGCTTTTGCCTCAAAATGCATCTACAGGTGGGAAAGGGTTAAAGCTTTTAAACCCTTGCCCCTATCAACAGACGACCTTGAAAATATCAAGGTTAAAATATGAAATATCTTTATCATGGAAAGTATAAGTATTGAATAGAGTTGAAAACATTGTGGTAAAAGGAGAAACTGTTATAAACAATTTCTCCTTTGGCTACAATGTTTTCAAAAGTCCTTTGCTGCAGATACATTGATATGCATCTGCAAGTGTGAACGGGTTAAAGCTCTACTTATGTGAGTGCAACTCTCAGATTTTAGTATTAAATTTAATTGAAATATTCAAGAAAAAAAGATAAAAAAATGTTAAAGTTTTATTAATATTTTCATGGTAATTGACTACATTGCTACAGTTTGATATATAACAACTTGCTTGAAAATGTTAAATCCATTTATATGATCATTGCTTTTACAGTCTAACTGTTTCATATATATATATGTGGGTTTGCTTTCTTTTTCATTCTTTATTATTTATCTTCTATTTCACCTGGTTGTAATTGTTCACAAGATAAGAACTGTATTGATCATTTACTGATCTTTTATCAAGTTTAAGGAAAAACCATGATAACTTTGTTGATCATTTAGGGCATTCAAGAAAACCATGAGAACTGTTAATCATTTTTTCATTGTAAATGAAAACCATCTGATTTGTGTTGATCATTTTATTTTATCATGTTCAAGAAAACCATCAGATATGATGTGCTGTATATTTTATAATGTGTTGTCAATAATGGCTTGCAATCTCCAAGAGATATTTCTTTTTATTATGCCATCAATACTGGGATTCGGAGAAATGCATAAATGGCACAGTAATCCTCTGTGTGCAATCGCATGTTCATTTTCTAACTAGTCTTTAACTCCTGCTATCAATAATGGATTTTCATGAAACTTAGCACTCTGATAATAAGATGTGTTGCATGCTTGACCCAGATCTAAGGGTTGGTTATCCGTATCACAGTTCAAGGTCGGAGGAAAGTAAAAAAAAAAAGAGGACTGAAATGACTGTCTGCAATACAATGCCTTCAATCCTCAAATGATTTTTGCAAAACTTGACACAATGTTCATGATGATAGTATGTGTCTTCTGCAAGACCTTTATTGGTAAATGGCAGGTACAAGGGTCAAGGTTATGTTTCAAATTCATAACTCCTCCAATCAGTGACTTCATTTGCTGTGATTTGACACAAATGTTAAATATGTTAAGATAATGTGTCTCATACAAGATCTTTGTTTAAATGTCAAGGTCATAATTCAAGGTAAAAGGTCCTGTGAACATTTTTGAAATCAATTGGTACAAAATTTAACTTGATAGCTCAAAGGTCAAGGTCAACACTTTCAGGTCAAGGGTTACAAACAGGAAACTCTTATTAATCTTGTCCCGCCTGTAACTAAACCAGTCCTTGGTATGTTTTCAAATCGGTGGCACAAAATGTTCAACTTATGGTTATTTCTTGCCTTCAAGATCCATGTTCGGGTCTTTAAGGTCAATGTCACCTTTCAATAAGACAATGTGTTGCATAGAATACTTGGGCATGTAGCTCGAAGGACATGGTCACAATTACAGGACATGGTCATTACCATTCACACATAAGAATTAATGCTCTGTTACCAAAATTGGTTGGTTCTGAATTTTATTTAGTAAGGGGGCTCTTTAGGCGAATTCCGAAGACACTCATCGAAATCGAGACTGGAATCTGTCCTTATTGTGATTAATTTACAGACTGATTTCAATCATGAACCTGACAAAATAATCTGTCTATTTTCTATGCAATATGTTAACCCTTTCAAACATACAGCAAATTTGCAGCAGAAGACTTTGAAAACATCTTGGCGGAAGTATGGAAGCTTTCTGCAAATAAAAGTATAATTATTTAACAGAGTTGAAAACAGTGTGGCAAAAGCAGAAATTGCTTGTTTTGAGCAATTTCTTCTTTTGTCAAAAAGTTTTCCATAGTCATCTGCTTCAGAGGCATCAGAAAGCGTCTGTATGTGGGAAAGGGTTAATTCAGAAAACATGATACTGAAGGTTCAAAAATGAGCCATTTCAAGACAATAAGAGGATATTCATCTTCGCCTCTTTGCTTTCAATCCTCGAGTCATCTTTCTATATATAGAAAATAATTGTTACCATGGTGATTTCACTGATACATATTCTGAAGGCAGGTTTATTCTTAGTAATTATTATAAAAAATATGAAACAGCATTTTGTTGTTTTGATTTGGTTTTTTTTAGGGGGGTTTTCGGGGATTTTCTTTAAAAGAGGTGTAAATTATGTGTGTGTATGTTGTAACTGCTTCCAAAGCATATTTATTATTTATTTGTTGTTTCATGATGTTTAGTTATCTGAGATAAAAAGGGGCTGTAACACAATTCAATTGGCCACGCCCCCATGAAAAAAAATGACCTTCCTGACTTTGTGACCAGCGAAGATCAGAATAGTCAATGTCCATTTTCCCCACTATATGACTGTATACTGAGAACTCTAGTTAACCCTTCCTTCATACGAGAATTCTGAAACAGACAACTTTGATCATATTTTGTCAAAAAATGGAAAATCTCTATAATTGAATGGATAACCTATGACTAAAACTGGAAAACATGGTGGCAAAAGGAGAAATTGCTCGTTTTGAGCAATTTCTTCTTTTGTCACCATGTTTTCAAAAAATTGTCTGCTGCAGCGGCGTCAGAAAGCATCTATATGAGGGAAAGGGTTAAAGCAACAAAATAAGTAGAAATGTAAAGAAACGTTTGATCTTGACGCATTAAATGCCCAATTGCTCAAAGCAACAATAATGTTAGCACGTTTAGCTGAAAGCTACTATGTTTTATTAATATTAATTGATAAAGAAATAATTATGTGTTTAGCTTCAAGCTACAAATGCCTATAGATTTTTCAAATCAGCAATTTGAAACTATTCCTAGCTCAAAGCAACATATAGTGAGATTGAAAGTCCATACAGTTTTTGTTGCAAAAGGTGAAAAGTAGTCTTATAAAATCAGTTTCTTTCTTTCCTTATTTTTTCATCTTTTGTGAAGGATATATCCAGAATGTTTTAAATAACCAGTAAGAAAGAATCAAGTTTCTCCTGTATTATTTCTTATCCCTTGGAAAGAATTCGCAGCAGACATCTTAAATTTGACACTACCTAATGGGAGAAGTATTGAAAATCTCCCTAAATGATAGTTAAATCTTAGAAAAGAGTTAAAAACATTCTGACAAAATGTGAAATTGCTCACCATGAGTTATTTCTTCTTTTGCCACAATGTTTTCAAAAGTAGTCAGGAACAGATGCTTCAAATTGTGTCTGCAAATAAGGAAGTGCCTAACCTGTTAAACAGGTTAAAGCAACATACTACAATGTACATGTATATAGAGGATATTACATGTTTACGATTTATATTTTTTTTTAAGAAACAAGTTTTTTATATAATGCATAACTAAACTTTTTCAACTTGCAGACACATTTTGACCCATCTGCTGCACACTACTTTTGAAAACATTGAGGCAAAAGGAAAAATTGCTCATTATAAGCAATTTCTCTTTTTGATACGATTTTCTGTAAACACTAAATCAATAAGTACATGTACACTTAGATGTTTGGAGATTTTCTATATTTTTGTCCAGAGGTATTCAATATCTTATCTGTTGAAGATGCATCAAAATGCGTTTACCATGCATGTGGGAAAATATTCACTTAATAGGTTAACATTGGAAAACATTTTATTTTTACATTTTCAGTGTTGTTACAATAGTTTTTCTTGGACTTTGAGGGGCACATTGCAATTGTTTCATTGTTTTGTTATAGAATTAGATTAGATAGGTTCCTTCTGAAATACAACTCTGACACCCCAACAGCATTGGGTACATGCAGAATTTATATAATGTTTATAAGCTCATGCCTTTAAGTTATTACACGTATCTGCAATTATTTACAAACAGTGTAAATTTCTCAAACGGAAATAAGCATGTAAATGTACGTGATTGACAAGGTTTAGATAAGCGATAAAATCCAACACTTTCTTTAACCCTTTCCCTCATACGACAATTCTGCAGCAGACGACTTTGAACATATTTTGTCAAAAAATAGAAAATCTCTATAATTGAATGGATAACCTATGACTAAAAGTGGAAAACATTGTGGCAAAAGTAGGAATTGCTCGTTTTGAGCAATTCCATCTTTTGTCACTATGTTTTCAAAAAGCTGTTTGCTGCAGAGGTGTCAGAAAGCGTCTATATGAGGGAAAGGGTTAAAACTTTCAATAGCATTATGCAAAGGGAGATAATACTGCCTTAACCCTATCCCACATACAACAAATCTGCAGCAGACAACTTTGAAAACAAAAAGAGAAATTGCTCAAAACAAGAAATATCTCCTTTGGTCAAAATGTTGCCAACTCTTTTTAGTTTCAATTTCAGAGATTTTCCAAAAGAATTCTAAATGTTTTCAAAGTCGTCTGCTGCAGATATGTTGTATGTGGGAGAGGCTTAAAGCAATTTCTTTATTTTCTGTAATATTGGAAGTTGTCATGTGTAAATCAAAGCACCAAAAGTTACCTGCACTAAGAAATAAGTTAAAATAAATTCTAGAAAAGTCATCGAAAATTATTCTCACACTCCTAAACTTTTAATGTATTGATTGTGTTATCACTCAACAAAATTGACCTGCTCCTGACCTTTGTGCAATTTTTATTTTTTTCCAACAACAATTCCATTATTGCATTTTGATAAAAATTTAACCTGATTCCACTTGCAGATAGATTTTGACACAACTGTTGCAGGCGACCATTTAAAACATTACGAAAATATTGTGACAAAAAGAATAAATGGCTGAGGATCGGGTCATTTTTGTTGAATTATAGTTTTGGCTTTATTGCCCTTTATCAAATTTAATATAACTATGTCATGCGATTGAAAGAGCTGTTGTTTTTCCACATTGTTTTTGTTTTTTTCTTTTAATCCCTCTCATTTAAGTAACTGGTTGTGTATGGTATAATTAATCTAATTAATTAATCAATCAAAAAGAAAGATCTCATCTGAGTGTACAAAGGGAAGGGTTTAGTGTTGTGTGTGTCATTGTGTGTGGGTCATGTGCTTGAGTAAATACAACAATGGGACAAATTGCCTTTCAGAATTCACAAACAGTGAAGGTCCAGATCAGTCTGTGCTTATGCCCAGTTTTATCAGAATCTTCCCTTTTTGTTGTACAGATATTTAATCCTTTCCCACCTACAACAAATCTGCACCAGAAAACCTTGAAATCATTGAGATCTAGGGAAAAAAACACGGAAAATCTCTGTAAATGAAGATATAATTACTGAAAGAAGTTGAAAACATTGTGGCAAAAGGAGACATTGCTTGCTTTGAGCAATTTCTCTATGTGTCACAATGTTTTGAAACATCATCTGCTCCAGAGGCACCTATATGTGGGAAAGGTTTAAGAAATTTATAATCTAATAGCATTTTTTTTCAATGATCACAAGTATCTTTCAAGTTACATTTTGTGTTCTTATATAATTAGTACTTGTTACAAGATCTTCTGATGGTCCCGTTTAACATGTTGGGACTCTTTGTGTAAGCATTCAGAAACAAAATGAGCAATTTCTTTTTCCTCTGATGTTTTCACTTTGTGTCTCCCTTTCCACATATGGTAAACTGGAGCAAACAGCCTTGGAAGACTTAAAAAAGGAACATTTTTATAAATGAAAGTTTAACTCTTTAAAATGTGGAAAATATTGTGTCAAAAAGAGAAATGGTCAGTATTTCTCCTTTATTAACCATTTCCCTCATATAAACACTTTCTGACGCCTCTGCAGCAGACAACTTTTTGAAAACATAGTGGCAAAAGAAGAATTTGCTCAAAACGAGCAATTTCTTCTTTTGCCACAATGTTTTCCACTTTAAGTCATAGGTTATCCATTCAATTATAGATATTTCTATTTTTTGACAAAATATGTTTAAAGTCATCTGCTGCAGAATTGTCGTATGAGGGAAAGGGTTAACCACAGCATTTTTCAATTTTTTCCCCGCTGCGAATCCATCATCCATCAAAAACAGTGTCCATATGGGAAGGGTTAAGATTATATGTCCAATTTATCATTTGCCAATTTTCTTCTCAAACTTTTTGGAATCAAACAATTTAGGAAAAAGTCATATCAGGTAAATTAGGTCAGAACACTTGATAATTACAACCAAGCTATTTCGAGGACTTGGCATGAAACGGTTGTCACTAAAATTGGTATTTTTTTACCAAGGTTAATCACCTCGCCATAAAGTCTTTATAAGCGTTAAATCATTTTTCTTGGTAAACAATGCAAATTTAGGTGCCATTGCTCAGAACGAGCAATGGCACCTAAATTTGCATTGTTTACAAAGGGGTCAAAATTGCCACTAAACCAGGGTTTTCATAATAGGTTTTTAGTTACA
This sequence comes from Serripes groenlandicus, assembly GCA_031761405.1. Lineage (NCBI taxonomy): Eukaryota > Metazoa > Mollusca > Bivalvia > Cardiida > Cardiidae > Serripes > Serripes groenlandicus. The sequence goes on along the minus strand of JASEVX010000011.1, from coordinate 55,216,298 downwards.
ACCGCTTCACGCCAAGCCATTGATTTCAGGTGAAAATAAATTGTGTTGCATGATCAATCCAAATGAACCCCTTTCCTACATGCAGATGCATTTTTACTTGTCTGCAACAGTCAACCTTTGAAAACATAGTGTAGCAATTATAAATTGCTCATGATGAGCAATTTCCTCTTACGCCACAATGTTTTTAATTCTTTTTGATTATTATTAACATTTAATTTATATATATATTCCATATTTTTGCCTAGATGTATTAAAAATTTATTACAAATTCTTCTTTTTTTTCATGATGTTTCCTAAGGTTCTCTGCTGCAGATGCCTTAAGATATATCTACATGTGGAAAACGGTCCCATCCACCATTAAGTGATGGCAAATTGGACATGCAACAAAACCTGTTTTGACCTAACTTGGTGTGAATTTTTAAGTCAATTATATAAGTGTGATTATAAAAGCGAGAGCATCTTTCAACGAAATAATGATGGGAGAATAAAAGTGTATATCATAACTATTTTGCTTTGTCTTCTTATTCATTTTTCCATCTTAGCTAAAACACAAAAACATTTAACTTTCCAGCATGCCGACGCCTCATTTAATTGACACATCTGCTGCAGAATTATTTTGAAATCATTGGCGCAAAAGCCGAAATTGTTCATATAAAGTGATTTCTCCAGTTGCCACAATGTTTTCAACACATTTCAAATCGTCTCAATAATCATACTTTCCTTTGCAGATGTTTTCCATATTGTTGCCGAAGTGTTTTCAAAATCTTCAGCTGCAGATTTGTTGTATGTAGGGGATGAGGTCTACTGGTATTTGTTTCTAGCATTGTGTCTCCGAGAGGCTTCAGTTGACAACGCAGACATTTTTCACTGAGAAAATACCTCATGTGATGTAGAATACAGCTAGTGGTGAAAGCGGTGGACGCTGGCATGGTTTAAGAGGTGAACTCCGGGACACTGGCATGGTTTAAGAGGTGGACTCCGGGACACTGGCATGGTTTAAGAGGTGGACTCCGGGACACTGGCATGGTTAAAGAGGTGTTCTCGTGTGTACTGGCATTGTTAAAGAAATGGACTCCCGGGCACTGGCATGGTTAAAGAGGGGGACGCTGGCGTGGTTAAAGAGGTGTTCTCCGGGACACGGGCATGGTTAAAGAGGGGGACGCTGGCATGGGTTAAGAGGTACTTAAGGGCACTGGTATGGTTAAAGGTGTGTACTCCGGCACAAGGTGTAATGGTTAAAGAGGTATCTCTGGGGTACTGGCATGGTTAAAGAGATGTTCTCCGGGGTACTGGCATGGTTAAAGAGGTACTCAGGTGTACTAGCATGGTTAAAGATGTGATCTCCGGTACACTGGCATGCAGGGTACTTGCATGGTTAAAGAGGTGTTCTCCGGGGTACTGGCATGGTTAAAGAGGTACTCGGGTGTACTGGCATGGTTAAATATGTGTTTTCGGGGGGCACTGACATGGTTAAAGAGGTGTTCTCCGGGGGTACTGACATGGGTTAAGAGGTACTCGAGTGTACTGGCATGGTCAAAGAGGTACTCCGGTACACTGGCATGGTTAAAGAGGTACTCAGGTGTACTGGCATGTATAAAGAGGTACTCAGGTGTACTGGCATGGTTAAAGAGGTACTCCGGTACACTGGCATGGTTAAAGAGGTACTCAGGTGTACTGGCATGGTTAAAGAGGTGTTGTCCGGGACACTGGCATGGTTAAAGAGGTGTTCTCCGGTACACTGAAAGGTTAAAGAGGTGTTTTCCAGGACACTGCCATGGTTAAAGAGGTGTTCTCCGGTACACTGAAAGGTTAAAGAGGTGTTTTCCGGGACAATGCCATGGTTAAAGAGGTTTTCTCCGGGGTACTGGCATGGTTAAAAAGGTACTCGGATGTACTGGCATGGTCAAGTAGGTTTACTCAGGGGCACTGGCATGGTTAAATAGGGAGACTTTAGGACACTGGAATGGTTAAAGATGTGATCTCCGGGGAACTTGCATGGTTAAAGAGTTGTTCTCTGGTACACTGACATGGTTAAAGAGGTGTTCTCCCGTACACTGGCATGGTTAACGAGGTGTTCTCCGGGGTACTGGCATGGTTAAAGAGATGTTCTCCGGAGTACTGGCATGGTTAAAGAAGTACTCAGGTGTACTGGCATGGTTAAAGAGGTGTTGTCCGGGACACTGCCATGGTTAAAGAGGTGTTCTCCGGGGGTACTGGCATGGTTAAAGAGGTACTCAGGTGTACTGGCATGGTTAAAGAGGTGTTGTCCGGGACACTGTCATGGTTAAAGAGGTGTTCTCCGGGGGTACTGGCATAGTTAAAGAAGTACTCAGGTGTACTGGCATGGTTAAAGAGGTTAACTCAGGAGCACTAGCATGGTTAAATAGGGAGACTTTGGGGCACTGGCATGGTTAAAGAGGTGTTGTCCGGGACACTGCCATGGTTAAAGAGGTATTCTCTGGGGGTACTGGCATGGTTAAAGAGGTGTACTCCAGTACACTGACATGGTTAAAGAGGTGTTCTCCGGTACACTGGCATGGGTTAAGAGGTACTCAGGTGTACTGGCATGGATAAAGAGGTGTTCTCCGGTACACTGGCATAGTTAAAGAGGTGTTCTACGGGGTACTGACATGGTTAAAGAGGTGTTCTCCGGTACACTGGCATGGTTAAAGAGGTACTTAGGTGTACTGGCATGGTTAAAGAGATGGACTCCAGTACACTGACATGGTTAAAGAGGTGTTCTCCGGTGCACTGGCATGGGTTAAGAAGTACGCAGGTGTACTGGCATGGATAAAGAGGTGTTGTCCGGTACACTGGCATGGTTAAAGAGGTGTTCTCCTGTACACTGGCATGGATAAAGAGGTGTTCTCCGGTACACTGGCATGGATAAAGAGGTGATCTCCGGGACACTGGCATGTATAAAGAGGTGTTTTCCGGTACACTGGCATGGTTAAAGAGGTGTTCTACGGGGTACTGGCATGGTTAAAGATGTGTTCTCCGGTACACTGACATGGTTAAAGATGTGTTCTCCGGTACACTGGCATGGTTAAAGAGGTACTCGGGTGTACTGGCATGGATAAAGAGGTGTTCTCCGGGACACTGGCATGGTTAAAGAGGTGTTCTCCGGGGGTACTGGCATGGTTAAAGAGGTACTCAGGTGTACTGGCATGGTTAAAGTGGTATTCAGGTGTACTAGCATGGTTAAATACGGAGACTTTGGGGCACTGGCATGGTTAAGAGGTGTTCTCCGGTACACTGACGTGGTCAAAGAGGTACTCAGGTGTACTGGCATGGTTAAAGAGGTGTTCGCCGGTACACTGGCATGGTTAAAGAGGTACTCGGGTGTACTGGCATGGTTAAAACTGTTTACTCAGGGGTACTGGCATGGTTAAAGAAGTACTCAGGTGTACTGGCATGGTTAAAGAGGTGTTCTCCGATACACTGGCATGGTTAAAGAGATGTTATCCGGGTACTGGCATGATTAAAGAAGTACTCAGGTGTATTGGCATGGTTAAAGAGGTGTTATCCGGGGTACTGGCATGGTTAAAGAAGTACTCAGGTGTATTGGCATGGTTAAAGAGGTTTACTCAGGGGCACTGGCATGGTTAAAGATGTGATCTCCGGGGCACTTGCATGGTTAAAGAGGTGTACTCCGGGAAACTGGCATGGTAAAAGAGGTACTCAGGTGTACTGGCATGGTTAAAGACAAAATACTCCGGTACACTGACATGGTAAAAGAAGTACTCAGGTGTACTGACGTGGTTAAAGAGGTTTAATCGGGGGCACTGGCATGGTTAAATAGTAGGGATGGCAACGGTTACCGATATTACTAACCGGTTACTCGGTTAACCGTATAGATTCATAGAACATGAATATTCACTTACTTCCGGGTTTTGTTATTGTTGTTGTCGATTTAACTCGTATTAAATCAAACTAAAACGTTGTTATCGGAACGTTTTCATTCGTGTCAACCAACTGTTTTAATTTTTAGTCAAAAATATTATTTTTTTAACGAAGTGACCGTTATACGATTTATAAAATGTTGAATGAAAGACGTGAAAGACGTGCATAGCTACATATCTTTCAATACCAACTCAGGGGAAATGTGTTTAAAACTTAAAACTACTATTTAAATCTTCTAATCCTATTGGTAAATAATTTACAAATACAATAATTCGAAATTATCAAATTCATTCCAATGACATTAATAAGTCATTATCATATAATTCTAGCCTTGTATAAGACATCAAAGTTTAGCTAAGCAAATAGATGCATGGTCCTATCAGTGTCTCTTCTTTCCAACGACAAATAAAAGAGTCACAGTTTTGTAAATGATTTGGACCGGTGCTCCGGGAAAACAAGCTTAACGTAATAATGTCATGTTCGGAAGAAGTTTTGTCTGTGCTTCAAATGGAAGTTTCTTAAAACATTTTATGACTTATTGGCGAACAATTCAGTGCCATATCAGACTGCGTGGCTGCACCTTTTCATCTTTAATCTACACTGGTCGCAACATTCAACCGTTTGATTTCACAGAGCGTCAATCAATTAATAAAACCCTTACCTTCGAAGAGGGCTATCAAACCAGGAATTGGAATTCGAACTCTGGTTCGGTTATTCCTTTTTTTTTATGATTCATAAATGCCATTGTGACTGACGTACCCTGTCTTCGCCAATGGATTATTAGTCTATGCGTAAAGGTAGCCAGTTGTCCCGGGGAAATAATGTGAGGAGAACAGGTGCGGGAAAGTCAGGATAAAGACGTTAGATGAACTGGCCGTCGTCCTATTGGTGACCTGGCCGACATATAGCTGAAAGTTTTACTCTCAATTTATTATTCCACTGTTAAACCTCTTTAAGTGATTAACATGATTCTGTTTTACCCGACTCAACTTAATAAGTTTTTTTCTAAATATTATATATATGTAAAAATATTCGGTCGTCAACAAACAGACAATTAGTGTTTTCTTTATTACAGTATTTATCAATTAATGTTAGAAAAACGTAAAAATATTCGGTCGTCAACAAACAGACAATTAGTGTTTTCTTTATTACAGTATTTATCAATTAATGTTAGAAAAACAACAATATAAGGTTACAACTAATGTGCCGAGTAACACAGAAATCTACACAGGAGATGTTTGCGACAGAAAAAAAGTAGACAGTTAACAAACAGATAATTAGTTTTTAGCTCACCTGAGCTTTGCTCAAGGTGAGTTATTGTGATCGCCTTTTGTCCGGCGTCCGTCGTGCGTCGTCCGTCGTGCGTCGTCCGTCGTCCGTCGTCCGTCGTGCGTCGTGCGTCAACTTCTATTTTGCCTTATATGGCTATAGTGAAAACTTAAAAAATCTTCTCCTCCGAAAGTGTCAGGCCGATTTTCAAATAATTTTGTAGAAATGTTCCTTTAGTGACCCACTATCAGATTCCTTCAAGCCATGTTGATTGGTCGAAAAACATGGCCGCCAGTGGGCAGGGCTATTTTTCCTTATATGGCTATAGTGAAAACTTAAAAAATCTTCTCCTCCGAAAGTGTCAGGCCTATTTTCAAATAATTTTGTGGAAATGTTCCTTGGATGACCCTCTATCAGATTCCTTCAAGCCATGTTGATTGTTCGAAAAACATGGCCGCCAGGGGGGCGGGGCTATTTTGCCTTATATGGCTATAGTGAAAACTTAAAAAATCTTCTCCTCCGAAAGTGTCAGGCCGATTTTCAAATAATTTTGTAGAAATGTCCCTTTAGTGACCCACTATCAGATTCCTTCAAGCCATGTTGATTGGTCGAAAAAACATGGCCGCCAGTGGGCAGGGCTATTTTGCCTTATATGGCTATAGTGAAAACTTAAAAAATCTTCTTCTCCCAAACTGGTTGGCAGATTTTCAAATAATTTTGTAGAAATGCTCCTTGGATGACCCTCTATTAGATTCCTTCAAGCCATGTTGATTGGTCAAAAAACATGGCCGCCAGGGGGCGGGGCTATTTTGCCTTATATGGCTATAGTGAAAAGTTAAAAATCTTCTTCTACGAAAGTGTCAGGCCGATTTTCAAATAATTTTGTAGAAATGTTCCTAGGGTGACCCTCTATCAGATTCCTTCAAGCCAAGTTAATTGGTCGGAAACTGGCTGCCAGGGGGCGGGGCTTATATAGCTAAAGTGAAAAAAAAAAAATAATCAGGTGAGCGATTCCAGGGCCATCATGGCCCTCTTGTTTTCTTTATTGCACTAATAATCAATTAATGGTAGAAATAAATAATATAATGAGACTACAAATGAGCCACGTTACGTGAAAACCTACGCATGGTGCGTTTGTGACAAGCAAATAAGTTCAAAAACAGACACTTAGCGTTTTCTTTATTGTACTAATAACCAATAAGTGGAAGAAAAACAACACCACAATGTGACCACAAATGAGTCAGGTTTACAAATAAAGACTGAGATCAACATATGCTTCGTTCGGCACAGTCAGGTCAGGATGGTCAGGGCACTGGCATGGTTATAGGGGTCGTCAGGGCACTGGCATGGTTATAGAGGTAGTCAGGGACACTGACATGGTGAAATAGGTACTCAATGGCACTGACATGGTTATAGATGTGATCTCCGGGTCACTGGCATGGTTAAAGATATGAGCTCCGGGTCACTGGCATGGTTAAAGAAGTGTACTCCGGGACACTGGCATGGTTAAAGAGGTGTACTCCGGAGCACTGACATGGTTAAAGAGGTGTACTCCGGAGCACTGACATGGTTAAAGAGGTGTACTCCGGAGCACTGACATGGTTAAAGAGGTGTACTCCGGAGCACTGACATGGTTAAAGAGGTGTACTCCGGAGCACTGACATGGTTAAAGAGGTGTACTCCGGGACACTGACATGGTTAAAGAGGTGTACTCCGGGACACTGACATGGTTAAAGAGGTGATCTCCGGAGCACTGACATGGTTAAAGAGGTGTACTCCGGAGCACTGACATGGTTAAAGAGGTGTACTCCGGGACACTGACATGGTTAAAGAGGTGTACTCCGGGACACTGACATGGTTAAAGAGGTGATCTCCGGAGCACTGACATGGTTAAAGAGGTGTACTCCGGAGCACTGACATGGTTATAGATGTGATCTCAGGGGCACTTGCATGGTTAAAAAGGTGTACTCCGGAGCACTGGCATGGGTAAAAAGGTGTACTCCGGGACACTGACATGGTTAAAGAGGTGTACTCCGGAGCACTGGCATGGTTAAAGAGGTGATGTCAGGGGCACTTGCATGGTTAAAAAGGTGTACTCCGGAGCACTGGCATGGGTAAAAAGGTGTACTCCGGGGTACTGGCATGGTTAAAGAGGTACTCCGGAGCACTGACATGGTTTAAGAGGTGTACTCCGGAGCACTGACATGGTTAAAGAGGTGTACTCCGGGACACTGACATGGTTAAAGAGGTGATCTCCGGAGCACTGACATGGTTAAAGAGGTGTACTCCGGAGCACTGACATGGTTATATTGGTAGTCAGGGGGCACTGGCATGGTTATAGAGGTAGTCAGGTTGACTGACAGGGTTATAGAGGTAGTCAGGGGCACTGGCATGGTTATAGAGGTAATCAGGGGTACTGACATGGTTATAAAGGTAATCAGGGGCACTGACATGGTTATAGTGGTAATCAGGGGTACTGGCATGGTTATAGAGGTAATCAGGGACATTGGCATGGTTAAAAGGTGTACTCCGGAGCACTGGCTTGGTTAAAGAGGTTAACTCAGGGGCACTGGTATGGTTGAAGATGTGTACTCCTGGGCACTGGCATGGTTAAAGAGGTGTACACGGGGCACTGGCATGGTTAAAAAAAATGTGATCTCAGGGACACTGGCATGGTGAAAAAGGTGTACTTCGGAGCACTAGCAAGGTAAAAAAAGGTGTACTCCGGGGTACTGGCATGGTAAAAGAGGTAATCAGGGGCATTGGCATGGTTAAAACGGTGTACTGGCATGGTTATAGAGGTAATCAAGGGCATTGACATGGTTATAGAAGTAGTCAGGGGGCACTGGCATGGTTATATAGGTAATCAGGGGTACTGACATGGTTATAGAGGTAGTCAGGGCCACTGGCGTGGTTATATAGGTAGACAGGGGCACTGACATGGTTATAGAGGTAATCAGGGGTACTGACATGGTTATAGAGGTAGTCACGGGCACTGGCATAGTTATAGAGGTTGTCAGGGGCACTGACATTGTTATAGAGGTAGTCAGGGGCACTGACATGGTTAAAGAGGTAGTCGGGGCACTGGCATGGTTAAAGAGGTAATCAGGGACACTGACATGGTTATAGAAGTAATCAGGGACACTAACATGGTTATAGAGGTAATCAGGGGCACTGGCATGGTTATAGAAGTAATCAGGGGCACTGACATGGTTATAGAGGTAATCAGGGGTACTGACATGGTTATAGAGGTAGTCAGGGCCACTGGCGTGGTTATATAGGTAGACAGGGGCACTGACATGGTTATAGAGGTAATCAGGGGTACTGACATGGTTATAGAGGTAGTCACGGGCACTGGCATAGTTATAGAGGTAGTCAGGGGCACTGACATTGTTATAGAGGTAGTCAGGGGCACTGACATGGTTAAAGAGGTAGTCGGGGCACTGGCATGGTTAAAGAGGTAATCAGGGACACTGACATGGTTATAGAAGTAATCAGGGACACTAACATGGTTATAGAGGTAATCAGGGGCACTGGCATGGTTATAGAAGTATTCAGGGGCACTGACATGGTTATAGAGGTAATCAGGGGCACTGACATGGTTATAGAGGTAATCAGGGGCACTGACATGGTTATAGAAATAATCAGGGGCACTGACATGGTTATAGAGGTAGTCAGGGGCACTGGCATGGTTACAGAAGTAGTCAGGGGGCACTGGCATGGTTATAGAGGTAGTCAGGGGCACTGGCATGTTTATAGAGGTAATCAGGGGCATTGGCATGGTTAAAAAGAGTACTCCGGAGCACTGGCTTGGTTAAAGAGGTTTACTCAGTGGCACTGGCATGGTTGAAGAGGAGTACTCCGGGGCACTGGCTTGATTAAGGAGGTTCTCATGTGCACTGGCATGGTTAAAGAGGTACTTATGTGCACTGGCATGGTGATAGAGGTAATCAGGTGTACTGACATGGTTATAGAGGTAGTCAGGGGCACTGGCGTGGTTATATAGGTAGACAGGGGCATTGACATGGTTATAGAGGTAATCAGGGGCACTGACATGGTTATAGAGGTAGTCAGGGGTAATGGCATGGTTATAGAGGTACTCATGTGCATTGGCACGGTTATAGAGGTAATCAGGGGTACTGACATGGTTATAGAGGTAGTCAGGGGCACTGACATGGTTATATAAGTAATCAGGGGCACTGCCATGGTTATAGAAGTAATCAGGGACACTGACATGGTTATATAGGTAGTCAGGGGCACTGACATGGTTATATATAAGTAATCAGGAGCACTGACATGGTTATAGAAGTAATCAGAGACACTGACATGGTTATATAGGTAATCAGGGGGCACTGACATGGTTATAGAGGTAATCAGGGGCACTGACATGGTTATAGAGGTAATCAGGGGCACTGACATGGTTATAGAAATAATCAGGGGCACTGACATGGTTATAGAGGTAGTCAGGGGCACTGACATGGTTATAGAAGTAATCAGGGGCACTGACATGGTTAAAGATGTGAAATCCGGGGCGCTGGCAACGGCAATAATTTAAATATCACAATATCCATTTTGTATCAGGGAAAAAACCTTTTCCCTTTCCCATACACAGAACAAATTGCTCATGGTGAAAAATGTCTAATTTCAAACTATCTCATGGAATCCCTAGCACTGTAGGAGCGATCTAATTGTTGTGGTGATGCTAATCCTGCTACCCCATACAGTAAGTATTGTTCAGTTTTAAAAAATGTATAACTCGTACATAGATGTGTAGAAGAAGTTATCTGAGTTACTTCCCTTATTTAGAGGCCTCTCTCTCCCTCTAGTGGCAGTTGTGAAACCTCTGGAGCACGGCATCGACATGAATTATGCGATTCAACCACAACCAACAAATTTGCAACAGAAAACATATTGACAAAGTAATGGAAAAGCTCCAAGATTGAAAGTTAAATTTTTTAATGAAGTTAAAAACACTGTGCAGAAGGAGAAATTGCTCATAATTAGCAATTTCTTGTTCTGCCAGGTTTTCAAAACTCGTCTGCTGTAGATACGTCAAAATGCATCTGCAAGTGGGAAGTGTTAATCTCAAAACGACCGACGGCTGGTCTTAGTCTGATGTATTATGTAAGCCCATGATCTTCTGATTGATTGAAATATCTGAAGATTTGAGTAAAGAACTAGAACCGTAAAAGTAAGACGAACACGTGAATTAAAATTGATTCATGTCACTCGGGAAAGCAACCACAGGACATCTGCGAACAGTTTAGATTCAAGATTAAACTGCGCAACCCCTCACTATGGTAACGACATTTGCAATCTGATTTAAATAATATCCTAATATTCACTACCCTATTGTAAGAGATATATCATCGCGTACTTAAGTCAGATTGGGACGCCTAACACTAATCTGTCAAAGAACATATACACAGACCTGTTGCTGTGGACAACGATGTATAATATGTTTCATTGCTTGGTTTGATTGTTCATGCCACTTTTAACCGTATTTCAGTTGACATCAGAGCTATAGATAAGGGGCATTTTGCATGTTATAAACTCCTTATTTGACCCTATAACCCGATGTCGTAGGTACTCAAAAGAATGGTCTCAATGAGACCATTATTTTAAGTGCAAACAGCATTGGGTTTGATTGGATACTATGATTGATATTGTGGGAGGAAAGAACTGTATACCACTCCTGGTTGTTATATCGATGGGTTCCAGGACTAGCTTTAATCTTTTCTTGACAGTTGTAATGTGTAATGTGTAATTATAGACACCAATTTATCAGATAGAGCATAAGCTTTTTGTCTCGCCCACATGGCAGTCACTTTTCCGGCGACAACGGCGGCCACTTTTACAAATAACTATATCTCAGCAATCCCTGCTGGAATTTGTCTGAAACTTTGTCAGATGTATTGTTTGGTCATGGGACATCATGCAACGACAAAATGTTCAAGGTCAAGGTCATAATTTGTCAGAACTTAACCTTGGTTAGGTAACTTAACATCAAAACTTAACCTTGGTTATATCAGCAACCCATGCTGGAATTTTTCTGAAACTTTGTCAGATATATTGTTGGGTCATGAAACTTATCAAGGTCAAGGTCATAATTTGCCAGAACTCGAGCTTTATTCAAAACTTAAGCTTGTTTATATCTCAGCAACCCCTGCTGGAAGTTTTCTGAAAACGTTGTCAGATGTAGTGTTGGGTCACGGAACATCATTCAATGTCAAGGTCATAATTTGGCAGAACTTGACCTTGGTTAGGTAAATCCTGGAATTTTTCTGAAACTTTGTCAGATGTATTGTTGGGTCATGGGACATCATTCAACGTCAAAATGTTCAAGGTCAATGTCATAATTTGGCAGAACTTGACCGTTGTTTGGAAACTTAACCTCAAAACTTAACCTTGGTTAACATTGACTGTAGAGCCTAAAGTTTTCATTAATCTTCATGAAAGTTTATCAAAACATTTGTTTCCATCATTCAACAACAAAATTACCAAGGTCAGTGGCATAGTTTGCCCAAATTCACCTTGGTTTACTTAACCCTGGTTAAGTTACTTAAACTTGATTAACTCTGACTGTAGATGCCACATTTTTCATTCATTGTTCATGAACGTTTATCAGAACATTTATCTCCATCAAACCCTCTTGGATTTTTAACGTGCTCAGTGTAGAACACCAATACACACTAGGCACTTTGACCTTCACTTGAGTGGGAGACACTTAAAGCACCTGATACACATTTGAACCCCAGACCTCTGGATTGACGGTCCAGCGTGTTAATCACTAGACCACCGGGCCACTGTATTAGATGTCCATGCGATCTTAACCCGTTCTCTCTTATAGACGCATACGCGGCAGACCACTTTTGATAACATTGACTTGAAATTGTTTTAAAATCTCTTCTGCTGCAGATGCATTAACATGTTCAAGTGGGAAAGGTTTAACGCATTTCGTTTGACCCAGCACGGGCTCGAATCCGGGACTCCATCGCACGAGGTTGACGTATATCTACATTCATGCAACTACACCAATGAGTCACCCATGTGAATTTAAGTTTACATACAATGTTAAATGAGCCGTCCAGCGAGAAAACCAACATTGTGGACTCAGCGTAAAGTATCGACCCGGGTCAGCCTAACCATGCCGCGCAGGCTAAACCGGACAGACACTTTTCGCTTCCTGTGTATTTTGTTTCAGGAATCATTACTCTATACCTCTATCCCCCTGAGACGGAATGTGTCGGCCCGGATCAGTCTGCGCGGACTGCGCAGGCTGATCTGGGTCGATACATTACGCAGAGGTCATACTGTTGGTTTTCTCGCGGGACGGCTGAAATCATGAATGTATTAATTGTTTGGTGTAACACAATAATAAACAATTTACTTAAAATGGATACGAAGATCAGTTTTTATCTTCACGTGTCGCTATCAACTGAGCCCAGGAATCCGCTGTGGTCGAGTGGTTAGCGTCGTGGATTTCTAAACCGGTGTCCCGGGTTCGATCCCCAGTCGCGGCACCTCGGTCATGGTTGAGTGCCCTTGGGCAAGGCACATTTTCTAGCTAGTACTGGTTTGTTTACCCAGGGATCATGAATAAGTGAACTGTCGCCGTGATATAACTGAAATAATGTTGAAAGCGGCGTAAAACCCTAATAAATAAATAAATTAATTAACTGAGCACCGGTAGCTAGGTGGGCCTTCCATCAACGGACTGTGCGTTCGAACCCCCAGCTATGACAACACTATTTTCGACGCTTGACAAAAGACAATGCGACAAACGTCATTCATCTTCCAGCAATGGGCTAACAGTCTATGTGGAAAAGCAGCTAGTGAATTGAAAAGACTGCTGGGTGGAGAAATCCAAGAAATACGTGATATGACTGAAACAATGTTGGAAAACGGCGTTAAACCCCAAATCAATCGTTCACTAAAAACCATGTGGCTCACCTTCTACATTGAACCTTTGTCTTGCAGGTCATGCATAACACATTTCTCTTTTTCTGGCCATGCTTTCTACATGAAATCCTCGAAATAGAGAAAACACCTGTATACATGTTTAACCATTTTAGGCATATCAAATGCACGAAAAACACTAGAGGGAAAAGGTAATGTCTGAACAAGGTTTTTTTTTTTTAGATAGTTTGAAACCATTGTTTTGAGCAATTTGTCATTATTTATTCCACAATGTTTTCAAAACCAGTTCACTGCAGAACATATAAATAATTGCTTGTTTCAGGGTCAAAGGTTTGTGATTTGAGCAATTTTTTCTAAGAATTGCATTCATTGTATATACATGTGACGCTAATCTTCTCGTTATCAGGCGCGCTAGTAAAACCACACAGTTTCAATTGACCGAGGAATATTCGAGGACGAACAAATGAATTGTTTTATACTTTCCCTGATTTAATACAGTACGGTCGTCTCTTTACGTCGAATGAAAAAAAATGTTTAAACGCTGAAACTTTGGAAATATTATTTTTAACAGTCTTGAAAATATTGTGGGAAAAGCTTGGACTACTTATACGTATAAGTGGTCCCAGGCGAAAGAGAGAATTTATTTAAAACGGGCGATAAATTGCTCAAACGGGGAGGAGCGGGAGAAACCGCACGTTTTGAGAATGTTCTCCTTTTTCGCAATGTTTCCAAAAGCCGTATGCTGCAGTGGTGTCAAATGTGGTCTATATCAGATAAAGGGAGTACATCAGATTAAATAGAGTTAATAACGATTTTCTTTCGTTTAAGCAGAGACATATATGTCTCTGGTTTAAGCAACCCGGCGATCCACTTAAATTTATACACAACACAAGTTTGTCCCATTTATCTATCTTTTCGCTAGACAGTTGTCTCTTACATGAATGAACCAATCACTCTGAAAACATACCAAAAATACTTATATTTAAACACGAGCGGTCTGGTTTTTAAAGAGTACGTTCATATGCCACGGCCAAATAGAGCGAAACGAAAGTAGAAAGATATCAACCAATCAGATGAGATTATTTCCGAGAACTGCGATTTGATTGGTTTACTGTGAGTTATGAGACTGCCCCCCCTTGTCACCACATGTACTCGGCTTTTGTCGTGTTGTGATTACATCTACCAGGTACATACTATTACAGTGATCGTTTGTCGATAAAAACGTGTCTTCAAAAGTGACAATTCGATAAATTGGATTACTCAATCATGTTTTCGTAGATTGCACAAACTTTCTATGGGATCTTCCTGAGAAGAAAAACTTTGGATTTGGATTGAGAAATGGTTCAAAAAGAAAGATTAACTCAGATGGATCAGCTCGAAGGTAAATTGTGACTGTCGTCAGTGTATTTCATGTTTTATAATACTTTTTTCGACCATCAACTTTATGTTTTGGGTACTCAGAACACTCATCCCACTGAGACGATTATTTTTAGAATCCATAACATAGGGTTTTATTGGGCTATCGGATATATTTAGGGTGACGGAGGAGCAGTTCACTCCACCTTGTTAAAGCCCTACAGGTGATTTGTCCGTGTTGACAAGTTTATTATGTATATTTATCAACCCTTTACTCTCCGACATGCAGACGCGCTTTGACACAATAGCAGCAGACGACTTTTGAAAAGTAGCCTTTGGCCACAATAATTTCCACTTTATTTATCAATTTATTTATTTTATGGAAATTTGTCGGGTTTTTGTTACAATGTTTTCAAAGTCGTCTGCTGCAGATTTGTTTTATGTGGGAAAGGGTTAACACATCTGCAGCAGTGGTCTCTTCAAAACCATCCTGAAAAAAGAAGAAATTGCTCATGATGAAACGCTTTAAAGTTTACCTTAACAAGATGTTTTCAAAGTAGTCAGCTGCAGATTTCTTCTTCTCTCTCTCTCTCTTTCTATATATATATACACTGTATATGAATATGTTTGACTTGAGACACCTTAGAATACTTCTAAAAGAAAAAGGTAACATGCAGAAAATTGGAATATATAAGTTTGATAACACCATGGGAATGTAAAGTAGAAAAACTTAGAAACTTAGAAAAATATATGCAGCAGAGGACTTTAAAAAACATTGTGGCAAAAGGAGAAAGTGCTCATCATACCTTTTGCCACACTGTTTTTAACTCTATTCAATAATTATAATTGCATTTAACCCCTTTTCCCTCATATAGACGCTTTCTGATGCCTCTGCAGCAGACGGCTTTTTGAAAATATAGTGACAAAAGAAGAAATTGCTCAAAACGAGCAATTTCTCCTTTTGCCACAATGTTTTCCACTTTTAGTCATAGATTGGTTATCCATTCATTTATAGAGATTTTCTATCTCTGGATGAAATATGATCAAAGTCGTCTGCTGCAGAATTGTTGTATATTAGGCAGAGAGTTAAAGAGATGTTCCATATTTTAATATTGCTGTTTTCAAAGTCGTCTATTACAGATTTGTTGTATGAGGCAGAGGGTTAAAGAGATATTCCATATTTTAATATTGCTGTTTTCAAAGTCGTCTATTACAGATTTGTTGTATGAGGGAGAGGGTTAAAGAGATATTCCATATTTTAATATTGCTGTTTTCAAAGTCGTCTATTACAGATTTGTTGTTTTGGGAAAAGGGTTCAGGGGGGGGCGAAATCTTTGTGAAAGAGAATTTCATCGTGACAGAGTATGACATGTTATTATACAGGCTTATTGAATTATATTTGTGCAATTGAATGTAGATGGGATCAAACAGGTTTTCAGATGATAGTAAAAACACTTTCTCATGTGTACTGTCTTATTCAGAATAATCATATCCATACTGATCGAGTTGCTTTTAAATGTTTTGAACCACACTTTTTATTCTCCACAAGGTTTCAATAGATCACAGCCATAGTAGTCTTAACCCTTTCCCTCATACGACAATTCTGCAGCAGACGGCTTTGAACTTATATTGTCAAAACATAGAAAATCTCTATAATTGAATGGATAACCTATGACTAAAAGTGGAAAACATTGTGGCAAAAGGAGAAATTGCTCGTTTTGAGCAATTTCTTCTTTTGTCACTATATGTTCAAAAAGCTGTCTGCTGCAGAGGCGTTAGAAAGTGTCTATATGAGGGAAATGGTTAAATGTTTTGAAGCACTATTTTTATTCTCAACAAGGTTTCAATAGATCACAGCCATAGTAGTCTTAAAAAGCAAGTCTGCAATACTATGATGAGAAAAGGAGCAATTGCTAAAAATGATGGATTTCTCCGCATTCCACAATTATCTGTCTCATAATCCAAAAGGGCCAGGGTTTGATTCCCAAGACAGTGGGGTAAAAAATTGTGGACCAGCCACAAACATGCTTAGCTCAAGTACGGCGTAAATGAGCATCCAAGAAGCAGAGATCTCGAGTGATAATGAGAAGTTGTGAGAACACGCTTTACAATCAAAAGAAATAAGTTCAACCCTATCCCACATACAACAATTCAGTGCAGCAAACAACTTCGAAAATATCCAGACAAAAATTACTAGAATCTCTACAAATGAAAGTATAAGTTTTTTACAGAGTTGAAAACATTGTGGAAAAAGGGGAAATTGCTTATTTCGAGCAAGTTCCCCTTTTGTTACAATGTTTTCAAAAATTGTCTGCTGCAGATGCATCAGAAAGCGTCTACATGTGGAAAAGGGTAAAAGAATGTTTTTTGAGATGTTATATAAATCTTACGCTGCAGCATTGTTGTATGTGGGAAAGGGTTAGATACCTGTAAATATATGGTCAATGAACTTAAATACTTTTTTTTAGACGGATGGAAATATTGTAAAAGCAAGACAAAATTGCACCCCTTTAAGGATTTTCTCATCACAGTACTGTACCAGAGACCTTAATAGAAATATGTCTCTGACAGTACTAACAGTGTTAAAAGCAATTAGCATGGTGGGGGAAAATTTGCTCATTCAATTTACTAATTTGGTGCAATTTCTCCTTCTCTCACAATGTTTTCAATAGTTACCTGCTTCAAAGAAATGAAAAGTTGTCTGTATCCAGAAAAGGTTTGCTGCTGACTCATTCTAATAATGAACTCCCCAAACTTTAACTGTTTATTAACAGTTTATTGACAATTGTTATACAACACCATACAAACAAATAATACCTTGAATATTGGTGTATAACCCTTTCCCCCCTCACTGACACAACACAACTTAACCCTTTCCCTCATACGGTAATTCTGCAGCAGACGACATTGAACGTAGTTTGTCAAAAAATAGAAAATCTCCATAAATGAATGGATAACCTATGACAAAAAGTGTAAAACATTGTGGCAAAAGGAGAAATTGTACATTTTGTGCAATTTCTTCTTTTGTCACTATGTTTTCAAAAAGCCGTCTGCTGCAGAGGCGTCAGAAAGTGTCTATATGAGGGAAAGGGTTAACTTATTTGCAGCAGAAACCCTTAACCCTTTCTCACTTGCAGACGCATCTGCAACAGACAACATTTGAGATCATTGAGGCAATGGAAGAAATTGCTCAAAATAGCAATTTCTCCCTTTGACATGATGTTTTTAACTTTTTTCGTTTTTTGTCCTTTCGTACAATGAGATTTTCAATATTTTTTGGAATGGGACACTAAAAAACATATAGGACAATAAAGAAAAATAATTCCTTTTGCCTCTATTTTTTTAAAACTCTTTTCAATTATACTTTCATCTACAGAGGAATTTTGCATTATTCTGGAAATACTTTTTCTAAGATATCTGTTGCAGATTTGATGTATGTGGGGAAAGGATATATGTTAGAGGTAGTATTGTGGTTGTTTTGATCAATCACCATCCCATGTCCAACAATATTTATAACCTGTACTTATAAATGGGCCGTAAAGTTCAATGACTTCCTTTTGTCCACATCTATTTAGTAAATTTTATTATATATTTACTTGAAACTAGATGGCCGTCTCTCGTGTAGGTCACTGGTAAGAACATCCGTCTCAGAGGCGTGAGACCAGGGTTTGATTCCCGGCGTCTACCTTGTGTTGCGCACCGTCTAAGTAGCAGGGGATCCGGGTTCGATCCATGGTCAAGTCATACCAAATGCTTAAAATAAATATGGTTACGTAATTGCTTCCCTCCTTGGAGGTAAGGGTTACAACTTATACATGTATATGATAATACTGGTAATTTACCCAAGATGCACCTAACATAACTGAAATTATATATGATAATACTGGTCATTTACTCAAGAAACACTTAACATATTACTGAAATACTGTTGATAGCATTACAACTTATACATGATAATACTGGTAATTTACCCTAGAAACACCTAACATAACTGAAATAATGTTGATAGCATTACAACTTATACATGATAATACTGGTAATTTACGCAAGAAACACCTAAAATAACTGAAATACTGTTGAAAGCAAGCTAAAACAGCATTCACAGAAAGAAAAGAGACTTCTTATAGGCTTTATTATTTCGTCGAAACATGTTATTAAACATGTTATTAGACATGTTATTAAACATATTATTAGACATGTTATTATACATGTTATTATACATGTTATTACACATGTTATTATACATGTTATTAGACATGTTATTAGACACAATATTGGACATATTATTGGACATATTATTAGACATGATATTAAACACGATATTGGACATGTTATTAGACATGATATTGGACATGTTATTAGACATGTTATTAGACATGTTATTATACATGATATTGGAAATGTTATTCGACACAATATTATACATATTATTAGACACTATATTGGATATGTTATTAGACGCGATATTTGGACATGTTATTCGACATGTAAATTATGTTATTAGACATGTAAATTATGTTATTAGACATGATATTGGACATCTTATTAGACACAATATTGGACATGTTATTAGACATATTATTAGACATGATATTGGATATGTTATTAGACACGATATTGGACATGTTATTTGACACGATATTGGACATGTTATTAGACACGATATTGGACATGTTATTACACACAATATTGGACATGTTATTAGACACGATATTGGACATGCTTTTAGACTCGATATTGGACATGTTATTAGACACAATATTAGACATATTATTAGACACGATATTGGATATGTTATTAGACACGATATTGGACATGTTATTTGACACGATATTGGACATGTTATTAGACACGATATTGGACATGTTATTAGACACAATATTGGACATGTTATTAGACACAATATTGGACATGCTTTTAGACACGATATTGGACATGCTTTTAGACATGATATTGGACATGTTATTAGACACGATATTGGACATGTTATTACACATGATATTGGACATGTTATTATACACGGTATTGGACATGTTATTGGACACGATATTGGACATATTATTAGACCAATATTTGACATGTTATTAGACATGATATTGGACATGTTATTAGACACGATATTGGACATGTTGTTACACACGATATTGGACATGTTATTACACACAATATTGGACATGTTATTAGACACGATATTGGACATGTTATTAGACACGATTTTGGACATGTTATTAGACACGATATTGGACATGTTATTACACACGATATTGAACATGTTATTAGACATGATACTGGACATGTTATTAGACACGATATTGGACATGTTATTACACACGATATTGGAAATGTTATCTGTGTGTAAATTGAACCGTCACAGTCACATGATTGATAGGTCAGGTCAGTGAACACTGCAATAATTATTTTTCTGTGTAATTACCCAATCTCATAAAAATCAGACCTGTAAACTTAGCTAGCTCGTATTTAGATCTGATGACTACCTGATACAGGTCGTCTCAGATTGACCTTAATTGTGTCAGCCAATCAAATTGTCACCTACCAAAATGTAAAGACAGTTATAAAACAGGTAAGATGACCCATATAAATAAACGATATAGAGAATCCGTGATTGTCGAGCACTCTGATTGTATGGCACGGGCTTTGTTGTATCTTGTGATTGAATTGGACATTAAAATTGGCCGCATGGCACAAACCTCATGCGATACGAAAGTTACAGTGTAGTTACGGAGGAAATCGTGGCGCATGCTTTACATAGTTTTGCTAGCCAATTTGCCCAGGGTATCATATATTTTATGAGTAGCCCGGGTACCGAGGATGGTTATCACCATGCTTCAGTTCAGTTCACACACACTGTAATTTATGTTTTGATAATCAATCACTCTATATTATATACTATATAATTTATGTTTTGATAATCAATCACTCTATATTATATACTATATAATTTATGTTTTGATTATTCAATCATATGAAATATGTATACAAGACAAAGAATTATCACATTTTCCACTGAAGTTGAATCTAAAAGGAATTATGTGAGGATAACTGTTATTTGATTATACAGTTTGCATTATGATCAATTTCTCCTTTTCCAACAATATTTTCAAAAGTTCTATGCAGCCTTCAGATACTTCAAAAAACATCTGAATGTTACTTAGGAAAGGGTGAATCTTTTGTAAAATAGTTGGAAGTTTTGATTCTGAACATCTGAGCATTGTTGGAAGAGGAGAAATTGTTCATTATATAGCTAAGTTTCCAAAGTTGTATTCTGCAAACCAAAACTCCTAGCTGACAGTGTGACAGTGACAGGTTAAATTACTTTTTTGTCACAATACATACTGGCACAGCATGTGCAATTGTGTGATATATGGTGACATGCATTGCCATTGAAATAATTACAAATGGTTGTAACCATCGACTTGTACCAAATAGGAGGTACATCTGTTTTGTTCTGAGCTGATTTATATGTACATGTACATCTCTGATTTATGTAATTGATATTTTATACTGTTACCTGATATGATATTTTTTTGTTTGAGTTATCTGCTTAGTTTAGCCCTTTCCCTCATTTAACCCTTTCCCACCTGCAGTTGCATTTTGAAGCAATGGCAGCTGATGACTTTTGTAAACCTTGGGGCCAAAGGTGAAACTACTCATGATGAGCAATTTCTCCTTAATGGTCATTATAAATGTTATCAACTTTATTTAACAATTAAGCTATCTTTCATGGAGATTTTTCAAGTTTTAGACACTGTTGACAAAGTCGTCTGCTGTAGATTTGTTGTATGTGGGAAAGGGTTAAACACATTCCCTCTGCTGCAGACAACTTTTGAAATCATTGTGGCAAAAGATGATTTTTAGAAAATGTTGCAATTATGAGTAATTTCTCATTTTGCCATAATTAATTGCAACATTTTCTGAAAAATTTATACTTTCATTAGAAGATATTTTCTATAGTTTTGCTTCTAAAGATGTTTTCAAAGTCGTCTTGATGCAGATTTGTATGTGGGAAAGGGTTTGTCATCTATTGGTTAAAATTGTAATATCTCGAAGTTAAGCTAGAACAGAATGTCGTCAATGCTACACAGATGTATGAAATGCCCTCTGAGTATGAGGTTATCCCTTTCCCACTTACAATCATTCTGAAGCAGATGACTTTGAAAACGATCTGGGATAACTTAATATGATCATATGTGAAATCTCTAATTTAGAGTCAATTAGCAATCAATGCTGAAAGTGTAGCCTAATTTAGTTTGGAGATCGAGCATTATAATATATGCCTATATTTTTTATAAATTGAACAGTTTGGCAAAAAGTGAAATTGTGCTTTTTGTGCATGTTTTGTGTTTGTTATTGCACTCAAATTTTTCGAAGCAGTTTAACAACCTCAGAGACATATAAAAACACTGTGTTTATATGTCTCTGACAACTAGTGTTGGGCCATCGGTTCCATTTTTACAATTGATTATCAGTTACAATCACTTTGCCTCATTCGATTAGACATCGATTATATAATCGATTCATACAGTATTGTATTTAACAAGCCTTAATGTTCGCAATGCTTCTTATTATTTATGTTTGATAAAAAATATATCGGCTTAATGTCTTGTCTTTACTAGGTTGTATCCTTTTATTGCCAAAAAACCACTTTGTTTGGATTTCAAGTTGTTGTATTTACATGCTAGCCCATGAGAGTAATCTCCCTTGTGGAAGCGAATATTAATCAAACATAAATGAAGCAAAAAAGGTGAACCGATTGATAATAGATTGCAATCAATTTATAATCGCTAACGTGATGCATATCCGATCAACTTTCGATTATAATCGATCATCGTCCCAACACTGCTGACAACCCTCAATCATGCAATGTGAAGGGACTAAATTGAACAGACCTGTTTAATATCGGACATCATTGAAACAAACACCAAACTAATGGATACTGTTTTCTCTCCTTTCTTGATAATTTTGTCATTTCTAAAGTGTACGAAATATTTTATCTTAATATGGCCTAGCGACCTGGTGATGAACATGTGATTACCCGAACAATTTGGATTACAAATAGCCATTCTAATGAGCTAAAACGGTAGTCTATCGAGTACCAACTAGATTTTTCATAAATTTGGAATGGCCTAATTTTGAACACATCATGACCAGTTTCAGAACGTAACTAAAAAAATCACCAAGATGCAGGGTTGATACATTCTCAAATTTACCCGCACCAGAGTGCAATATTATTGAAAATCGCAAGCCCTACACCGATATACTGCTTGTTACTTTGCAGGATTTTCCATACAATCGCCACTTAACAGTGCCATTGGCGCTTTGATTCCTATTGTTATGTTTTTGTTCTTTTGGTCACAGATCATCAACTTGAATTCGAGTCCAAGAATAATCTTATCCTATATTTCATTAAAAACCCTTTCTACATATTACAGACACACTATGAATCTTTTATTGCTGCAACTGACTTTCAAAAACAAGGTGGCCAAAGTAGAAATTGCTAATAATGTGCATTTTGTTCTTTAGCCAGTACGATATTTTCTACTCCTTTCAATAATTTTACATTTATTGATAGATTTTACTTCTCTTTACCTAGATATTTTCAAGTAGTCTGCTGCAGATTTCTTGTATGTGGGTAAGGGTTTACCTAAGAGAGGGAGGGAGGTTTTGGGTATGAAACATGAGTTTACCTGCTTGCACAAATTACCATTCATAGTATCATACATGTATTCAGTTTCAACCTCTACATCAAACTTTTATATTTGTGTTAGTAACCAACAATCACAGCTATTATAAATTATTGGCAATTGAAATAACAGCACTTTAGTAAACCCTTAACTGCTTTCAATTACTGAACTTCAGAACGCTACATAAGGGGCACATTTCATGTGTTTATAACCCTAAAATTCCCTCATACGACAGAACTGCAGATGACCTTGGAAACATGATCTCCAAATAAATTAAAAATCCTTGTAAATGAAAGTATAATAATGATGGAACAGAGATGAAAACCTTGTGGCAATAGTCATCTGTTTCAGATCTTCATGTTGGAAAGGATTAAGAGTATAAAGAACAGTTTTAATACAAATTAAAAATGAAAATATTATGATCATTATTATTCTGGATAATAATGTCTTAACCCTTAACCTCATATAGACCCTTCCTGACGCCTCTGCAGCAGACAGCTTTTTAAAAACATAGTGACAAAAGAAGAAACTGCTCAAAACGAGCAATTTCTCCTTTTGCCACAATGTTTTCCACTTTTAGTCATAGGTTATCCATTCAATTAAATATATATTCTATTTTTAGCTCACCTGAGCTTTGCTCAAGGTGAGTTATTGTGATTGCCTTTTTCCATATTTGTGGCTAGATATTTCCAAGTTTGGTATGTGTGGGAAACAGTTATTATTAAAGTTTGCACCTGCATAACCTGCACTTTTGTATTAACTAGAATAGATTTAAATGTGTGTTAACAATATTGGAACAGTCCCTTTAATACTTTCTGAAGAGACCTTTAAAACTTTCATTTGATACATTTTGTATCTATAAATGGACAAGGTTAATCCAGTATTAGAGAGAGATATCAGGAAATGACTGGGTAGTGTAAATAATGGATTCTTTAACTCTTTACTTCATACAACAAATCAGCGGCAGACACCTTTAAAACTTTAATAAACATTGAGGCAAAACTATGGAAAATTCTATATATAAAATTAATAAAAGTACAATTATTGAATAGAGTGGAAAACATATTGAGCAATGATAGGTTTGCCACAATGTTTTCATAAGTTGTTTGCTGCAGATGCATCAAAAGGTTAACCCTTTCCGTCATATGACAATTCTGCAGCAGATGTCTTTGAACATATTTTGTCAAAAAATAGAAAATCTCTATAACTGAATGGATTAACCTATGACTTAAAGTGGAAAACATTGTGGCAATAGGAGATGTTTTCAAAAAGCTCTCTGCTGCAGAGGCATCAGAAAGCGTCTGCATGTGGAAAAGGGTTAACTGTTAACCTGTTGAAAAAATTATAATGTTTTACTGTGACCTGCTGGGACAATCCCTGCAGAGAACAATGGCAAAATATGGAAAATTGTAAGTGTATTTTGATACCAAGTTGAAAACATTGTCGAAAAAAGAAGAAACTACATGATTTTTAAGCAATTTCTCCTTTTGTCACAATTATTTTCATAATTCATCTGCTCAAATTAGGCATCAAATGTCATTCATATGAGGGAGAGGGATAAATGTTTCTGTTTCTATAACTATCTGAATGTGAAGTCACAAAATGGCTGTTTATTAGCCCCAATAATTAAGTTAGTTTAGTACCTTTATATAGAGCATGGATGTGTACCTTTTCCCACATATAGACGCTTTCTGACGCCTCTGAAGCAGATGTTTTTATGAAAAGATTGTGACAAATGAAGAAATTGCTCAAATCGAGCATTTTCTCCTTTTGTCACAATATTTTCAACTCTTTCTAATAATTATGTCTCCTCCCTCCGGAGGAGACATATTGCTTTTGCCTGCGCCGTCTGTCTGTCTGTCTGTCCGTCTGTCTGTCCGTCTGTCTGTCCGTCTGTCTGTCTGTCTGTCTGTCTGTCAGGGCGTCCACATTTCTTGTCCGGCCTTTATCTCACAACCCCTTGGCCACATTTCTATGAAACTTCACAGGAGTCATTGGTACAACGTCTAGTTGCGCATATTACGAGGGCGTTTAATTTGACCTACTTTTAGATGAGTTATTGCCCTTTCTTAAAATTGCCATTTCATTCTTGTCCGGCCTTCATCTCACAACCCCTTTGCCACATTTCTATGAAACTTCACAGGAGTCATCGGTACAACGTCTAGTTGTGCATATTACGAGGGCGTTTAATTTGACCTACTTTTGGATGAGTTATTGCCCTTTTTTTAAAATTGCCATTTCATTCTTGTCCAGGGCGTCCACATTTCTTGTCCGGCCTTTATCTCACAACCCCTTGGCCACATTTCTATGAAACTTCACAGGAGTCATCGGTACAACGTCTAGTTGCGCATATTACGAGGGCGTTTAATTTGACCTACTTTTCGATGAGTTATTGCCCTTTCTTAAAATTGCCATTTCATTCTTGTCCGGCCTTCATCTCACAACCCCTTTGCCACATTTCTATGAAACTTCACAGGAGTCATCGGTACAACGTCTAGTTGTGCATATTACGAGGGCGTTTAATTTGACCTACTTTTGGATGAGTTATTGCCCTTTTTTTAAAATTGCCATTTCATTCTTGTCCAGGGCGTCCACATTTCTTGTCCGGCCTTTATCTCACAACCCCTTGGCCACATTTCTATGAAACTTCACAGGAGTCATCGGTACAACGTCTTGTTGTGCATATTACGAGGGCGTTTAATTTGACCTACTTTTGGATGAGTTATTGCCCTTTCTTAAAATTGCCATTTCATTCTTGTCCGGCCTTCATCTCACAACCCCTTTGCCACATTTCTATGAAACTTCACAGGAGTCATCGGTACAACGTCTAGTTGTGCATATTATGAGGGCGTTTAATTTAACCTACTTTTGGATGAGTTATTGCCCTTTTTTTAAAATTGCCATTTCATTCTTGTCCGGCCTTCATCTCACAACCCCTTTGCCACATTTATATGAAACTTCACAGGAGTCATCGGTACAACGTCTAGTTGCGCATATTACTAGGGCGTTTAATTTGACCTAATTTTGGTTGAGTTATTGCCCTTTTTTTAAAATTGCCATTTCATTCTTGTCCGGCCTTCATCTCACAACCCCTTTGCCACATTTCTATGAAACTTCAC
Source organism: Serripes groenlandicus (assembly GCA_031761405.1). NCBI lineage: Eukaryota > Metazoa > Mollusca > Bivalvia > Cardiida > Cardiidae > Serripes > Serripes groenlandicus. Next base: position 55,190,029 of record JASEVX010000011.1, on the reverse strand, counting down.
AGGAGTCATCGGTACAATGTGTTGTTGCGCATATTACGAGGGCGTTTAATTTGACCTACTTTTGGATGAGTTATTGCCCTTTTTTTAAATTGCCATTTCATTCTTGTCCGGCCTTCATCTCACAACCCCTTGGCCACATTTCTATGAAACTTCACAGGAGTCATCGGTACAACGTCTAGTTGCGCATATTACGAGGGCGTTTAATTTGACCTAATTTTGGTTGAGTTATTGCCCTTTATTTAAAATTGCCATTTCATTCTTGTCCGGCCTTCATCTCACAACCCCTTTGCCACATTTCTATGAAACTTCACAGGAGTCATCGGTACAATGTCTTGTTGCGCATATTACGAGGGCGTTTAATTTGACCTACTTTTGGATGAGTTATTGCCCTTTTTTAAAATAAATCACTAACTGACAAAATGCAGTCAGCCAGACAAATACCCCTTGGGGGAGACATATGTTTTTCCCAAAAACAACCTCTAGTTAAACTCTCTTTTATGGAGATTTTTCACATTTTTGTATATAGGTTTACAAAGTAGTCTGCTGCAGATTTGCTGTATGTGGGAAAGGGTTCATATTTGCCTTCATACAAAAGAAAGTGTACAATTTGGCTGAGAGGTTTAAGTGTGGGTGATTTTAAAGCCGGGGCCCTGGGTTTGATCTCGACTCACCGCAGTTGTGGTGGAGTGTCCTTTAATTGGCGAGGTTCTTATTAAGCTTGTCTGTTTTTCGAAGAAAAAAAGTTTGAAGAAAAACAGTTGGGCTATTGATATACCTTTGACGTCGTCAGCGTTGTTAACGCCGTCTGCGTCTTCACTAAACTTTAACCTTACCTCATAACTTAAAAAAAAAATCAACATTTTCAAATGAAACTTGGTACATATATGTTCCTAAGAACAATACGCATGTCTATACTAAGTCACATAACTCTGGCTTTAATAATTATTCAGAAATGCCCCTTTTTTAATTAGAAAAAAACCCAGACGAGCTTTGGCATTCCCCCCGCTGCACTCTTGTTTATATATAGATATGGTTCACAGGATCCTCGGTTAGTGTTGCCATGATAAAACAGGAATACTGTCAAAAATGGTGGAAATTACTTATTAAACAAGATTAATAAACTTGTCGATTTAAAGCAGATGAGTTATTAAACCATATCCTACTCCAATACATTTGCCACAGTGATTTCAAAAGTCGTCTGGGGTAAATGCGTCTGCATGTGGGAAAGGGTTAACATTGTCAAGTTTTACAATTGAAACTATTTAAATGCCCTGGGTAACCCTTTCCAACTTCAAGACATATGAAGCAGACAACTTTTGAAATAATTGCGACAAAAGGAGAAATTGCTCTTCAAGTCACTCACTTACTGTCCGTAATAATATTTTATTTAATTAAGTAGAATTTCCATAATTTTACTTAGATGTTTTTAAAGCCATCTGCTGATTCGCTGTATGTGGGAAAGGGTTATGCAATTGAACAGTTTCAGATGTTTAACGGCAGGAAAAGGGATACTGTATAAGGTTCAAACTGGTCCCTATATATAATTTAAGATTTGGTCATTAATTATGTTATCATATAGTTAATCCATTTAGATAATCCTTTCAGGTAAATTGAGATTAATGTATGCTATTTTGTTACTCTTAATCCTTTCCCACACAGACAAATCTGCAGCATACGACTTTGAAAACATCTAGCCAAAAATATAGAAAATCTCAAAAAAACGAAAGTATAATTATTGAATTATAAGAGTTGATTAATAATTGTGACAAATGGAGAAATTGCTAATAATGTTTCAAAAGTCATCTGCTTCCTAAGGTACACATGGGAAAGGAACTTAACCCTTTCCCTCATACGACAATTCTGCAGCAGACGACTTTGAACGTATTTTGTCAAAACATAGAAAATCTCAATAATTAAATGGATAACCTATGACAAAAAGTGGAAAACATTGTGACAAAAGGAGAAATTGCACGTTCTGTGCAATTTCTTCTTTTGTCACTATGTTTTCAAAAGACGTCTGCTGCAAATGCGTCGGAATGCGTCTGCAAGTGGGAAAGGGTTAACCCATTACTTCACATGACTTTTCAAAGGTCGTCTGCTTTACATTATCATCAGACAAACAATTTCAACAATCTAGAAAACTGAAAGATTTATATTGATAAAGAGTGGAAAAAATTGCAATAAATGGTGAAATTGCTCGTTTTGTTGCAACTTTTTCTAAAGTCATGTTCAATGGCAGGTGTCATTTAATGTTGTCTGTGTGAAGTAATGGGTTAGCTCGTTCATGCATTGACAGAAAGGTATTATGGCATGGGATATAAGACTTGACATCCTTGGTGTAATCCCTGCTTTCTGAATGAACCAAACACTCGGTCGTCGCTCTGGGATCATCATCATCATCAGGTTATATCTAATGTTGCTGTGATATAACTGAAATTATATTGAAATTGTATTGAACCCCAACTTTAAATCTTGTAGTTAACAAGAATGTCCAGAAGAGCACATGTGTCACTTGCAGGAAGTTATCTCTTTCCCACACAGAACAAATCTGCAGCAGACAAGTATAAATAGTGAATTAAGCTGAAAACATTATGGCAAAAGGAAATTGTTTTTCATAAACAATTTCTTCTTTTGCCACAGTGTTTTCAAAAGTCATCTTCTTCAGATGCCTCAGAAATGTCTACAAGTGGGAAAGGTAAGATTTATAAGATAATAAGCAAGAAAAAGACCAGACAAAAACACATATCAACGTACAAAGGGAGATAACAATTAAGAAAATATGCATGTGATGATTATGGTTCTTGTGCTGGTGCGCAGCATATTTGCATGTCACAAGTTATCTCTATATCATTTTTGAAATCGAAAGTAAATGAGAAAATTGAAAAAACAAGGAAAAAATGAAAAAGGGAGATAACTCAAGAGAAAGGCACACCAGACTGGCAGAGTTTAGTTACTTGTATTGCCCCATTCTCCTATTCACTAGGGTTTCAGTGTTGCATGTTTGAAGTCAATACTGCCAAATATACGGTTACCAAAGGATATGACCAATTAATGCAAAGCCTGACAGATAGAGGACACAGGATGGAGATGTGATCCCTAATTGTCTCCCTATCTTACAGCCAGTGGACACAATAAACCAGGTTTCCAACTCATCTTTGAAATGCAGGATAAATACCTAATTCTTTTAATTGTTTTCAAAGCCTTAATTGATATAACATTGAAAATTATAAGAACAATTGATATTTTAATAACCTTGAAATGTTTTTTTTAATATATTTATTATAAATAACAATCAACTGATTGAATGTTTGGTGTTTTACACTGCTTTCAACATTTGTTCTGTTATATCAAGGCGTTTCCTGGGTAACTGGTCCATTTATCCTGACACCAGCCAGCCAGTCAGTCTTAATGCTAACCCTGCAACCCTGAGCACCAACGAGGACAGCCATTACTACAAGTTTTATATTCTTTGGTATGACCCAGCCGTGGATCGAACCCACAACCTCCTGCACCCAAGGCAGATGCTCTACCACTACACCACAGAGGCAGTATATATAATTATATAACAAACAGGGAATCTTCTGTATGAAAGTTGCATCTATTAGAGAAAGGATAATCTGAAGGACTTGCACCCCCTGTGATGCAAGATCTGGTAGTAAATAAGTGTATGCCAAGATTAATCTGTTTAGCCAGTGTCCCCCCTCAGTTTCACCCTTATTCCATTACAGGTGACTTTAACCCTTTTCAACATATAGACGCTTTCTGACGCCTCTGCAGCAGACAACATTTAAAATCCTTGTAGCAAAAGGAGAAATTGCTCATAATGAGCAATTTCTCCATTTGCCACAATGATTTCAACTCTATTCAATAATATAAATATTATCATTTATAGAGATCTTCTATATTTTCTATATATTCGATAATTTCAAAGTTGTCTGCTGCATATTTATTGTATGTTAGAAAGGGTTAAACACCATTTATGACTGTAGATCAAGGTCGACCTGCACATTCATACATTGGTCACCATTCACACATCAATTCTTGGCAAATTCTAACACAACATCTCGTCAATGAATGGCGATCATACCAATTGGAGGAAATCTGGGAATTAACCCCACTTTTTGACATACAACTAATCTGCAGTGGACCAATGCTTAGCCCTTTCCCACATACAACACATCTGCAGCAGATGACTTTAAAAACATATTGGTAAAATCATGAAAAATCTCCATAAACAACGTATTAATTATTAAATAGAGTTGAAAACATAGTGGCAAAAGGAGAAATTGCTCATTATGAGCAATTTTTCCTTTTGCCACAATGGTTTCAAAAGTCGTCTGCTGTCGATGCGTCAGAAAGCTTCTATGAGTGGAAAGGGTTAAGTGAGAGTTTCTAGTGATTATCTCGTTACCTGAGTCATATGTATAATCCTTTATCTATTTACCTGAATTAACCAGGATAATACCCCCCCATATAATTAGCTGACTGGGTCTGCTTGTGTCCCATAAGAGCTTATGTTGTCACCCTATATATCATTGGTGTCAATAAACAATAAAATAAAATGTTTAAGTTTATAGCTCACTGGAGCAAAAAGTGCTCAGGTGAACTATTGTGATCACTCTACCTTCGGTGTCTGTCGTCATCCTACATCCGTCCGTTCCTTCAAATGACTTTTTTAGACCAATTTTTAAAAACATTCATAGGTAAGTTTCTTTTGTGGCCCTCTAACTGTAATGCCTCACTGTAAAAACATTGGAGTTTAAAATATTATACTATGCCACAAAAATTTTAAAGTCGTCTTCTGCAGATGCGTCAAAGTGTGTCTGCAGGTGGGAAAAACATTGGTACTGCTTTTTTCCCCACTGAACCGTAACCCTTACCCACATACAACAAATCAGCAGCAGACGACTTTGAAAACATCCTGGCAAAATTATGGAAAAACTCTATAAATGGATGAATAACTATTGAATGGAGTTGAAATCATTGTGGCAAATGGAGAAATTGCTCATTATGAGCAATTTCTCCTTTTACCACAATGATTTCAAAAGTCGTCTGCTGCAGAGGAAGTGCCTATATGTGGGAAAGGGTTGAGTAATCATAATGCACCATCAATAGAGGAGTAAATAGATCTTGACTTTATACAACTTAAATATACAGTGCACTTTTGTTTGAACGTTGTTTTATGCAGCTTTCAGTATTTCAATTAAATCGCAGCTTATTACAGTAAATTACCAGTGATACCGATATCATTTATCCCTTTTCCACATATAGACGCCTTCTGACGCCTCTGCAGGAGATGGCTATTTGAAAACATAGTACCAAAAGAAGAAATTGCTCAAAATGACTATTCTGCAGCAAACGACTTTCAACACTTTAAGTCATAGGTTATCCATTCAATTATAGAGATTTTCTATTGTTTGACAAAATATGTTCAAAGTCCTCTGCTGCAAAATTGTCGAACTTTTTGATAACTAAAACTTTTCGATAATTCGACCTCTCGATAATTCAAACTTTTTGATAACTAAAATTTTTGATAATTCTACCTATTGATAATTCGAGCTCTCGATAACTCAATTTTTTTTTAACTTGAACTTTTCGATAATTCGACTTCTCGATAATTCGACCTCTCGGTAACTCGAACTTTTCGATAATTTGTCTTCTCGATAACTCGAACTTTTCGATAATTCAAGCTCTCGATAACTCCAAACTTTTCGATAATTTGACTTCTCGATAACTCGAACTTTTCGATAATTTCGACTTCTCGATAACCCAAACTTTTCGATAATTCGAGGTGTCGATAAATCAATTTTTTTTTAAACTCGAACTTTTCGATAATTTGACTTCTCGATAACCCGAACTTTTCGGTAATTTGAGCTCTCGATAACATGATTTTTTTTTAACTCGAACTTTTCGATAATTAGAACTATTGATAATCCGACCTCTCGATAATTTTTTCGATAACCCAAACTTTTCGATAATTCGAGCTCTCGATCTCAATTTTTTTTTAACTCGAACTTTTCGATAATTTTACTTCTCGATAACCCAAACTTTTCGAAAATTCGAGCTCTCGATAACTCGATTTTTTTTTAAACTCGAACTTTTTAATAATTCGACTTCTCGATAATTCGAACTCTCGGTAACTCGAACTCTAAATTTTCGATAAATAAATCTCTCGGTAACTCGACCATCTCCATATCTCGAACATCTCGATAATTTGAACATTTTGATAACTCGACCATCTCCATATCTCGAACATCTAAATAACTCGAACATCTCGATAACTTGAACATCACAATATTTCGAACATATCGATCACTCGAATATATTGATAACTCGAATATATAAATATCTCGATCTTTTTCAGTGGTTGAGCTACGATCTATGACCCAGCTCAACCAATTCCCAATGTTTTTGTAGTGGTTGAGCTACGATCTATGGCCCAGGTCAGCCAATTACATTTTTTTTTCAAGTGGTTGAGCTATGATCTACGACCCAGGTCAGCCAATTTGCAGTGTTTTTCCATCGGTTGAGCTACGATCTACGACCCAGGTCAGCCAATTCAGAATGTTTTTAAAGTGGTTGAGCTACAATCTACGACTCAGATCAGTCTGAGTTCGCAATGTTTTCCAATTGGTTGAGCTACGATCTATACATATGCATATAAACTTGATTTTAAACTTATTTAAACTTATTTAATTTAAACTTATTTAAGTACTATTTCTCAAATATTTCATTGTCTTAACCATTTCTGTATGTATATTTGTGAATATCAACCATGAGCTGTATATGCTTAAGTTGAAAATAAAATTTCTGTTCTGTTCTGTTCTGTTCTATGACCCAGGTCAGCCAATTCACAATGTTTTTTCTAGTGGTTGAGCTACGATCTATGACCCAGATCAGCCAATTCCCAATATTTTCCAAGTGGTTGAGCTACGATCTATGACCCAGATCAGCCAATTCAGAATGTTTTAAAGTGGTTGAGCTACAATCTACGACCCAGGTCGGCCAATTCAGAATGTTTTCTACGTTGTTGAGCTACGATCTACGACCTAGGTCAGCCAATTCGCAATGTTTTTTAAGTGGTTGAGCTACGATCTACGACCCAGGTCAGCCAATTACATTTTTTTCAAGTGGTTGAGCTGCGATCTACGACCCAGGTCAGCCAATTTGCAATGTTTTCCAATTGGTTGAGCTACGATCTATGACCCAGGTCAGCCAATTCACAATGTTTTTCTAGTGGTTGAGCTACGATCTACGACCCAGAGCAGCCAATTCGCAATGTTTTTCTAGTGGTTGAACTACGATCTACGACCCAGATCATCCAACTCCCAATATTTTCCAAGTAGTTGAGCTACGATCTATGACCCAGATCAGCCAATTCAGAATGTTTTTAAAGTGGTTGAGCTATGATCTACGACCCAAGTCAGCAAATTCAGAATGTTTTTCTAGTGGTTGAGCTACGATCTACGACCCATCTCAACCAATTCGCAATGTTTTTAAAGTGGTTGAACTACGATCTACGACCCCGGTCAGCCAATTCGCAATGTTTATCAAGTGGTTGAGCTACGATCTACGACCCAGGTCAGCCAATTCAGAATGTTTTTCTAGTGGTTGAGCTACGATCTACGACCCATCTCAACCAATTCGCAATGTTTTTAAAGTGGTTGAACTACGATCTACGACCCCGGTCAGCCAATTCGCAATGTGTTTGAAGTGGTTGAGCTACGATCTACGACCCAGGTCAGCCAATTCAGAATGTTTTTAAAGTGGTTGAGCTATGATCTATGACCCAGCTCAACCATTTCGCAGTGTTTTTGAAGTGGTTGAGCTACGATCTACGACCAAGGTCAGTCAATTCGCAATGTTTTTGAAGTGGTTGAGCTACGATCTACGACCCAGGTCAGCCAATTACATTTTTTTTTCTCAAGTGGTTGAGCTACGATCTACGACCCAGCTCAACCAATTCGCAATGTTTTTGAAGTGGTTGAGCTACGATCTACGACTCGGGTCAGCCAAGTAGCAATGTTTTTAAAGTGGTTGAGCTACGATCTACGACCCAGGTCAGCCAATTACATTTTTTGGTTGAGCTACGATCTACGCGCTAACTTCACACACCTTAAATATACATGTTTCTATAATACCTATAATATCTATTACTGGGAAAAACATTTTTGGATGCTTCCAATTTGAAAACATTGGACTAAGATGCCATTACGACCATGCAGATCTCATCATGATGATACCTTGATGTTTCTTCGATTACGCCGTTTTTAATACGTTCTTACAATGCTTATACTGCAACTCTTTCAGCCACGATCCTGCTACGCTTATTTTGAACATTTAAGCGTGGTGAGGTTGTGAAACTTCCTGACCTACTCAATTTCACAACGACACAAGCAGGTTTATGAAGATCCCCTCCCGATTGGCCACGACTGCTCCACAACTGGTCACGATTTGGGACCAAATTTAAATTGTACTAGATTTACCATCGACTATGTGTGATCGGGCCATTAGCCATCTAAAATAATTATGATGAAAAGAAACAAAAATTATTTTAACCCTTTCCAACTTGCGGATACATTTTGGCAGATAATTTTTGAAAATATAGTGGCAAAAGGAGAAATACAAACAATTTCTCCTTAGGAATCGGTGCTTCCAAATCTATTCATTAGTTATTAGTCCCCTACCGGCGTGCCGAAGGGGACTTTTAGGTTTGCACTCCGTCCATCTGTCAGTCAGTCCATCTGTCAGTCCATCTGTCAGTCAGTCCGACAAATCAGTTTTCCGCACTTTTTTTCTACATGCATGGAGATATTGAGCTGAAATTTTGTATATGGCTTTGTAATCATGTGTCACAGACCAAGTTCGCGTTTCATGGGATTTCGTCAATTTTTTTATGAGTTATGCCCCTTTTTGGACTTAGAATATTAATAAATCAGTTTTCCGCACTTTTTTTCTACATGCATTGAGATATTGAGCTGAAATTTTGTATATGGCTTTGTAATCATGTGTCGCAGATCAAGTTCGGGTTTCATGGGATTTCGTCAATTTTTTTATGAGTTATGCCCCTTTTTGGACTTAGAATATTAATAAATCAGTTTTCCACACTTTTTTTCTACATGCATTGAGATATTGAGCTGAAATTTTGTATATGGCTTTGTAATCATGTGTCACAGATCAAGTTTGCGTTTCATGGGATTTCGTCATTTTTTTATGAGTTAAAGCATGCTTTATTGTCTTGATAACCTTAAATATTGAGTTGCTATGACAACAGAAACCAAGTCAAAACGTGCAAACCGGTAGGGGATTATGGTATTGCTTGCAATCCTACAGTTACTTGTTTTACTTTCATTTATGGACATTTTCATATTCATGTCTAGTTGTTTTTGCAGTCGTCTGCTTCAGATATTTTGTGTGTGAGATAAGTTTTTTTTAAATGATGGAAAGAGATAAAACGGAAAGTGTCAGAATAAACTATGTAAATTTATGTATACAGGTAAATATTTCTTATCTAGAGGTAACCTAAGTGTAATTAATATTGTGCAGATGCAAATTTCAACTTATCTATATTGTCATCTGCAAAATAATTTTGGAAACAGCTATAGGATTGATTAATACATGAACATAACACATTTCTTTGTTCTTCGAAAGATACAACATCTTAATTGAAACAGAAGTCTAGAACATTATTACACATAATCATTAGATGCAGAGTTTTCATGTAGTATTTGGAAATGAATTTTTCAACTTGCAAAATGGGATGAAAGCAACATTTCTTAGTATATAAGATTAATTTAAGGTCCAAACAATTTGCTGCATTATTTGGTTTGTAGCTATTAAAATGCAATGACAGCCTTATTTCTGTCCCCCGCTTTTAGCGAAAGCTGGGGACTATTATTTCTCATTCGTCAGTCAGTCAGTCCGTCCGTCAGTCACGCTGTCACAAAAACTTTAACCTTGATCATAACTTCTGAACCGTAATAGGTACTGCTTTCATATTTCACATGTGTATTCCTTGTGACAACCCCTTTCCATCAATACCAATTTTTTTGACCTTGTGACCTTGACCCTGGCGGGGGACCATGATTCTCTGAATTTGCTTGTTTAAATACATGTTGCTTTATTTTTAACCCTTTAATATGTAGACCCCTTCTGACTCCTCTGCAGCAGATAACTTTGTAAAACATTGTGGCAAGGAGAAATTACTCATAATAAGAATTTTTTCCTTTTGCCACCATGATTTCAATTTTTTTCTATAATTGCACTTTCTTTCATTTATAGAGACTTTTCATATTTATTGCCTAAATGTAAAAAAATATCTAAAATGTCTGCTGCAGATTTGTTGTATGTTGGAAAGGTCTAAGCCAGCACAGAGATTTCTTCATACGCAAAGTTTCACCTAAGTAATTACTGAATGTAGCCCAAGATGTATCTTCTAACAATAATCTATATGTACCCATATCTCAAAACCGCCTTGGTTGTGTAGTGGTAGAGCATCCATCTCAGCTGCTGGAGGTCATGTGTTTGATCTCTGGCCAGGTCATTATAACCAAAGACTTGAAAAGTAGTAGTAATGGCTGCCCTCCTTGGCGCTCTGGGCTGTAGGCATTATGACTGACTGGCTGCATGGTGTCAGGATAAATGGACCAGTTGTACTGGTATCTTACCATGGAAACGTGCATGTTACTGAAAAATTGTTGAAAGCGCTGTAAAACACCTAACAATCAATCATATCTCATACAACAATACTGCAGCAGACAACCGGTACTTATTGATTGATTGATTGATTGGGGTTTAATGCCGTTTTTAACAATTTCTCAGTTATATCACGGCGGCCAGTTCACCTACTCATGCATTTCCTGGTTAATTCTCACACCAGTACTCCAGACAACAATCTTCCCAAGCAACTGGCTGCTTTTCCACATAGACTTAGCCCATTGGTGGAAGACGAATGACGCATGTCGCATTGACTTTTGTCAATCGTTGGAAAGAAAGTTGGCCGAGCCGGGATTCGAACTCACAACCCCTGGATTGACAGCCCACGTCGCTACCGACTGAGCTACCGGGGCTCGGCGGTACTTATTGAAAGGAGTTTGAATAATTATGTGGCTAAAGGATAAATAGCTCATTGTATGTTGGAAAGATCTAGATACAGAAACAGAGACATCAATCACAATACTCCATTTCACCAGGACTTTTAACTACAATTTTAAATGTCTATATAAAAATTCTGTCTGTACTTGGGAAGCATTTTCATATGCTTTATACCAAACCATTTATCGAGCAACGTTTTTCCAGTAATATTATTAGTTTCCGTAATTGATACGGTATTCTAAGGAAAGGACAGATTCATGAGGGAAAGGGTTGTTAAGTCATTAAACACCCAATAGATGTATAAACAACTTTTATTTCCTAGTAATAAATAATATAACACTATATACATGATCATAAAAACTGTCAATGTTAATATTCACATTTGACATGAATTATTTCTCTTTTTCTAATAATCATTGTGAATAAAACTTCATGAGACCTATCTGTCGGACAATGTATATAAAGTGAGCAAGTGGTCTAGATAAGGGGTTGATTGATTGATTGATTAGGGTTTAACGCCGTTTTTAACAATTTCTCAGTTATATCACGGCTGCCAGTTCACCTACTTGTGCATTTCCTGGTTTTCTCACACCAGTACTTCACACAACAATCTTCCCAAGCAACTGGCTGCTTTTCCACATAGACTTAGCCCTTTGGTGGAAGACGAATGATGCATGTCACATTGACTTTTGTCAATCCTCGGAAAGAAAGTTGGCCGAGCCGGGATTCGAACTCACAACCCCTGGATTGACAGCCCACGTCGCTACCGACTGAGCTACCGGGGCTCGGCCCTGATAAGGGGGATTGAGTAAACAGGGTTTTCCTCAAAATATTTCACTTATTTCCAAACTAAACCCTTAATGATGCTGTGATACTGAAAAGCATCATTTCAATTGACTCTGATTCATATCCCAGGTGGACTATTCATTATTTGCGATGATAGACAATAAACATTTATTTTGGTAACCAGCAAACTATAATAAACTAGTATGTTTGGCATGAACCAACAATGGCAACTAGATAATGGTTCCCCTTGTAATTTTGTATATTGCTATCACATATATAATTATAGTAAATTGGTTTTTAGCTCACTTTTTAGCTCGCCTATTCGAAGAAATAGGGGAGCTTATGTTATCACCCCGGCGTTGGCGTTGGCGTTGGCGTTGGCGTTGGCGTTGGTGTTGGCATTGGCGTCCGCGTTGCCAGCTTGGTCAAACCTTTGCGTGCAAGGCTTTTTCTCAGACACTGTGTATGCTGTTGCTTTGATACTTCACACACTTATTCAGGATCATTAGGGGACCTTGTATGTCAAGTCCCATAACTCTGGAATGAATTTTGACTGAATTGTGCCCCTTTTTGGACTTAGAATTCTGGTCAAACCTTTGCGTGCAAGGCCTTTTCTCAGACACTGTGTATGCTGTTGCTTTGAAACTTCACACACTTATTCAGGGTCATTAGGGGACCTTGTATGTCAAGTCCCATAACTCTGGAATGAATTTTGACTGAATTGTGCCCCTTTTTGGACTTAAAATTCTGGTCAAACCTTTGCGTGCAAGGCCTTTTCTCAGACACTGTGTATGCTGTTGCTTTGAAACTTCACACACTTATTCAGGGTCATTAGGGGACCTTGTATGTCAAGTCCCATAACTCTGGAATGGATTTTGACTGAATTGTGCCCCTTTTTCGACTTAGAATTTTGGTCAAACCTTTGGGTGCAAGGCCTTTTCTCAGACACTGTATGCTGTTGCTTTGAAACTTCACCCACTTATTCAGGGTCATTAGGGGACCTTGTATGTCAAGTCCCATAACTCTGGAATGGATTTTTTTCAAACATTTGGATTTTTTTCTTTTTCTTTTCTTGTATTTTTCAATTTTGAGTTTAGCTTAACGTTAAAGTTTCGATTTTTTTTTTTCTCTCTCAATAAGTGTACTGGTTCTAGGGCTTTCATATTTTTTGGGGTAAAACATTAATAATATTTTGTTTTTTGCTGGATTTTGAAAATTGGGCATAGCTTCTTCATATTTTGTTGGATTAATTTCATTTTTTTTTTTTAATTTTCTTGTATTTTTGAACTTTGAGCATTATTTTTTTATTTTTTATTTTTTTTCTTGAATTTTGGAACTTTGTGTTCAGCTCAATTTTTTTTTTTAAATTTCTTGTATTTTTTTTTGTTTTTTTTTTATTATTTCTTGTTTAAAAATAATTGTGTTTAGCTCAATGTTAGAGTTTTGTTTACTTTTTGTCTTTTACACTTGCCTTGATAGTCAAAGCAGGGGACATAGTGAGACATTTAATTACGCGTAATTCTTGTCTTTCTTTTGTAAATTCAATTTCAACTGAATTATTCCACTTTTGGATTTTGGACTTTATACCCATGCTATAACTGTTCTGAAGTAGGCCCTGATAGACGATATCCCTGATAGGCGAGCTATATTGTCCTCCGACAACTCTTGTTTGCTTATGTCATGGCGAAATGTCTGTCGTGCGTGCTTCCATGTCAAACATATTTTTAGCTCCACTGGCTGAAAGCCAGTCGAGCTTATGTCATGGCGAATTGTCCATCGTGCGTGTGTCTGTGCGTCTGTGCGTCCGTGCGTCTGTGCATGCGTTAACTTTTTCCTTTAAACGACTTCTTCTCCCTAATCACTTGGCCAATTTGGTTGAAACTTCATAGGAAGCATCCTCTCAACGTCCTCTCTTAAATTCCTTCAATTTGTTTTGATCCATCCATAATTCTGGTTTCCATGGCAACCAAAAGAAAAAAATAGTGAAAACTTAAAAAATCTTCTTCTCCAAAAGTGTCAGGCCCATTTTCAAATCATTTTGTAGAAATGTTCCTTGGGTGACCCTTTATTAGATTCCTTCAAGAAATGTTGATTGGGCAAAAAACATGGCCGCCAGGGGGAGGGGCTATTTTGCCTTATATAAGTGAAAACTTAAAAAATCTTCTTCTCCGAAAGTGTTCAATCAAATAATTTTGTAGAAATGTTCATTGGGTGACCCTCTATCAGATTCCTTCAAGCCATGTTGATTGTTAAAAAAAAAATGGCCGCCAGAGGGCGGGGCTATTTTGCCTATATGGCTATAGTGAAAACTTAAAAAATCTTCTCCTCCGAAAGTATCCAGCCGATTTTCAAATAATTTTGTAGAAATGTTCCTAGGCTGACCCTCTATCAGATTCCTTCAAGCCATGTTGATTGGTTGAAAAATATGGCTACCAGGGGGTGGGGCTATTTTGCCTTATATGGCTTTAGTGAAAACTTAAAATATCCTCTCCTCCGAAAGTGTCGGGCCAATTTTCAAATAATTTTGAAGAAACATTCCTTGGGTGACACTCTACACGATTCCTTTAAGCCATGGTGGTTGGTAAAAAACATGGCCACCAGGGGGCAGGGCTGTTTGGAGATTTGCCTTATGGCCGTGGAGCAATACTGGCCCTCTTGGACCTCTTGTTTCCTTAATCATGCAGTTGGACATAAAACTTCACAGGAAGCATCCTCTCAATGAAAACTTTAAAAATCTTCTCAACCAAAAGTATTTGGCCAATTTCAAAATAATTTTGTAGGAATGTTTCTTGATCCTCTTTCAGATTTCATCAAGCCATGTTGATTGGTAAAACAACATGGCCACAAGGGTGCGGGGCTGTTTTGCCTGATATGGCTAAAGTGATTTTGCCTAATGCAGTGGAGTGATACTGGCCCTCTTGTTTGTAAACTTTACACTAAACCATAGGCCTATTACAACTTGATGTTTGGAATCAATGCTTAAATAATAACGTAAACTACTTTCATAGTTTGAAAGGTTAAATGGTTGGTCCACAAATAGGTTGTCTCTATATATAGCCTTTTGATTGTTTGAACACCATTTCCAAAGGGATCCACCATTATTGTTGTTTGCCTGATCCTATCATGTAACAGTAGGGGCAGGTATCTCCAGTCAATGGATTTTGCAGGAGTGCAATGCATTCATATAGTTAGTTTATGAGATTTTCTTTTTTCCTTTACTCACTGTGTCCTCAAAATGTAATAACCTGCTGCAAATTCATTAAAAGCTGCTATTTTATAAGGAATGGGTATTCAGCTTATTGGAGCTGTTTCCTTGGAGAGCACCATTGTATGTTACACTTAACTTGAAATCCGCTGTGGTCGAGTGGTTAGCGTCGGGGATTTCGAAACCGGGTGTCCCGGGTTCGATCCCCAGTCGTGGCAATTCGGTCATGGTGGAGTGCTCTTGGGCAAGGCACATTTTCTAGCCTAGTACTGGTTTGTTCACCCAGGGATCATGAATAATTAAATTTAAATGCGCGCTAAATGACCTTAGCTGTCGATGCGCCGTAAAACAATATACATTCCTTTGAAAAATGTTTAAAATCTGCATTTGAGTTTTGAGTCTGCCCCCAAAATGATTAAATCTGCTGTCTTTACAGTACGGAGCCTTTCGCCCCTATCACTAAGGTAACTTGGAGAAGAAAAAACGCTCAGAGAGTGGTAAGGGACGCACTCGCGCACTGACTACTCTTGTTCCATTATATATTTTTTTGTTTTATGGACTTTTCCAAATTCCAAACTTCTGAAGATGTAAACAATTTTTTTTTGAAATAATAGTCGGAATTTTAATATTTAGTCGGAAAAAAATAAAAAAATGATACCTTCTCACAACGACTTTTAACCCCAATGTTGGAACTCGTGTCCGGCATACAAAAATTCTGCAACAGACGACTTTGTGAACAACATGTTATAGAGATATGGTATACCCATATAAATGAAAGTTTAATCATTGAAAGAGTTGAAAGCTTTGTGACTAAAGGAGAAATTGCTTATCATGAGCAATTTCTCCTTTTGCCATTTTTTTAGAAGTTATCTGCTGCAGACAGGTCAAATTGTGTCTGTAGATGGCAAAGGGTTAATTATACCCCCAAAAAACAAAGTTTTGGGGGGTATATAGGAGTCACTGTGACAGTCGGTCGTGTCGGTCGGTCGATCGGAAGCCATATTTTGTCCGGCCTAATTTTTACAAACCACTGTGTGGAATTCAATAACATTTTACATGAAGCTTCTATACCAATAGGAGATGTGCATACCCTAAAGGTCTTAGAATTGCATGTTATTTTACAGAGTTATGGCCCTTTTACGTCCTTCTGTCTGTCTGTACGTCTGGACGAGTACTTGTGGGGTGTGGTGTGGTGTTCTCCTAAAGCCCACCCACCAACCTTATAAAGACAACCCTTATAAAGACACTTAGATAAAAAAAATCTTTTTTTTATTTATAACGGGTATCTCATTTGCATATTAATGTTATTCATTCCGTAAAAGGGAAGTTATTACGGAATGAATTGCATACTTGTGGGGTGCACCCCACAAAAAAACATCAAAGGAAATAACCCTTCATAAGAATGTCTGTCTGTCTGTCTGTCTGTCTGTCAGTCCCACCTAACCTTGTCCGGCCCGCATCTTAACCATACATCATGGGATTTGAAAGAAACTTGGCACAAATGTTCACCATAAAGAGGCGGCATGTCGCGCACAAGACCCAGGCCTGTACCTCAAATGTCAAGGTCACACTTGAAATAAGTACTATTTGAAAGGACTGTACCTTGTCCGGCCCACAGTTCAACCATGCATCATAGGATTTCAAAGAAACTTAGCACAAACGTTCACCATGATGAGGCGGCATGTCGCGCACAAGACCCATACCTGTACCTTAAAGGTCAAGGTCACACTTAGAGGTCAAACGTCAAAATGAGTACTGTTCGATAGGACTACCAGAGTTGTCCAGCCCGCGTCTCAACCATGCATCTTAGGATTCTCAAGTTACTGGACACACATGTTCACCATGATGAGGTGGCTTGTACCTCAAAGGTGAAGGTCACACTCAAAGGGTCAAAGGTCAAAAGATTACTGTTTGATAGGACTACCTTGTCCGGCCTACATCTCAACAATGCACCTTAGGATTCTCAAGTTACTGGACACACATGGTCACCATGATGAGGTGGCTTGTACCTCAAAGGTCAAGGTCACACTCAGAGGTCAAAGGTCAAAATGAGTACTGTTTGATAGAACTACCTTGTCCGGTCCGCATCTCAACCATGCAGTTACTGGGCACACATGTTTACCATGATGAGGTGGCTTGTACCTCAAAGATCAAGGTCATGGTCAAAGGTCAAAATGAGTACTGTTTGATAGGACTACCTATCGGTCGGTCGATCGGAAGACATATTTTGTCCGGCCTATTTCTTACAAACCACTGGGAGGAGGAGATGAGCATATCAAAAAGGTCTTACAATTGCATGTTATTTTGAAGAGTTATGGCCCTTTTGTTGGTCGGTCGGAAGCCATATTTGAGTCAACATGCTGTTTTGGGGGCATTTATCATCTTCAGTGATAGTTCTAGTTTATTTAACTCTTTGTTCAGAAGCAATTTATATTATGTAACTCTGCTGAACCCAAGACTTCTTATTTGCATGTATAACTGTGTAATAAATTATCATTAGGTATCAGCAGGGTAGATTTCCCATATAAATGCATGAGATAGAGAAGCTGTGATGAACATGTGATAATGGTTGTAACATGTGATTTAAAATGAGTGCTAGCTGGCCTTAAAAGTCAAGTCAAGACAACCTTTTATGTAGTGTCCCCAGATTCAATATATTCAGGGGAAGTATGTTGTTCTGGTTTTAATGAGATTGATCTGAAACATGACTGAAACGGTTTCTTTGTCCCCTACCGGTCGGAGTATAGTTTGGGTAATATACGTTTGCTCGTGTCTGTCAGTCCGTCTATCAGTCTGTCCGAAATTTCTTATCTTGGCTGTATCTTCCACATGCTTGAATGGAATTTGATATTACTTCACACAATTATTCTCCATAACAAGATGATGTGTCATGCACATCACCCAGCCACCTACTCCCGAGGTCAATGTCACGGTTTGGGCTCATACATTGTCTGTCTGCAATTTCGTGTCCGCGGGCTGTATCTTTCACTTGCTTTAATGGATTTTGATATAATCTTCACACAGATAGTCTCCCCAAGAGGATGATGTGTCCAAAAATGCACATACAATACACAATGGACTGTCCTCGTCCGGTAGGGGACTTTTATGTTGCTTGCAAAACTGCATTTACTTGGTTTTTATACGCCCGTTTTGAAAAAACGGATCGTATTATAGTTTTACCGGCGGCGTACGTGCTGGCGGGTTGGTGGGCGGGCGGGCGGCGTCCAGTATGTTGTCAGCTCAATAACTTTAGAAGCCTTTGTCCAATCATCACCAAATTTAGTCAGAATGTGTATTGGGATAATATCTCGGAAAAGTTCGATAACTAGCCATATCGCTTTAGTCAATCAAGAGTTATCGCCCTTTAATTATAGAAATTACCTAAAATTGGTCTTGTCAGCTCAATAACTTAAGAAGTTTTTGTCAAATGATCACCAAATTTGGTCAGAATGTGTATTGGGCTAATATCTCGGACAAGTTCGATAACTAGCCATATCGCTTTAGTCAATCAAGAGTTATTGCCCTTTTATTATAAAAATTACCCTAATTTGGTCTTGTCAGCTCAATAACTTGAGAAGCCTTTGTCCAATCATCACCAAATTTAGTCAGAATGTGTATTGGGATAATATCTCGGACACGTTTGATAACTAGCCATATCGCTTAAGTCAATCAAGAGTAATCACCCTTTAATTATAGAAATTACCCAAAATTGGTCTTGTCAGACAAGCTCAATAACTTTAGAAGCCTTTGCCCAATCATCACCAAATTTAGTCAGAATGTGTATTGGCATAATATCTCGGACAAGTTTGATAACTAGCAATATCGCTTAAGTCAATTGAGAGTTTTCGCCCTTTAATTATAGAAATTACCTAAAATTGGTCTTGTCAGCTCAATAACTTTAGAAGCCTTTATCCAATCATAATATAATACTAAATTTGGTCAGAATGTGTATTGGCATAATATCTCGGATAATTTTGATAACTAGCCATATCGCTTTAGTCAATTGAGAGTTATCCATCTTTAATTATAGAAATTACCTAAAATTGGTCTTGTCAGCTCAATAACTTTGGTAGCTTTTGTCCAATCATCACCAGATTTAGTCAGAATGTGTATTGGCGTAATATCTTGGACAAGTTTGATAACTAGCCATATTGCTCCAGTCGATAGAGAGTTATTGCCCTTTAATTATAGAAATTACCTAAAATTGGTCTTGTCAGCTAAATAACTTGTAAAGCCTTTATCCGATCATCACCTAATTTAGACAATATGTTTATGGGCAGAATATCTTGGTTACGTTTGATAACTTACAACGTTATCTTAGTCACTACACAATTATGTCCCTCGAAATGGCCAAAACTGTACTAACAGTGTCTGCTCTCTAAGTTTGGCTGACGTACAACCAATTACCACTATACTTGGTCTCAAAAAAACAGGACGGGCGTATTTTGTGACATTTGGCGATCTTGTTTTTATAATATTGCCTTCCCTGACACGAGAGACACGTAGGGATCGCTTCTCCATCTTCTGTCTGTCCACTTTAACAGGCTGAAATATAAGAAGGCAACACATGTGTTCTTTCAAACACTCTTGTTTCAAGGAAAAAAAAAATAACTGTGACCTTTTATCTAATATCTCTTGTTTATATGTTACAAAAAGGACAAAAAAGAGCTTTCAAGTAGTGTATTTACATAAAAACGATCCTCTGATTGATTGAAACAGGAGATGTTTAGTGGGCAAATAATAGACAAATAATTCCATCAGCTTCACAAAATCACAAAATGTTTTCTTTTATTCTTTTTGTATGGAAAAATAAATATAACCAAGGGACATTATATGTGACCTGTGTCATGCAACAAGGGGTCTAGTTACACCTCGAACAGTGACTCAAATATGTACAACTTTCACTGTCACTGCATGACTTAGTAACCTAATAACACTTCCCCACATACAACAAATTTGGTGATTTTGAAAAAACATGTCATTAAAAGTATTGAAATCTCTTTAAAGGAATGTATAATTTTTGAATAAAGTTGAAATTATTGTGGCAAAAGGAGAAATTGCTCACGATGAGCAATTTCTTCTTTTGCTACATTGATTCAAATGTCATCTGCTTCAAATATGCATCAAAATGTGTCTGCATGTGGGATCATGTGTTAATCTGAAAAATGCCTTCATGTTTTTTCTGAAGGAAACTTTACTTAAAGTAACTATCATTAAGCTCACTGGTGGAAGTCAGATGTTACTTAGTCACAATGACTTTTATCATTCACCAGAAAGAACGAACACTTCCTAGCCGGGTTTCAAACTGACAATCCCTAAGTACTGAAAACTAAATGTTACCTATGAGGTACTGAAAAGAATTGTCTCAGTGGGCCTCTAGTGCAGCAGATGGCTTTTTGAAAACATAGTGACAAAAGAAGAAATTGCTCAAAACAAGCAATTTCTCCTTTTGCCACAATGTTTTCCACTTTAAGTGATAGGCTATCCTTTCAATTTTAGAGATTTTCTATTTGTTGACAAAATATGTTCAAAGTCGTCTGCTGCAGATTTGTTGTATGTGGGTAAGGGTTAATTACCGTTTGTGCATTGCATGATGCTATAATGTTTAGAGAGCTGTAACGTTCTTCCATGCCATGGCTTATTTTCATACTTGAAAAGATGTTATTTGGGTTTTATGATAGCAAATTCTGCTTCATTGAACAGCATACAGCTAATGTCTATTTATCCCTTACCCATATTAAATATCACGGAAGCATTCAACCCTTAGCAGCAAAAAAATGTTTAAAACATAATTATTAGAAAGAAAGAAACTGCTTATATATACTGAGCACTATATCTGGAATAAATTATACTGCAATACGGTACATTTATATATACATGACATTATTCTCTCAGAAGCAAAGACAATGTAGATAGAGAAGGCTGGAGAATTTGTCTGTGTAACTTGAAAGTAATTGTCAATATGGATGTATTATTATTATACATTCATGTAATATAACCTGTTTTGTAACTTAACCGTTTCCCTCATATAGATGCTTTCTGACGCCTCTGCAGCAGACAGCTTTTTGAAAACATAGTGACAATAGAAGAAATTGCTTAAAATGAGCAATTTCTTCTTTTGCCTCAATGTTTTCCACTTTTAGTCATTATAAGATTATCCATTCAATTATAGAGATTTTCTATTTTTGTCAAAATATGTTCAAATTCGTCTGCTGCAGTCAATTATCTTACGAGCGAAAGGGAAAAATATCCAAAAATATCCTTCCAATTTGCAGACACATTTAGCCAACAACTTTTTAAAGGAGAAACTGCTAATAATATTTTTTTCAACCTCATTATATAATTATTCATAGTTTGTATTGATATATATGTTCAAAATATGGCCATCTGCTTCAGGTTTTGTGTGAGAATGTATCAAGGGCTTGGCGTGAAACAGTTGTAACTAAAATTGGTATTTTGTTACCAAGGTTAATCACCTCGCCATAATGTCTTTATAAACGTTAAATCTTTTTTTCTTGGTAAACAATGGAAATTTAGGTGCCATTGCTCAGAACGAGCAATGGCACCTAAATTTGCATTGTTTACAAAGGGGTCAAAATTGCCCCTAAACCAGGGTTTTCAAAATAGGTTTTTAGTTCACGCCAAGCCCTCGGTATGCGTTTGTTTTCCACTCATCTGAGTATGATCATACAGGGTGAGCAACTGTCACAGTCGAGTGAGCGTCACCTGTCCGTTGACATTTTCCTACAAACAACAGTACTCCTCCTCCTAAACATGTGCTGTGCCAATTTTGAAGAAACTTCACAGGGATGTTGAGCCAGCTAGGACCTTGGGTGATGCACTTTCAACAAAGTTCAAAGAAATTTATTCCATGCAGAACTCTAGTTGCCATAGCAACCAAAAGGAAAAGATATGAAAAACCTTTAGAATATTCTTGACAAAAACCGTAAGGCCTTAATTAAAAGAGCCTAGTTATTTCAGGTGTGTAGCATTTTACTGTTTTGGTCCTCATTCAAGATTATTCAAATTATGCCCTGGGGTTAACTGTTTTACATAAGAGAGATATAGGAAATACTTTGAAAATCTTCTTATCTGAAACAGACCTATCAGTCTCCTCAAGTCATGTTAATTTGACAAAAGATAGACAACATTGGTTAGGTTATTTCGCCTTGTGGCAAGTGCAGTTATATAATTACTGGGCATTTTGCCTCTAGTATTTGCTTACCTGATCGCAAAAAGAGTTACAGTGGTTGGTTGGCATTACAAATCATATTGCATAAATAAGGTGAGCGATCCAGGGCCATCATGGCCCTCTTGTGTAGCTTACTATTATTAGTGCATTTATGGCATGTGTAGAGAAAGGTCCCACTCAAGGTCCAACTACAAAACGCTTGACTGTGAGAAGTGTCTCAAAAACTGAAATGTTGTGACTGTAATTAGAAAAAAGTGGCGAGCCAGTACAATCTGGACCAACATGAGTCGCATTTGACAACAAAAGTAATTACTTCCCACAATGATTCCAATCAGATTATTCAAACTTGCAAGATTTGTGTGTGTCTTCCTTTAAGTAACCATGACAGGACGACACATAAGGATCACTGCTCTTTTGTATGTCCTTCTGTTTGTTTGTCTGTCACACTGTGTCTTATCATTGGCATAATTTGTAAATTAAACGAAACTTACCTTGGTTAAGTTGAAGTTTGATTTCAATTCTTTGAGTAAAGAATTGAGGGAGGGCTTAACTGAATCATGCACCTTTTAATATACGAGTTTAATACACTCGTAGAATTCTTTTTTATTGATCTACGATCAATTTACTGTAATCAAATAGGTGCATGCTCGCTTGCGGAAATCGCAACCAACAAGTGCTCCGCGCATGCGCACCAGATCTCAGGTAAGACCGTACGAAATTCTTTAAACGAAAAAGAATTATGACACATGTACCTGTTCCTATAATAAAATACATTTTGATGCTCCTGCAGCAGGACTTTTGAAAACATCTTGGCAAAACGAGACATTGCTCATATTGGGCAGGCTAGCTGAGGATTACCAACCACTTGACAAGGTTGTTCAGAGTAGATCCAGATCCCACTGCACATCAACAGATGTCACTCTTGAAAACATTCCAACGAAAGTAGAAATTGCTTAATTAAAACAAGCAATTCTCCCTTCTGTCACAATGTTTACATCTCCATAATCAATAATTATTAATTTTCATTTATTGAGATCTCCCATAATTTTGCTTAGAGATTTGTTGTATTTGGAAAAGTGTTAACCCTTTCCCTCATATGAACGCTTTCTGACGCCTCTGCAGCAGACAGCTTTTTGAAAACATAGTGACAAAAGAAGAAATTGCTCAAAACGAGCAATGTCTCCTTTTGACACAATGTTTTCCACTTTTTGTCATAGGTTATCCTTTCAATTATAGAGATTTTCCATTTTTTGACAAAATATGTTCAAAGTTGTCTGCTGCAAAATTGTCGTATGAGGGAAAGGGTTAAAGAAACCTTATTGAAGAGCTCTTTCGGCTTTTGTCAGAGTTGGTAAAAAATAATTGCCCTTATCAGGATAGGGATTTATGTATAATTTTGTGAATGTCTAGACACAGTTTAGATATATAAGGTTCAAGATGTATAATGTACATAATTTATGAATGTAAGTAATAATCCCCTGAAGCTTATTTAGACATCAAGTCAACTCATCAGTGAACAAAAATGAACCATTTTCTGAATGTTTTCCTGCAATTTTGCATACGTTTTTAGCTTAACATGACAGTGTCCAACCCAAGCTTATGTTGTCATCCTGTTCACAGTTAACTTAACCCTTTCCCTCATATAGACGCGTTCTGACGCCTCTGCGTGTGGAAAAGTGATATAGATCCCTCCTTATCTTGACCTCAGCATTTTCCACATACAACAAGTCACCAATAGACAACTTTGAAAACATATAGGCAATACTGTGAAATATCTCTGCGAATGAAATTTTCATGATTGAATAGAGTTGAAAACAGTGTGGCAAAGGGAGAAATTGCTTGTTTTGAGCAATTTTTCTGTTTGTCAGAATTGTTTCAAAGGTCATTTCGAGGGCTTGGCGTGAAACGGTTGTAACTAAAAACCTATTTTGAAAACCCTGGTTTAGGTTGCCATTGCTCAGGACGAGTTTTATAGAGACTTTATGGCGAGGGGATTAACCTTGGTAACAAAATACAAATTTTAGTTACAACTGTTTCACGCCAAGCCCTCGATCTGCTGCAGAGGCGTCAGAAAGCCTCTGTATGTGGGAAAGATCTAATGCTTTGCATGTCATAACAGTTGACGTCATAAGTTTGTAAGTGGTCATTAATTACGTCTGAAGTCTTTGAGGTACAGCTTTCATATTATGTTCACACATATGGTGGTCCGTTCTGTTGTCTACTATTACAACTCATGTTAACCCTATGATATGTGAAGCCTGTATGACCATTATAATAGAGCCAGGCAAACCGGTACATCTACACCATTCCTGACCACCAAAAGCTTCTATTTCATCCCAAAGTATTTAGCTGAACCATATAGTTCATTCTGTTTTCCCAGCACCAGTGCTGGCTGAAATTCAATAACATTTTGTGGGAAGCTTTGGTACCAAGAGAAGATATGCATAGTTCCACAGTCTATAACTTACGTCATGGCATATTTTCTGTTAGGCGTGTGTGCCTGCGTAAACTTTTGGTATAAATGACTTCTCTGTTACCAGTGGACATTTGGGATGAAACTTTATTGGCAGTATCCTGTCAATGTCTTCTCCTGAATTCCATAATTATTATTTTATTATCAATGCATAATTCTGGAAATATTCCTTGGGTGACCCTTGAGATCTATCAGATTCCTTCAAGCCATGTTCATTGGTCAAAAAACATGGCCGTAGGAGGTCTATTTTGCCTTATATGTCCATAGTGAAACTTTAAAATTCTATAGGTGACCCTCTTCCAGATTCCTTCAACAATGTTGATTGACCTGAAAATCATTGTTGCCAGAGAGCTGGGCTTTTTGCCTTAAATGGCTTTAGATCAATTTTAAAATTCTTCTCCTCCCAACGTTATCTTTGGCTGATTTTCAAATAATATGTAGAAAATAATCTGTAGGTGACTATGAGATTCCTTCAAAGTAAGTTGAATAGTTGAACAACATGAAATTTTTAAAAATCTTCTCCTCAAAAAGAATCTGGCCAATTTTTAAATAATTTTGTAGAATGTTCCTTTGTTGTTGACACTTTATGAGATTCCTTCATAAGTCAAAAAACATGGCCGCCAGAAAGCGGGGCTGTTACTCGTATATGGCTTTTGTGAAAAAAAATCTCCTCCATTCTATTTGGTTGATTTTCAATTAATTTTGTAGAAATGTTCCTTTGGTGACGGTCTACAAGATTCCTTCAAGTAATGTTGATTGTTCGAAATACATGGCCACCAGGGGGGGGCGCGGGGCTTTTTTGCTTTAAATGGCAATAGTGATTTCTTTTTTGTCTAATTGCAGTGGAGCAATACTGCATGGCCTTTTGGACTTCTTAATTATATATACTTTATGTAGTTATTGCAAATTGATATTTTACAAGCCTTTCAAGGAGCATCCATCAGTTACCTATTTTCTTGTTTTGTCAGATCAGTTTTACACTTTCCCACATACAGATGCTTTCTGATCCCTCTGTAGCACATGACTTTTGATAACATTGTGGCAAAAGGAGAAATATCTTAGATAATGAGCAATTTCTCCTTTTGACACAATGTTTTATACTCTATTCAATGAATACTTTCATGATATAGAGATTTTTGCCTAGATGTGTTCAAAGTTATCTGCTGTAGATTTGTTGTATGTGTGCGGTTAGGATTATAATGGTGAAAACTGAACCCGTCTTGAGGGCTTTGTGTGAAACAGTTGTAACTAAAAACCTATTTTGAATACCCTGATTTATGGGCAATTTTGACCCCTTTGTTAGCAATGCAAATTTAGGTGCCATTGCTCAGAACGAGCAATGGCACCTAAATTTCCATTGTTTACCAAGAAAAATGATTTAACGTAAGACTTTATGACGAGATGATTCACTAAACGTTGGTAAAACAATACCAATTTTAGTTACAACCATTTCACACCAAGCCCTCGATATTCGTAATGGGAGGTCAGGTCAGTCTTGCATGTTGACATCTTGACAGCATAATTATTGGTTCTTTACCATTTATTTTATAGGTATAACATTTTGATTTTTTTCCATCAGATTATTTTTTAAAACATTGTTAGAACCGGAGAAATTGCTGAAATTATATGGAAAATGAATCCTTTTCTAACAATGTTTTCAAATCTAAAAATAAATATTACTTTTTCAAATTTTTAGACGTGAAAGTTATTTTTTCCGTCAAATGTTTTCAATATGATCAGAACCCTCGAAGTTTTCAGATTTGATGTTTATGCCCCCCTAGATGTAACATTTAGCACCCAACGCTTTCCCACATAGGGGAACTTTAAACATGGATAATAGATCTGTCAATGAAGTATAATTATTACATTCAACCCTTTGCCACATATAGACACTTTCTGACACATCTGCAGCAGACTGCATTTGAAAACATTTTGCCAAAAGAAAAGATTGCTCATGATAAGCAATTTCTCCTTTTGCCCAAAATGAAAACTTTTAAACTTTATTCAATTATTATCCTTTCACACATAGAGGTTTTGCATATTTTTGCTGAGATGTTTATAAAGTTGTCTGTTGCCGATTTGCTGTGAAAGGGTTAAATCAGAAAGTAGAAATTGCTTATTTTGTTTTCAAAATTTGTCTGCTACAGATGCATCAAAAAGTGTCTCGCTCAGTAAGTGAGTAAAACAGGCTAATGATATGTTGGGGTAAGAGATAAGTTGGATTTTTTTCTATGATAATGAAGTCACTAAATTATTCTTCCCTTGTGCTGTCATATCGAGTTACCTCAGGTCACTGGGAGCACCTGTGTGCAATGCAATTTGGGCAACTTGATCTCATTACCTTTTTACCCTTTTCCCAGTACAACAAATCTGCAGCATTCGACTTTGGAAACATCTAGGCAAAAAGTCTGTAAATAAAAGTAAAATCATTAAATTAATAAAGTTGAAAATATTGTGGCAAAAGGAGAAATTACCACAATGTTTTCAAAAGTCATTTGATGCAAAATAATTAAAATTCGTCTAAACATGGGAAAGGGTTTATTGTACAATTTTTCCTTTTTCCTGATAACTTAATGCAAAGGCCGAGCTATTGCTCCTTTTCCTACAATGTTTTTAGCTCACCTGTCACATAGTGACAAGGTGAGCTTTTGTGATCGCCCTTCGTCCGTCGTCCGTTGTCTGTCCACAATTTCTTGTGAACACGATAAAGTCTTCATTTATTATCCGATGTTTACCAAACTTATTCAGTAGCTAGATATCCATTGAGATCTCGGTTCCTTTCGAAAAGCAAAATTGCTATAATTGACCTTGTGAACAAGAGTACGTCATCATTTATTATCCAATGTTTACCAAACCTATACAGTAGCTAGATATACATGAGAGCTTGGTTCCTGTTGAAAACCAGCCAGATCCATCCATGCATGACTGGATTATGGCCCTTTAAAATTGGCAAAATTGTTATAATTGACCTTATGAACACGATAAGAACTTCAATGTTTACCAAACTTATTCAGTAGCTAGATATCCATGAGAGCTCGGTTCCATTTGAAAACCAGCCAGATCCGTCCATGCATGACGGGATTATGACCCTTTAAAATTGACAACATTGCTATAATTGACCTTGTGAACAAGTTAATGTCATCATTTATTATCCGATGTTTACCAAACTTATACAGTAGCTAGATATACATGAGAGCTTGGTTCCTTTTGAATGAAATTGGCAAATTGTTATAATTGACTTTGTGAACTCGATAAAAACTTCATTTATTTGTCACATGTCTTTTACATTGATTTTTAAACATGTGACCATGACCGTAGTGTGATCTTTTACAATCAAATATCATCATTGTCTTTGGATGACCTTCACCATAACTTTTTGACCTTTTTTATTATTTTTGTAGAGCAATTAAATTAGGACCCTAAAACACTTACTCAGGTGAGCTATATAGGGCCATCATGGCCCTCTTGTTAACGTTTCAGTTTAGTTGAAGGTCTAGGTTACATATCAATGTCGAAGATTTAAATTATGCAATAGCTATATAATTGAAATACAGTGAGGCTCATGAAACTTGATAACATGTAATATTAGAGCAATATTGGCATTATTAGCAATTTCTCATTTTGCCACAACGTTTCCAAAGGTTGTCTACTGTAGATTCTTCTGCAGGTTTGAAAGCGTTAACCCTTTCCCGCATATAGACGCTTTCGGACGCCTCTGCAGCAGATGGCTTTTTGTAAACATGGCGTCAAAAGAAGAAATTGCTCAAAACAAGCAATTTCTCCTTCTGTCACCATGTGTTCAACTCTATTCAATTATTATACTTTCATTTAAAGGGAGTTTCCAAAAAATTTTCGGGTATGTTTTCAAAGTCATCTGCTGCAGATTTGTTGCAGGTTGGAAAGAGTGAAGGTCTCATTTCAAGGATCTTATTCCTCCTCCTTGGATTCTGACTCCCTTACAGGACTAGCCCTTTCCCTCATATAGACAGCTTTTTTAAAACATAGTGACAAAAGAAGAAATTGCTCAGAACAAGCTATTTCTCCTTTTGCCACAATGTTTTCCACTTTAAGTCATTGGTTATCCATTCAATTATAGAGATTTTCCATTTTTTGACAAAATATATACAAAGTCGTCTGCTGCAGATTTGTTGTATGTGGGAAAGGGCTAGGGGTCTTTTCTGTATTGCCTGTAGTGCTTCAGTAACTAATATTTGATTCTATAGAAAAAGGGCTTCTGAAATTACAGACATTTCCTTTTTGTCCGAGCCATCATTGGCGCTCAGGGTTTCAGTTTAGCATTACGACTGACTGGCTGGTGTCAGGAAAAACAGACCAGTAGTACTGGTAATTTACCCAGGAAACGCCATGATATAACTGAACAGTTGTTTAATTGCATACTTGCTCTTCTGCACAGTTCCACTTATTTTGCCCACAATCATTTTGAGTTGGAAGCATTTAACTTTTGAAAGATGTTGAATGAAAAAAGTAATTGCATTCTCAATATGAGAAATTTTACTTTTATTTTAGAGACTTTCCCTATTTTAGATCTTTACAAATTCTTTCCAATATATCCCATATTCTACTCAAGACTATACCTTGGTAACATATTGGCCTAATTCCAATGGAGCTTTTTAGAAAGAGCTTAAATATCAGCCATAAGAGCTTATTATATCAACTTGTTGAGATTGGACAAGTTTTGTTTCACCTGTCTTAATTGGCAGATACAATGTAGTACAAAGGGAGCACTTCTGTGATGTCTTTCTGTCTGTCACACCAAGGCTAATCGGCAAGCAATGCAGTATCATGTGTTCATTCATAATTACGGCCCTTCGATTACAACAAAACAATATTTTTCGCGAAGCATCCATTGGTTTTTCATCATGATTCTTACGTGGAAAAGGGTAGACAAATTAAATTTAATACTTTGCATAATGCAGAATGAGATTAAGATCATCTCAGCGATAATGGTGGGTATCCATTACAAGTGTAGTCATTGAGAGAGATATAATTTACAGTCAGGTTTCATCCTATATATCCTTTTGTATAATAGATCATATAGGACTGATTTATTCGACTAACCCACTAATGCAGATGCTTTTTGACACATCTGCAGCACCTTTTTTTGAAATCATGGTGGAAAAAGGAAAAATTGCTCATGATGAGCAATGTCTCCTTTTGCGTACATGATTTCAAGTCTATTAAAAAATAAAACATATTTTACATTTATTTAGATTTTCCATACTTTTGCCTAGATGTTTTCAAGTCTTCTGATGCAGATTTG
The DNA here is from genome assembly GCA_031761405.1 of Serripes groenlandicus. Lineage (NCBI taxonomy): Eukaryota > Metazoa > Mollusca > Bivalvia > Cardiida > Cardiidae > Serripes > Serripes groenlandicus. The sequence goes on along the minus strand of JASEVX010000011.1, from coordinate 55,159,998 downwards.
TTGTATATGGTGTTGTACAATTGCAATTAGTCTTTGCTATGACCTGACTCGACATGATCAAACCTGGGTTTTCAGCTCATGAGGTCAACACTCTCAGTGCTACACCTGGAGTTTGTATCACAGTATGGAATATAATCCACATCACACAATGAGTTAACCCTTTCCCACATACAACAAATCTGCAGCAGACGACTTTGAAAACATATTGGCAAAATCATGGGAAATCTCTATAAATACAAGTACAATTAAAAAGGAGAAATTGTTTGTTTGAGCAATTTCTCCTTTAGTCACAGTGTTTTCAAAAGTCGTCTGCAGCAGAGGCGTGTCAAAAAGTGTCTATATGTGGGATAGGGTTCAAGTACATTTCTGCATGTTATATATTAAATTTCTGAAAGCATAAGCAATGTTTTTCCTTCAGTAAAATCCTTATGCATATAATGTCTGTACTTGACAATAGAGGGTCTTATGGGAGATTAGTTATATAGTCAGGGGTGTTAGGGCATTAAAGGGGCTGTTTGGTTCAGATTCTTCCAAAAGCACCAAATTTGGCCCGAAGGTCGCCCATGCCATACTTGTTACATTTTTGATGGGCGCCAAGAGTGGTGCCCCCTGGGGCCGCCATATTGGGAAAATCCAAAATGGCCGCCATCCGGGTTAGATGTCATTCGCAGGTATATAACTAAAAGGGCAAGAATTTTGAATGATACCACATTTTAGGGGTTTTCGGGGTCGGGGAATCTGATAAAGATGTTAATTCAATTATTTGAAGTCAAGTTTACCCCTCATCAACACGGTAAAGGTCATTGTTGGGGTCAACCCGGTGTTTTTGGTGTCTCATCGTCATCTCGAAAAATCCTTTCCCATTATCAGCTGTATGTTGCACAAGTTTGACATATCTCCATATCAAAGAAAGAATTGAAGGTGGCTGATGAGCTAGCCAGGACATATAGGTCACACAATGGTCAAGAGGACGCACTTATATTCATGCGGGCTGCCGTGATGATGCACAAGTTTTGTCTACAGAGTCAAGACCCATTCGACGGCTCCTTCCCCCTTACTGCCTAACGGCTTCAGGAAATGAGGAGTTTCTTTAACATAGTGCTCCAGGGTCCATCAGCTCTTCATGGGCGTGAGAAGATTGGTGGCGACGCCAATCTGGAAGCAAGGGAGAAGATCGCATGTAACATCTCACAACTGCTTATCTACAATACAAGTAAGAGTACGCACCATGTAGTGAAGACAGCTGCAGTACGCCACAACAAGGAGCGAGAAACTCCCTTCGCTCTGTAGCCTGGCCTCAAGCTGCATGGACACGGACGGGACAAAAAACAGATTGAGCTTGACCACGAACAGGGTATCTCAGTATCGTACAATCGTGTCATGGAAGTTAAGAGAGGTATTGCGCGTGCGGTGTGTGCTCGGCATGCTCAGGATGGGGTAGTGCTACCAACCAACAGCCATCTCAAGGTCTTCACCAGCCATGATGTAGATAATATAGATAGCAAGGCTCAGGGCAACTTCTCACATGATGAGTTCCACGGATATGCCCTGAGCGTGACAAACCATATCTCTCACAGTAATCTTTGAGTGAAGCGGGCTCCCATCAAGCTTGACACCTCCGACACGTCAACTCCTAAGCTACCAGATGCTTACATGATCCAGCCCCAAGACGAACTCACTCAAACAGATGTATTTGCACCCAGACTCGGCACAGAAGTCGAGTCAGCGAAGTCAGACCACACCTTGATGTGCGAGGTGCAAAGGTCAAGGATGAGGCGTGGATGGAACACGTCAGCAGGGTGCTGAAGCAGATACGCTGGCAGAGGATGACGTCATCACCTGGTTGGGTTACAACTCGATGCTAGCAAGCGACGATTCGGTGAAGCCCCCTGCCGAGATCGGGGTGTATCCCCTATTCCCATACAAGGCTGCATCTGCATCTTCAATGAAGCACGCGATGGAGCTGATGATGCAGGCGACTGAGTTCCTCAACCCAGGCCAGATCAGCGTTCTTGGTGCAGATCAGCAAACTTACTCAATGGCAATACCCTGACACTTTGCGCCTAGTCCGAGTATTGTCAGAATGTAATGGGACCACCTGAATCATTCAATATATGTGATCAACTTTCCCAAACTCTACCCCAGTTCAAGTTCTGGTCAACCATAATCGAGCTGTCCCGTTTTGTGCGGTCATGGACCAGACAATTTATGCGCGTTGGCTGCCGATACATGTACGCGTCATGGTTGAGCTAGCCGAGAAACACCCTCAAGTACATGCTGAATTCCTGAAGGGCAATGTTGTTGTGCAGAAATCAGCTAGAAAGTTCAGCCTCATGGCCAAGGACCAAGCCCATGAACAGTCAAACAAAAGCCTCCAGACACATGGTGGAGCTGTTGGACTTCATAAGAAGCCAGAAGCCCTTACACTGTTTATGCTGGCCGGACCTGACTGCACGCGGTTAATTGATGAGTTTGAGGCCATCAGTGACCGACGATTGTCATCTACCGCTCATCACGAGGAAGGACACGGCTTGCAATTGAAGTTTCAACAGGATGTACTATCGTTCATCAGGGTGGTAGAACAGCTGGGCAATCCTTTCCTTGCTACAAGTCAGAAGCTCATAGTACTTGATACACAAAATGTCATGGAACATGCCGTTGCTACTTCTCTAATCTAAAATCCGTGAAGCTGGCCAAACCCTTCATGCAGCATATGTCAGGGAAAGATTGGAAAAGGCTTCAGTACCAGTATCTGATACAATCAAGCGGAATAACATGCTAATCTTCGCCAACCGACCTGACCCCAAGAAAAAAGGTACAAAGGACAGTGGCGTCTAGAGGCAGAATATGATGTAAATCACACAACTTTTCCTCTCATTCCAGTCACGTCCCGATGCCGACATGACATACTTCTTTCGGTTCGAAAATCAGAGAGAGCCACCGAGCCTTGGGGATCGAGGGTTGTTGCGATCTGGGACAAAATCAGACATTCTTAAGTGCCTCAATGCACCCACTGGCTGCGCAGCTGCAGGCAAACAAGCCACCGTTGTGATGTTGGATATGGCAGCTGTTATCCACATGGTGCGACCCACAACAGCTAAGACATTCAGCGAGTATGTGTCGCTCCATATAATACCATATCTGGAGGCCCAAATAACAAATAGTACCTAACGCATTGACGCTGTATGGGATAATTACCCAGAGGAAACTAACATCAAAGCTCTCACGCAGCAACGACGTGGGAATGGCCCATAGGAAAGAGTCGGCGATGGCAGTACTCCAATCCCGAAGCGTGACTGGAACAGCGGATTCCTGAAAAATGAGGAGAACAAAAAGGAGCTGTTCTCTTTTATCAGCACACATATCTCCAAGGCTGACATGAGCGGAAAGCTGCTTCTGAGTACCCGCTTCGAGACCGTACTCTCCAACAACCCTCAACGACGCTCCAGTGTCATGAGCCATTCTTTTGCACTGTGGCTGCCTCAATGCATGCACAGGAAGGTGCAACCACGCCGGCGTCCGATGCACGGCCCTCTGCAAATGCAAAGGCGGGTGCGTTAATAATGCTGGTGATAACCAGTAGTGCTGAAATCATAGAGTGCAATCCAGGACATATAATATAGTAATCAATATTAATCCGAATAATTTTAATTAGAATTGTTCCTGAATAATCTTTATTGATTTTTTAGTGGCCTTGAGGGGTAAAGTTGACCTCAGATCATTGAAATAACATCTTAATCGGATTCCTCGACCCTGAAAACCCCTAAAATGTGGTATCATTTATGATTCTAGCCCTTTTAGTTTCTTAACTGCGATTGACATATAACCCAGATGGCGGCCATTTTGGATTTTGCCAATATGGCGGCCCCATGGGGCGCCCCTCTTGGCGCCCATCAAAAATTGAAAATGTATGGCATGGGCGACCTCTGGGCCAAATTTGGTGCTTTTGGAAGAATCTGAACCAAAATATCCCTAACACCCCTGACTAATAGTAACTAACTGAGTTGAACCCTCTTTTACATATAAATTGCTATAATTATTATTATTATAATCATCTGAAGTCAAGAAAGGACAGTCTGTGCATATAGATAGACCTCAGTCAGGACAGGTTGTTTGGGTTTAGCTTAATCAGCAAAATAATAGGAGTGGCTATAATTTACTCTCCCCAGCTTTTTGTTAGCTCTCCTGTGCATGATTAGAGCTCAAGGTTAGTCATTGAGATCACCTTTTGTCCGTCTTCTGTGTGTCGTGGTTGTCAATATTTGCCTTCTTTGTCTTCAGCTTGATCATCAAAATAATAAGAAGGGCAATAATTAACTCATCTCAGCTTCCCTAGTGTCCTCCTTGTAGCATTGTTTAGGTTACAGCTATTTTACTTCTTAACAAGTACAGCTATGACGCTGATACAACTTCACATTGTAATAAACCATAATTAATATAGGGAGACTACATCATATAAGCGAGGGAGTCCCGGAGTGCCGGTCACTGGGTTAAACACTCATGCTTTTTTAAATTAAAATATTAGATGGCTAGTTGAATGTCATTCTTATATCGTATGATCCAATGTAAATTCTACTTGACATTATGATTAACCACAATTGAGGGACCAAAAGCCTTCAAGGTCATGGTCACAGTGGCTGTTTAATACTTTCCCACATGTAACAAATATGCAGCAGCAGACTCTGAAGAGATCTTTGGCATGAATATGGAGATTCTCAATACAAGATAGTTTTAGTCGAGGACATTGTGGCAAATGGAGAAATTGCTTGTCATATTGTGTTGTTGTCAAATCAATTTAATGTTGTCTGCTGCAGATGGCTCAAATTGTGTCTGCATGTTGGAAAGGGTAAGTTACCTTTGCTCCAGGAAAATAAAACTGAGTATTCATGGCTAGTGTAGATAAAGTTCTGCTGACACACCCAAGCAATTTAATCCAAATTGTTAATGCATGTCTGAAGCTCTTTGGAACTTTCTTTAGTGAACTGTACAGGTTGAACTGGATAACACTGCTTCATGATGCTCAGGGAGTTGGTTTTACTTGAATGCCTCTCAAATTGTCTTGCACTGGTCGCTTGACCATTTCCCACATACAGATGCTTTCTGTAAACACAGAAATAGAAATATTATTGTGTAAATGGCCAGGTTAAGGTTAGAATAATTTTGCGCATTTTCTTTTTCATGATTTGAAGATTTTTATGCTTAAAAACCCTAACAAATTCAATTTTCTATTGATCAAAAAGTTTATTTTTATGTTGTATGCAGTAAGTTTGTAAATGAAAAAAGAATTGACTAAAAATTGACTCTTAACATTTTTGGTAACTTCTCACACCACTATGTTTTCTTTGTACTTTCAACATCTCTGAACATATTGTTTGTTTTTTTCATGTGAATCAGACTTACAGTACTCTGAGTACTTTGATTTACTCTCCCCTGGGTGGCTTCTAATTGAGACAAGTTTGACTGTACCTTCATTTCTAGATATGTTATCTTCTTTTCAAGACATTGTTCTTATTGAAAAAATTTTTTAGAGTTTAAAAAGATATGACAAGTTACATGGTGATGTAACAAATGGAAATTCACTGACATAATTATAAATCTTGTAGAAATTAAAGGCGTGATTTATTCATAAATGTATTTGTGTCATGATTTGAATTTTAAGTTTAACCCTTTGCATTTGGGTGCATATTCACCAGATTACCTTTGAAATCATTGTGGCAAAATCAGAAATTGCTCATAAAGTTCAATTTCTCCTTTTGTCACAAGTTTACAACCCAATTAATTCAATAATTTTTACTCAGTATTTAGAGATGTTCTTTCATAGATATGTTCAATGTTCAGATTTGTTGGATGTGGGAAAGGGTTAAATTGAACTCAAGATGGAATAACAATATTGTATGTGGGATTATATAATTATATATTTAACTGTCCCACTATTATTTCCAAAGTTAATTTTCTTCAATTAATACTTTCCCTGCATACAATATCTACAGGGGAATGACTTTGAATGCATACCAGAAAACATATATCAAACTAATCTTTTTAAATGAAAGTTTAATTATTATATAGATAAAAACTTTGTTGCTCATTGACACTTTCCCACATACATTTCATGGCTTCTATATCAGACAATGTCTGAAAATGTTGTGACAAAAGGACAGAAATTGTACATTATGAGTAATTATTCCTTTTGCCACAATTTAATAATGTTGGCAATTCTATTCATTAATATACATACATACATTTTATTAGCATCAGCAAAGTACATTGCCTTTAGCCATTTACAATTGAAATATGGCGAAGTCCGAAAAGTGATTACAAAAGAAGAATAAATATGAGTAACAAATAAACAAAAGAGAACAAAAATAAGTTAGGAATAGAACAATAACTTAAAGGCGGTAATTCATGTGTAGGCATTTTCATTTAGTATACAAACTTCGCGATGGAGAAAAAGTACTATTAGGATAAGTTGGGTAAAGTTGAAAATGACAAGCAGCATCAATGTTATAACAATTCATTTAACCCTTTCCCTCATATAGACGCTTTCTGACGCCTCTGCAGCAGACAGCTTTTTGAAAACATAGTGACAAAAGAAGAAATTGCACAAAACGTGCAATTTCTCCTTTTGTCACACAATGTTTTCCGCTTTTAGTCATAGGTTATCCATTCAATTATGGAGATTTTCTATGTTTTTGACAAAATACGTTCAAAGTCGTCTGCAGCGGAATTGCATATGAGGGAAAGGGTTAAAGTAGTTTATGCAATCAGAGTGTTCAATACTTGTTTTCTTATGGTCATTGATTCATTTATATATTTTGATAGTTTCAATAATTTTGTTGTATTTGTTTGTACAAGCCATTATGTCACAAAAAATATTCAGTGCAATATTACCAATGTTTTTTTGTGGTGATTGGGTTGACAATTTTGCCACAATGCTAACAGAAACATCAACAACGAAAAAATTTACAGTTTTGAACACAAAGCCTGTTGACTTGTTATGCAATACTGCAAACCAATTAGCCTACATCCGTTCAACAGCCAAATATATAGTTCCATCAGTGATGCAGAGACATGATTAATAATAATCATGTCAGTGTTACTTTGGTACCGGATTGATACTTGGATTTGAGATTTATCAAGATAATATCTACATTATTAAGAGTTAAAATATGTAAATATTACCTTTCTTCATGTTTGGGCAGATAATAGATATAATATCATTGCGCATTCTATCTGCCATGCACAAGTACAGTACTCTCAAAACACCTTGCCAAAATGGAAATTCCAAAAGGTTCTATAAATAGCTTGCAAGACTGGTTATCGATTGTTCTTAAATCTCAATATTATGAACGCTTTATTTTGTAGTTGTTGCAATATATGAAAGCGTCTAGATAATAAGACTGGTTTACAAAAGTTTAAAGGACACAATGTCATGCAGTGTACAAGTTAAACACGTCTGTACGCTAAATTAACAATCAATGCTGAAAGTGTAGCCGAATTGAGTTGGAGATCGAGCATTATCGTATATGCCTATATATATTGAAAATCGTAAGGCCTACACCAAGATACTGCTTGTTACTTTGCAGGATTTTCTACCCGATCGCCACTCCTGTGCCATCGGCGCTTTGATTTACGTAAAGTGTCATACTGAGGGCAACATAAAAGAAAATTAAATTCTGACTTGACGACTTTCATGTAACATAATTTACAAAGATGATTATTTCTATCTATACCGTTTCTCCTACCAGTTTCAATTTCAAGAGAATGGGAGCTCAATCAAATTCTGCTGAACTATTTTTCTCAGATTATCATTTGGAATCTTTTGGGAGATATTCTTCTAAACAAAATTTGGTTTTGAATTTACAAAAATATGACAATTTAGAAGTGTTATTAATATAGCTAGACCAATCTTGTATGAACTGATCTCTCAATCTGCTTTTTAAAGCATTGAATGGGGGTGTGTTGACTTAAGCGTTACATGTATTAGCCAACTAACCGTAACCTAGATGCTCAATAACACTCATCATTTTGCAAGACCAGCAATTCCAGTCACGTTATTTAATTGGTCGAAGTATATAAAATGGATTATTGAGTCGGGCGATTTGAGAATTTTGTAATAGAATTTTAAAGATCTCTCTTTAGCAAGTATATTTAGAGGAAAACGTCCCAAGTTCTCTGTAAACTGCATAATATGGAGTTTGTGTGACTTACTCCCAAAACGTATTTACAAAAGTGAAGTTTATCAATGAATTTATAGTTGTAGATGCCCCAAACCTCAGACCCATATAAAAGGATGGGAACGACCATTGAATCAAAAAGAGTCAGTTTAAATTTTAAATCTAATTTAAGACGATCAAATAATCCCAATAGGCTGTGGTTTGCTTTCAGTGCCTGGTCATGTAACCTTTTAACAGCAGTGGTTAAATTGCCATCATAACTGAAGCTCAAACCAAGATATACGAAATTGTTAACTATTTGAATTTCATCGGTGTCAATTAATAAACGTTCCGGAACAGGATGATGGCCTTTAAGAAAAACGCAGACTTTTGTTTTGGATTTGTTAATTTTCAGACCCCATTTTGGGTTTGTCGTAAATAACACAACATCATCTGCAAACAGAATCAGATAGATAGAAAGAATGTTACTTTCATTAATAGAGATATTTCCATACATTTACTGTATAGTTTTCAGTCGTCTGCAGCTGAATGTTGAATAAGGGAAAGGGTAAATATTAATCCTTTACCAATAATCTCTCTACACTTGCATCTTAATTTCTTTATTATTTGTCCTTAAATATTTCAGTAATTTGATTTCATTTTGGAAGAGTCTAAGAAAGGCGTATCCGAATACTGGGGCAATTATGATTAATGGTTTTATGCTCTCCTACTTCAGTTTTTTACATAATTTAAGATAACCTCATTTACCCATTCGCACGTACAAAAACAAATCTGCAGCAGACAACTTTCAAAATATCATGTTAAAAATGTTGTAAGTGAAAGTAGGATTATTGAATAGAGTTGAAAAAATTGCTGCAAATGGAGAAATGATGCTCATTACGAGCAAGTTCTCATTAAAAATTGCTTCAATGGTTGCAAAAGTTGTCTGCTGCCGAGGCATCAGAAAGTGTTCATATAGGGTTAAACCTTTTCAATTCAGGAATCTCTAGCTGGGGACTTTTGTAAACAATGTAGCAAAGGAGAAATTGCATAATGATCAATTTCTTTTTGCCAGAATGATATCAATTTTAATGAATGATTGTACTTCCCTTTACAGAAATTTTCCGTGAAAATTGTGCCAAGATATTATCTGTTTCAAATTTGTTGTATGTTGGAAAGGGTTAAAGCCTTGCACTAGGAGTTAAAAACTTAATAATGCTCCTGCAGCAGACAATTTCAAAATATTTTGTGAAAAAAAGGAGAAGAAGCTGCTTAAAATGAAAAAAATCCTTTAAGGCCCAGACGCACAGCCTGCACATTGAAAATGAATGATAAAATGGAAATTACTATCAATGCGTCGTTGTGCGCCCAACTTTTGCCAGGATTTAGAAGAAGCTAGCAAGTTGACAACGAATTCACAGGGTGTTGCTTAAGTGGCTGTGCATGTACATGGCGCATACAGAGCTTATACAGTACACAAATGTTAAAAAATCTAACAAATGCACAGCGTACGTATTACCCCTTGCGTGCATAGTGCATGCACCGCACGCTCAATGCACAGCCAGCAAACAACAGCGGTCACATGACTGTGACATGACTTTGCCTAAAAAGCAGCTGCTCGTCTTGCTTGCTGACTTATATCAAAGAAGTACATAGACAACAACAGAGTAGAACCCCTTATAGTTAAAATATAGGGAACCATTGTTTGGAGGAGAGCTGACATGCTTGCCATCAAGTGCATCACAGGTAAGAGAAAAATCCACCTCTCCATGAACTGGTCAGATATGGCACGCCATTCCTCAGGAGTAGTGGGACACTTCATTAATTCATCCTTGTACTCATCGATGATGCCCTGGCACACTTCTTGGATGATCAGGGATATAATGTTGTGAGACACCCTCCATCCATATGACATTAAGTGATACTTGGTCCCAGACGCAAGATGCCGCAGAGTGAGGGCAAGCATCAGGCCAGGGTCCAGGGCCTCTCTGTATGTTGTATGATCTTCGGACCGACTCTGTTAAGCAGCTTGTACAACATCTTGGGGGCATCCCCATGAAGTTCTTGAAGGCTGCCTGGTCTTTGTTACGGAGTTCCACAAGTAGCTGATCATACAGGCCAAACTGTCGTCGTCTATTGATTAACGGTCGGACCCAGAACCTCCGTTGACCTCTTCTCTTTTTTCTCCTCCATATAACATGGACTTGGAGAAGTGCTAGTTTCATGAGGTTCTGCTGATGTTGGAGAACCGCGAGTTCATATTGCATCCTTCATCTTCTGAGATGGTTCTTCTAGAGTTGATCAACAGGAACCCCTGTTATCACCAATGACGGACAGAGGAGAAATGGTGAGAAGGTTGGGCTGCACCCGTTTATAAACCCCATGGCTACACGCTGCGTACATGCCAGGTACATGCTAGAAGAACACTTGGCGCGCTAGAGACTCGTTCAGCATGTTAGGTGTGCACAATGTGTGGACTTTATGTTCACTAGACCTTAACCGATGAACATACAAAGAGTACCCAGCATGTGCTCCGCGATTGTATGGCTTTGGTCGAGCGCGCTCTGCACATGTCTGGTATCATTTTGCCGTGTACATCCATGCATTGAGCTCTGCGCACATTTTTGTGCACAAAAGTCCCAAAGCACACAACAAATGACAACGAATGCATAGCGTTGGTCCAACAGTAATGAATGCTGACGCACACTAAGTGCATGACAACACACTGGTCAAAACTCAAATTTTTTCAGTGAACGGGCCGTGCTTCGTGTATGTGTGACTGGCGCTTTAGACAAATATACACTGTATCCCAACTACTGCAATGTACTTAGATGGTATTAATTGACAATATTACTGAATCATAGTTATCAGTAAACTCTTTCCCATATATTGTCACTTTCTGATGGCTCTGCAGCAGATGACTTTTTGAAAACATTGTGACAAAAGGATAAATTGCTCAGTGAACAATTTCTCCTTTCGCCACAGTGGTTTCAACCATATTTGATAATTGTTCATAGAGATTTTCTGTGCTTTTTCGTGGATATTTTTAAAGTTGTCTTTTGCAGATTTGTTGTATGTGGGAAAGAATTAAAAAATAATTTCATGCATGTACGTTATATAGTTTATTTAGAGGCTAAGAGTTGAACGATGAAAATTCATGTTGTGTAATACTTCAACTTGCCAAAGGTAAAAATGCTTGCCATAAAAAAAAGTGCATTTATATCAGAAGTTAACTGTTTCCACATTTTAAATCCTTTTCTTGGTTATTCTAGGTTTCTCAATCTACCCTTTCTTACATTCAGACCCATTTTGACTCATCTGCAGCAGACGTCTTTTGAAAACACTGTGGCAAATTAAAGAAGAAATTTCTCAGAAATTTATATATTTTTACAAATGTCCTAAGGCTAATTCTCGTCAAACAAACACTTTTTAACCCTTTCCACATATAGACACTTTCTGACGCCTCTGCAGCAGAAGACTATTGAAAACATTGCGGCAAAGCTAGAAATTGCTCTTAATGAGCAATTTCACCTATAGCCACACTGTTTTTAACTTTATAAATAATCGCACCTTCATTTAAAGAGGAGGAATCTGCTGTGGTCGAGTGGTTAGCGTCGGGGATTTCGAAACCGGGTGTCCCGGGTTCGATCCCCAGTCGCGGCACTACGGTCATGGTGGAGTGCCCTTGGGCAAGGCACATTTTCTAGCCTAGTACTGGTTTGTTTACCCAGGGATCATGAATAATTAAATTTAATTGCGCGCTAAATGACCTTAGCTGTCGATGCGCCATAAAACAATATACATTCATTCATTTAAAGAGAGTTTCCATGGGTACTTTTGCGTACTGAAAAAGTGTTTTCAGATTTCTGGACGGAGCGTGTGGCCCGTTACGGGCGAAAATCACAGTTTGCTCTATATGGCATTTGAAGCCCCCAAAATACACCAATCCTTGGATTGTGGCCTTATTAGACCAGCAACAGACTCCTCCATTGTTTCTTTGAGCTCTATGGGTGCTTTACGTACTGAAAAAGTGTTTTCAGATTTCCGGATGGAGTGCATTACGGGCGAACATCACTGTTTGCTCTATACGGCATTTGAGGCCCCCAAAATACACCAATTGCCGAGACAATTTCAAAGTTGTCTGCTGTAGATTTGTCATCTGTGGTTGATATTTTTTTCTTTGTGGATTAGTTTTCAAAATTGGCTGTCGATTACAGGCATTAAAATCCTGTCTGTTTCAGGGAAATGATTAATTGATCTTACATATATATTACGAGAACTCTTTGTGGAAAGAAGAAGCAATCAAACATGTGTTTCTCATACAAGAAGTTCACCCCTGCTTCAATTTTGAGAAAGGAATACTAGGGTTTGATTCCCTATTGGGTCATACCAAAGACTTTAGAAATGGCAGTAAGTAGCTTTCCACCTTGGCACTCAGGGTAGTATGCATTTGGCTAAAATATATTGAAAAATAATTAAAATCAAGCTACTGAATATTATCTTGAGTCATTATATCCCAACAAATGAAGCTATTTCACCTTTGTAACAATGTTTCAAAAGTTGTCTGCTGCATAGGCATCAGAAAGCATCTATATGTGGGAAAAGGTTAACCCATACAAATTCAAAGATGTTGATACTCAAATGGATTGTCTCAGTAAGACTATGTTTTTGTAGAACCCCAACATCATACATTTTAATTGATGAATTGACCCTTTCCCACATACAGAAGCTTTCTGACGCCTCTGAAGCAGACGACTTTTGAAAACATTGTATAAATAGGAGAAATTGCTCAAAATGAACAATTTCTCCTTTTGTCAGATTATAGTTTAAACTTTATTCTAAAATTAAACTTTTATATATTTATATATAAGAGATTTACCATCTTTTTCTCGAGAGTTTTTCAGTGTCTTCTCCTGCAAAATTGTTATATATGTTGGAAAGGGTAAAGACTCCTTTTCACCAAGGATTTTTGGGATAGCATTACAACTGACGCAACGGTAAAAGAATAAAATAAAACTGGCAGTGCTAGTAATTTATCCAGGTAATATTGCGATATAACTGAAATACTGAAGAAACAGACGTAAAACCCAATACGAACAAACAAACAAACTACCCCACCTTTAATAGCGCTCTGATGTAATAAGATCCCTTTTTACCTGGACGCGGTTCATGTATTTTTTGTATATATAAGAAGCTGTACCTGGTCGGTCTGTTCCGATAGGATGTTTTTTGAAGTTCCGTGTTTATTTTCTGTTGTCTTAAACTAAACTCACCTGTCTGTAACAGACTATTGTTTATTCCTGCAAGTGGATAGCAGAGTTTTAAATAGTGTACATTACTTGGATAGAATTATGATGTGAAATATGATTAATTACAACGTGCAGTAGTGTTCCTGTAGCCTGGATTTGATTCATTTAACCCTTTCCTTCATACAACAATTCTGTAGCAGACGACTTTGCACATACTTGTCAAAAAAAAAGAAAATCTCTTTAATTAAATGGATAACCTATGACAAAAAGTGGAAAACATTGTGGCAAAAGGAGAAATTGCTTGTTTTGAGCAATTTCTTCTTTTGTCACTATGTTTTCAAAAAGCCGTCTGCTGCAGATGACTTCAAAAACATCGATGCATTGGAAAAGTCTCAGACTAGAAATGAAAAATGTAATTATTGAAAGGAGTATAAAAACATTGTGGCAAAAGGAGAAAATTACTCATTATGAGCAATTCCTCCTTTAGCCGTAATGTATTCAAAATTTGTCTGCTGCAGATGCATCAAATACTTCTGCAGGTGGGAAAGAGTTAAGTTAACTGTTTAACTGATATTTTTTTTTTTTGATATTGTTTGTTTGAAAACATTTTGGGATATACTTTCACTTAACCCTTTCTCACATACAACAATTCTGCAGCAGACGACTTTGAAAGTATTTAGGCAAACACTCAGTAAAGCTCTATAAATGTAGGTAAATTTACTGAAAAGATTTGAAAACATTGTGCCAAAAGAAGATTTTGCTCGTTTTGAGCAATTTCTTCTTTTGTCACAGTGTTTTCAAAAGTCGTCTGCTGCAGAGGCGTCAACAAGCGTCTATATGTGGTAAAGGGTTAAAGCAATTTCCATATTTTTGGCCAAGATATTTTCAAAGTAGTCAATCCTTTGCTAAAGACTACCTTTGTTTTGCAATTCCCTGTCTATAGCAACCGCACATGGAATTTCTCAATTAAATCATTTTCTTTATAAATGAACCTGTAATTAAAGACCACCTGTTAGCATTAAGACCAGACTGTTCTCTTTCCCATGGGTGGTCTGTAAACACAGGTTGGACTGTAACCTGCTGAAGACTTTTGTTGTGTCTGAGAAAGGGTTGTGAAGCTATCTACCTCATAGGCATTGGAAGTTGTCTGCTGTGTCAGGGAGATTGTAGTTTATTTAGGAATCATTGTATATGAGCCGTTCCACGACTTTACAGACTCTGTGTAATGTATTGACCCAGATCATCCTGTGCAGACTGTGCAGGCTAATCCAGGCTGACACATTACAGGGGGATAAACATGCAGGTAAAGAGAAATGATTCCTGAAACAGAGAATCCACAAGAGGCGAAAAGTGTCTGTTTAGGTTAGCCTATGTGGCATGTTTTCAAAAGTCATTTCCTATACTTATATGCGTTAAAACGTGCCTGCAAGTGGGAAAGGGTTTAGTGACTCAAAAAGATGCATATCAAGTTAACAGTTAACTTTTCCTTAGAGAATACCTTTGCTTTTGACAGCAGACGAATTTTTAAACACTCCTGAAAAGTAGAAACTGATCAAACATGAATTGATGGCTAGAATGGCTCTGTGGATCAGGCCAGTTCTTGTCAAAAAATGTGACACAAAGAATTATATTATTTAAACATAACCATGATTTATATCATCATTACTGAGTGATTATTATAGTATAGCATATGCAACAATTGAAAGAAAATGGATATTTTGGATAAACCAGTGCAAAAGCCAACTGCAGATCAAAATGTTTGTAAAGATTCTGAGCCTGATGAAGGAAAGATACAAGCAGGAGGCACTCCTGTGTTAGAAAACACTAAAGAATATCCATTGTCAGATCTTGATGATACAGGAACTGCAGTCAGAACTGAAAATTCATTCAGTTACAATATACCCAGTAGTGTATTAGATTTATTAGATACTGGAGTAATTAATGACAATGTGAAAATTATAAAAGGTCAGACAGTCAGTGAAAATGTCAATACACCCAGTAGTGTTTTAGGTTTAAACAATACTGGAGTAATTACGGACAATGTGGAGATAATAAAGTGTCAGCCAGAGAGTGAACATTTTAACTTACCGAGTACATGTAGTTCATTAGAACTAATAGATGCTCGAGTAGTTACTGACAATGTAGAGATAATAAAGTATCAGCCAGGGAGTGAACATTTTAACTTACCGAGTACATGTAGTTTATTAGAACTAATAGATGCTCGAGTAGTTACTGACAATGTGGAGATAATAAAGTGTCAGCCAGGGAGTGAACATTTTAACTTACCAAGTACATGTAGTTCATTAGAACTAATAGATGCTCGTGTAGTTACTGACAATGTGGAGATAATAAAGTGTCAGCCAGGGAGTGAACATTTTAACTTACCGAGTACATGTAGTTCATTAGAACTAATAGATGCTCGTGTAGTTACTGACAATGTGGAGATAATAAAGTGTCAGCCAGGGAGTGAACATTTTAACTTACCGAGTACATGTAGTTCATTAGAACTAATAGATGCTTGTGTAGTTACTGACAATGTGGAGATAATAAAGTATCAGCCAGGGAGTGAACATTTTAACTTACCGAGTACATGTAGTTCATTAGAACTAATAGATGCTTGTGTAGTTACTGACAATGTGGAGATAATAAAGTGTCAGCCAGGGAGTGAACATTTTAACTTACCAAGTAGGTCATTAGAAGTAATTGATTCTCGAGTAACTTCTGACATTGGGAAAATAACAAAAAGTCAGCTTGGGTGTGAACAATTTAATTCACCCAGAAGTGCACTGGAATTTTTAGATACAGGAGAAATTGTAGACAATGTAATGGTTACAAAAGGTCAGTCAGCCAGTGAACAATCTAATGTATCTAGAAGTGTATTAGGATTAATAAATACGGAAGTTATAGTTGACAATGTGATGGTAACAAAGAGACAGTCTGGGAGTAAAGTTCTCTATGAAAACATTGGCGCTATGGATTTATCAGTGAACCTGGAGAGAGTTGAAACAATGGAAGAATGTATCTTCTTTGACACTGTTGAATCAGTTGAAGATATTCACCTCCAAAACCTGACCTATGACAAGAACAGCCTACTGGACAGTGGCATCAATGCGGATGAGCTACTGTGTGGAACAGATGCTGATGAAAACTCTCTGGAAATCAGTGAAGTTACGATAGAAACTTTAGACGACGCTGAAGAAGGGGGAAGCAAAGAGGATGAAGAAGTTGAGTTCATTATGAAGTCAAGTGACATGCTAGATAGACTTGGTAATGAACTGCGGAGGACTCATTCAGACAAGCGCTATGAGGATGTGAACACCTTTAGGAAAAGGAGCAAGTCTACTGACGAGACTAGTTCTGCACCATCTAGATTTGATTTTGCGAGATATGGAATTTCCGTGGGTGTTGGTTGCGCTAATGGTAAAATATTTTGTGGAATGACTTATATGCTATTGTGTATCAGTTTGGGTCTTAAACCTGTTGATTAAATTGTTAAAAGTTTGCATCGAAGAATTTAGACATTATTTGATATTGACGTCTTCTATCATGCGAAACAATTGTAACTGCATGTTGTAACAAGATGTTGTTACAGCAGTTTCATATCATATGAAGCCAGCAATATGCTATTTACAACATGCAGATGAATATAGGCATCTGCAGCAGTTTGAAGACATTGCGGAAAAAGGGGAGATTGCTTTAAATAAACAATTTCTTCTTTTGCCACAATGTTTTCAACTCTTTTCAATAGATATATTCTTTCATTTATAGAGTTTTACCTTTTTTCCCCGTATGTTTTCAAAGTCGTCTGCTACAGATTTTCAGTTAGTTGGTAACGGTTAAAAGCATTGTGAACAAAATAACTGCAAAGATAAATAACTGGTTGGAAAAGGAGAAATTATTATGGCATGTTTAGGGTTGTATGATGTTTCGGTCCAGATGTTTTGGCCAGCTATTTTCATCAAATAGGAATTTTTGGCCAGACAGCTAGGATTAAACTCAGTTATAATAGTACAAATATTTATTTTATATAAAATATTAATTATAAGTATGTCTTTATCAAAATTAAGAAGGTCATGATTCATTCAAATAAAACAAAAATATTTATATAATATCAATCTTTAACTTTTTATTTATTTTTCAATTTTTCAATTTTTCTTATAGAAAAAAGTAAGAAATATTTGTTTTTACTTTAAATCGTTTGACCTATGAAATGATTGATTTGTAAAAACATAACAGTTGTCTATATAAATGAATAATTCTTATGTATGTAAATTATATTCTTTGATATTCCTTTTAATTTTTCATATTTTCTTTCTCTTTCTTCTCTCTTTACCTCTTTTTTACCTTATCTGTAAATATTGTTTATCAAAAGTGACTTATAGGCCCTACGCTGCTGGGTGTTTATATTATTTGATGTTTGTATTTGTATAATATGTACACATATCGCTATAATAGATTTTTACTTACTTATTTACTTATTCCCATAACTGAGTTTTTCAAATTAAGATAATGGTCATTGATCTTCTTTACCTTTTAGTTACTTGGCATAATGTCTTTATTTATGTTTGCAAAGAAAATCTTTAATGACAATAAGAGTAATTAGAAATAAATAATAACTGTAACCAAACTGCATCTACAGTTGTTACATGTACATTTAATTATTTTGTTTGCGATAAATTGTAAATTAAATTTAAAAAAAGTGTGGGAAAACAAATTTGATTAAACTGTTAATTTGATAACAACAATCGGACATCGGGACAAAATTGAAAAAGCGTGACACTATGACTGGGGCATTATGATCTTCAATACCTGGTAGACTGTGTATGATCAAGTAACCTTATTTTTGCACATTTTGGACATGTTCAAAATTAACTCGCGTTTCCCTACAACGTACTACAACATGGCAAGAACGTGGTACAGAGTAGTATAACAAAGCAGAAACGTCTTGCACATTAAAATTTCCATTTCACGTTTATCACGTTTGATCATGTTTTGACACGTTTGATCAAGTTTTAGCCAAGTTGTTCTACGTTTGCTCACGTTGTAGCCACGTTTCTAAACGTAGCTAAACGTGGCGTCCAAAACATGACACTATGACTGGGGCATTAAACTATCTAGACCTAAACTTTGCTTCATTAAAAAACCCACATATAACCAAAATGATGCGATGGCTGAGCGTTTGTTGTAATTCGCTATTTCATTTGACAGAAAAGAGAAAGCATGCTTAAAAATAATTGAATGCATAGGGTCAATTGAAGATACCTTTTATGCCCTGTCGTACACACAACAAAGTATTTTGATCTAATTTGAACAAGACTGCCATGTAAAATTATTATCATGATTAATACATTATGCAGATGTATTGTATGTGGGTAAGGTTTTTCTGTGTCACCTGCGTAGCATGGTAGGCACTTAGGGATTACTTTTTTTTTTGTCCGGCGTCTGTCTGTCTGTCGTCACACTTTTTCGTCACGTTTTCAAATAACCTTTTTTCTACTCAAAGGATTACATTGAAACTTCTGACAAATGTTTGTTTCAATGTGTGTGATTGGTTCACAAAAGGGGAAAATCCAAATATGTTTATATCGGAGTAATTGCCCCTTTTCTGTCAAAAGTTTAAATTTTCAAATTCCTTTTTTTCTAATCAAAGAATTGGATTGAAACTTCTGACAAATGTTTATATCAATCTTTGTGATGGGTTCACAAAAGGGGGATAATCCTAATATTTTTTATATCAGAGTTATTGCCCCTTTTCTGTCAAAAATTAAAATTTTCTGACAAGGCCCCGGCAGGTGACACACGTGCTCCGGTTAGCAATCCATTCTAGTTTAAACATACATGTATTTAGTTTTAAGTAAATTTGTGACAACTTGACACATATATTATACTTTCATACTTTTTCAGATTTACTTCCTGGAATAGAAGAATTTTTAAGCAGTATACTCTCCAAGGAGACTTTATCTCAGTATGCAGAGGAGCAGAGACTATATTTCCTCGAACGACTAGACATCATAAAACTGCCCCCATCAATCCCACCAAGACCTCAGTGTAAGTAAAAACATTTTTGTCTTGTTGCGATGAAGTAGCGAAAGCAAGACTTAACTAAATTGTTGCTTTTCTAGCAACCGTGCATCAAATATTTGCACTAATTTCGCTTACAGTTTAATTTTTTTATGTCAATAAGCTTTGTCCTTGCGTTTCGGTTTTGCTTCAAAGACTTCTCCTCTATAGCCACTGGTCTAATTGTGACAAAACCGCATTATGAGGTAGCACACTCTCAATGTTGATGGCGAAACATATTATATATTACATGTAATTCTTGTTTTATAATGCACCCCAAAAGTTTCATGGAGGTAAATACTTCCAAATATATATTCTGCAAGGCCTTAACTCAGCTTGAATTCTTTAAATGGGCTAACAGTCTATGTGGAAAAGCAGCCAGTTGCTTGGAAAGTAATGTTGTATGGAGTACTGGTTTGAGAAAACCAGGAAACATATGAGTTGGTGAACTGGCCACCGTGATATGACTGAAAAATTGTTGAAAACAGCTTTAAACCCCAATCAATAACAATCATTTGAATTCATTAAAACATGATAGATAGCTTCAATGCCGAGAGAAAGATAATACCCATTACAAGCTTAGGCTAAAAAAAAAAATATGTGTGGTTCAGGTAACATTGGTCAAAGAAAAAGGGTAGGTAGGTAGGCTTTTCTTCTTTTTTTTCTTCAGAAGCAAGTTGTCTGCTGCAAGTTGTTACAGACGTAAGTGGTTACAAATGTGTGCTATATGCACATTCAAGACATCTCATCAATATATGGAATATTTCTTGCAAAAACTTCCCCGACGGTAGATGAGTTGATGACTGCCTTCATAATTCGTTTTGAAGGGCCATGGACACGTTTTCTACCCTCACAGCGAACACTGTGGCCGCCACCATGTTTGTTTTATTACGATCGATAAACGCTTTCCAAGCGTTTCAGTTTCGTACTCAATTATTTTAGTTCCCAAAATCGATAAAAAGTTCTAGGGTCGGCCCCAAAAAATAGGGAAGGTATACAGGGTTACCTGAACCACACATGTTTTATTTTAGCCTTATTCAAATAACAATGGATTATATCCACATAACACTCACTGTTTTAAACAATAACATTCACTGTTCAATCTGTGCTCATGCATGCAACCATCCTCAACATGTAATGTCAGTAACACAAATACATAAAATTAACAGAAAAATTGTTTGTTTAACCCTTTCCCATGTGCAATTCACCTTTTTGCCACCATATTTTCAACCCTATTAAATAATCATACTTTCATTTACATGTATAGAGATTTTTTCATATTTTTGCCAAGATGTGTTTATTAAGTCCCCTGCTTTAGATATGCTGTATGTTGGAAAAGGTTAAATGTATGATTTAGATATATTTCCATCAATAAGCTTGTGAAAAGAAACTTCAACTAATCAGAGCTTTAGGCACATTTTTCATGTTCTAAAATCCTTATTTGACATTCAAACCCTATGTTGTGGGTACTCAAAAGAATTGTCTCAGTGAGACGATTCTTTTAGTACCCACAACATAAGATTTTGTTGAGTTATAAGAGAAATATTGCGGGGGAAAGACCTGTTCACTCCTTTTATCCTAGTCCACTACATTTTACGATGAAAATGAACCCAAAAATATTTATCCTATATATATTTCAGCCTTAGGTATCAGGCTATACCCATTACACAGCTCCCCACCCCCTGCTCGCAACAGCGATATTCCGTCTTTAGATCAAGATGACTTTGCTGCCTATCAGAGAGAACTTTCTCGGGCCCTGGTCGATTCGGAGACGTCACCCGAACCTGTAAGTAGAATGCTTTTCCTAGGGTTTTAATGCTTAATATAAATACTGCAGCAGATATCACTTTGAAAGACATTGTGAGGGAAGGAGAAATTGATATTCATTGTATTCCATGTTTATGCCCCCTTCGAAGAAGAGGGGTATATTGCTTTGCACATGTCTGTCGGTCGGTTGGTCGGTCCGTCTGTCCGTCTGTAGACCAAAGCTTGTCCGAGTGATAAGTCAACAATGCCTGGACCTATGGTCCTCAAACTTGACTTGGAGGTTGGGCCTGGACAGTAGATTAACCCTATTTATTTTGAGGTCATTGGGTCAAAGGTCAAGGTCACAGTGACCTTGAACATTAAAACCTTTTTTAAGCTTGTCCGAGTGATAACTCAACAATGCCTGGACCTAGGGTCCTTAAACTTGACTTGGAGGTTGGGCCTGACCAGTAGATTAACCCTATTTATTTCGAGGTCATTAAGTCAAAGGTCAAGGTCACAGTGACCTTGAACACAAAAACCTTTTTTAAGCTTGTCCGAGTGATAACTCAACAATGCCTGGACCTGGAGGATACATTTTTATCTGCAAATATCAGTCATTATCACAATGTGATTAAGAACTGTACCTACCATCGTCAAACTTTGAATGAACATTGTTCACAATCTTAAAACTGACTCATAGACATCCAATGTGAAATGACAAATCAGCTGGCATTTCGGTCCATTTAAATTTTATTCAATTGTTCAAATATTGACAACATGGCGCTCAGGGGGGTCATAATGTTTGACAAACATCTCTTGTTACTTTCTACGTTAACAAAGCAGCTGACTTTTCAACTCATTAAAAAAGTTATTGAAGCATCTGCAGTATATGAAGATTTAAAAACATTGCAGCCAAAGGAGAAATTTGCTCTTAAGGATTTACATGAATAACAAAGACAACAAGAGTATTCAATTTAAAAATATGGCTAAAAATATGGCCAATGACCTAGATATTAATGTTATGTACCAGAAAACTAATGTTATTTGTCCTTATCTCCGCCTTTGGCCTTTGCCAAATAACCCCGCCTTTGCCCGTTGACATTTACAATCAATAGGCTTCTAGATCTTACCATATACTAAATGTATGGCGAGTTTGGATAAGATCGGTTAAAGGATGTTCAGTGTAGAGTAGTCACAAGGTTGTTGATATGGGAAAATAGTCAGTCCAATTTTGACCTTGACCTTTAACCTATGACCTTGAAAATAAATAGGCTTCAAACCCTTGCCATATACTAACTGTATGGCAAGTTTGGTTAAGATCTGTCGAAGGATGTTCAGCGTAGAGTGTCACAAGGTTGTTGATATGGGAAAATAGTCGAAGTCCAATTTTGACCTTGACCTTTAACCTATGACCTTGAAAATAAATAGACTTCTAGACCTAGCCATATACAAGCTGTATACCAAGTTTGGTCAAGATTGGTTGAAGGATATTCAGTGTAGAGTGGTCACAAGGTTGTTACGGATTGATGCACAGACGAATAAACAAACAAACAAACCAACAAATGGACAGCCCCGTTACTATATCCCCTCGCAAACTTCCTTAGCCGAGGGGATAATAAACCTTATCCCACAAGCAGCAAATGATTTTTGAAAATGTGGCAAAAGGAGAACTTGCACATAATGAGTATATATATATTTCTCATTTTGCCACAATATTTTCAGTTCTGATACATAACTAAATTTCATTCTATAGAGGACTCCATAACACCAGATGCAGCTTAATCCTTTCCCTCATATAGACGATTTATGACGCCTCTGCAGCAGACAGCTTTTTAGTTCAAAGTCGTCTGCTGCAGAATTGTAGTTTGAGGGAGAGGGTTAACCCTTTTCCACATATAACAAACTTGCAGCAGACAACTTTGAAAATCTAGGCAGATTGATAGGGGATATCTCTGTAAATAAAAGTGTAATAATTTAATAGAGCTGAAAAGATCATGAGCAATTTCTCAGTTTGCCACAATGTTTTCAAAAGACGTCTGCTGCAGAGGCATCAGAAAGTGTCTGTATGTGGGAAAGCGTTATATATTTTGGTAAATCTAAGCATCACAAAGCTGCTTTTAATAATTCTGGTTGTCTCTGGATAGCATCACAAACAAAGGAGTGTTGTGATAACGCTGGTGATAACTGCATTATTAATTTTCACCTTATCACTTTTATCTCATTATGCATAAGCAAGTGTTTTCTTTATGATGAAACACAAAGAAATACATCAACCCAGGTAACATTACAGTAGAAAATTAATTAACCCTTCTAGACAACTTGTTAGGACACAGCAGAATATAGGAGCAATGGCTTATATATGAGCAGTTTCATGAGAAAACCAACATTATGGACTCTGCGTAATGTATCGATCCAGATCAGCCTGCACAGGCTAATCAGGGCCGACACATTCCGTCACCAGGGTATAGAGCTATAGAGCAATGATTCCTTAAACAGAAAATCCACAGGAGGCGAGAAGTGTTAGGGTTAGGCTGATCCGGGTCGATACTTTACAATGTTGGTTTTTTCGTGGAACGGCTCATACATTGAAAAACAAGATATTTTTTACAATCTTTTGAACTCTGTTTCAAAATTATTCTCTAATTGTTTAGCCCTTTCCCACGTACACAACAAATCTGATACAGACTACTTTGAAAACATCAATGCAGAAGAATTTAAAATCGCTCTCAACTCGGAGACTGACTCAGAATAGACTTGAGTTAATATATGATGGCAAAAGTAGAAATTGCTCACAATGTTTTCAAAAGCAGTTTGCTGCAGATGAGTCTATACGTGGATTAGGGTTAACCCTTTCCCATATACGACAATTCTGCAGCAGACGACTTTGAACATATTTTGTCAAAAAATAGAAAATCTCTATAATTGAATAGATAACCTATGACTAAACATTGTGGCAAAAGGAGAAATTGCTTGTTTTGAGCAATTTCTTCTTTTGTCATTATGTTTTCAAAAAGCTGTCTGCTGCAGATGCGTCAGAAAACGTCTATATGTAGGAAAGGGTTAATATCAAACAGGTTGCATGAAAAACATAAATCCAGGATCTTAGAATACCTCTTTTATAGGGGGATTACTCCCAAATTACATGGGATCCCTTGTAAAACTTCTTGTTTTAGTTTTATATGCATATCATGAGCATGGCTAGGCAAAAAGGGAACAATGATTTTCAGTTTAACATCTTCCATAATACAGACGCTTTCTGACACCTCTGCAGCAGATAAGTGTTGAAAACATTGGGACAAAAGGAGAAATTGCTCAAAACAAGAAATTTCTCTTCATGCCATGATGTTTTAATTTTTATTCAACAATGACACTCTAATTGATATATTTCACATTTTCACCTGCGGTCATTTTCGAAGTCGTCTGCTTTATATTTTGTTGTATGTTCAGAAAGGGATAATTAAAAGTGCTATGGCTGAAGAGGCATCTGTATAACTATCTAGGATTGATTGATTGATTGGGGTTTAACGCCGTCTTTAACAATTTCTCAGTCATATCACCTACTCATGTGTTTCCAGGTTTCTTCACACCATTACTCCACACAACAATCTTCCCAAACAACTGGCTACTTTTCCACATAGACTTAGCCCATTGGTAGAAGATGAATGACGCATGTCGCAATGACTTTTGTCAAACGTCAGAAAGAAAGTTGGCTGTGCCGGGATTCGAACTCACAACCCGCGGATTGACAGCCCGCGTCGTTACCGACTAAGCTACCGGGACGTATATCTAGGAACGGGGTCAGGTAGATTTGCAATGAAAAGAATCATTTTACATTTACCACACCCTTCGCAAATATGCATTGTGTTTTACAAGCTCAAGTAGGCCAGTAGGTCAGTCAATAGTCTGTCTAGGGTCAATCTAGAGGTTGTGAGTTTGATCCCCAGCTAGGCCAACATTCTTTTTGATCTTTTATGAAGCAACACAATTAGTGTTAATTAACTTTCACCAATAATGATAATAATAATAATAATAATAATAATAATAATACTTTATTTAAAGACGGTACAAACTCATTTAGTTATTATACCCCCAGATACATAGTATATGGGGGCTATATAGGAGTCACGCTTGTTGGTCGGTCGGTCTGTTGGTCTGGACATTTCTTGTGAACACTATTTCTCAGCAACCCTTGGTCAGAATTCAACATAACTTCACAAGAATGATTGATACCATTTTTTTAGCCTAGTTGTGCATATCGTCGGCGTGTTGCACTGGAATTATTTTTAAATGAGTTATGGCCCCTTGAATTTCTCATACATATGTATATTGTCAGGCACCGGCTGGGGTGATCACCTTCAGTGATATTTCTAGTTATAACTAATCTCCCATGAGGCCCTCTACTTTGAAGTACTGACATAAGAAATACATATTATAAGGATAATCATAGGGGAAAAACATTATATATGTTATGACACGTATGACATGCATAAATGTAGATGATACTTATTACTGAGTGTGAAAATACTGATAACATTTGTCTTTAAATGTGTTTAGAGATTCTGATGATTTTATTTGTGAGGGTAGTTTATTCCATAGGTCTGAGCTAGAGTATGTTAGGGATCGTTTCGAAGTAAATGGGCTAACTGTCTATGTTGAAAAGCAGCCAGTTGCTTAGGGAGTTGCTTAGGGAGTACTGTGTGATAAAGACAGGAAACACATTGATAAGTGAAATGGCCACTATGAAATGTCTGATTTTTTAGCTCACCAGAGCACAAAGTGCTCAAGGTGCGTTTATGTGATCGCCTTTTGTCCGTCGTCCGTCGTCAACATTTGCTTGTTAACACTCTAGAGGCAACATTTTGTATCCAATCTTCATGAAAGTTTATCAGAACATATATCTCCATCAAATTCAAAAACTAGGTCACTAGGTCAAATTGAAGAACAATCTTGTTAACCCTCTGGAAGCCGCAATTTTTGCTTGAGCTTGTTGAAACTTTGTCAGAATATTTGTCTTGATGATATCTAGGCTAAGTCCGAATATGGGTCAGGTCAGGTCAACAACTAGGTCACTAGATCAAATTGTAGAACAATCTAGTTAACACTATTGAGAACTATGAATGAAAGTATTATAATTGTATGGCATTGAAAATAGTGTGGCAAAAGGAGAAATTGCTCATAATGAAAAATGCATCTCGGGGAAAATTAAGAAAGTCTCAACTATGAATGAAAGTATTATAATTGTATGGCATTGAAAATAGTGTGGAAAAAGGAGAAATTGCTCATAATCATAAATACTTGGGTAAAATTTGGAAAGTTGACTATGAATTAAAGTATAATCATTGACTAACAATAGACATGGAAATAATGAGGCAAAAAGAGAATCTGCTCATGATTGATATTTATGGTCAATCTTAATAAAAGAAAGTTAGTAATAAAGAACAATTTCTCCTTTTGTCATAATGTTTTCAAAAGTCGTTTCCTGTTATGTGTTAAAATTTTGAAAGGTAAATTTGTAAATTATACTGGAATCCCTTTGGAATATTCAGGGCCTCTTTTGTATGAGATAAATGTTTTATTCTTAACCCTTTCCCTCATATAGACGCTTTCTGACGCCTCTGCAGCAGACGGCTTTTTGAAAACATAGTGACAAAAGAAGAAATTGCACAAAACGTGCAATTTCTCCTTTTGCCACAATGTTTTCCACTTTTTGTCATAGGTTATCCATTCAATTTTGGAGATTTTCTATGTTTTGACAAAATACGTTCAAAGTCGTCTGCTGCAGAATTGTCGTATGAGGGAAAGGGTTAAAGCAGACGGCGTTTTGAAAACATAGTGACAAAAAGAAGAAATTGCACAGAACGTGCAATTTCTCCTTTTTGTCACAATGTTTTCCACTTTTAGTCACAGGTTATCCATCTGACAAAATACGTTCAAAGTCGTCTGCTGCAGAATGGTCGTATGAGGGAAAGGGTTAAAGCAGACGGCGTTTTGAAAAC
The DNA here is from genome assembly GCA_031761405.1 of Serripes groenlandicus. Classification (NCBI taxonomy): domain Eukaryota; kingdom Metazoa; phylum Mollusca; class Bivalvia; order Cardiida; family Cardiidae; genus Serripes; species Serripes groenlandicus. The sequence goes on along the minus strand of JASEVX010000011.1, from coordinate 55,132,791 downwards.
ATAGTGACAAAAGAAGAAATTGCACAGAACGTGCAATTTCTCCTTTTTGTCACAATGTTTTCCACTTTTAGTCACAGGTTATCCATCTGACAAAATACGTTCAAAGTCGTCTGCTGCAGAATGGTCGTATGAGGGAAAGGGTTAAAGCAGACGGCGTTTTGAAAACATAGTGACAAAAGAAGAAATTGCACAGAACGTGCAATTTCTCCTTTTTGTCACAATGTTTTCCACTTTTAGTCACACGTTATCCATCTGACAAAATACGTTCAAAGTCGTCTGCTGCAGAATGGTCGTATGAGGGAAAGGGTTAAAGCAGACGGCGTTTTGAAAACATAGTGACAAAAGAAGAAATTGCACAGAACGTGCAATTTCTCCTTTTTGTCACAATGTTTTCCACTTTTAGTCACACGTTATCCATCTGACAAAATACGTTCAAAGTCGTCTGCTGCAGAATGGTTGTATGAGGGAAAGGGTTAATAGAGGATATAAGTATTCCAAGAGCATTATAATAGCTTGCGGGTACAAAAGCTACAAAGCTATGAAATTAATCGATGTTATAATAAATTGGTTAATGAGAGATCTTCAGAGTTTGTATCGAATGTTCATGTACATCGATGTATAGTTAGTGTCTGTAACTATCGTTGATTTAACCCTTTTACCACATGTACATTCAATCTGCGGCAGAAACATCTTGACTAATATATATATGGAACTTTGCAATAAATGAAAATACAATCATTGCTTAGTTCAAAGTGTTATGGCAGAAGAGGAAAGTGCTTAAACTAAGCAATTTCTCCTTTTCCCACATTCTTTTCAACTCTTAAAATCATGCAAGATGTTTTGTTTTGAAAACAGATGAAATTTAATCTTCTCCAATGTACATATGAGTTTGATACATCAGAAGACAATTTAAAAAAATAAACCACAGTGTGACAAGAGAAGAAAATGTATTAATGTAATTATATATATATATAGAGAAGAATTTCATTTTTAGAGATTTCCCTGATTTTTTCTGAGATGTTTTCAAAGTCACCTGCTGCAGATTTGATGTATGTGGGAAAGGGTATATAAAAGTATAAAAGTATCATACCAGGTAATTGTATATATATGAGAATTATGACTGGAGAGAAGAAATCCTTCATGACTAATTATACAGGTATCTGGATATTCATTGTTACAAAAAATTGTATCTTGTATATAATAATGATCAATAGGAAATGAAAAATCAAAATATCTTGATCACCAAGCCACTGGAAAACAACCTGCAGAGATTTTGAAAAACTCGCGTATTTTTTTTCCAAATGCAAACGATTCTGCAATACATAAAGCTGGCCTTGGCAACATCTCGGCAAACATGGAAATTCTTTATATATGAATGGGTAATTATTGAATAGAGTTGGAAGTATTGTGGCAAATGGAGAAATTGTTCATCATGAGGAATTTCTCCTTTTTCCATGATGCTTTCAAAAGTCTTCTACTGCAGGAAAGGTCAAAATTGACCTCTTATTACAAAAGCTCTTTTTATTATCGTTTCCCTCATACGACAATTCTGCAGCAGACGATGTTTTCAAAAAGCTGTCTGCTACAGAGGCGTCAGAAAGCATCTATATGAGGGAAAGGGTTAAAGTATTATTTTCAAAAATGATTTAACTCATTGCGGCAAAAGGTGTAGACTGCATTCCTAGGACATTAAGTTATGTTATTGTTACTCTTCATAGAGTTGGGGGCCGAGCAAAATGTCGGTCACTGGGTTCATAAATTTTAGTGTTAAATCGGAAGTATTTTGAGACAGAATTCAAGACATTAGGGGAAAAGGAGAAATGGCTCATGTTGAAAACCCTAGAGGAATCCTGTAGAAATCAACTGAAAGATGAATTTTTGTAATGACCCAAACCATTGAATGACAACAGTGATTCACAAATAAAGCAATTTTTCACTCGACAGACTGTGTACCCATTTTTCCCCCCACTTTGCGAGAACTGCTGTCTTCTTGCAGCTCTTTGGTTATTTTGTTAAATTAAATAACTTGTTGAGGTAGTCGGCTTCCCCAAATTAATTATATTGAACATCTGGTTTCCATATGTCTTGGAATGCATTTTCTAAACGAGATGTAATTTTTTTCCCCCAACTTTCTAAATTGAATATATTTTGCTACTAAATGGTTTACTTTTTGCTTTCTCACCTTAAAATGTAATTGGTTACACTCTCTGATTAGCCTGTTAACAATATACGAATACAACACCTTTAAACCTTTCCCACATACAACAAATCTGCTGTAGCGGACATTGAAAACATCTGGTGAAAAATACAGTTAACCCTTTCCCTCATATAGACGCTTTCTGACGCCTCTGCAGCAGACAGCGTTTTGAAAACATAGTGACAAAAGAAGAAATTGCACAGAACGTGCAATTTCTCCTTTTGCCACAATGTTTTCCACTTCTTGTCGTATCCATTCAATTATGGAGATTTTCTATGTTTTGACAAAATACGTTCAAAGTCGTCTGCTGCAGAATTGTCATATGAGGGAAAGGGTTAACCTCTATATTACTTATTAATTATCCTAATGTAACCAATTTCTCCTTTTCCTTTTCCTATAATGTTTTCAAAAGACACCTTAATAAATTTCGAGGGCTTGGCGTGTCAAACGGTTGTAACTAAAATTTGTATTTTTTTTTACCAAGGTTTAAAAATCACCTCGCCATAAAGTTATAAGCGGTAAATCATTTTCCTTGGTAAACAATGCAAATTTAGGTGCCATTGCTCATTCTGATCGAGCAATGGCACCTAAATTTTCATTGTTTACAAAGGGGTCAAATTGCCCCTAAACTAGGTTTTAGTTACAACCATTTCACGCCAGGCCCTCGTTATGTTTTTATCAAAACCATGGTCTATCAAAGTAAGAGTATAATCAATTCTCTAAGATGGGTTATTTGTAAAATATTTAGCAAATCTGTTAATAATTAAGAAGATCATTAATTGATATTTGAACCTAAGATTCTAGATAAATTACATAGATATTATGATTAAATGTGGGTAGCCTAATAGTTGTGTTCAGGTGCCGGTTGTTCAACTTTTGGTTAACCCTTTCCCTCATACGACAAATCTGCAGCAGACGACTTTGAACATATTTTGTCGAAAAACAGAGAATCTCTATAATTGAATGGATAACTAACCTATGACTAAAAGTGGAAAACATTGTGGCAAAAGGAGAAATTGCACGTTTTGAGCAATTTCTTTTTTTGTCACTATGTTTTCAAAAAGCTGTCTGCTGCAGAGGCATCAGAAAGCGTCTATATGAGGGAAAGGGTTCACTGGTAAATTTATTCTGACACTGGTAATTTCAGTTCTTATTGTTTCCCTGCGATTTTTAGCTACTTGGAGAGAAATTGATTTAAAAGTTTTTGTTTTGAGCATGCCGGGGATCAAACCGAGGTCTTTATCCTGCTCATTAAATGGATGTTTTAACCCTTTCCCTCATATAGACGCTTTCTGACGCCTCTGCAGCAGACGGCTTTTTGAAAACATAGTGACAAAAGAAGAAATTGCTCAAAACAAGCAATTTCTCCTTTTGCCACAATGCTTTCCACTTTTACAATGTGATGGTTTAGAGTAACAGTAGCATTTCCCACTAGCAGACACATTCTGATGCGCAGCTGCAGCAGACAACTTTTAATAAAAGCATTGTAGCAAAGGAATAATTACTTGCAATGTTTTCTCAGTAATTATGCTTTCAATTAAAGAGATTTCCCATATTTTTGCCGAGGTATTTTCAAAGTCATATCTGCTGCAGATTTGACTTTATGCGAAAGGGGTAAATTATGAAAAAAAATCCTGTTCCCACAATGATTTATCAAAAGTTGTCTGCTGCATATATAGGATGTTTAATAACCCTTTCAATGATAATACAGACAAATTAAAACACATCTTCATCTGACGACTTTTGTAAACTTTGTGAAACTTTCTGAGGAGAAGTTACTTAAACTGAGCATTTTCTCCTTTTGCCACAATGTTTTCAACGGATGTCCGTTGCAGATGCGTAAAAATCTGTCTGCATCTGGGAAAGAGTTATACTTCCAATTACCAGATAATAATACATTATTATATTTTTGAGAAGTTTTCTAGGATAAAGGTTACATTTGAACAGTTAACACCTGCTCAGCAAAAAAAATCCGTCTGGCACCAAACAAAAGTCATTATGACCTGCCATTATTCACGATTTACCCTTTCCCACATGAACACCCTTTTTATTTTTAACGCATCTGCAGCACACCTTCATAATTATACTTTCATCTACAACAGAAGTTAAATATTTTTCCATATTTTTGCCTAGAATGTATTCAAAGCCATATTACTTCAGATTTGTTGTTGGAAGGTAATTAAGGTTAAGGTTAACGCTTACCTCATACGACAATTCTGCAGCAGACGACTTTGAACATATTTTCGAAAATCTCTATAATTGAATGGATAACCTAGCTGCTATGACTAAAAGTGGAAAACATTGTGGCAAAAGGAGAAATTGCTCGTTTTGAGCAATTTCTTCTTTTGTCACTATGTTTTCAAAAAGCCGTCTTCTGCAAAGGCGTCTAAAAGCGTCTATAGAAGGGAAAGGGTTAACCCATTACTTCACATGACCTTTCAAAGGTCGTCTGATGTAACAATCATCAGACAAACAATTTCAACAATCTAGAAAACTGAAAGAGAGTTGAAAATATTGAAATAAAAGGTGAAATTGCTTGTTTTGAGCAATAATTAATAAAATTCACCTTTTATTGCAATGTTTTCAAAAGTCGTCTGCAACAGCAGGCGTCAAATGTCGTCTGTGTGAAGTACTGGGTTAAATGAATTGGTAGGCTTGATTCAATTGTAAACTAAGTGGGCAGTTTGGAAATACTGGCTCTCAACCTAATTAAATGGTCTGGAGTCTCAAACCCTTAGTATGGGGTAGATAAATAACATTTTACATGAAACTTCTATACCAAGAGGAGATGTGCATATCCTAAAGGTCTTACAATTGCATGTTATTTTACATGGTTATGGCCCTTTTACTTATTAAGTTATGGTGTAGGTCATGGTGCTGTTTAGGGGGTATTTATCATCTTCAGTGATAGTTCTAGTTTCTGATAGTTGTCTTATGACATGTTTTCTCCTCTTTCATCGGTTGGTCAATCTGTTACAAGACGAATGTTTGATGCAAAGCATTAAAAAGAAGCTGCAATATTTCGTTGCACATGAAGAAATAAAAAAAAAACATATTTAAATCCACAAACATTAGACAAACTTAATCTGTAGTTAGTAATGCAGATATCGGTATTTAAAGATTTAAGTATTATGTAGGATATTTAACCTGGCAGGGTCTGTGTTTTAAGTGATTATCTGATAATTTAGAGTTAAACTGATCATGAAAAGTGACATATAAGACTAATTCTAAAGATAAATGGACAAGAGGTTATGATAAATTTCAATTTGTACCGAAGATAATCAACTATTTGTATTGAACACAAGCCCTGTTATGATAAGTTGAAAAGTGTTCAAAATTATTGTGGTAAATGCAAATCATGATTGCTCATTATGAGCAATTTCTACTTTTGCCACAATAATTTCAATGATGTTTAATCTGACAGACTTTGAAATCATCAAGTACAAAACATAGATAATCTCTATAAATGATACATGTAGTAAGATAACCGAAAAGAGTTGAACTGTTTGTGGCAAATGGAGTGAATTAATTATTGCTCATTATGAGCAATGTCACCTTTTGACACAATGATTTCAAAAGTCGTCTGCTTCAGAGGCTCAGAAATGGTTTATACTTGTATGTGGGAAATGGTTTAAACCGTGAATGGAAAAAATTAAGCTCATTATGAGCAATTTTACCTTTTGCCACAATGATTTCAAAAGTCGTCTGTTGCAGAGGCTCATAAAGGGTATATACTTGTATGTAGAAAAGGGTTAAAAAAGTAAATGGAGACGTTAATCTCATTGTGAGCAATTTCACCGTTTGCCATTATGATTTCAAAAGTCGTCTGCTGCAGAGGCAGCGTCAGAAAGGGTTTATACTGGTATGTGGGAAAGGGTTAAAACTGTAAATGGAGAAAATTAAAGCATATTATGAGCAATTTCACCTTTTGCCACAATGATTTCAAAAGTCGTTTGTTGCAGAGGCACAGTCAGTAAGGCTATATGCTCATATGTGGGAAATATTTAAAACCGTTAATGGAGAAAATTAAGCTCAATATGAACAATGTCACCTTTTGCCACAATGATTTCAAAAGTCGTCTGTTGCAGAGGCTCATAAAGGGTATATACTTGTATGTGGGAAAGGGTTAAAAAAGTAAATGGAGAACATTAATCTCATTGTGAGCAATTTCACCGTTTGCCATTATGATTTCAAAAGTCGTCTGCTGCAGAGGCAGCGTCAGAAAGGGTTTATACTCGTATGTGGGAAAGGGTTAAAACCGTAAATGGAGAAAATTAAAGCATATTATGAGCAATTTCACCTTTTGCCACAATGATTTCAAAAGTCGTTTGTTGCAGAGGCACAGTCAGTAAGGCTATATGCTCGTATGTGGGAAAGATTTAAAACCGTTAATGGAGAAAATTAAGCTCAATATGAACAATGTCACCTTTTGCCACAATGATTTCAAAAGTCGTCTGTTGCAGAGGCTTGGTAAGGGTATATTTGTGGGAAAGGGTTAAAATCGTAAATGGAGAAAATTAAGGCAATACATATTTGGTCAAAACCTGATTCAGTGTTAATTCAAATTGTTATTGGAGACAGTTTCCTGTGGAGATATGTCAAGACCCAAAACATTGAATGGGTATAACAATATGAAAGGTAAAGGTGTTAAATTTACAACACAAGTATACTGCTAAAACACCACTTTCTTATTGTTTCATCAAAATGTCGAACAAGCAAACATCCCTTTTTTATGTCAAAAATACATTACCAGTCATTTAATACCTGATATTTAATATTCCGTTTGGAAACAGGCTGGGATAAGGAGGACTCACAAAAGCCAGAAGAGTAAGAAGACCCCATAAAAGGTTTCTCTTAGCTCTTCGAGTGAAGTGGAGTTTGAGGGGCTCCGTGACCGTGTTGAGTGAGCAGAAGGTCAGAGCTGTACCTTCTTCACTCAGCACAACTGCTCCTCCCTCAGCTTCCGCTGGTTCATCGAGGGACATGGAGGAGCAGATGGCAGCTTCGGGTGTCTGTTATTCTGTCGGGAAACAAAGGCCTTCGGGCCAGAAACCGTACGGACACAGTGATGGTTGGCCTCAAGAGAGTGAGCTACCGACTTCTGAACAACATCATCTGACGCCTGGTGTTGGGGCTGCACCTTCGGGTGACGCCATAAGGCAATCACAGGGAAACCCTGCTGATTGTCCTCCTCTAACACCACACCGTGCGGTACAGCAGTCCTCGGACTCCTACAGAGTGCCAAATTATAATGTCTGCGGACAGAATTCTTTTGAGACCGGTGATAGGTCAGCCTCACAACTGCCTATCATTAGTCAACCCCAACTCCCAAAACGTGCAAGTCGGATCTATTTCCCTCAAGAGAGGCAATTTCTTGTCGATCTTGGGGTGATTCGGGGCCCTTCAGGGACAGACACAATTTGCTATTCCTGAGAATCCGACTAGTTTTCTGGATCGGGATCAGTAAGTATAGGGGAACAGCCCAATCCATGTTTCACACCCTACCTGAATTGTTTACAAATATCGGGGCAGTGTGTTAAGGACTCATTACAGCTACAGGGCTTAACAGCCTATGGCATGTGATCAACGGAGTAGACAACTTCTTATGGAGGTAGTCCTTCTAGTTCTCAATCACATACTACGCCTTCAGGGCAGTGGATGATCAGAAACGTTGAAAGGGAATAATAGATGAGTTACAATAATAATTCCTCCCTTTAGTTTAGTCATCCCACAATTCAGGAATGAATCAACCTCCGGTTTCCCGTTTTCTCTGTCTAAAAAGTACAAAATGATACTAGAAACACAGTACTGGCCCAGAAACAGTGGTTCAACGTCCTGCTGGCCTGCCTATCGACATAACCGTTACATCTTCCTTAGAAGTAAAGTAGACAGTTCTTGCCGATTAGTGTTATTAGGGTAGGTCAATCCTTAGTTATCCTGACTTATGTTGCCGACCTCTTGCCTTAAAGATTTGGCGTTAAGCACAACAAAAGGTATCGTTCAATGCTCTCCAATGCGCTTAACTTCAAGGGGAGCGATTACTGATTCAGATCCACTTTTCTCCGAACTTTTACGTCCTTCGAACTAGAGATATGGGATCTCACATGTGGTTCTATTTAGTGGTCTCTGATTAATGTCACATACGAACGACCATACAAACCACTAGCTGCCGCTTCTCAAGTTATTAACTAAGACTGTTATTCTTCTTGCTTGGCAAACACTATCAGGGAAGTGAGTGCCTTGCTTTCAGAAGAATTTGGTTTCATCAGATTTTACAATCTGATGGTTATTCACCCGTCTTTATAAACCTGTATTCTTACTAAGACCAAGTTGCCTTTGGTTCTTCCTAACTTATCACACTTTCTGTGAACTGTGTTCCCTTAGACATAGACAGGATCCTGTATCCTGTAAAGGCTCTTAAGTTATTTCTTAAGACAGTTGAGGGTTGTAAGAGCCACAGAAGGGGTTATTCAACCTCTTGTTGGAGAAAGGATAATTCAACAGCGTTTTCTACCACTTGCAATGCCATAAACTCACAGCCTACAGTTTGACCTTTTACCAACTGGCCAAGGTCATACTTGTATAATTGTCCCTTTTTAATGAGCTTCGTTTCTTACTGAGAACTCTTGTTTCACATATTTGTCTGTTTGATTCCTTGTAGTATTTAGAGGAGGTTAGAATTTCATCTTGTCTGAATTATGCTCAATCATTGTGAGTTAACCCTTTTCCTCATAGACAATTCTGCAGCAGACGACTTTGAACATATTTAGTCAACAAATAGAAAATCTCTATAATTGAATGGATAACTAACCTATGACTAAAAGTGGAAAACATTGTGGCAAAAGGAGAAATTGCTCATTTTGAGCAATTTCTTCCTTTGTCACTATGTTTTCAAAAAGCCGTCTGCTGCAGAGGCGTCAGAAAGCATCTATATGAGGGAAAGGGTTAAGGCTGACGGAAAGTTGGCAATATCATCTAAACTATGTACCTTGAAATAAACTTTTAAGTTACGCAACTGAGATTTGACTTATTTTAACGTCTTTTCCAATTGTAATAATACAAAACTTCCATTGAGACGACTTTTGATTCTGCAACAGAAGAAGACTTCTAAAAACATTATGGAAAACTAGCATTTTCTCATTTTCCCATGATGATATCAAATACATAGTTGCTCATGTATCTTTTTAGAATTTCTGTAATCTTGGCTCTACTCTTATCACTTATGTTTTGCATTTTTCTTTTAACCCTTTCCCTCATATAGACGCTTTCTGACGCCTCTGCAGCAGACAGCTTTTTGAATTTGAGCAATTTCTCCTTTTGCCACAATGTTTTCCACTTTTAGTCATAGATTATCTATCCATTCAATTATAGAGATTTTCTATTTTTTGTTGTCTGCTGCAGAATTGACGTATGAGGGAAAGGGTTAAAGAAAGTGAAAAATTTGTATTATATGATAAAATATAACGAATGTAGAATGGCCGCCTAAAAAGTCACTTATGTTTTTCATTATTTTTGAAAGTGAAAAATTATATAATAAGATATTATATAATCTAAAGCGGCTGCCTTAAAAGTTACTAAGGTAAAAAAGGTATAACTTCTTAGAAACTAGGAACTTCATCTTGATACAGAATTGAAAGCATAATATGTGCATGGTGGGGAAAAAAGAAATTGCTCAAAATGAAATAATATCCCTAGTCAATGTTGTATAACAAATTCTCCTGCAGTGACATGAAAAGTTGTTTGTATATCAGGGATCAGGGTTTAAAATTATGGGTATAGATAATGTTTGATAAAGTGTTGATGCTGCAGACATCATGCTCAGATACTTGCAGTTTTAGCATGCGTTTAAATTTAGCCTATTCCTACATACAACATTTCTGCAGCAGACGATTTTGAAAGAAGCTAGGCAAAAATATAAAAAACATTCTATTATTGAAAAACAAAATATTGAACACAATTGAAAACATTGTAGCATAAGGAACAATTGCTCTATATGGCCTCCTTTTGCCACTAAGTTTTCATAATTCATCTGCTGCAGATGCATCAAAAGGGGTCTATATGAAGGAAAGGGTTCACTCTCTGTAACCCTTTTCTGCGGAATCCCCTAAAAAAGAATGTTTATATTACCCTGGGATTGTTTGACAGATTCAACATGAAATTCATTGCTGCCGAGCCCCGGTAGCGACGTGGGCTGTCAATCTAGGGATTGTGAGTTCGAACCCCAGCTCGACTAACATTCTTTCCGTTGTTTGACAAAATTCATTGCGAAAAGCGTCAATCGTCTTCCACCAATGAGCTAACTGTTGATTTGGAAAAGCAGCCAGTTGCTTGGAAAGATTGTTCTGAGAATTACTGGTGTGAGAAAGCCAGTAAAGACATGAATAGGTGAATTGGCTGCCGCGATATGACTGAGAAATTGTTGAAAACGGCGTTAAACGCCAATCAGTCAATCAATCATTTCTTGAATTGGCTTTGGTCTGACCTCTAAAATGCAGTGCTGGAAAAGTCTATTTTTAACATTGAACATTTGTCATACTATTTTACCCATCTGCAATACCTCTTTAGCATGTGTATTGCATGTCATTTATGTAATCAAGATTTAATGTTTTGACCTTCACATTGACTTTTGACCTACTCTAAAAACTTTTAATATTGGCTTTAACTTTAGACCTACCAAAGATATTAGACATGTGTATTCATTCTGACAAGTCCTTTCCACTAATACAAAAGACTAATGATGATCTGACCTTGACAATGACCTTTGACCTTCTATCAAAATCTTTAACAATAGTCATATCTTTTGACCCTCGTTGTGAGGGCTTTCATAATTAGGCATCTGTAATCCTGAACTGGATTCCTTGTGATAAGTCCTTTCTAGTTACCTTTAAAGGAATACGCTTGGCTGATGACAACTTGCTTTGAATTGAAAAATATTGACTTAAAGAACATTTATTTACTATGCATTCCATTAACATACAACTAATAATGAAGATATTACTATTTAAAGATGACTATCTGTGCTGATCGGTGCGCAGCATGGGCGCGGCCATTGTTTACATATCGCAATGTCTTGATAAATTCTGAAAAGAATCGTGACGTCATTTACACACTATGTCCCAAACAAAACATACAAGTAGAGTTAGCTAATGAACGACTGCGGTACTATAAAGGGAATACAAAATATACTTTTTCGTAAGAAAATTAACCCCGGAAGTTTACAAACCTAAACTTCAATTATTCAAAATGAAATTCCAAGCATTACATCATATTATTACTAGATCTATATAAAGTATATAGAGGTCAAAGGTCAAAATAAGGAATAGGACTACCTTTCGGCCTGCATCTGAACCATCCATCATAGGATTTCCAAGAAACTTGGAACAAACGTTCACCATTATGAGGCGGATGTCACGCGCAAGTCCCGGGCCTGTACCTAAAATGTGTCAAGGTCACACTTAGAGGTTAAAGGTCAAATGAATACTGTTTGATAGGAGTATACCTTGTCCGGCCCGCATCTTAACCATCCATCATAGGATTTCCAAGAAACTTGGCACAAAGGTCAAGATGAGTACTGTTTGATAGTACTTTACCTTGTCCGGCCTGCATCTCAACCATGCATCATAGGATTCCCTAGTTACTAGGCACACATGTTCACCATGATGAGGTGGCGTGTCGCGAACAAGACCCAGGACTGAACCTCAAAGGTAAAAGGTCAAAATGTGTACTGTTTGATAGGACTACCTTGTCCGGTTCACATCTCATCCATGCATCATAGGATTCCCTAGTTACTGGACACAGTCATGTTAACCTTGATGAGGTGGCACACAAGACACATGCCTGTACCTAAAAGGTCAAGGTCTCACTTAGAGTTCAAAGGTTGAAACGAGAAACCATGCATCATAGAACTCCCCAAGTTACTGGGCACACATTTTCACCATGATGAGGTGACATGTGGCGCTCAAGACACAATGTCAAGGTCACAGTTAGATGTCAAAGGTCAAAATGAGTACTGTTTGAAAAGACTATCTTGTCTGGCTCACATCTCAACCATGCATCATAGGATTCCCAAGTTACTGCACACACATGTGGCACACAAGACACAGGCCTGTACCTCAAAGGTCAAGGTCATTCTTAGAGGTCAAAGGTCGAAATGAGAAACCATCATAGAATTCTGAAGTTACTGGGCACACATGTTCACCATGATGAGGTGACATCTGGCACACAAGACACAGACCTGTACCTCAAAGGTCAAGGTCACACTTGTCCAGCCTACATCTCAACCATGCATCATAGGATTCCCAAGTAACTGAGCAAACATGTACACCATGATCAAATATCGTGTCAAATAAAGACCCAGGTCTTTTAAAGATAAAATTTTGACAATTGATTGTTTGACTTCGATACAACAATGAAATACTTCAATTCATTCAAACTTGAGGATATTAAGTACATGTGTTTTCAATATTTGTAAAATTATTCCTATGTTAAATATGCCTGAATATGTCAAGAGACCAGTTTGGGGATTATATGTTTGCTCGCGTCTGTCTATCCATCAGTCCATCAGTCACCCAATTTCATGTCCGAACTGTATCTTCCACATGCTTGAATGGATTTAGATATAACTTCACACAATTATTCTCCATAACAAGATGATGTGTCATGCTCATCACCTATCAAGCCACCTGCTCCAAAGGTCACAGTTTGTGCTTAAACATTGTCAGTCCCCAATTTCGTGTCCGGTAGGGCACTTTTGTATTGCTTGCAAGACGACATTAACTTGTTATTCCTTATATTAGTCCTGTCCCTACTAAAAGATATTCCTAATTTTTGCCTACATGTTTTCAAAGTTATCTGCTGCAGATTTGTTGTATGTGGGAAAGGGTTAATCCTGTAATTCATTTTATACAGCTGAAAATTTACAAAATCAAGCTATGTTGGTTTAATATTACCCTATACTGCATAATTTAACTATACAAGGATATATTTTTTCATGTCAGAACATCAGGATCTGCACACTTAATCCAAGTATTCTAGATTACCCTTTCCCACTTGCATCCGATGCATTTGCAGCAGACGACTTTTGAAAACATTGTGGCAAAATGAGAAATTGCTCATGATGAAGATTTTTCACATAATTTGCCAATATGTTTTCAAAGTCGTCTGCTGCAGAATTGTTGTATGTGGGAAAGGGATACTTATAGCATATCTGCTGCAGATTTGTAAATTGGATGTGGAAAAAGGGTAAATATTTTCGGTTTTTATTCCAAACTGTTTAAGACATTAATATTACCTTGTTACATTACAATGTATACTGTTTACCGCCTGAACTAATGCCCCATGGAATTTCTCCAAGTAATTATCAGTTTTAACCCGTTCCCATATGCAGACATATTTTGCTGCTTCTGTAGCAGATAACATTTAAAAACACAGTGGCAAAAGGAGAAATGCTCATCATAAGCAATTTCTCCATTGTCACTTTAAATAAATAATCATACTTTCAATTATAGATATTTTACATGTTTTTGCAGAGAGGATTTTAAAGTTGTCTGCTGCAGATTTTTTTGTATGAGGGAAAGGGTTAGTTAACCGGTTACAGCTTGCTTTACTTCTTTCTGAAATGGGTTTTATTTCAACCCTTTCTCATTATCCACAGCAGACAACTAATTTGAACAAAAGATAGTGATAAAAGTCGAAATTGCTCTTCATGAATAAATTCTTCTTTTGTCTCAATGTTTTCAACATACCCAATAATTATACTTTCATTCAAAGAAATTTTCAATATTTTTAGCTCACATGAGCAGGAAGTGCTAAAGTGAGTTTTTTTAGATCGCCTTTTGTATGTCTTCAGTCGTTCGCCTGTAAATAAATGTCAACGATTTGCTTGTTAACACTCTAGAGATCACTTATTAATTTCATTCAATCTTCATAAAACTTATTATTTATGTCTATAGCCCCATGTAATGTGGGGAGACAAATTGTTTTGGCCCGCATTATCTATCCATCCAAAATCGTATCAGCTTTTTTTAACCACCTGAAGAATTTTGAAATAACTTCCCAGAAATGTTTATCATTTTGAGATGAAGTGCAGAGTTACAACCAGCTTGGTGCAAGGTCTAGGGAAAATTAGAGGTCAAATGTCATATGACTATATTATGTGTCTGTCTAGACCACAGATAACCACAGATGGTTACAGTGAGTTAGACCAGGTCAGTGCTGCAGAGATGTAAGATTTTAGCCATTATAATGTTTGCATTTACTTATTCTCTGCAGCAGACATTAGTTATAAAAAGCAAAGTGGGCGTATCGATCAACGTGAGCAATTTCTTCTTTTATAACTCTTATTTGATTTAAAAATACATTTATTATTTTTAGCTCACCTGTGAACGAAGAGCTATTGTGATCGCCTTTTGTCTGTCATCAGTCATGCGTTGTCAATAATATCTTTAAACAATTAACATCTCCTCTTAAACCACTGAGTGTATTGCAGCCAAACTTCACTGGATGTTCCTTGGGTGGACCTTTGTTCAAAGAAATTTATTCCATGCAGAACTCTGGTTCCCATGGCAACCGAAAGGAAAAAGTTTAAACATTTTTTTGTCTGAAACCAAAAGGCCTACTCTGAGCTTAGATATTTGGTGTGTAGCATTGTCAATTGGTCCTCTAAAATTAATATTCAAATTATGTCCCTGGGTTCAAAATTGGCCCTTCCCCGGGGGTCGCCTTGTTTACATAGATATATATAAGGAAAAGCTTTGAAAATCTTCTTGTTAAATACTAACTGGTACATAAACATTTCTTTGGTGACCTATTAAGTCATATCAACTTGACAAAAGACAGACAACATAGGGTATGGGTTTTTCACTCTGTGGCAGCCATGGAGCTGTACTGGTCCTCTTGTGCCTTTTGTATTAGCTTACCTGACTGCAAAATGAGTTATTGTAGCTGGCATGACAAATCACATTACATAACTCATACCTTTACCGGAATCCGCTGTGGTCGGGTGGTTAGTGTCGGGGATTTCGAAACCGGGTGTCCCGGATTCGATCCCCAGTCGCGGCAATTCGGTCATGGTGGAGTGCTCTTGGGCAAGGCACATTTTCTAGCCTAGTACTGGTTTGTTCACCCAGGGATCATGAATAATTAAATTTAAATGCGCGCTAAATGACCTTAGCTGTCGATGCGCCGTAAAACAATATACATTCATTCATTCATACCTTTACCACATACAACAAATCTACAACTGATGACTTGAAAACATCAGGAGGAAAAAGTATGAAAGTTCTCTATGAAGGAAAATGATGTTATTTTATAAATCTTTAAACATTGTGATGATCAATTTCTTCTTTTTCCACTATGTTTTCAAAAGTCATCTGCTGTAGAAGTGGTGTCTAAGATAGGGTTACAGATGATTTCAAAGCAGTTACTAAGACTGTGAAAATAGCAAATATGGTAAAAAAGATATTGTAAAACATGAATGTAGAACACACATTCTGCTGACAAAAGTGTGCAGTCACTAAAGATTTGATAGATTGGGTAAAATCTATCATCATTTGTCATTGTTTTTACCCTTTCCCATTTGCGGATGCATTCACAGCAAACAAAATTTGACAACATGAACAATTTTCTCCTTTTGCCACAATTGTATCTACTCTATTCAATAATAATACATTCTTTAATTCATAAAAAAATTATCATATTTTTTCATTCTGTCTGCTGCAGATTTTTTGCGTGTTGGAAAGGGTTAGAAAATTCACCAAAGTCGAAGACAGAGAACTTTACTACCTGGTTAACTTTCTCTTCTTTGATTGATTTAGATTTAACGCCGTTTTAAACAATTGTTCAGTCATATCACGGCAACCAGTTCACCTACTCATGCGTTTCCTGATTCCCCACACCAGTACACCACACTGTTACATCATACTTTCCAAGCAACTGGCTGCTTTTCCACATAGACTCTCTTCTTTGAACTGTGACATGTACCAGATATGGTTTTATAAGATGCGTCCAAAATTATTTAATTTAAACCCCTTCCCACTTGCACAGGCCTTATAAAAAATACTGTGGCAAAAGTAGACCATGCTCTTAATGAAAAATCTTTTCAGCTCTATTTAATGACTATTTCCTTCATTTATATATATTATATATGTTTATTACAGAGGACTAAATAAAAGTGAGTGAACAGGTCTTTTCCCCACAATATTTCTCTTATTACTCAACAAAATCCTATGTTGTGGGTACTTAAAAGAATCGTCTCACTGAGACGATTCTTTTGAGTACCCACAACATAGGGTTTGAATGTCATATAAAGATTTTAGAACATGAAAAGTGCCCCTTATCTAGAGCTCTGTATAATTAGACAACATTTTGAATGGTCTGCTGCATATTTATGGTATGTGGGAATCATTTTCTTTCTTTTCAACAATGTTTTGTCTTCACTGTATTATATATCTATATACCATATGGTACATAATCAAATGTTCTCCACTCATGTTTTTATGAGGGAGTAAGGGCCTGTGGGCGAGGCACATTTCCTAGTTGATTTATCAACCAGGTAGCATAAATAAGTGTGCTGCTGTCACTGTGATATAACTGAAATACTGTTGAAAATGGCAGAAAACCACAATATAACCAAAGCCAAAAAGAGTTTAATTTCAAGAAACAATGTCATGTTATAATTTCTTTCTCTTTTTTCAGGCTGAAGTTAAAGTATATGATGACATAGATCTCTCGGATATTAGGTGAGTTGTTAAGCTTTTTTTGTTGCCTAGCTGCATGTGTTTAGAGTCACGTACTGTTGCTTTGTACTTGGATCCCATCTCTGTCACAAGTCTGTCCAGGCATCTATCTGATAATGTCTCTAATATATCTTTCGTTTCTCGTCATGCTGTCATTTAACAGATTAGTGGTAGGTGACACATGTGTTTATTTGAGCTATCTTGTCTTAGAGTTTTAGGGACAGAACAAACCAATTTACAGCAGACGTTTTAGAAAACACCTATTGGTTAGCATCAATTAGGAAAAACTAAATGAATGTTAAAATAATTGTTACATAGAAAACGTTGACTCACATCACTGTTTGCACATTCACCATTAGCTACCAGCTGGTAGCTTCAACCAGCTCAATCTTTATTTTTGTTCTGCATCATGTCATAAGGATGTCGCTATGTCTGTGCAAAAAGGTACAAACTGGCTCTTGTGAAATGTCTGCACGGTCTGATAACAGTCTACACTGCGCTCACATATTACTTAACCCTTTCCCTCATATAGACGCTTTCTGATGCATTCTGAAAACGAGCAATTTCTCCTTTTGAAACAAAGTTTTCCACTTTTAGTCCATTATCCATTCAATTATAGAGATTTTCTATTTTTTGACAAAATATGTTCAAAGTCGTCTGCTGCAGAATTGTCGTATGAAGGAAAGGGTTAAACAAACTTGTTAGAAGCTTCTGTCAACTTCTGTAGATTCTGATCAGACGGAACGGACTGATGTGAACCCACTCTGTTCAGAAATAGCAACTAAGTGTACCAACATGTACCAACTTGTGACAACTTGCACCTTTTCCAATGGATGGGCTCATATGAAGAAATGAAAACTTCTGAGGTGTATAATAGCAATGCATAAAGATATAAAGATAAAGTGGGTTCTTCTTTCACCATTAAACCTTTCCGTCATACAACAACTCTGCAGCAGACGACTTTGAACATATTTTGTCAAAAAAACGGAATATCTCTGTAATTGAACGGATAACATATGACTAAAAGCGGAAAACATTGTGGCAAAAGGAGAAATTGCTCGTTTTGAGCAATTCTTTTGTAGTTATGTTTTCAAAAAGCTGTCTGCTGCAGAGGTGTCAGAAAGCGTCTATATGAGGAAAAGGGTTAAAGTCTTCATTGTGTGGTCCAAGATATTTGTTAAAAATGTATTTTTGCATTCTTATATAAAACTTACATTTTTTCCCTTTCCCACTTACAGTCACTTTCTCACTGTCGCACAAGGTGAAATTGTTTGTGAGGAATTTCTCATTTTATAAAGATGTTTTCAAGTGATTTTCAATATTTATTAACCCAAACCCAAACCTCAGTTAAGATTGTGGCAAGGTCGCAGCAAGATTGCTATTGCAATCATAATAAGCTTGCGACTTACTTATTTAAGCGTGCAGTTAGAATGCAATTGGAACATTTGAAATCTTATCTTTAAGCATGCGAAACCTTATTAAGATTGTGCAAGCTCACAAGGTTGCACTACCACTCAAGATTGTGCAAGCTTACAAGGTTGCAATTGGGACAATATCAATCTTAATTGCGTGCTTGCAAGATTGAGCAGGGCGCAAGCTTGCAAGGTAGTGCAAGATTGTGCAACCATGCCATTAGAACAATAGCAATTTTAATATACTCCTGATCTTCAGTTAACTGTGTTATGATTGCGCAAGCTTGCATTTAGCTGACAACCTTAACCAAAGTTTGTCATACACAACAAATCTGCAGCAAACTACTGAAATAATCAGTAGAAAAATATTGAAAATACATATATATATACAAAATGTTAGTTTTTGAATATATATAGATTTGAAAACATTGTGACAAATGGAGAAATTGCTCAAAATGAACAAATTCTCCTTTAGTTATTTTTTTTTTCAAAAGTAATCTAGTCTGCAGAGATGTCAGAAAATGTATATAAAATTATGTTGGAAAAGGTTAAAAGAAAAGACAGTTTATTTTGAAAATTTGCCAAAGATATCAGTTTACATCCAAAAGCATATTGCAATTTGAATGTATTAAAATGAAAGTACTAATAAATGAAATTTTCCATCTTAACCCTTTCCAACATATATATTTTCACTATAAATTAACATTAGACATTGTCATTTCTTAGTAAAGTCAGTGAGTGAGTGAGTGTGCTTGTAAATCTTTATTTAATGTTTATTCTATACACATTTATCATTATCATGTGAAAAAAAGTAATTTACAAGTCACTATGAAAATGATATTTGATGACAATTTAGGATAACCAAGCTTAATGTGAAAACATTATCTAAATTTTAACTGTCACATAGAAAGCCTCCATTTTTTAAATTGGAAAATTCTCAACTTCCTGTTGTTGTTGTTGTTGTTGTTGTAAAACTGCAAGTTTGTCGTGAACTTCACTGGTCACTAGCTGGTTTCTGTGAGCTAGTAATTTCTCCCTTTGCCTTCGTTTTTTGAATTCTATTCAACGATTAAATTTTTAATTAAAGATGTTTAACCATGCAGATGTTTTTAAAGTCATCTGCTGCAGAATTGCTGTATGGGGGGAAAGGGTTAAGGCTCATTGTTAAAATTACTTATCCATCATTACATTTTATATCATATAATTAGAACCTGACATTTACTAGTAACTTGATGTATTTTTTATAACTATTGAAGAATTCATTAACTATGTGAGTAACACGATTCTTATCATTCATTCAGTGTGAAAGATACATGGTATTAATTAAACCTCATCCCTCATACAACAAATCTGCAGAAGACGTCTTTGAACATATTTTGTCAAAACATAGAAAATCTCTATAATTCAATGGATAACCTATGACTAAAAGTGGAAAACATTGTGGCAAAAGGAGAAATTGCTCATTTTGAGCAATTTCTTCTTTTGTCACTATGTTTTCAAAAAGCTGTCAGAAAGCGTCTACATGAGGGAAAGGGTTAATATCATAATTTGTTGCATAAGACTTTTGTATTCCTATGCACATTGAACTCTCATTGTCATATAACATCACCATTAACTCATAACTTCACACAGACGACATTTGACACCTGCCATTGAACACGACTTTTGAAAACATTGCAACAAAATGTGAAATTGCTCAAAACAAGCAATTTCGCCTTTTATTGCAATATTTTCCAACTCTTTATCAACATAAATCTTTCAGTTTTCTTTGAGTTTGTTGAAATTGTTCATCTGATGATTGTAAAGCAGATGACATTTGAAAAGTCATGTGAAGTAACGGGTTAAGTCAATGAACCCTGTCTATTTCTAGGAATGAAAACTGCTTGACCTTGAAATTTGATTTGGAAGACAGTGGTGCAGTTGCGTTAGACTATAGGTCTCTCGTAAAAAAGGTTTTAGGTTCAAATCAAAATAAGATTTTTCTGCTAAACACGATGCAAGTATTGGTAATTTCTCCAGGAAGCAGAACATTGTGCTTGATAAATATGTGCTAACAGAATACATGTATTTCACTATCCATGTAAAATATATAAGTACTAACTTAATTTGATGTTATTAAAATGGGACAGATCAGCTATTAACAATGAATGAAAATTGTGAGAAACTAATAGTTCTCCAGAAAAACTCACAATAAATCATTTGTGAGATTATAATAGAGCTGTATGCACATCCATATCAACTTAATCAAATGTACACAGTTTGTCTGAGACTTCTCAACACTTCTGTGCTTGCTTGGCATAAATTTAGATCAAAAAGTGCAGATTGGCAAATTGTAATATGGATATGTTACAACACATGTGCTTATAGGTTAGGTTTTCCCAAGAGCGGCTGTCAAAACTGTGTTTTATGTTGCAGTTTTGTCCATGAGCATTCCACAGTACAAACAGAAGAGGAGAGTGTGTATGAGATTCCACAAATTAAAACCCGGAACCTCAGTGATTCTGGATATGAACGTGCGAAGAACAGAACTTTCAGCGATTCTGGCTATGAAAAGGCCATCGACATATCAGCTCATGTGGTTAGAGCTGTCAGCTTGGAGGCGCTGGATGTGTTGCATAGTAAGTGTAATGATTATACACCATTCTACTTAACCCTTCCCCTCATACGACAATTCTGCAGCAGACGACTTTGAACATATTTTGTAATAAAATGGAATATCCTTATAATTGAATGGATAACCCATGACTAAAGGTGGAAAACATTGTGGCAAAAGGAGAAATTGCTCGTTTTGAGCAATTTCTTCTTTTGTCACTATGTTTTCAAAAAGCCGTCTGCTGCAGAGGCGTCAGAAAGCATCTATATGAGGGTTAATCCTTTCCCATACATAGACACTTTCTGACACCTGTGCAGCAGACTACTTTTGAAAACACTGTGGCTAGCTAAAGGAGAAATTGCTCATAATGAGCAATTTTTCCTTTTGCCACAATGTTTTCCAACCCTATTAAATTTGTTTAATTATTATACTTTAAATAGAGAGATTTTTCACAATCATCTCCAGATATTTTCAAAGTCGTCAGCTGCAGATTTCTTGTATGTGGGAAAGGGTTAATCCTTTCCTACAAACAGCAAATCTGCAGCAGACATTACTTTGAAAACATCAAAGCATAAAAATGAAAATCTTGATAATTGAAAGTTTAATTAATTTATAGAGTTGAAAACCTATTGAATAAAAGGGAGAAATTGCTCATTTTGAGCAATCTTTCCTTAAATTTTGCCTTTATGATTTCAAATGTTGTCTGCTGTTGATGCGTCATAATGTATCTGTTTGTTGGAGAGTTTAATTGTATCATCTATTTGTCAGAAATACTTTTGCAATGAAACGGATTTCTGTTATTTGGCTATGCCAAGCAAAAAAGACCCTCCAGAATTTGCAAGAAGATCCTGGGCCTCCACACAGTCTGATCAATATCTTTATCGTTTGGCATCTAGTTCTGTTATCATCTGGAGAGAGTTTACAATAAAAATTTAACTAAACAAGTAAATAATTTATTTAACCCTTTCCCTCATATAGATGCTTTCTGCCGCCTCTGCAGCAGACGTCTTTTTGAAAACATGGCAACAAAAGAGGCAATTGCTCAAAACGTGCAATTTCTACATTTGTCACCATGTTTAAAACTATTCAGCTATTGTACTTTCATTTAGATTGAGTTTCCAAAAAAGATTCTTGTATAGTTCCAAAGTCTTCTGCTGCAGATTTGTTGTATGAAGGAAAGGGTTAATTATGCCCCCCCCAACTTCTGTTTAGCTCACCTGTACAAGAAGATGTTTGGGAAGAGCTATTGTGATCAGTTGGTGTCTATTCACATTTTCTTTCAAACCAATTCTACTAGACAAATGGGCCAAAATTAGAAAACTCTTTTAATGTCATATCCACTTAAACCATTTGTCAAATTTCAAAATATTTTCACAAAAAAGTTCCTTGGATTACTTTCTTCAAAAATAGAAAAGTCTTTTAATAACCCTTTCCCACATACAGTAAATCTGCAGCAGACGACTTTGAAAGCATCTAGGCTAAAAGATTTGCTCAATTTGAGCAATTTCTCTTTTTGTCTTTATGATGTCTAGGCCAATTTCAAATATGGGTCAGGTCGGATCAATAACTAGGTCATTAGGCCAAATGCAAGGACAATCTTTTCAACACTCTAGAAGCCATAGTTTTCATTTTATCATGTTGAAACTTT
This sequence comes from Serripes groenlandicus, assembly GCA_031761405.1. Lineage (NCBI taxonomy): Eukaryota > Metazoa > Mollusca > Bivalvia > Cardiida > Cardiidae > Serripes > Serripes groenlandicus. The sequence continues at coordinate 55,110,206 of JASEVX010000011.1, read as the reverse complement.
GGCAGAATGGGTGTTTTGATGATATCAAGGCTAGGTTTGAACATGGCTCCAGTTGGTAAAACACAAGGTCACTAGGCCTTATTGGACATGGTTCCAGTTGGTCAAAAACAAGCTTATATATACTAGGTCACTAGGCCTTATTGAACATGGTTTCAGTTGGTCAAAAACAAGGTCGCTAGACCTTATTGAACATGACTCCAGTTGGTCAAAAACAAGGTCACTAGACCTTATTGAACATGACTCCAGTTGGTCAAAAACAAGGTCACTAGACCTTATTGAACATGACTCCAGTTGGTCAGAAACAGGGTCATTAGGCCTTATTGAACATGGTTCCAGTTGGTCAAAAACAAGCTTATATATACTAGGTCACTAGGCCTTATTGAACATGGTTCCAGTTGGTAAAAAAAAAGGTCACTAGACCTTATTGAACATGACTCCAGTTGGTCAAAAACAAGGTCACTAGGCCTTATTGAACATGGTTCCAGTTGGTCAAAAACAAGGTCATTAGGCCTTATTGAACATGGTTCCAGTTGGTCAAAAACAAGGTCACTAAACCTTATTGAACATGACTCCAGTTGGTCAAAAACAAGGTCACTAGGCCTTATTGAACATGACTCCAGTTGGTCAAAAACAAGGTCACAAGGCCTTATTGAACATGACTCCAGTTGGTAAAAAACAAGGTCACAAGGCCTTATTGAACATGACTCCAGTTGGTCAAAAACAAGGTCACAAGGCCTTATTGAACGTGACTCAAGTTGGTCAAAAACAAGGTCACAAGGCCTTATTGAACATGACTCCAGTTGGTCAAAAACAAGGTCACTAGGCCTTATTGAACATGGTTCCAGTTGGTCAAAAACAAGGTCACTAGGCCTTATTGAACATGACTCAAGTTGGTCAAAAACAAGGTCATTAGGTCTTATTGAACATGGTTCCAGTTGGTCAAAAACAAGGTCACTAGGCCTAATTGAACATGGCTCCAGTTGGTCAAAAACAAGGTCACTAGGTCTTATTGAACATGGTTCCAGTTGGTCAAAAACAAGGTCACTAGGTCTTATTGAACATGGTTCCAGTTGGTCAAAAACAAGCTTATATATACTAGGTCACTAGACCTTATTGAAGGAAAAACGTGTTAACACTCTAGTTACAGCTTACCTGACCACGAAATGAGTTATTGTGATTGACTCACATGAGCGATCAATGGCCATCAAGGCCCAGTCTTGTTTATCTAACTAAATGTGTTTAAAAAAATATGAAATACTACCCATATCTAGAGCTCTATTCATTATTCTATCTTTTAGGTCCAATTCATCCTCCCCCACTCCCTCCACGCCGTGATAGAGCAATCTCGGATGCAGCAAGTCGCAGTTCCATCGGCAGCATATTGGAGGACAAGATGTTGGAATTCAGCCAAAAAATGGGAAACGAATCAAGCGACGATATCTTAGATGAGGCAGCAGGTAGGGCCTTAACCCTTTCCCACATATAGATGCTTTATGAAGCCTCTGCAGCAGACGAGTATTGAAATCGTTGTGGCAAAAGGAGAAATTGCTCATAATGAGCAATGTCTCCATTTGCCACAATGATTTCAACTCTATTTGATAATCGTATTATCATTTATAGAGATTTTTTATATATTCTGGACTTCATCATTTCAAAGCCATCTGCTAAAGATTTATCGTATGTGGGAAAGGGTTTATAATTTCTTTCACACTCATTTTCATTCAATCCGCTTTTGATCGTGATATAAGTCTAAATTACTTTCTTTTGTTAAATGACTAAAACAAAGTCCCAAAGTCCAATCAATGAATTCACAGTTGATGTCGGCTATAACCCAATGTTTTGAGCCAAATTTGTTTGAATTATTAGACCAAAATGCTTTGCTATATGTATATTGGATCTGAATACCCTGCATATTGAGTCGTTTCGAAATGAATTACACATGAGCATGTGATCGTTTTCATGCCCAATGTAATCTCACGATACAACAAACGCCCATGATATACGATCAAAACACTCGACAATCACCACTTCACCATATCGGTTATTCATATAGAGTTATCTTACCGGTTTATACCGAAAGATTTGGTAAGCGACAATTTGATAGGCCTATGCAAAGGTCGATCTGAGATGACCTGCATGGGGCAGTCACCAGATATATATACAAGAGAAGTTTAGGTCTGGTTTAAATAAGATTGTACGATTATACCGAAATATATGGTAAGCTACTATTTGATAGGCTGATGTAAAGGTCGATCTGAGACGACCTGTATAGGGCAGTCATCAGATCTATATACGAGGTTGCAAAGTCTGATTTTCATGAGATTGGAGTAGTATGAATTTATGTTTAAAAAAACCTTTCCCACATTTGGATGACATTTGAAGCATCTGCAGCAGACTACCAGTACCTATGAAATAAGTATGGCAATTTCTCCTTCTGCCACAATTTTTCAACCCCACTTAAAATTACATGTGCTCAAGGTGAGTTTTTGTGATCGCCTTTTGTCCGTCGTCCGTCGTCAGTCGTCCGTCGTCAACATTTGCTTGTTAACACTCTAAAGGCAACATTTTGCATCAAATCTTCATGAAAGTTTATCAGAACATATATCTCCATCAAATCTAGGCCAATTAAGTTTGAAACTGGGTCATGTCGGGTCAAAAACTAGGTCACTAGGCCAAATTGAAGGAACATTTTGTTAACACTCTGGAAGCCATATTTTAAATTTGAGCATGTTGAAACTTTGTCAGAAAGTTTGTCTTGATGATATCTAGGCCAAGTTTGAAACTGGGTCATGTCGGGTCAAAAAGTAGGTCACTAGGCCAAATTTAATGAAAATCTTGTTAACACTCTGGAAACAGCATTTTTGGCTTGAGCATGTTGAAACTTCATCAAAATGTTTGTCTTAGTGACATCTAGGCCAAGTTTGAATATGGGTCATGTCCGGTTAAAAACTAGGTCACTAGGCCAAATGTAAGGAAAATCTTGTTAACACTCTGGAAGCCACTTTTTTGGCTTGAGCATGTTGAAACTTTGTCAGAATATTTGTCTAAGTGATATGTAGGCCAAGTTTGAATATGGATCATGTCCTGTCAAAAACTAGGTCACTAGGCCAAATTTAATGGAAATCTTGTTAACACTCTGGAAGCCACATGTTTGGCTTGAGCATGTTGAAACTATGTTGGAATGTTTGTCTTAGAGATATATAGGCCAAGTTCGAATATAGGTCATGACTAGTCAAAAACTAGGTCACTAGGCTAAATTTAAGGAAAATCTTGTCAACACTCTGGAAGCCACATTTTTGGCTTGAGCATGTTGAAACTTTGTCAGAATGTTTGTCTTAGTGATATCTGGGTCAGGTCTGGTCAACCACTAGGTCACTAGGCTAAATTGTAGAACAATCTAGTTAACACTATAGAGATTGCATTTTTGACTTGAGCAGCTTGAAATTTTGTCTGAAAGTTTGTCTTGATGATATTGCCATTGGCGCTGAAAGAGTAAAGTCTTAAATAGCCCATTATCAGATGAGCAATTCCAGGGCCTCATGGCCCTCTTGTTTAAAAGATTTTGTGTATTTTTGCCAAGATTTTCTCAAAATGATCAGCTGTAAGATATGTCTTATGTGTGAAAGGATTGAGACAGTCTACTTTATCACTTGAAGCAGTCAAGTTAGGTACTCTAATAACAATTTTAAAAGTTATAACTGCATCATCAATTCACAATCAACAGCAATCTCAACGCTTTCAGTGTTTACCTGATACAGTCATTGTTTTACCCCTTTCCCCTCATAAATTTGACCTGCTTTTGAAAACATTCTGACAAAAGGAGAAATTGCTCATATTGAGCAAATTCTCTTTTTGTCACAAAAATTTCAACTCATTTCCTTATCATACACTCATTTATAGATTATTACAAAAATATGGGTATAATATTATGTTTTCAAAGTCGTCTGCTGCTGATTTGTTGTAAGTGGGAAAAAGGTGGTTTAAGAATTCTGCCCCTAGAGGAAAATAATATTATATCTGGAAAAATGGAAGAATGCCTAATGTATTTGGAAATGAAAACACTGTGGGAAAGGAGAAATTGCTTAGTTTTAGCATTTTCACCTATTTCCCCCAATCCAATACATTTTAAATTTGTCCTCTGTAGAAGTGTCAAATGTCTGTATAGGTAAAAGTTAGGGTTATTTCAGTTCCATTGATCGTAAAACTTATTGATGGGTCCAATATGCACTACAAATCTTATTACACGTACACTTTTTAAAAGAAATTTGTAATATCTTTTTACTCCATTGTAATATCTTTTTACTCCATGGTAAAATCCAAATCAGTTATTCTTTTCCCACCTGCAGACGTTTTTTGATGCATTTGCAGCAGACGACTTTTGATAACATTGTGACTAAAGAAAAAATTGCTCGTTATGCAATTGAATCCTTGTCTCCCTCTTTCGAGATGAGCCCTCTGACCATGATGAACCACATGAAGGCTAATTAAGCGATGTAGTTGATTGTTTGGTGTTTTAAGCCACTTTCCAAAAAAAAAATCAGTTATTTAACCCTTTCCCTCATACGACAATTCTGCAGCAGACGACTTTGAACGTATTTTGTCAAACCATAGAAAATCTCAATAATTAAATGGATAACCTATGACAAAAAGTGGAAAACATTGTGACAAAAGGAGAAATTGCACGTTCTGTGCAATTTCTTCTTTTGTCACTATGTTTTCAAAAGACGTCTGCTGCAAATGCGTCGGAATGCGTCTGCAAGTGGGAAAGGGTTAACAGCGTTTCCTGGGTAAGTTACTAGTATTACTGGTCCATTTCTCCTGCCCTTGGACATTTGTAAATTTAATAGATTATTAGATTTTGGAATTTTACAATTTGACTGCAAGTCATGGAAGGTAAATTGCCTTTCTTACACATTTATAGATTAAATATACTTAAACCCCTTTCATACATGCAATAAATCTGCAGCAGATGACTTTTTAGGAACTCTAGGCAAAGTCATTTGGAAACTCGGTATAAAAGAGAGTCCAATTATTGAAAAGTTTAAAACACGGTGGCAAAAGTCTTCTGCTGCAGACGCGACAAAATGTATCTTCATGTGGGTTTAAAGCGAGAGAGGGAAACCGTGACACGATAAAAAACTGATATATATACATGACTGTATAATTTATGTTAACAATTTATTCAAGCATACAAGATAATAAATCTAGTCAGGTGTTGAAATGTAAATGTTATTCACTTAGTGCAGGCGTTTTTAGGCAATTTTACGTCAGTGAACTTTGTTAACCCTGTCTTAAGCTTGAATTTGACCCTTTCCCACCTACAACAACTCTGCAGCATCTGAATTTGACCCCTTCCCACATACAACCATTCTGCAGCATCTGAATTTGACCCTTTCTAACATACAACAATTCTGCAGCAGCTGAATTTGAAAGTATCTAGGCAAGTCCCAAAGAATGAAAGTGTAATTATTGAAAAAAGTTGAAAACATTTCGACAACGGGCAATTTCGCTTTTTGCACAATGTTTTCAAAACTCATCTGCATCATTTGAATTGTGTCAGTGCAGGGGCAGATGGGAAAGAGTTAACCTGTTTCTACATACAACAAATCTGCAGCAGATGACTTTGAAAACGAAGTGACAAAAACCTGAAAAATCTCCATAAAAGATAGCTTAATTGTTAAATAAAGTTGAAAACATTGTGGCCAAAGGAGAAATTGCTCATCAAGAGCAATTTCACCTTTGGCCACAATGTTTTAAAAAGTCGTCTGCTGCTATTGCATCAAAATTCGTCTGCAGGTGGGAAAGGGTTAAGCATGAATGATTCATATTATGTCAATATTTTCACACAAACTCTCCTTTTAACAGTTAAAAATAAAACTACCTTATAATAACTACCCTTATGTTCAAGTTTGAGACTTTAACAAATTAAAGGCTAAAAGTGTTTTTTTATGAGATACCTACAGAACAAACAAACGCTTTCAAACATACAGCAGATAGAAAATTTAAAACATCGAATGAAGGAATAATTCTTGATGATCAATTTCTACTTTTGCACAAATCTTTTCAACTCTTATTTAATAATCTTACTATTTTGTATAAAGATTTTCTGTACCTTTGCTTTGATGTTTTACCCTCTTTCCTCATACGACAATTCTGCAGCAGACGACTTTGAGCATATTTTGTCAAAAAATAGAAAATCTCTATAATTGAATGGATATGACTAAAAGTGGAAAACATTGTGGCAAAAGGAGAAATTGATCATCAAGAATTATTGTCACTATGTTTTCAAAAAGCCGTCTGCTGCCGAGGCGTCAGAAAGCGTCTATATGAGGGAAATTGTTAAGAGTCGTCTGCAGCAGGTTTGTTACATGCAGGGAAAGGTTTGCCCTTTCCCACATATGGACGTTTTCTGACACATCTGCAGCAAACGACTTGAAAACATGGTAAAGGGAGAAATTGGTCGAGTTGAGCAATTTCTTCTCTTGTCACAATGTTTTCAACTCTATCAAAGAATTACCCTTTCATTCTTAGAACCATTTCCTATATTTTTAGCTCAACTTTTCGAAGAAAAGGCTAGCTATACTACTCACCTCAGCGTCGGCGTCCGCGTTGGTGTCACACCTTGGATAAGTTTTTTGTACTAACACTTATTCACCATCATTACCTTCATCAACAGACAAGAGTACATAACTCTGTTAAGGTTTTTGTAAGAATTATGGCCCTTTTTTTTATATTTAGAATTGGTTAAGTTATTCATACCCAATCGAATTTTTTACAAAACAATTAGAGATATAGCTTAAACATTTAAAATATCTTTTTACCATCATTACCTCCACCAACAGCCAAGAGTGCATAATTCAGTGAAAGTTTTTGTAAGAAACTTATAAGTACTTTGCTTATAAATAGTATGATAAAGTTTAAAAAAGTTTTGTTTTATTCGCAAGCATGAAAAAGTCGAGCACACTGTCCTCTGACAGCTCTTGTTCTAGTAGTTTTCAGTGTCGTCTGCTTCAGATTTGTTGTATGTAGGGAAAAGGTTGAATGATAGATGGCTGAAAGGAATGGAGAAGCTTCCTGCATGAATCTGATTATGTTCTGGCAATACATCATTATCCATCAGTAATATGAGACACTGTCCTATATAGATTCAATTTGGTGTCGATGTCTTTCCTAAACTGCAGGAATTCGCCTTGTTCGACAGGTTATAGCATCATGGATTTGGAACCTTGCGTCAAGGGTTCAATCCCCAGTCGCTTCGGTCATGACTGTAGGCCCGTGGGCAGGGCCTAATTTATAGCCTGTAGTACTGGGAACGGGAATAAGTGAACTGTGCCCGTAATTCATAGCCTGTAGTACTGGGAACAGGAATAAGTGAACCGTCCCCGTGATATAACTGAAATAATGTTGAAAACTGAGTTAAACCCTAATAAAACAAAACTCTTTCCTTATATATATGCCTGCCTTGTCCCGATAGCTCAGTTGGTATGCCCAATCCTGACCTTTGTACAAAAATATGATCAGCATCGGCACTGCGGTTATTATACATCTCCATAATTGGATTGCAAAAAAGGTAACAGTACTGACACCATTTTGGTCAAAGAAAAGCAATTTGGATCCGAGCGCAGGGCAGACAATTTTGTCCAGGGAATTTCAGATGAATCCATAAGAAAGAAGCGGTCTTCCATTGGATGGCAATAATGATTTCGATGAAAGTTAAAAGTGTTTTTTAATAAAGTTGAATACCCTCTGACTGATCAAAACATTGTTTGCTTGTAGCTAAAGAGCCTTTTTCAGAACATCATGTATTTTCTGAAATTGAAAGTAAAATTCATTGGGGGATAAGGGTGACCTTTGATTTGGCGTCATTCCTCAAAAAAGGAAGGTCAATACGCGTGTTTTTTGTGCTTTCTTGGTAGTTTTAAGAATGAACTTCAATTGAATAAAGGTTTCTGTGTTATTCGATTTGTTGAGAAAGAGCCATAGCCCAAAACGCTATAATGGTCGCCTATGGAAAATGAATTGCTTCCATCTGACCCAAACAGTGGGTCTGCAGTTGAAATTTCTTGAAGGGAAATAACTCAATCATTATTGATATAAAATAAATAAATAAACCTTGCCCAAATGCAACAAATCTACAGCAGGTGATCTTGGAAATATTTATTTAAAAAGTCAAAAATCTCTTTTAACCCTTTCCCTCATATAGACGCTTTCTGACGCCTCTGCAGCAGACGGCCTTTTGAAAACATAGTGACAAAAGAAGAAATTGCTCAAGATGAGCAATTTCTCCTTTTGCCACAATGTTTTCCACTTATAATAGTCATAGGTTATCAATTCAAGAGATTTTCCAATTTTTTGTCTGCTGCAGAATTGTCGTATGAGGGAAAGGGTTAATGAAAGGGTAATTATTTATTACAATTTAAACATTTTGGCCAAAGGGAGATACTGATCATTATGATTATATGCAATTTCTACTTTTGACAAAATGTTTTCAAAAGTCATCTGCTGCAGAGGTATCAGAAAGCACATAAATGAGGGAAAGGGTTAAAATCAAAAAGAATCTGCTGTAGACAACACTTCTAACAAATGTATTCCATAAGTAATATTTTTACCATTTTTGAGATTTTATTTATCCCACTGGCAGTTTGAAGCTGAGTCGACTTTTGAAAACTTTAATTTGCTCATGACCTGAAATTCCCCCTTCTTACCACTAAGTATTGAACTCTGCATTAGATACACTTTAATTTACAAAGATTTCCCATATTTTTGGAAATATGATTTCAAAGTCGGCTGCTGCAGAAATGTTGTTAGTGTGGGACAGTAGTGTGGTGTTCTTGAAGGGAAATAATTCATGGAACATTGAAAAAAGGTACTTCACAGGGGTTATGTCCCTTTCAAATGTATTTCCATTTGTGAACTTTTTACAGACATATATATCTCTTGAAATTTAACCCTTTCCCACATACAACAACCCTGCAGCAAACGTCTTTGAAAACTTTAAAATACCCAAATTATTTTGGTAATTCCCTTGAAATGAAGGTACATTAATTGAATAGAGTTAAAAACATGGTGACAAAAGGAGAAATTGCTCGTTTTGAGCAATTTCTTCTTTTTATCGCCATGATTTCAAAAATCCGTCTGCTGCAGAGGTTTCTGTATATTGGAAAGGGTTAACTGGTGGAATAGGTCAATTTTGTTGATTAACCCTTTCCCTCATATAGACGCTTTCTGACGCCTCTGCAGCAGACAGCTTTTTGTAAACATAGCAACAAAAGAAGAAATTACTCAAAACGAGCAATTTCTCCTTTTGTCACCATGTTTTCAACTAGATTCAATTATTATACCCCCAAAAAACAAAGTTTTGGGGGGGTATATAGGAGTCACTGTGTCGGTCGGTCGGTCGGTCGGTCGGTCGGTCGGTATGTCGGTCGGTCGGTCGGAAGCCATATTTTGTCCGGACCATATCTTAACAATGCAACATAGGATTTGAACGAAACTTCATAGGATGATACAACACATTGAGAGGAAGTGCGGTGTACAGGAACCATAACTCTATTTTATCTAAATACAAAGTTATTGCCCTTTGTTACTTTTTCTTATTCGTAGAGTCTTGTCCGGAGCATAACTTTAAAACTAATTGTTGGAATTTAATAAAACTTCATAGGATGATACCACACATTGAGAGGAAGTGCAGTGTACAGGAACCATAACTCTATTTAATCTAAATACCGAGTTATTGCCCTTTGTTACTTTTTCTTGTCCGGAGAATTACTTAATAACTAACAGATGGAATCTAATAAAACTGCATACAATGGTAGAGCATAATCAGAGGAAGTGCAGTGTACAAGAACCATAACTCTAATTTACATAATTACAGAGTTATTGCCCTTTGTTACTTTTTCTTATTCGTAGAGTCTTGTCCAGAGCATAACTTTAAAACAAATTGTTGGAATTTAATTAAACTTCATAGGATGATACAACACATTGAGAGGAAGTGCGGTGTACAGGAACCATAACTCTATTTTATCTAAATACAGAGTTATTGCCCTTTGTTACTTTTTCTTGTCTGTAGAATTACTTAATAACTAATAGATGGAATCTAATAAAACTACATATAATGGTAGAGCATAATCAGAGGAAGTGCAGTGTACAAGAAACATAACTCTACTTTACATAATGACAGAGTTATTGCCGTTTGTTACTTTTTCATATTCGTAGAGTCTTGTCCGGAGCATAACTTTAAAACTAATTGTTGGAATTTAATAAAACTTCATAGGATGATACAACACATTGAGAGAAAGTGCAGTGTACAGAAACCATAACTCTATTTAATCTAAATACAGAGTTATTGCCCTTTGTTACTTTTTCTTGTTTACAGAGTTATGGCCCTTTTGTTGGTCGGTCGTAAACCATATTTTGAGTCAAGGTGCTGTTTTGGGGGTATTTATCATCTTCAGTGATATTTCTAGTTGTTCTTTCTTTTAAAGGGATTTTCTGTGATTTTGCTTAGACGTTTTCAAAGTCGTCTGCTGCAGATTTGTTGTATGTGGGAAAGGGTTAATACTTCATAAATTCTATAAATATATTTCCAGATGATCTTGATGGGTGTTCCTATGATTCAATGGACGATACAGGCTCCTTGACCCAACTCAGTGATGTTCAGTTACCCAAGTAAGTGAAATCTTCATTTTATTTTTGGTTGTCTTTTTTTCGAAGAACAAAAAAAAGTCGGGCTATTGTGTGATATCATTGGCGTCGTCGTCACGAAACTTCCATCTTACCACTTCACTCAAAAATGTTACTCATATTCAAATGAAACTTGATACACATGTTTCTAGAAACAATAAACATGTCTATAACAAATCATATAACTCCGACTTAAATAATTATTTAAGTTTGCCCCTTTTTGGACTTAGAAATTCATATAAAAGGTTAAACCTTGCCCATTACTCAAATACCTTTCAACATTTTCAAATGAAACTTGGTACAATTGTTCCTAGGAACAATACACATATCTATACCAAGTCGCATAACTCAAAAACCTTTCAACATTTTCAAATGAAACTTGGTACAATTGTTCCTAGGAACAATACACATGTCTAGACCAAGTTGCATAACTCAAAAACCTTTCAACATTTTCAAATGAAACTTGGTACAATTGTTCCTAGGAACAATACACATATCTATACCAAGTTGCATAACTAAAAAACCTTTTAACATTTTCAAATGAAACTTGGTACAATTGTTCCTAGGAACAATACACATATCTATACCAAGTTGCATAACTCAAAAACCTTTTAACATTTTCAAATGAAACTTGGTACAATTGTTCCTAGGAACAATACATATATCTAGACCAAGTTGCATAACTCAAGCTTGAACAATTTTTTCAATAATGCCCCTTTTTCAAGTTAGAAAAAAGCATTGCATTGTTGAAATGGTTCATCACATTCTGACTAATTTTGAAATATACATGTATGCAGGAAAGGACTTCGAAAATGTGCTGGCCAACAGATTCTTTGCCACCATGTTTAGATTTTACTGTTCAAAGGAATCCCCCGTGGCCAAATAAGTGTCCGGCATCTGGAACCAGGAGTTCCCTTTAAGCAAGGCACATTTCCTAGCCTAGTACTGGTTTGTTTACCCAGGGATCATGAATAAGTAAACTGTCACTGTGATATAACTGAAATAATGTTGAAATGGCATAAAACCCTAATAAAACCACTTCAATAATTTAGATATTCCATATTTTTGTCTAGATAAGTTCAAATTGTTTAATGCAGATTTGTTGCATGTGGGAAGGATGTATTTAACCCTTTTCCTCATACGACAATTCTGCAGCAGACGACTTAGAACATATTTTGTCAAAACATAGAAAATCTCCATAATTGAATGGATAACCTATCACTAAAAGTGGAAAACATTGTGGCAAAAAGGAGAAATTGCTCATTTTGAGCAATTGCTTCTTTTGTCACTATGTTTTCAAAAAGCTGTCTGCTGCAGAGATGTCAAAAAGCGTTTATATGAGGGAAAGGGTTAATATAATCTTATTTCTGTCTTCAGACCAACTAAAAAGAGACGGCGGAGCCAGCGTCGCAAAATGGTTCAATCTCTGTCTAGTATGAAAGAAGTAGCGGTCCCATTACGGAACCTAGAGGATGTTCTATTAACGGGAGAATTGCATTATCGTAGCAAGCTGACATGGACTCGCAAAATTGTTGCGTTAACAAATGGAAGAATGATTTGTTACAAACCAGAAAAAGCCGAAAATAGGCCTTCTTTTGTGATTTTATTGACAGGATACAAAGCAACTTTTCAAAAACGGGAAGGGAAAAGGAACTTTGAAATTATTTTGGCTCATGACAATTTTGAATCTCATGTTTTCCTGGCGGATTTTAAGGAGTGGGCTGAAATATGGTGTGAGGTATGTGCAAGTTACTAACATGAAACGAGGCTTCACGATCATATTAAATCATTTCCCACATATAGACGCTTTCTGTCACCTACCTCTTCAGCAGACCACTTTTTGAAAAAAAATGGCAACAAAGGAAGAAATTGCTCAAAACAAGCAATGTCTCCTTTTGTCACCATGTTTTTAACTGTATTCATTTAAAGTGAGTTTCCAAATTTGTTCGGGTATGTTTTCAGAGTGGTCTTCTGAAAAGTTGTTGCATGTCAGAAAGGGTTAAACCCTACCTTCTTTTTCTCAGAAAGTGTGTCGGGATATCAAGTTTATTAGGCAGAAATGTTCCTTTGGTGTCCCTAAATTTGTTTAGCCAATCTGATTTGTTGAAAAACATGACAGACAAGCTGCATCAGAATGGAGCTTAAATGACAAACCTTTTAAATTGTTTTTCTCTGAAACTGGTTGGTTTTTTAGCTCACCTATGCACGAAGTGCAAGGTGAGCTATTGGGATCACATTTTGTCCGGCGTCCGTCCGTCGTGCGTCGTGCGTCGTGCGTCGTGCGTCGTGCGTCGTCAACATTTGAGCTTGTTAACACTCTACAGGCTACATTTTGCATCCAATCTTCATGAAAGTTTATCAGAACGTTCATCTCCATAAAATCTTGGACAAGTTCGAAACTGGGCCATATGAGGTCAAAAACGAGGTCACTAGGTCAAATTGAAGCGAAATCTTGTTAACACTCTAGAGGCCACATTTTCAACTTGAGCGTGTTTAAACTTTATCAGAATGTTTGTCTTAATGATATGTAGGTCAAGTTCGAACATGGGTAACGTCGGGTCAAGAAGTAGGTCACTAGGCCAAATTGAAGGAAAATCTTGTTAACACTCCAGAGGCCGCAATTTTTGCTTAAGCAGTTTGAAATTTTGTCAGAATGTTTGTCTTAAAAATATCTATGTCAAGTTCGAATATGGGTTATGCCGGGTCAAAAACTAGGTCACTAGATCAAATTGAAGGAAAATCTTGTTAACACTTTGGATGCCGCATTTTTTGCTTCAGCAACTTGAAATTTGGTCAGAATGTTTGTCTTAAAGATATCTAGGTCAAGTTCAAATATGGGTCATATTGGGTCAGAAACTAGGTCACTAGGCCAAATTGAGGGAAAATCTTGTTAACTCTGTAGAAGCTGCATATTTTGCTTCAGCAACTTGAAATTTGTTCAGAATGTTGAGCTGAATGATATCTAGGCCAAGTTCGAATATGGGTCATGCCGGGTCAAAAACTAGATCACTAGGCCAAATTGAAGGAAAATCTTGTTAACACTTTGGATGCCTCATTTTTTGCTTCAGCAGCTTGAAATTTTGTCAGAATGTTTGTCTTAAAGATATCTAGGTCAAGTTTAAATATGGGCCATATTGGATTAGAAACTAGGTCACAAGGCCAAATTAAGGGAAAATCTTGTTAATTCTGTAGAAGCCGCATGTTTTGCTTCAGCGGCTTGAAATTTGTTCAGAATGTTGAGCTGAATGATATTTAGGCCAAGTTCGAATATGGGTCATGCCGGGTCAAAAACTAGGTCACTAGATCAAATTGAAGGAAAATCTTGTGAACACTTTGGATGCCACATTTTTTGCTTCAGCAGCTTGAAATTTGGTCAGAATGTTTGTCTGAATTATATCTAGGTCAAGTTCGAATATGGGTCATATTGGATCAGAAACTAGGTCAATAAAGGAAAATATTGTTCAAACTCCGGAGGCCGCATTTTTACTTTGAGCAAGTTGAAACTTTGTCAGTATGTTGTCTTAATGATATCTAGTCCATGTAGGAATATGGGTCATATCAGGTAAAAAAATATAGATCACTAGGCAAAATGAAGGAAAATATTGTTAACACTGTGGAGGATGCATTCAGAATAATTGTCTTGATGTGTTTTGCATTGCAGTACATTGTATAATTAAGGTGAGCGATCCAGGGCCATCATGGCCCTCTTGTTTTAAAGATAATTTGGCAGGAATGATACTTGACCAACATTCCTCGATCAGTAGAGAGATACAGGGGAACATAGTCCTCTTGTTTTTAAACCATTTTCCACATGCAACAAATCTGCAGCAGTTGACTTTGAAATCATACATACAAAAACATGGAAAATCTCTATGAATGAAGGTATAATTAATGAAAATAAGTTACAAACATTTTGGCAAAAGGAGAAGTAACTTGTTTGAGCAATTTCCGCTTTTGTCACAATGTTTTCTAAAGCCTCTATATGTGGGAAAGGATTAAAGTTGCTCACTGCCCAGTTTTCTCTATCCATTATTTACAATAGCTCTAAAATACATATTTATTTTGGAACCAAATAAAAATCAGTTTAAGTGATTACACTTATTCTCAGAACTTGGTTAGAATTCTTTTTATATGGTTCATTTTTGTTTTTTATCTAATATGCAATCATTATGCAGTCAATAGTATTAATTCTTCACCACCTGAAGATGCATATTTATGTTTCTGCAGAAGAAGACTTCTGACAACATTGTGGGGGGTAAAGGAGCAATTACTCAGGATGAGCAATTTATCCTTTCGCCACAATGTAGTCAAATCTGTTAAATAGTTAGACTTCCATTTATAGAGATTTTCTATGATTTTACCCAGACATTTTGAAAGTTGTCTGCTACAGATTTGTTGTATATGGGGATGGGTTGATTTATACTAAAGTATGAGTCACAATGATTCCTCAAACATTGGTGATAATTAAGAAACCGGTAGAAAACAGTGAGGTAGAGCGTTGGCATCTCATACCAAAGGTCTTGGGTTCAGTCCCATGATGAGTGGGTTAACCCTTTACCTCATATGACAATTTTGCAGCAGACGACTTTGAACATATTTTGTCAAAAAATAGAAATTCTCTTTAATTGAATGGATAATCTATGACAAAAAGTCGAAAACATTGTGTCAAAAGGAGAAATAGCTCGTTTTGAGTTTTGAGGGAAAGGGTTATGACTTTGGGATGTATCCAGTACTGGTTAAGCCAGGAAGCAGACATTTAGCCTGATTAATATAAGCTGAAAGCTTGTTTCGCAATCAATGTAAAATAAATATGTTGAAATTAAATAAGAAACAACATGTTTTGCTTTTCAGTACATCAAGTACTCTGCCCAGGGTAAGAAACCTCCGGGGCCTGTGTTAAATTTGACCCGAGGATCATCCATGCTGTTTGACTGTCCAGATGGGACTTACCAACTCGGGAAGGTAACGAAGAACACTTGTTTGCTTGTTTGGTGTTTTATGCAGCTTTCAACAGTCTTTCAGTCATATCATTGCATTTCTTTAGGTCGGATGAATTGGAAATTTCAATACTCTTTTCCAGATACAGCATATCTGCAGCAGTCAACTTTGAAAACGAAGTGACAAAAACATGAAAAATCTCCATAAAAGATGGCATAATTGTTAAATAAAGTTGAAAACATTGTGGCCAACGAAAGGAGAAATTGCTCATCATGAGCAATTTCACCCTTGGCCACAATGTTTTCAAAAGTTATCTGCTGCTATTGCGTCAAAATGCGCCTGCAGGTGTGAAAGGCTTAATTCAGCCTACCAGAAGAGTACCAGTCATTATAATCGCTAGCCCTGCAACCAAATCTCATTAAAATCAGACCAAAAAGCTTGTATATATACATGTACATATATTACAAGCTTAGGTCTGGTTTAAAAGAGATTGCCTGCACCATGCAGTCATATCGCTATCCCTGCAACATAGAGTGCTCAAGAGGGAAGCTATTACTTCCAAGTCCGGGGATCAAACACTGGTTTCCTGCTCTTGAGGGGGGTAATTCAAACCTATAGATGGTATATAAATCTAACAAAAAATGAGCAATCTCATTGGTTGTAATAGTTTCTGCATTTTCCTGCCATTTCTTATACAACCATTTAACATCAAAGTTAAGTAGCATCTACTTAATCAATTAATGACCAGGCTCCAAAACTTGAAAAGTTTGTGTTCAAGTATCTGATTGGTCAAAAGCAAATTCATTCTCCAAATTGACCAATGAGAAGCCCTATTTTGAACATGGAGTTCATTTCAAGTAGCACTGAGAACATTTTCAGAGTTTTATAGTTTCGGATCCAGACCTTGGAATCAAGTCCACAAATATTCATAATCGACACTAACAGGTACCAGATGCAGTACACCATTCTGACTTATCAAGACATATTTTATTACATAGCTCATATTCCTTAAATTCATCAGAGTTGATTAAAAATGAACTAAAATGCCTTGGTGACAATAGTGTTATCTGCTTTATAATTATTTCGATCGTGTCTGGTTTAAATTATGGCAAGGCTAAGTGTGAATTTGAATGTCAGTCTGTTATTCTACATGCAGTTATTTCCCTTCAACTTTAAATGTTGTGTTTTCAATTAGTTTTCTATGCAAATTGCAGGCAGATATTTCAATGACATTTGGATGGTTGGTAATTGTATAATGAGGCGATACATTTCAAGTTCAAATTTGGATCCCGTCTAATTACGGCTTTTTGAAAACATAGCGACAAAAGAAGAAATTGCTCAAGATGAGCAATTTCTCCTTTTGCCACAATATTAGTCATAGGTTATCCATTCAATTATAGAGATATTCCATTTTTTGACAAAATATGTTCAAAGTCGTCTGCTGCAGAATTGTCGTATGAGGGAAAGGGTTAAGAAAAGTTAATGCCCCCAGACTCTAAAGAATTTTATAAGGAGATAAATACTTTATTTCTGGGACATTTAGTGGTGTTTTGACACATAAAAACACCAAAATCTTTTACCCTTAAATCCCTGTTTTTGTGTTTCAGTCACCGATGGGTTCCTCGGGCTCTAATGTATCCCTGGCCAGCAGCGACGGGTTCGATACAGACCCGGGTACAGTCAAGGTAAAAAAAAGAGGTAAATACTGGAATTTTTGTTGTTCTTGTCATTTCGCTTATATGTGTGTGACCTGTCTTTGCAGGGAGACACATAGTCTCTGTCTGTCTGTCTGTTTGTCACTCTTTCATTCAGTAGTTTATCTTTTCATCTGTCAGGCTTTCAGTTAGGCGTTTCCCATAAACAACAATTATGCAGCAGATGACTTTGAAAACATACAGATATGGATATGGAATATATCTATTAATGAAAGATCTGTTATTTAATTGAATTGAAAAAGAAGGACAAATTGCTAATTATGAATGATTTCTCCTTTTGCCACAATTTTCAAAAGTTGTCTGCAAGTGGGATTTTAAATGATTATGTGAAAATGATACATGTCTTCCCTAGAGCACTCTTGTTTTTAGCGTAGAAATATATTTATATCAATACTAATAGGGGAAAAAAATCATAATAGCATTTGCAACTCAAGCTGTTTTGCAGTATAATTTGAACTTCTCTGTTGGACTTATTCAATTAACCCTTTCCCACATAGAGCAAACCTGACTTTGAAAATAATTTTGTGAAAGAATTGGAGATCACTATAAATGAAGATTGAATTATTGAAGGAGATGGAAAAAATTGTAGCAAAAACATAATGTGCCCGATATGACAAATTTCTCCTTTTGCCACAATGTATTATAATAAAGACTTTATTTATAGAGGCTGCACAGTTGGGCATGCCCAGTTTTCCCTGTGGGCGTGTTGGCTGCTGTAGAAGCATCAAGATATGTCTAAAAGTGGGAAAGAGTTTTAACCCTTACTCTCATATAGACGCTTTCTGACGCATCAGCAGCAGACAGCTTTTTGAAAACATAGTGACATAAGAAGAAATTGCTCAAACAAGCAATTTCTTCTTTTGTCACAATGTTTTCCACTTTTAGTCATAGGTTATCCATTCAATTATAGAGATTTTTTATTTATTGATAAAATATGTTTAAAGTCATCTGCTGCAGATTTGTTGTATGTGGTAAAGGGTTAACAGAAATAAATAAACCTTTATAACTGATATGCTATTTTTCTTTTTTGTTCGAATAGTACTCAAAGATCAAATTGACGGGTTGACAAATTTGAAATAGTTGCTTTTTGGATAGCTTTGAAATAACTGTGGAAAAAGAAAAAAAATGCCTATCATGAGCGAGTTTTTCCTCTTCAGTTATTTTAAACAATTGTCAAAACAAGAAATATTGTGTCAGCTGGGAAAGGATTAAAGGTTTTGTCAATTACAACTAGATGATTTCTCCATTTCGGAGCTATTATAAGATAAAGCACTCTGATTGCCTGTGGATAAAAAGTTCAGCTCAGTTAGGGTTTATTTGTGATTTGTTTGTTTAACCCTTTCCCACATACACCAATTCTGCAGCAGATGTTTTTGAAAACGTCTAGGAAAACGGATAGAAAATCCCATTAAATGAAAGAACAATAATTGAATAGAGTTGAAAACATGGTGACAAAAGGAGAAATTGCTCGTTTTGAGCAATTTCTTCTTTTGTTGCCATGTTTTTTAAAAAGTCCTCTGCTGCAGAGGCATCAGAAAGCGTCTATATGAGGGAAAGGGTTAAAGAAATATTTCACTGAAATGTCTTTTTGTAGGATAAAACTTAAAATTAGGTGTACTTTAGCATATTTTATTTAACCTTTTCCCTGATACAAATGATCTTTGATGCACTTGTAATATTTGGATTTTGAAAAACGTTTTAGGGAAAAAGTACAAATTGTTATAAAAATATGTGAAAGACAACAGCTAACATAGGCTTAACTCTTACAGTAAGTCTAAGATTATTTCAAAATATAGGTTGTTTGCATACAGGATATTAGAGAATAAAATACAAAAAAATAATAAGGCGTTGCAGTTAGGAGTTTTCTGTTTTAACCTTTTAGCACATACAACAAATATGCAGCAGATGAATTTGAAAAAAATAAAATAGCCACAAGTAGTCAAAATCTATGAATAAAGGCATAATAAGTGACTACAGTTTAACCCTTTCCCTCATATAGACGCTTTCTGACGCCTCTGCAGCAGACGGCTTTTTGAAAACATATAAGTGACAAAAGAAGAAATTGCACAAAACTTGCAATTTCTCCTTTTTCCACGTTTTGTGCAATTTCTTCTTTTGTCACAATGTTTTCAAAAAGCGTCTATATGAGGGAAAGGGTTTAAAGTCATCTAGCAATTTTAAATGCGTGAAAATGGGTCTTCATGTAGGAAATGGTTACATAAGATTTATATAATATTTGATGTGATTAACACTTTACTACAGCAGATGACTTAAAGACATTGTAGAATAAGTAGAAATTGCTCCAAAATCACACTTCCAATTTTCTAGATGTCATATTTTCCTCCCCAGATGTTTTCCAAGCAGTTAACTCTATAAAAGTCTTATCAGGTAAATTGGTGTTTGATGCTGGATGTTGTTCATTCAGACAACTATTAACCCTTTTCCACGTGCAGACCCATCTGCAGCAGACGACTTTTGAAAGCATTTTGTCAAAAGGATAAATTGCTCATGATGAGCTTTTTCTCATTTTGCAACACAATATTTTAACATCTTTTCAATAATAACCCTTTCCCACATTTAGATGCTTTTTGATGCATGAGACCCACTACAGCAGACGAGATTTGAAAGCATTGTGAAAGAGGAGAAATGTCTCAAAACGAGCAAATTCTCCTTTTACTGCAATGTTTGCAATTCATTTGAGTAATTATACCTTCAGTTATAGAGATTTTCTGTGTTTTTGGCTAAATCTTTTCTAGTCCTCTACTGCCGATTTGATGTACATAAAGAGTTTATATTTCATTTCATAAAGATTTTTTCAATTTTCTCGCTAGACTCAACAGGCCTAAAGACAGCAAGGATGGGATCTTTTGCATTCAAGGCAACGCAATTCTTTGAATCTCTTGGCAAAAAGTCATCAGTAAAAAAAACCTTGAGTAGTGGATCTGAAAAAGCGCGACCCCTGTCTGCAACGCTATCCCAGTCCTCCCTTACTGAAGAGGCGGTTACCCCACTGACACCAGAATCGGGTATCATGTTGGAATCTCCACTCGAGGTTAAGAGACATATCAAACACCAGGGTATGTATAAATACAGAGTTCTTGATTAGGGGTGTATTTCATGTTCTTAAATCTTTAATTATACCCCCCTTCGAAGAAGATGGGGTATATAGGAGTCACTGTGTCGGGCTGTCTGTCGGAAGCAATATTTTGTCCGGCCTATTTCTTACAAACCACTGGGTGGAATTCAATAAAATGTTACATGAAGCTTCTATGCCAAGAGGGGATGTGCATATTCTAAAGGTCATATACAATTGCATGTTATTTTACAGAGTTATGGCCCTTTAACTTATTAAGTAAGGTGCAGGTCAAGATGATGTTTTGGGGGTATTTATCATCTTCAGTGATAGTTCTAGTTTTGATTGATTTATTTTTTACCATTATTACTATTTTACCACAAGTGGGTCTATAACTCAATATATATATAAAGTAACTCAAATTTCAAGCTTTTGGCCTTCAGAATCTGAAATTGTGCCTCCCCAAAATGTTCGAGGATGATATAGAAAGAAAAAGGAAGCAATTGTGAAAAACATATTGCATTGTATTGCATTTTATTATATATCTGCATTTTCCGGCGCAAATACATGCAGATGTTCATGTGCAGTTCAAACATGACAGCTTAATATTCTGTATTTGACTGGCTCAATTACTGTACCAAATATGATGTGACGTCATTGAAATATGCTTTTACATCATTTAAAATGTGGTAGTTCAGCATGGTTTCACACACCAATCATAAATTATATTTCGTGTGTAAATTCTGTTATTTCTTTCTTTAGAATATATTAGCGGGCTGTCAATCCAGGGGTTGTGAGTTAGAATCCCGTCTTGGCCAACTTTCTTTCCGACGATTGACAAAAGTCAATGCGACATACGTCATTCGTCATCCACCAATGGGCTAAGCCTATGTGGAAAAGCAGCCAGTTGTGTGGAGTATTAGTGTGAGAAAACCAGGAAATGCATGAGTAGGTGAACAGGGCCCCGCCGTGATATAACTTGAGAAATTGTTAAAGAACGGCATTAAACCCCAAACAATCAATCAATCTTTAGAATATAGAAATTTGTATTTTATTCTTTATTCTGTCTAAAAAGTTGTACATGGTATATATGATAAAAGGAAAATTATGTTGCAGTAGCGATACAGGTTTTAGTATTGTCTACTCGGGACGTTGACAATTTGACATTTCTCTCGACCTTCTGTCTCGAAAGATATTAATTGTCCACGCCCCTCGTAGTACAATATTATAACCTGTAGCGCTATTGAAACATAATTTTCCCTATATATAATATATTTACAGGTTATTTGGACGTTTACAGTAGTTTCAATAAAAGAAAATGGGGAAAGCGCTGGTGCATGGTGCACGAGAACAATTTTGAGTGTTACCGTACTCAGACGAGTGAAGTGTGTGAACTTGAGTTCATGTTACATGACTGTGAATTACGACGAGCGATAGAGGAGACCAAGAGTGAGCTTGGACTCATGCTTTTAGAGAATAAAAGAGAGAAAATCACAATTGAGGTATAACCCCTTTTTACATACTGACATCTTTTAAAAACACTGACAAAAGGATCAATTTCTCCTTTTAAATAATTTTAATACGAAATTAAAATAATCTCGTATTTTTGCTTTTATGATTTCGAAGCTGTCTGATGTATATTTGCTGTATGTGGGAAAGGGTTAATATCACTGTTTCCTTGATGCAGGTAACTTTAAAGGCTGGCCCTTGTCATTCACTTATGTTGTTGCCTGTTGTTGGCTTTGGCGGCAGTGTTACAACGATGTTCAAATTTGAAATTCAAGTTCGGCAAGCATTGTTATCTACTGATAACTATTATTTTGTAATGGAGACTCTAAAACAGTTGTGTGCAACGAGGAATTCTTCATCATGAGCAATTTCACCTGTTCAAACTATGTTTTCAAAAGCCATTGCGTGCAGGAGCCAAGTTAAAGCTTGAATCTTTTCCCAGCTTCTGTTTGTTGACGCATCTGCTGAAGACAACCTATGGAAACATAGCAGATGCGTCAAAATGTGTCTATAGGTGGGAAAGGGTTAAACATAAAAGCATATTTCCTAGAAATTGGAAGAATTAGTTTGATAGAGAGTAGTAAACATTTTCTTGCAATGTTTTCAAAAGTTGTCTGATTCAAAAGTCTTGAAAAAATCTTTTATCAAGGAATATCAAAAATGTAAGTTTATATTAATATTCTTTCTTCTTATCCCTTTCCTACATACACAAATCTAAACCAGGCGACTTTTAAAACATCTGCATAATTATTATTTTTTGAAAATCTACATAAATCGAAGTGTATAAGTTTTAAAACAGAGTTGAAAACATTTCTGGCTCTGAGCAATTTCTCCTATTGCAACAATGTTTTCAAAAATTGTCTGCTTCCGATGCATCCGTCTGCATTTTGAAAAGATTTCTTCCCTGAAAATAAATGTTAGTCACTGTGAGCATTTTCTCCTTTTGTCACATAATTTCGTCTTTATTCAATAAGTATACTTTCATTTATAGAGATTTTACACTTTTTTGCTGGGATGTTTTTAAAGTCATCTGCTGTATCTTTGTTGAACATTAGAAAGGGGTTAATATGTTTAATGGATCACAGATTTTCAAACAATGATGTACTTTTCCTATTATTATATAACCCTTTACCACTTCCAGATGCATTTAGATACATTTGCAATAGATGACTTTCAAAACATTGTTGCAAAAGTAGATTTTTTTCGTAATGTGCAATTTCTCGTATTGACAAAATGTTTTCATGTCTTTTCAATTAAATACTATCATTTATAGAATTTTCCATATTTCCCTTGAATGTTTAAAATGTCGACTGCTGCAAATTTGCTGTATGTGGGAAAGGGTTATAATGCCATCTGCTGCAGATTGTTTGAACATGGTATAGTGAAAAGTGGAAGCTCTCAGACTTATAGGTTAGACTTTTCAAACAAAGAAACTGTTCAAATTATTTATTATCCCTTTTCTACATACAAACGTTTATTGACACTTTAGAAAAGCTTGTATTCAGTTTTCTAGATTGTTGAAATTGTTTTGCCTGTTGATTTTAAACCAGAAGACCTTTGAAAAGTCATGTGAAGTAATGGGTTAACCTGTGTGTCTCAATAAAACAAATCACAAGTTTGATGAAAATATATGAGTACCATATGTGTAGCGATTTTTTGTTCTCCATGCATCTGCTTACAGTAAAGACTCAGCAGGTGATTCTTGATGCATCTTCTGATAACAGAAGTAGAACTACTGTAGCCCTTTTATTTTAACAACAATGTACATTTATATGATCCCTTTTTCAATAAGAACCCACCTGAGAGCCTTCATAATGTCCATCTACGTACAATTAATTTAGTCCTAGATGCATCTTTTGACAAAAGAAATTAGAACTACTGTAGCCCTTTTAGTTTAACCCTTTCCCTCATCCTTTATGTTTTCATAAGTAGACTTATTTGAAAACATTGTGGCAAAAGGAAAAATTGCTCATGATAAGCAATTATTATCCCCTCGTCAAACAGAGTTTGGGAGGGGATATTAAGTAACGGGGCTGTCCGTTTGTTTGTTCATTTGTTTGTGCGTCTGTGCATCCGTCCGTAACAACCTTGTGACCACTCTACACTGAGCATCCTTTGACCGATCTTAACCAAACTTGGTATACAGTTAGTTTATGGCCTAGAAGCCTATTAATTTTCAAGGTCATTCAGTCAAGGTCAAGGTCAAAATTGGACTTTGACTGTTTTCCCATATAACAACCTACTATTTTCTCATATAACAACCTTGTGACCACTCTACACTGAACATCCTTTGAATGATCTTAACTAAACTTGGTATACAGTTAGTATATAGCAAGGTCTAGAAGTCTATTTATTTTCAATGTCATAGGGTCAAGGTCAAGATCAAAATTGGACTTTGACTATTTTCCCATATAACAATCCTTGTGACCACTCTACACTGAACATCCTTTGACTGATCTTAACCAAACTTGGTATACAGTTAGTATATGGCAAGGTCTAGAAGCCTAGTTATATTCAAGGTCATAGGGTCAAGGTCAATGTCAAAATTGGACCGACTATTTTCCCATATAACAAACTTTTTACCACTCTACACTGAACATCCTTTGACTGATCTTAACCAAACTTGGTATACAGTTAGTATATGGCAAGGTCTAGAAGCCTGATCTTCATCACAAGAGAACTCGATGTGATGATTAAATACCGAGGGGATGCATCCGCTTTGCGGTGCCCTTGTTCCTTTTGCCACAATGTTTTCCACTTTTAGTCATTGGTTATCCATTGAATTATAGAGATTTTCAAAATATGTTCAAAGTCATCTGCTGTAGATTTCTTGTATGTTGGAAAGGGTTTACACCAATGTACCTTTATATGATCCCTTTACAAAAAGTCATTAAGACTCAAAACCAACAAATTTTGCTCATATTTACATCGTAATAGGAAGGTCAGGATTAAGCAAATACTTCTCTACCTTTTGATGCATTTAAAAATGGTACTATTTTGCATCAGGATTGTGCGGTTTGGGTTACAAGTAACTCTCTGGTGAAAGGATAAATGGACTAATAGTGCTGGTTACATAAAAGGTCATGCCATGATATAACTGAAAAATTATTGAAAACAACATTTCCATCAAATCTCCTCTTTGGTAATGTTTGACATGCTTTGGCAGTATTTTTTATCTGAAATCTGCTGACTCAAGATAAATGCTATCACATTATCGCTAAATAATTAACGAACACTTTACTCGTTTATTTTCAGCCTGTAAACTGGAATGAGTTTGGTTCCTGGTTGCGAGTACTGATGGGGGAGACATGCACCCCAGAGGTTCCAGATGGACTTGCAGCCTACATGGATGACACAAACCCGTATCACGAGGCAGTAGAAGTTACTCGACTGTCCATGCTCTCAGATCCCTTCCCTAAGTCGCCCACATCTCCAGGGGTAACTCATACCGCATTTATCCTTTACTTAGTAATATGATATCTAAATAACCCCCCTTTCCCGCATAAATGAAATGGTCAGCAGACGACATATTGGAAATATCTGCGCAAATATTTGGAAAATCTCTGTAAGGAAAAGGTAAATTATTAACCCTTTCCCACATACAAAAAAAAAATGCAGCAGACAAAACATCTATGCAAAGATCTCTATAAATGAAAGTATAGTTTTAAAAAGAGTTGAAAACATTGTGGCAAATGGAGATTTTTTATGCCCCCGGAATCAACGATTCAGTGGGAATCTAGTTTAAAAAAGCAATCTGCTACTGACTGATGTGTCAAAACGTGTAACTTTGTGGGAAAAGGTTTAATAGAGATGGATACATTGTGGCAAAAGGAGCAATCTAAACAAATATCTTCTTTTACCACAATGTTTTCAAAACTGGTCTGCGGCAAATGCATCTGCAAGTTTGAAAGGGTTAGATAAATTAAATGTTTTCTGATTTGAAAGCATTTGAGGACAAACATGTTACATCTTGGAAAAAAAAGGATTAAGTTTTATACAGAGTACAAAATATTGATGGAAAATGAGAAGTTGCTCTTCATTAATAATTTTACCTTTTCCACCAATGTTTTTAAATGTCATCAGCTTCAAAAGAGAGTTATTACATAAATGTTTCATCGTCTTTTCTTGACTTTCTTTTCGATAAGGATTCAGAGCCAAACATTGCACCTAAACATTCTTTTATCCACCGACTTACCCAATCATTAATTTATACTACCATTGCAAATTATGTATATTGTTATGATATGAAATACTATGTTTTTGTTTCCTGTTTTGTCATTGTTGTGTAATAGTCTATGTTTCTTGTATGTTGTATACGTAAAGTACTCTCCATATATGGTAGAGGCAATAAAGAATTACTTACCATTCTTATCATAAGATATTTAACCAATGCCTTTATAAGACTGTCTCTGCAGCAGTCTACTTTTGAAAACATTGTCGAAAAAGGGAGAATTTTATTAAAGCTAGCAATTTCAGCTTAAATTCATACATTATTTTCACCTCTAGGTCAAAACTAAGATCTTTCAACTTTTAATCATGTTACAATTTTATTCATCAGTCATTTTTAAAGCAGATGATACTTAAAACTTCCTGTAATGGTTAACCCTTTCACAGATAAAGACGCTGACGCCTCTTCAGCAGACAACTTTTGAAATAATTTTGGCAAAAGGAGAGAATGCTCATAATGAGCCACAATTATTTCAACTCGATTCAATAATCATACCATCATTTATAGAGATTTTCTATATTTGGACTTGATCATTTCAAATTCATCTGCTGAAGATTTATCATATATGGGAAAAGATTAAGGGTTTATCAAAATACAAGAGAATACTCTTGTTTTTTTGTCACTAATTCTCCTGTGGCATAAGTTAGTGTCATAGAAACCAGGTTGTCTTCACAGGAGATAGGCTAAAATGCGAGGAAAGAAGACACATGTCAAGTATTACCCTTCATATTTCCTTATAAAAATGAACAGTTCCAAACATAAATGTTTTGATAGTGTAGTAGTTAACCTTCTTCCACCTTCAGATGCATTTGGAAACACACACCTACAGCAGACAACTTTGAAAAACATTGTGGCAAAAGTGGTAAGTTAGAGCATCCACCTCAAGAGAAGGAGACCAGGGTTCGATCCCTCTTTGGATCAAACTTCTGATTTGTAGGAAAGGTCTTATTATCTTAAGAGTTTTCTGTTTGCTCGCTTATCAAGGTTCACAGTCAATTAACAAAACTAGGAAGGAACATTTGTATTTGCCTGCAATGAATTATTCAATTCTCTTTCTTATATTCCAGGCGAGCATTCCATCGTTTGAAGAGATAACTGTCAATAACAGCAACAATCAACAACAATTGAGTGCCAAAAATAAGAACCAAAGAAATCGTGACAGCGGAAATTGCTCCTCAGAATCCGTGGATGGAAAGTTTGAGTCTTTGGAGAGACACCAACGTCACAGAACCCATACAGGGTACAATGATTCAAGTCTTCCACGAGTAACAATGCCCGATTCCGGTGATATCTACACTCAAATACGTAAACGAAGTGTATCTAGTGCAAAAAATAAATCTTCCTCAATGGACGATCAGTCTTCGTCCAGGTCAAAGTCAGAAGGCAGGGAACCTGTTGGTGCTAGTGGTGCAGGGAACCAGATGTTTGAGTTTAACTTTGAGTCCGATACCTTAAATGTATCAGACCAGGAAACAGGAGGTAGTTTAATGGATGAGATAATGTCTCAATTTAGATCTCAAATACCTTCCACTATTGAAGATGAAGATGTTGAAGATACAATTAACTCCAATGAAGTACAAAGGACTCCTCTAACAAGTTTTAGTGATACAAGTGATGCTAAAAATATATCTGGTAATCAAGTAGTTCATAAAAATCCAAGTGAGACAGTGCATAATCAAGCAAGAGATAAAGTGCCAAGTGCGGATAGTGCAAATAGCAACGATAGAAACACTATTGAAGGTTTGACTCAAATGACTGCTGCTGTAACAAGAGGCTCGGATTTTAATGTGCTCAATGTTGAAGCCGAGATTCATAGACATGATTCTCCGGACGCTCTGGATGACACTGAAATTGAAATCAGACACAAGCTTGGTGTAGATAGTACTGTACGAAAGACCTCGTCCTTGTTGTATGGTGAAAAAGGCATGACCGAGGTTATTGAGGAATTAAGGACAAGGCTCGTTCAGTTAAAGAATGATAGGTATGTTATATATAGAAGATATTTTATGAGTGTTTATTTATTATCACTTTTAATAAACAGGTTTACTAAGATGATATGCCTAGACTTGGCGGGTGTCATATTCAGCTTAGTTATCAAGTTTATTAAAAGTGATAATAAATAAACACAAATTATCATTCTCATCCACAAATGCTTTCGGAAGAAATTGGTGCAGTGGTAGAGTTTTGGCCTTGTACAACTGTACCAAAGGTCCCGGGTTTGAATCACATTATGGGTGGATTCTGCCTTTGGGATTTTCCTTCTGGTAAAGTCTGCAGAAACAGACATAGAGTGTGATACATATGAGTTGCAAGCTTTTTTAGATCACAAGAGCCAAAGGTTCAAGGTGATCTATTCTGATCACCCGTCGTCCGTCTGTCTGTCGTTAACCTTTAGCTTTAAACATGATCTCCTCCTTAACCACAGGACCAATTTCAACCAAATTTCACAGGAATGTTTCTTGGGTGACCCTCTACAAAAAAATGTTCAATCCATACTGATTGGTTAAAAAACATGGCAGTCAATCGGCATCAGAAAAGGGGCAAAATGACAAAATTTGGAAGTTCCATTTTTAGCTTAACTTTTCGAAGAAAAGGCTAGCTATACTACTCGCCTCGGCGTCGGCGTTGATGTAACACCTTGGTCAGGTTTTTGTACCAATTCACTTTTTTATCAAAATCATTACAGATATTCACCATCATTACCTACATCAACAGACAAGAGTACATAACTCTGTCAAGGTTTTCGTAAGAATTATGGCCCTTTTTCGACTTAGAATTTTGGTTTTTTGTACCTATTCACTTTTTTGTCAAAACCATTACAGATATTGCTTTGAAACTGATAATACTTATTAACCATCATTACCTCCATCAACAGACAAGAGTACATAACTATGTTAGAATTATGGCACTTTTTACACTTAGAATTTTGGTTAATTTTTTTATGACCCTTTAATGACTTTTAAAGTACTTTGCTTATAAAAAGTATGATAAAGTAATTGGTTATGTTTTCTGTACCACCACCCAAAAAATTGTTTTATTGGCAAGCACGAAAAGGTCGAGCACGCTGTCCTCTGACAGCTCTTGTTTTGATAGTGCTTGTCTGATTTTAAGAAAATTGAAAAGACATCTTACTTCACTGATCCTCTACTTAATTTGTTCAAGCCGTATTGATTGGTTACAAAATCATAGCAACCAGGCGTCATCACAAAAGGGGTAAATTGAACTTTGAGCTACAAATGACCACTTCTACCATTCCACTGGACCAATTTCAACTTAACTTCACAGGAATGTTCCTTTGTTGGTCCTCTTTCAAATTTGTTCAAAGACTTACATTTTATGTAGAACTTTGGTTGCTGCGGCATCACAAAGGGAGAAAAATACCCAAACTTTAACATTATTTTCCTCCATAATTTGCTTCTCCGATTCCAAAATAATTTGGTAGAAATGTTCTTTGAGTGACACTCTACAAAAACTGTTCAAGCCATATTGATTTCTTTGAAAAACAGGGCAGCACGGCGGCATCAGGAAGTGCGCAAAAAGAAATAGTAAAATTACTTTATAATTCCATTCTTATTAAAGTTCTTGTTAGATTTCAAGATACAAATGGCCTTTACTAATAAGCCATTTTACTATTTCTTTAACAGTGTCCACTCCTTGCAGGTTCATTTGCACTCCTGATCAAATTCAGGTGATCGATTAAGGGCCATCTTGGCCCTCTTGTTGATAATTGATGTCAGACTAATCATTCACCTGATGTAGACAATTTTAGTAAACATTGATGGAAATTATCAATTTTCCTACAATGTTTTAAAAAAATATTAGTATTTCACTTCCAATTTCAATGTTTTACATTTACTTCCCAAGATGTTTTCCAAGCAAACAAATCCTAAAAATATTTATCAATTAAATATTTAACTTTCTCCAATCATTTTCTCTTTTTACTTTTGTAGGATCAGTATACGAGATAGGAAGCAGAAAGTTACTTCTGACATAGGGAGGGAGTATTTAGAGGCAGAATTCAACAGACTAAACAGGGAGTGTGATAAGGTCGCTGAAGAGATCAAATATCTGGAAAAACTTCAAAAACTGGAAAAAATTGTGTCCAGTAAAGAGGCTAGTATTTTAAAATCAACAGGCGCTAGTAGTGATCAAGTGAATGTGAAATTAAAACATAACAGAGAACAACATTCAGACCAAGGTGGTTATCATAAAGATAAAATTTCTGTGGATCAAAAGGGTGGTGGAAACGATGTTGATGATGAGGAAATTACTGTTGAAATGCTTTCAAATGTTTGTGATTCTATTGTTGTGCCAAAAGTGAAACAGACTGCGTCTATGTTCGCAACTGTTCAGGAGTCCATTGTGTCAAATGATGATTTAGTACATAAACCAAACATAGTAGATGCTGATGTGATCCTTGTAGAGCCTGATATAGAGCTTGTAGATGGTAATGATAAACACAGGTGTGAAAGTGCAGAAGATATTGCCGTTGATGTAAAACATAATGCAATAGTAGAACTATTTAAAGATAAAATTAATACAGAATCAGAGAGTACTGGTCAAGGACAAACACATGCAATTGTTAATGAACAAATAAATACATCTAATGTAATAGGTACAGATTCAACAGATACTAATGGTGCTAGTTATGAACGAAACTTGAAAACAAAACAATTGCCTAGTGAATCTATTGGTGTTACAGGAGAATCCTCTTTTGAAATTGATGCTTTAATAAGTGACAATAGCAAACAAACTGAGACACAAGAAGGCCTCTCGTGTGAAGCAACTACGACAGAGTTAACAACATCTACTGTGACTGACAAGGTCAGTGGTGCTAATGATCTAAGACACAGTGAAACAGCTGATTCATGTAAGGAATACTGTGCTGTAGATGATGGTAATACAAGAAGTATTGTTGTTGACCAGAGACCAGAGGAACTTACAAACGAGACTGTGGAGACAAAAGAAGATACCTCTGATGGTGAAAACGGGGTCATTAGAGATCTTGCTGATGAATTTGAAAAAAAGTTGCGACTGGAATCATAATCTGACTGCTGATAATGTTTCATTTTATATTTCTTTTACCAAGTTGATTTCTTAGCAAACAGCTCTGATTGATTGATTTGTTCTGTCCATTCCCTGTTTTATTTTACTTCAAGCATCCGGTTTTATGCATCTTTACATGTTAATTACTACATTGTATAGGCAACTTAAAAAAATATTATACTGTTTAGACTACAAAGATAAGTAAACACATATGAGCCCGTCCGTGGGAAAAAGGTACAAGTTGGCAGTTGTAAGCAGTGTTCAGATCAGCCTGTTCATCTTTTATGTCTTATCAGAATCCAGACATGTTTACAGAAACTTCTAATAAGCTTGTGTAAGTAGCATGTGGACGGTTAGATCCTGATTAAGACCATTTCCCATGTACTGCCTCATAAGTGCAGTGTTACTTGGGAGCGTAGATCAGAGTTCGATTCCCGTTTTTGTCATACCAAAGACTTTAAAAATGGAAGTAATGATTACCCTTCTTGGCGCTCATAGTTGCGAGGATACAAGTACGACTGATGTATCGGCATCAGACTAAATAATACCGATAATAACTCTCCTAGGAAAAGGCGTAATGTTATGCCTTTTATACAAACAAAGCAATTGTCTTGTCAAACCTTGTGTTACCTTTGACTTCTTTATATGAGCTGCATCTAGCGATTTAGGGTCTCAAAAAACCTGTCTAGAGTGAAAACTCAAGCAAGCCTGTGCATCTGTACAGTCTCACCAGAGTCTTCACTATCAGCCTATACACTATACAAACCTAATTACATTTTCTAATAATTATCTATAACTGTAGCATTACTAGTTCTATGCTAATATAACTTTAAATGATATCAATCTGATGTGTCATTAAGACACAAAATCACTAGACGTGGCTCATTGGATATTTAGGACCACATAATATTATTTATACAAAATGAAACAAAACAACTAATTCAGTATGATACGTTAGTTTCCTGGGAAATCAAGCAGTACAATTCGATCTCTACCAAATATACATGTATCACTGGTCAGTATTGACCTGGTCCTGAATTGTGTGCAAATATGTAAATTTTAATGACATATTGCTAAAATTAATTGACCTTGGACATTCGCGCTAAAAAATAGACAGGTCAGCTCTACCGATCATCGTTCCTGTCCGTTGGTTTACGGTCAGTGTTATCGATCCAAAAGTTCTAAATTGTGACATCTTTTTTGTTAAGATATAAAGATTAATCATTTTCATTTGTATGAACATTCTCAAAAACACTGTATCTACCTATTTTTGAGTGCATTAATTTGAATGGTGAGTCCAATGACAAACCATCGTCATGAAACATGTAATTATATCAAATCTGAACTCATTAGAACGGGAGACACCAAGGTTCGAATTCCGGTTGGGTTATACCAAATACCTTAAATCTTTACCAATACAAGAAACACTGTCATGTATAACTGAAATTCTGATAAAAGCCGTGTAAAACACAATGCTTAACCCTTTCCCTCATATAGACGCTTGCTGACGCCTCTGCAGCAGACGTCTTTTTGAAAACATGACGATATAAGAAGAAATTACTCAAAACAAGCAATTTATTCTTTTGTCACAATGTTTTAAACTTTCAGTAAATATACATGTACCCTCATTTATAGGGATTTTCTGTATTTTTGTCCACTTGTTTCCAAAGTCGTCTGCTGCAGGTTTGCTGTATGCTGTAAATCGACGTAAAAACATTAACATCACAGCATAAACATCTTTGCACAAAGGTCATGATCAGGTCAATATTGTTAAGTAATACCATGTGATGATGTTGGAAATCGAATTTTAAAATATTGTACAGGCTGCCACAGATCAAGAAGATTAGAAATGCTCTGGATAAATGAACTTTTTTAACCCTTTCACACACGCAAACACGTTTAAACGAATCTGAAAATATTGTGACGAAAGAAATAAAATGCTCATTGTGATAATGAGCAATTTATCCGAATGCCATAATGTTTATTCATCTCTTTTCAATTATTATACTCTCGTGTATGGGTCATACCAAATACTTTATGGTAATATATGGATTGACCTCCTTTGGGCTCAGGGCTTTCGGAATAGCATAAGGATACGTTGCCAAGTAGCACTGGAACGCCGTGATATAACTTAGCACATGTTTAAAAGGGTGTATTGCACAATTTTAACGACACAATGTCATTTATAGAAATTGTCCGTAGACTTTTTAGCTTCGAGGTGAGCTATTTTGATCACTCTCTGTCCGTCGTTCGTAAACAATACTTCAAATAACATCACCTAAACCACTTGACCACTTTTGATAAAACTTCACAAGGGATGTTCCTTTGGGCGGGGGCTTTCAGAAGTGCTCAAAGAAATTAATTCCATGCAGAACTCTAGCTGCCATGGCAGCCAAAGGGATTTTAATGTTGTTGTTTTTGAAAATCTTCTCATCAAAAACTGAATAGCCTAGAGCTTAGAAACACTTTAAAACAATTAGTGTGTGTGTAACCGAAACGCCTAGAGCTTAGATATTTTGTGTGTTGCACTGACTCATGGTCCTCTACCAACATTGTTCAAAATATGCACCTAGGGTCAACATTGGCCCCACTCCGGGATTCACCTGTTTTACATAGAGATATAAAGGGTAAAAATTGGCCCCATTCCGGGATTCCCCTGTTTTACATAGAGATATATAGTGAAAAGCTTTGAAAATATTTTTGTCGGTAACCGTAAGGCCAAGAGCTTAGTTATATGGTGTGGAGCATTAACTCGTGGTCCTCTACACAGATTGTTCAAATTATACCCCTAGGGTCAAAATTTACCCCGACAAGGTGGCTCACCTGTTTTACATAGAGATTTACAGGAAAACATTGAAAATCTTCTTGTCTGAAACCGAAAGACATATAGCTTAGATATTTGGTATGTAGTATTGTCTAGTGGTCCTCTTCCATGATTGTTCTAATTATGCCCTGGTTAAAAATGGTCACACCCAGGGGGTTCACCTGTTTTACAGAGAAAGATATAGGAACAACTTTGAAATCTTCTTATCTTAAACAGACCTATTCGTTTCCTCATTTCATAATAATTTGACAAAAGACGAAAAACATTGGTTGGGTTAGTTTACCTTGGGTCAAATGGAGATATACTTGACATTGGGCCTATTGTATAAGCTTACCTGGCCGCATTATAAATCATATTGCATTGGTGATCGATAGAGGGCCATCATGGCCTTCTCGTTTAAAATTGTCTGCTACATATTCAGATTTATTGCATGTGGGAAATCGTGATCTGAGAGTTAGCAAGGTAGCAGTAAGGGTATATAAGGGTACAACTTTGATCGTGCAAAGTTATGTTAAATCATATGTTAAAGCTTTTTTTATTTATGCAGCCATTTTCTATATTTTATTCTATTATATATCTGTACCAGATCTTTACATTTTATTACGTTTTGAACGGTTTTACAAAACACTTCCATTGTTGCTATTTTATATTGTATGATACTGCTCTTATTGAATATTAAAATCTAAACATATTAATGTCACGTAATTTTGTTTTTTGTTGCTCACCTGAGCACTTTGTGATCACTCACCGTCGTCTTTGTCTGTATGTTCACATTTTCCTACAAACAACTTCTCCTAAACCAATGGACCAATTTCAAAATAATTTCACATGAATGTTCCTTAGGTAGATTAGTTTCAAGTTCGTTTAAAGAATTAAATTCCATTCATAACTCTGGTTGCTGCGGAATCAGAATAGGGTGAAAATGTCAAAACTTAAAAATCTTTCTGTTAAAAAGTACTGGCCTGATTTGAAAATAATTTGGCACAAATGTTCCTTGGGTGACCCTCTACCAATAGTGTTCAACTTATTCCGATTTATTTAAAAACATGGCCGCCAGGGGGCGGATCTCGTTTTCCTTATATGTGTTTTGTGACAACTGTTTTCTTGTCCAAAAGTGCTGGCCTGTTTTGAAAATAATTTGGCACAATTATTCCTTAAGTGAGCTGCTTTCAAGATTGTTTAACTTATTCTGATCTGTTTCAAAACATGGCCAACAGGGTGCGGAGCTTGTTTTCCCTATGTGTATATAGTGAACACTTAAACAATCTTCTTGGCCAAAAATACTGGTTCGATTTGGAAATCATTTTGCACAAAAGTTCTTGGGTAACCCTCTACTAGGATTGTTCAAATTATTCCGATCCGTTGAAAGACATGGCCGCCAGTGGACGGAGCTTGTTTTCCTTATATGTTTAAAAAGATTTGGCCTGATTTAAAAATATTTTCACAAAAATGCTCCTTAGGATCCATTGATAATTATGACCACAAACAAGGGTGCGTTCTTGTATGTGTATATATATATATATATATATATATATATATACAGTGAACATTTAAAAAATATTCTTGTACAAACACATTATAGCACACATGTTACTTGGGTGACCCTCCACCAAGACTTGAAATTATAACAATCCATTGTTAAATATGACCACAAGAAGGCATTGCTTGTTTTCCTTGTTCTTGTCCTCATGGTCTTCTTGTTTAAATTTTAATTTTAGCTGGTTTGTATGATGTCTGTCAACATTCCTTTTGATGAAACTCACTGCGAAACTCGTCATTCGTCTTCCAGCAAAGGGATAACATTATATGTGGGAAAGGAGCCAGTGTTGGTTGGATATACTGTTGTTTTGAGTACTTGTGTAAGAAAGCAAATGGGATGTGAATGTGGATAGAACTTTTGTTATTGTGGCCGTTGATAGGTCTTCTTCTTCAACTTTCTTCAGTCTTAATCTCAACCCTTTTCCATCTGCAAATGCATTCTGACGTATCTGCAGTACAAAATAGACAATTATGGCAAACGTAGAATTTACTTGTGATGAGCAATTTCTCGTTTTGCCTCAATGTTTTCAACTCTTTTCAATGATTAAACTTTCACTTCAAAGAGATTTTCAATGTTCTTACCCAGCTTGTTCATAGTAGCCTGTTGCAATTGTGTTGTATTTGGAAAAGGGTAAACTATTTACCTGATACACGAATGGGCTAAATGATATATTGGGGGAAGTGAGCTTGTTGCCTAGGAAGAATGTTTTGTGGTGTAGCCGTGCTAGAGATCAAGGAGAAACAGGATTATGTTAACTGGCCTCCATGATGAGACGGAAATACAGTTGAAAACGGTGTTAAAGTCATATCAATCAGCCACGGATCTGTCAATCGACTGGTGTACGTAGGACAACAAGCGACTGGTCATATATATAAGTGTGCGATAATTATGCGACTTCGACCAGTCGACAGTAATGCGAGCACAATGAATATGATCATGCTCGGTACAATATACTAGTCATAGATAAGTTAGCGATTATATGCGACCATCTTTAAGTTTTTTCCACCAGTCGCCACTAATGCGACCACACTGAATAGTTTATATGTTCCGTACAATAGTCTAGTCATAGATAAATTAGAGATTATATGCGACCATCTTCGAGTTTTTTTCCACCAGTCGACACTAATGCGACCACGCAGTATATTGTTTGTCCAATATACGATTCTCAATGAGAACCTTAGCCTGGTGTCAAAATCAATATGGATATTTAAAAATATTTATAACAAAGGCAGGTTGAAGCCCTGGCTCCTAATACGTGTTACCTGTAACAATGAACCCTTTTCCACTTATTAACGCTGCAGCAGAAGACCTTTGAAAACATTGTGTCAAAAGGAAAAAGTGCTCGTGATGAGCAATTTCTCCTTCTGTCACAATGTTTCCAACTCTTTATAATGATAAAACTCCCATTTTTGGAGATTTTTTCCAAATCTTTACCAAGATATTTGTCAAAGCAGTCTGCCGCATTTGTTTGCCATCGTTTATGAACATATGTTATGCAAAACCTTTCATCCATTTTTCGACAAAATGTCCAACACTTTTTGTAACGAGAACAAACCTTATCCACGTCAATGTTAAAAGATGCATCCACGTCCGCGCTGTCTGATCTGGCTCTGCACTGTTCGCAAATGAGTCGAGAAACGTCTGTAAAGTAGTATCCATTGAATCCATAAGCAATTAACCGTTTCCTATTTGTTAACGCATTCTGAAGCATCTACAGCAGACGATTTCGTGAAAACATTGTAGGAAAAAGCGCTCCTAATTAACAATTTCTTCATCTCCCATTTTTGGAGATTTTTCAAATTTTTACTTAGATATTTTCAAAGCAATCTGCTGCAATTGTTTGCATTCGTTCATGAACATATTTGATGCAAAACTTTTCAACCATTCTTCGACAAAAAGAACAACACTTCTTGCAGCGAGAGAAAGGCTTATCCACGTTAATGTTAAACGATGCATTCACGTTCGCGCTGTCTGATCTGGCTCTGCACTGTTCGCAAATCTGTGTAAAGCAGTATCCGTTTGAATCCGTAAGCATGGAAGTGCAGTCAAGTCTTTATACTCACGTGTAACATTTACGTTAACCATCCATTTCCCACGCAGTAATATACACTTTCTGAAGCCTCTGATGCAGACGACTTTCGAAAATATTTTGACAAAAGCAGAAATTGCTCATAATGATATATATAATAATCATATTTTCATTTATGTAGATTTTCCATTCTTATGCCGAGATGTTTTCAATGTCGTCAGCTGCAGACATATTTACGTTAACTCTTTCAGCGCCAAAGGCAATATTGATGATTTTGCAAACAATGCAGATTCAAGTGAGCCAGCTCGTAACGAGCTGTCTCACCTGAAATCAGCATTGTTTGCCTTCTATTTATTTATTAAACTAGTCCAACACTGTTATTACATGAGAAATGGAGACGCCCGATTTTGAACATGGAAGAGTCACCTTTAATCAATTCGGCGCTGAAAGAGTTAAGGTTGGTTTCTCGTAAAACAACGCCAATATACTGCATTTGAAAGGAGTCCTCCGTGACCGAGTGGCTAACGTGCAGGATTTGAAACCGCCGGGGTGACCCGGGTTCCGATTCCCACTCGCGGCCCGCGGTTATGGTGGCGTGCCATTGGGCAAGGCACATTTCCAAGCATAAAACTGTTTAGTTTAACTAAGTGTCTTGTCGCTGTGATCTTATTGAAATAATGGTGAATACAGCGTAAACTCCAATAAAACATACACTCCAACCTGCATTTAAAGACCACATATGGAATGAGAATAATATGGTCTTTGTTCACAGGTGGTCTTTAATTCCAGGTTCATTTATGCAGATTGATTGATTGGAGTTTAACGCCGTTTTCAACAATTGTTCAGTCATATCACGGCGGTGTTTTCTCACACCAGTACTCCACACAACAAACTTCCCAACAGCATGCTGCTTCCACATAGAATGTTAGCCCATTGGCGAATGACGCTTGTCACAGTGCCTTTGTCAAACGTCGGATAAAATGTTGGCCGAGCTGGGGTTCGAACTTACAACCCCTGGATTGACAGCCCGCGTCGCTACCGACTGAGCTACCGGGGCTCGGCAGAACATAAGTATTGGGAAATTAAAACTGGTTGCTATAGACAGGCAATTGCTATACAAAGGTGGTCTTCAGCACATGTTTGACTGTGTCTTCTTCTTCTTGTATTAAAATCACGCCGAGTTTATCTTACTACCATAGATACATGTTTCCCGGCTTTCTCACACAACATTTACCGTCTCCGTGGTGTAGTGGTCAGAGCGTCCGCCCTGGAAATAGAAGTCAGAGTTCGATTCCAAGTCGGGTCACGTCAGAGATGTCACAACTGGTAGTAAAGGTTTCTCTTCACGGCGCTCAGGGTTGCAGGGTTGATGCATCGTTGTCGGGATAAATAAGACGGATAGTACTGTTAAATCACCCATGAAATGTCGTGAGTTAACTGAACTACTGTTGAAAACGTCGTAAAACATAATTCAAACAAACAGAATCACTCAGGATAAGCAGGATAGGGGTGAAATTAAAATAAGAAAGAAAAAAACCAAAAACATGTTTAAATTTACACATTTTTAATTTAATTGGAATCAAAAATAATTTCTCCAACACGTCACTGTTTTTTTTTTATCATTTATTTCTTCATGATATTTACATGGTTAAACTTTCATATATGCATATAATTCAGAAACATACATAAATTCATACTTTCAT
Organism: Serripes groenlandicus; assembly: GCA_031761405.1. Taxonomy (NCBI): domain Eukaryota; kingdom Metazoa; phylum Mollusca; class Bivalvia; order Cardiida; family Cardiidae; genus Serripes; species Serripes groenlandicus. Next base: position 55,070,918 of record JASEVX010000011.1, on the reverse strand, counting down.
GTTGATAAATATCATTGTTTTTTGTTGTTTTTTCTCCCCATGTGTTTTATAGATAATTTGAATTATTTAAAATAAAAGACTTAATAAAGAAACCAAGAAAATAGGGTATAAAGATGGAAACGAAATAAGAAAACGCGAACACTCTTGCCAATTCACATACGTTAATTATGTAGAATATTTTAGTATTCCAAAAAAATGATCCAGGTATCTATAAAAGTTTGGATTATATCGTTATTAAGAGCAATTTGTTTTTCCAGAACTAGTCTGTGTTCAAAATAACGGATGAAATGATTAAATATTGGTTGTTTTTGTTTATATTTCATACTAAATATAAAATACTTCACTAGAATAATGATGTAGTTTATGCAGACGCCTTGGTTATTGTTTAGTGGTAGACCAAACAGAATAATTTGCAACGTAAATTGTATTGGTAATTGTTTTTGTTTCATGTAATTTGCAACTTCATACCATAGTTTTGTAACAAGGGGGCATTCCCAGAATAAGTGTTCTATAGTTTCATAATGCATGCTGCAGAAATCGCATAGGTTTGAGTTTGTTAGTTTCTGTTTATAGAGAAGCGTATTTGTTGGTATAATTCTTGTAATTATTTTATATTGGAAACTTCGTAGGTAGTTGTCACATGTTGTTTGAAATGGGATTATGTTTAATGTTTTCCAGTTAAGTTGTTTTTGAAATATCAATTCCCATTTATTTTGAGACGAATGAATTTGGGTTTTATGTATATTTGTGTTAAGTTGTATATTATACAAGAATTTATTCACATAATTTGATTTTAAGATAATATCATATAGACACGTGTCTCTATTGTATATGATACCTTCATCGATAATTGACTGTTTATAAGTTTTTGATATATGTGAGATTAGTTGAAAGTATTTAAAGAAGTCTTGGTGGCTGATATTGTATAATTGTTTAAATTCTTCGAATGTATAAAATCTGTTCGTTCTATAATCAAATAAGTGTTCTAGAAATGTGACTCCTTTGTTGTGCCATTCTTTATAGTATACTATTCTTTTGTCTATTTTAATATTCTGGTTATTCCATATAATTGATTTTCCAAAGTATTCTTTGTCTGATATCTGTTTAATATCGAACCATGCCTGCATGACATCTAATAGAAATAGGTTTGTTTGACATATATATTCAACATCTTTTTTATTCGGCGTACATTGAAACACCAGATTACCTCCATATGGTTTTAGTTGCATTCCTATAAAACTTTTCCAACTGATGTTGTTATTCAAAAGCAGTCGTTTGACCCAACTTGCTTTAATAGATCTTAGGAATAATGTCAAATCAACCATCTTTAATCCACTATTGATATAGCTTTGTTTAAGTTTATTTCTTTTTATTTTATCCGGTTTATTGTTCCAAATAAATTTATACATTTCGGATTCAATTTCCTTTAAAATTTCGTTAGAAGGATTAGGTAGGACTGTAAATGGATAAACAAGTTTAGGCAATGCAAAAGTTTTAATTACTGTTATTTTACCCATTATTGATAATTTCCTTTTTTTCCAGTTATTTAAACAAGTGTAAAATTCTTTTATTTTATTTAAATAGTTCAGATGTATATTATCTTTTGTTGAATTTGTGAATAACATCCCAAGGGCCTTTGCAGATTCAGATGTCCAAATCATTTTTTTTCTTTTTTTGTAGACAATATCCGTATACTTTAGTGAACCTACTCTTAGTACTGTGGTTTTGTTTGCATTTAGTTTTAATCCAGAGATTGTGCCAAAATTATCTATTGTTTCTATTAAAGCATTAAAAGATTGCTCAGTGCCATCTGTAATAAAAGTCGCGTCATCTGCAAACATAGTTTGCTTGATTTCAGTATCATTTATAATTATACCCTTTATGTCTTTATTGTGTTTTACTGCATTTGATAATAATTCAATACATATAATGAATAAGTATGAGGACAGAGGACAACCTTGTCTGACACATCACTGTTACATAAAGACATAAAGACATTTAACATTTAACTCTTTCCAACGTCTATTTACATATGCCACTAGATGCATCTCCATCAGATGAATTATAGAGTCAATGCAGCAAAGCGGAAAATTGGCCAAAATAAGCAATTTCTACTACTGTACAATGTTTTCAACTCTATGCAAGACTTTAACTTTTATTTATAGAGATTTTGACCTTGATATACATGAATTAGCAAAATTGTCTGCTGCATATCTAGTGTACGTCGGAGACGGACGCATTTAAGAAGGTGTGTTCGCAATGTCTGAATCTCCATCTACGGCTCTTTTTAGACTATCTGAGTCTCCATGTACAGCTCTTCTTAGAATGTCTGAATCTCCATCTACGGTTCTTTTTAGAATGTCTGAGTCTCCATCTACGGCTCTTCTAAGAATGTCTGAGTCTCCGTCTACGGCTCTTCTTAGAATGTCTGAGTCTCCGTCTACGGCTATTTTAAGAATGTCTGAGTCTCCGTCTCCGGCTCTTCTTAGAATGTCTGAATCTCCGTCTACGGCTCTTTTTAGAATGTCTGAGTCTCCGTCTACGGCTCTTCTTAGAATGTCTGAATCTCCGTCTACGGCTCTTTTTAGAATGTCTGAGTCTCCATCTACAGCTCTTTTTAGAATGTCTGGGTCTCCATCTACGGCTCTTCTTAGAATGTCTGGGTCTCCATATACGGCTCTTCTTAGAATGTCAGAATCTCTATCTACGGCTCTTTTTAGAATGTCTGAGTCTCCGTCTACGGCTCTTTTTAGAATGTCAGAATCTCCATCTACGGCTCTTCTTAGAATGTCAGAATCTACGTCTACGGCTCTTCTTAGATTGTCTGAATCTCCGTCTACGGTTCTTTTTAGAATGTCAGAATCTCCATCTACGGCTCTTTTTAGAATGTCTGAATCTCCGTCTACGGCTCTTCTAAGAATGTCTGAGTCTCCGTCTACGGCTCTTTTTAGAATGTCTGAGTCACCGTCTACGGCTCTTTTTAGAATGTCTGAATCTCCGTCTACGGCTCTTTTTAGAATGTCTGAGTCTCCGTCTACGGTTCTTTTTAGAATGTCTGAATCTCCGTCTACGGCTCTTTTTAGAATGTCTGAGTCTCCGTCTACGGTTCTTTTTAGAATGTCTGAATCTCCGTCTACGGCTCTTTTTAGAATGTCAGATTCTCCTTCTACGGCTCTTTTTAGAATGTCTGAGTCTCCTTCTACGGCTCTTCTTAGAATGTCTGAGTCTCCGTCTACGGCTCTTTTTAGTATGTCTGAGTCTCCTTCTACGGTTCTTTTTAGAATGTCTGAGTCTCCGTCTACGGCTCTTTTTAGAATGTCTGAATCTCCGTCTACGGCTCGTTTTAGAATGTCTGAATCTCCGTCTACGGCTCTTTTTAGAATGTCTGAATCTCCGTCTACGGCTCTTTTTAGAATGTCTGAGTCTCCGTCTACGGCTCGTTTTAGAATGTCTGAATCTCCGTCTACGGCTCTTTTTAGAATGTATGAATCTCCGTCTACGGCTCTTTTTAAAATGTCTGAGTCTCCGTCTACGGCTCTTTTTAGAATGTCTGAATCCCCGTATACGGATGTTCTTAGAATGTCTGAGTCTCCGTCTACGGCTCTTATTAGAATGTCGGAATCTCCATCTACGGCTCTGTTAAGAATGTCGGAATCTCCATCTACGGCTCTTGTTAGAATGTCTAAATCTCCGTTTACGTCTCTTCTTAGAATGTCTGAGTCTCCATCTACGGCTCTTTTTAAAATGTCTGAATCTCCGTAAACGTCTCTTCTTAGAATGTCTGAGTCTCCGTCTACGGCTCGGTTTTGAATGTCTGAATTTCCGTCTACGGCTCGTTTTAGAATGTCTGAATCTCCATCTACGGTTCTTTTTAGAATGTCAGAATCTACATCTACGGCTCTTTTTAGAATGTCTGAGTCTCCGTCTACGGCTCTTTTTAGAATGTCTGAGACTCCGTCTACGGTTCTTTTTAGAATGTCAGATTCTCCGTCTACGGCTCTTCTTAGAATGTCTGAGTCTCCGTCTACGGCTCGGTTTTGAATGTCTGAATTTCCGTCTACGGCTCGTTTTAGAATGTCTGAATCTCCATCTACGGTTCTTTTTAGAATGTCTGAATCTCCATCTACGGTTCTTTTTAGAATGTCTGAATCTCCGTCTACGGCTCTTCTTAGAATATCTGAATCTCCGTCTAAGGCTCTTTTTAGAATGTCTGAGGCTCCATCTACGGCTCTTTTTAGAATGTCTGAATCTCCATCTACGGCTCGTCTAAGTATGTCTGAGGCTCCATCTACAGCTCTTTTTAGAATGTCTGAGTCTCCATCTACGGCTCTTCTTAGAATGTCTGAATCTGCATCTACGGCTCTTTTTAGAATGTCTGAGTCTCCGTCTACGGCTCTTTTTAGAATGTCTGAGTCTCCATCTACGGCTCTTCTTAGAATGTCTGAATCTGCATCTACGGCTCTTTTTAGAATGTCTGAGTCTCCATCTACGGCTCTTCTTAGAATGTCTGAATCTGCATCTACGGCTCTTTTTAGAATGTCTGAATCTCCGTCTACGGCTCTTTTTAAAATGTCTGAAACTCCGTCTACGGCTCTTCTTAGAATGTTTGAATCTCCGTCTACGGCTCTTTTTAAAATGTCTGAATCTCCGTCTACGGCTCTTCTTAGAATGTCTGAATCTCCGTCTACGGCTCTTCTTAGAATGTCTGAATCTGCATCTACGGCTCGTTTTAGAATGTCTGAATTTACGTCTACGGCTCTTCTTAGAATGTCTGAGTCTCCATCTATGGCTCTTTTTAGAATGTCTGAATCTCCGTCTACGGCTCTTTTTATAATGTCTGAATCTCCGTCTACGGCTCTTTTTAGAATGTCTGAGTCTCCGTCTACGGCTCTTTTAAGAATGTCTGAATCTCCGTCTACGGCTCTTTTTAGAATGTCTGAATCTCCATCTACGGCTCTTTTAAGAATGTCTGAATCTCCGTGTACGTCTCTCTTTAGAATGTCTGAGTCTCCGTCTTCGGCTCTTCTTAGAATGTCTGAGTCTCCGTAAACGGCTCTTCTTAGAATGTCTGAGTCTCCATCTACGGCTCTTTTTAGAATGTCTGAGTCTCCATCTACGGCTCTTTTTAGAATGTCTGAATCTCCATCTACGGTTCTTTTTAGAATATCTGATTCTCCATCTACGTCTCTTTTTAGAATGTCTGAGTCTCCGTCTACGGTTCTTTTTAGAATATCTGATTCTCCATCTACGGCTCTTTTTAGAATGTCTGAGTCTCCGTGTACGGCTCTTTTTAGAATGTCTGAATCTCCGTGTACGGCTCTTTTTAGAATGTCTGAGTCTCCATCTACGGCTCTTTTTAGAATGTCTGAGTCTCCGTCTACGGCTCTTTTTAGAATGTCTGAGTCTCCGTCTACGGCTCTTTTCAGAATGTCTGAATCTCCGTCTACGGCTCTTTTTAGAATGTATGAATCTCCGTCTACGGCTCTTTTTAGAATGTCTGAGTCTCCGTCTACGGCTCTTTTTAAAATGTCTGAATCTCCGTGTACGGCTCTTTTCAGAATGTCTGAATCTCCGTCTACGGCTCTTTTCAGAATGTCTGAATCTCCGTCTACGGCTCTTTTTAGAATGTCTGAGTCTCCGTCTACGGCTCTTTTTAAAATGTCTGAGTCTCCGTCTACGGCTCTTTTAACAATGTCTGAATCTCCGTCTATGTCTCTTTTTAGAATGTCTGAGTCTCCGTCTACGGCTCTTTTTAGAATGTCGGAATATCCATCTACGTCTCTTTTTATAATGTCTGAGTCTCCGTCTACGGCTCTTTTTAGAATATCTGAGTCTCCATCTACGGCTCTTCTTAGAATGTCTGAGTCTCCATCTACGGCTCTTTTTAGAATGTCTGAATCCCCGTCTACGGCTCGTTTTAGAATGTCTACATCTACGGCCCTTTTTAGAATGTCTGAGTCGCCATCTACGGCTCTTCTTAGAATGTCTGAGTCTCTTTCTACGGCTCTTTTTAGAATGTCTGAGTCTCCGTCTACGGCTCTTTTTAGAATGTCTGAATCTCCGTCTACGGCTCTTTTTAGAATGTCTGAGTCTCCGTCTACGGCTCGTTTTAGAATGTCTGAATCTCCGTCTACGGCTCGTCTTAGAATGTCTGAGTCTCCGTCTACGGCTCGTCTTAGAATGTCTGAGTCTCCGTCTACGGCTCTTTTTAGAATGTCTGAATCTCCGTCTACGGCTCTTTTTAGAATGTCTGAGTCTCCATCTACGGCTCTTTTTAGAATGTCTGAGTCTCCATCTACGGCTCTTCTTAGAATGTCTGAGTCTCCGTCTACGGCTCTGTTAAGAATGTCGGAATCTCCATCTACGGCTCTTGTTAGAATGTCTAAATCTCCGTCTACGTCTCTTCTTAGAATGTCTGAGTCTCCGTCTACGGCTCTGTTAAGAATGTCGGAATCTCCATCTACGGCTCTTGTTAGAATGTCTGAATCTCCATCTACGGCTCTTTTAAGAATGTCTGAGTCTCCATCTACGGCTCTTTTTAGAATGTCTGAGTCTCCATCTACGGCTCTTTTTAGAATGTCTGAGTCTCCATCTACGGCTCTTTTTAGAATGTCTGAGTCTCCATCTACTGCTCGTTTTAAAATGTCAGATTCTCCGTCTACGGCTCTTTTTAGACTATCTGATTCTCCATCTACGGCTCTTTTTATAATGTCTGAGTCTCCGTCTACGGCTCTTCTTAGAATGTCTGAGTCTCCGTCTACGGCTCTTTTTAGAATGTCTGAATCTCCGTCTACGGCTCTTTTTAGAATATCTGAGTCTCCGTCTACGGCTCTTTTTAGAATGTCTGAGTCTCCGTCTACGGTTCTTTTTAGAATGTCTGAGTCTCCATCTACGGCTCGTTTTAGAATGTCAGAGTCTCCGTCTACGGCTCTTTTTAGAATGTCTGAGTCTCCGTCTACAGTTCTTTTTAGAGCGTCGGAATATCCATCTACGGCTCTTTTAAGAATGTCGGAATCTCTGTCTACGGCTCTTTTTAGAATGTCTGAGTCTCCATCTACGGCTCTTTTTAGAATGTCTGAGTCTCCGTCTACGGCTCTTTTTAGAATGTCTAAGTCTCCTTCTACGGCTCTTATTAGAATGTCGGAATCTCCATCTTTGTCTCTTTTGAGAATGTCTGAATCTCTGTCTACGGCTCTTTTTAGAATGTCGGTATCTCCATCTACGTCTCTTTTGAGAATGTCTGATTCTCCGTCTACGTCTCTTTTTAGAATGTCTGAGTCTCCGTCAGATAACCTGCGCTCATGTTGTTTACTTCTTGACCTTAACACTGCTGTTTTACCTAAACCCATGTATACCACACCTGTTTGAAAAAATACATACTCTTAAAAAATCTCAATATTACAACTTCTTTTGACCTATTTAGAGAGCAGCTCCCTACATCCATGCCTGTATTTAATGCTATCATGGGAACGCGATAAGTTCCCTAATTCGTGAGCCGTGGCTTTAATGTATTTTGCAAAAACAATCCCAGAGCTTACATGTGTTTATTGAATCGGCTTTAACCCTAATACTGCTTAAGTCTTCCAACCGTTACCGTGTTCACACCGTCGGAGACCCACGGTTGTTGACTCAAAACATCATGCGACGATGCCGTGTTCCGTGATCATTGATATGTTATTACAGATTTATGGACAAGCCTTTAATGAATATTGTTAATTTGGTAAGCGAAAAAGAATGTGCAGTCTAATCTTGATCGTAATTGTTCGCAAATGTAGATAATAGTATTGCATTTCGGCAAACATAAATAAGAGCATTTTAAAAGCGGGATAGGGTTTAAAGATAATTGATTTAACATGTTTATTTCAACAGTATGTCAGATTGATCACTGTGTCTAACTCCGTCTTATAACTTTCTCGCAACAATGCTCTATTTTCACAGAGTGTCCATGCACTTCCTTAGCTTCACTTTCAATAAGACATGAATATCAGTAGATATATTATAAAGATCGAATAATTGATTTATAAAATGCGGATAAACGCCGTTTTCAACAATTGTTCGGGTCTATCACCGCGGCCAGTTCAACTAATCTTGTTTATCATGGCTTTCTCACACCAGTACTTCACACGACATATTTTCCAACATAGCCCATTGGTGGAATACGAATGACGCTTGTCATATTGACTTTTGTCATAAGTCGGAAATAGTGTTGGTCGAGCTGGGGTTCTAACACACAACCCCAAGATTTACAGTGACTCTACCGCCTGCGCTATCTAGGTGAGTAGTGTCTGGTCGATTTTTACTTGACTGACACAGGATAATTGAGCCGAATTACGAGAAAACCAACAGTGTGGACTCTGCGTAAAGTATTGACCCGGATCAGCCTAAGCATGCCGTGCAGGGTTTCACGTTGAACGGCTCAATTGTACGAGGTACTTTACTGATTAGTTGACGGCACTCCATCCCGTATTTGATAAAATATATTTTAGATGTTCATAGATGTCCCATCACAAAACGTGTTTACTCCTCACAATATGCTTCCGAGGTAAGAAGCCACGTTTCCGTTTAGACTCTGTAGTAGAATGACACTAGTCACAGACACTGGTATCAATCATCGGTGATGTTTTGATCATAATCATGTTATCTACTAGCCTAATATGTAAGCTTAACATTGCATATTAAAAGCTCTCAAACATCGATAATGTTTAATTGACATCTGACTGTTATAAATGAGTGGCGCTATGGGGGAAGACCAAACGCAAGAACATCCGCACGGTCGAATCTGGCTCTGCACTCTTCGCCAATTAGTCATAGAAGATTTCGGGGAACTTTTGTAAAGTATCGATGTGGATCCTTTTGCCAACGATGCGAATGCAGATCTGTATGCCACACGTGTAATAATTGTGCAGAGCAGCGCGCTGACAATAAAAGTTAACAGATCGTTGATAACAGTCGTGACCCTATATATTTAGGACAGTACCTTTATACGGAAAATATCATAATATATACAATGTACTTACATATCAGAACTATGCAGCATTTGTTTAAACTCATTTCAATGTCGTTCGATTCGTAGCCTGAAAATCGTAAGGATTCAGTTATGCATTTAAAAACACACCAAAAAACAGCATAACCGCACCAAGGTATGCGACTGTTTTTAGAATGTCTGAGTCTCTGTCTACGGCTGTTTTTAGAATGTTTGATCCTTTGGAATTTTACCACACAAATGGTGCGAGTACTGGTAAAGCCTCCAAAAAGCAGACATCGATCGTGGTTAATAAAAGCTTAAAGCTTAAAGCGTCTTTCGAAATCGATGTCAACGTATAATCTTAACCCTTCGCACATTCAACACATCTGCAGCAGACGAAATTGTAAGGATCTGGGCAAAGGTATGTAAAATATATTAAAAAGAAAGTATTGTTGAATAAAGTTGAAAACATTGTGGCAAATAGCGAAAATTTATCATTAAGAGAAATGTCTCCTTTTGCCACAATGTCTTCATAAGTCGTCTGCTGCTGAGGCGTCATAAAGCGTCTGTATGTGGGCAAGGGTTAAAGCACATATTAGAAACTCTGAGGATGAAACAGCCCTCTAGACCAACCTGCCTTTCCATCGGTTATTATTGACTTACTAAATATCTACAAAGCAACGTCTATTTAGAGTCTATCTGATCATCCTCGGTACCCAGGCTATTCATAAAATATATCATACCCTGGACAAATTAGCTGTACAAATCTCGTACTCATGAATAATTCATGAGGTGAAATGCAGCCGCTTGATTGGCCGCATGACACAAACCTCATGCGATTCGAAAATTACAGTATAGTTACGGAAGAAATCGTGGTGCATGCTTTACGAAGTTTCGCTAGTCAATTTGCCCAGGATATCATGGGTACCGAGGATGCTATCTGATATGATAGATTTAAACTTTAAAATTTTCAAAATTTTCAAGTCATATTATTTTGGTAATATCTGAGTAAAATGTAACACAACGATCACCGGAAATTGGAATTGTAAAACTGAGTTATAAACATTTTATTTTGGAAACAAACTATCGTCAAATTTAAGTTGAATACTTTCCCAAATACAACTAATCTGCAGTAGATTATTTTTGCAAAACGTGAAACATCTCCATAAATGAGGTTTTAATTATTAAATGGAGTTGAAAATATTGTGGCGAAAAGAGAAATTGCTCATTATGAATAATTTCTTCTTTAGCCGCAATGATTTCAAAAGTCGTCTGCTGTAGAGGAATCGTTTAAGCGTGTTTATGTGGGAAAAGGTTAACAAAGTTATATTAAAGAGCCTACCTTATCAGGTCACTGTTTCTTCTATAATGAAAGTAATATTTGTTATGTTCAAACATAATACTGTCTGCCGTATTTATATCCGAAAGCTGCACTCACAACCCCATACCATTTCAAAATAGTCACGGTTCCTGGAAGTACTTGATGTCATTTTACTACAATTTTAGAATCAACAAGTTTTTTTTTTTATCAAGAAGAAAGAACAGGGTCATTTGTTTTATTATCTCTCACATATCCTGATGTACTGAATTTACCTCTATAACCCTTCCCTGCATACAGCAAACATGCAGCAGACCATTTCAAAATAGTCACGGTTCCTGGAAGTACTTAATGTCATTTTACTATAATTTTAGAATCAACAAGTTGTTTTTTTTATCAACAAGAAAAAACAGGGTCATTTGTTCTATTATCTCTCACATATCCTGATGTACTGAATGTACCTCTATAACCCTTCCCTGCATACAGCAAACATGCAGCAGACGACTTTGAAAACATTTTGGCAAAAGCATGGACAATCACTATAAATGAATGTATAATTACTGTAAAAGGTTGAAAACAATGTTGGAAAAAAAGGAGAAATTGCTCGTTTTGAACAATTTCTCGTTTTGTAACAATGTTTTCAAACAACCCTATACGTCAAAGATGACTGCCATGACTACCCATTGTTTACAGCTGTGGTATGACCCTCCATACAGACCAGTAGTCAAGTCACCAGTGCTGCGCGTTTATTTGAAGGCCCGGTCACACCGCCCGAACTTTGTTGGAGCGTTCCTTGAACGGTAGGGAGAGGGGACCGAATTTCGACAACGCTCGTCACCGCGCACAAAATGGGAAAAAAATCGAAAACACGGGCGTTGCCTTAGCGGTGCACCGCCGAAGCCGGCGTTGCTATAGCGTTGGCTTAACGGTAGCGAGCGGTAGCGAGCGTTTGTTCAGCGGTGACGCGAGCGTTGATAGAGCGGCGTTCTGCGCATGCGGGCGTTGGCTCGGCGGGGGTTTAAAGTTGGTTTAGCGGCATACCGCTTTTGACTACGGAGCTGAACGGATCGCTTTGATAGAAGGTTTCTCCTTCTTCTCTCTCTTCTCCTTCTGTCAACAGCTTGTTGCAATCTGAGGAGGTTCTGATTCTGCTGCTGGACTAGTGCACCAATCATAGCAAGTCTCTCAGCATCCATGGTAGTACAGTTTTACTGTAACTTTGAGCAAATTCGATGTAAATGAGGTCTGCACTCAACGGCAGCTCGATTCCAAATGGGCTCCTGGTCCATTTCTCCCCGTATTTATAGCCAAATTCTGGTCCCGCTCCGACACCTCCATACCAACGCCAAACCAAAGTTCATCACCGCAATGGATCGCTGCTTCAACGCCCGACACCGTTCCAGCAATCCCGTGTCCGCTCGTAAAACGCTTACAACCGCTCCACCAAAGTTTGTGCAACGTTTAATCACCGCCCGGGCAAAGCTGGCGAAGCAGCGGTGGTCCAGCGTTCAAGATTTCTGCGTTGGCCTAGCGGACCCAAGCGTCCACGAACTTGCGTCTAGCGGTGCCAAACTTTGACTGGGCGTTGTTGGGGCGGTGGTGAACTTTGCCGGAGCGGAAAATTGCCCGCTCCTCACCGCTCGCAATATTTTGTGCAGCTCAAAACTTTCGGAGCGGTAGGAGGAACCATAAGCGGTGGCCGAGCGTATACGGCGTTGCCTTAACGGGGGCCAACTTCTGGTGAACGGTAACGAGCGGTGATGAATTTTTTTCACCGCTCCAGGAACGCTCCAGCAAAGTTCTTGCGGTGTGACCGGGCCTTTAACCATCGAGGCGGTCGTATTGACTACTCCAGGGAATACATCTAGAATTACTATCTGAGATACACTTTCAGAGGTAATTTAACATACATGTTTTCGACTATTTTCCAAAAACCCCACTATATTTAGGCCCACAGTATGAACTGTTTTCTACGCTTTACTATTCAAAACCTCTAATACATATTCAAAAAGGCCGGAGTTGAGCACAATGTTAAATATGCGTCTACGGCTCATCGTTATAACAATAATAGAGCAATGATAAACCCTTTCCCACATACAACACATCTGTAGCAGACGAGGTATGTAATATCTCAAAAAATAAAAGTGTACTTGCTGAAAAGAGTTGAAAACATTGTGGTAAAAGGAGTAATTGCTCGTTTTGAGCAATTTCTTCTTTTGTCACAAGGTGTTTTTAAAAAGTCGTCTGTAGAGGCGTCAGTAAGCGTCTTTATGTGGGAACGGGTTACACTTGTAAATACTAAAGCCATTGCGCTAACAAAATAATGGGTGAACAGTGCAGACCAGAATATACAATGGTTGTTTTTCCTGGATTACAACACATCATATATTTAACCCTGTCCAGCAGACGGCTTTTTGAAAACATAGTGACAAAAAAAGAAATTGCACAAAACGTGCAATTACTCCTTTTGCCACAATGTTTTCCACTTTTTGTCATAGGTTATCCATTCAATTATGGAGATTTTCTATGTTTTGACAAAATACGTTCAAAGTCGTCTGCTGCAGAATTGTCGTATGAGGGAAAGGGTTAAACAATTATGAATATCATTTGAAAATTATTCAAAAATAAATCAGCCAATATATTTAACAGATTTTCATGCAAATGTTTATTGAACACAATTGTTTCAAGTGTGTTTCATGTTCGTTAACAACTCGTTCTTCTCGGAAACTAGGATGGAATTTGGAGTTGTTACTCTCGGTCTTATTGCCTCACTCAAGACAACAGTTTCTAAAATTTACACGGCTATTTCCGGATACTATTGACTAGATATATAGACTAATTGATGATTGATGATGGACTGTCATGGTACAACTTTAAACTCTTCCCAACTTCTTACAAATCTTCAGCAGACGACTTTGAAAACATCTGGATAACATATGGTAAAACTCTTTAAATGAAATCGTAATCATTCGAGTTGAAGACATTGTGACAAAAGGGAGATATTGCAGATTATGCTGCTGCAAAGACCAGAAAGCGTCTGTATGTGGGAAAGGGTTAATATAGAGACAGCAATACAACATGTACGAATATTATCTGAGCCGTTCCACGAAAATACCAACAGTGTGGACTCTGCATAAAAGTATCCACCCAAATCAGCCTAAACCTGCCTCGCAGGCTAATCCAGACAGACATGTTTCGCCTCCTGTGGAATTTCTGTTTCAGGAATCATTACTCTATACCTCTATCCCCCTGAGACGGAATGTGTCGGCCCGGATTAGCGGACTGCACAGGCTGATCTGGATTGATACATTACGAAGAATCATGGACGTTCTCATATGAGCCTATCCATGGGCAAAGAAATACAAGTTTACATTTCTGAATAGTGTAATTAATATCAGTCAGTACATTTTGTCCGTCTTACCAGAATCTACACAAAGTGACAGAAGCGTCTCTAAGAAGCGTGTGAAAGTTAAATGTGAACAGTTTATATCTTGATTAGACTGTGCAGTTGTACAGGCTGATATGGATCCACACTGTCCACAAAAGGCAACTCGTACATTTGCCCATGAACGAGCTCATACTACACAACTTTGGCACATATACGGGACGCGATAGTTTATTATTCTTGTTTATGTTGACATGAACACGTAGACACCTTTTCGAATTTTGTTTCTCGATAATAAATATGATGTTCACGTCTACAAATGTCCGGTTTTGGGTCATAAATAAAACCATTAATCAATCACTCACGGTCCTTAACACTTTCCAACGTATAGAAACGTTCTGACCCTTTGAAACCATTGTGGAAAAACGAGCAATTACTGCATTTGCCACTATGTTTTCAATTGTATTCAATAATTGTTCTTTCCCCAGGGCATACATATATGGGAACAATTTATATATCCAGATGTGCACAAATTGATTTAGTTATGTACTTATCGCAAATCAGCCATTTACAACCAGACAACTTCTGAACATAATTGTGTCATTGGATGAAATCACATGGACATGCAGGCAGATCTTTGTCTAATCTTGTTATGAATACGACACGGTTGGGTTTCCCGGTGCTCAGTTCCATTGTTTATCGTTAACTAGAACTGAATGAACTTGTCTGTTTACTGTGCCTAGAGTCACGCTATCATAGTGACGGTTTCTGACTTGGCATACTTGCGTAGAGGTTGTTTTCCCCTAAAGCCCCAGTTCCAATGTTTATCTATAAGCAGCACTGTATGAACTTGTCTGTTTACTATATAAGAACAGCTCGCGTAAAGTAACGAGATCTTTAAGAAGGTGCCCAGTCCAGACGTTGAACTTGTCTTCGGAACGTTAAGATTTAAAAAAAAAATCGAACTTCATTGCATTTTAAATCGCTCATTAGACTAGATTAACTGCAACCTATGAGAATGTTGATATACGTGTTTCTTATGTGCATTGAGGTGAGCTTTTGCGAACGACTCAAGATACAAATGCCGAACGTTGACAGTCTAGAGGTATGAATACACATTTACAATATACAGTTTACTCGCGATAACTCGAATGGGACCATAACACATCGAATAGTCGTGCTTAATTCGTTTATGTATTTTCATAATTTGTTTATACTTATATGTTAATTTAAATAAAAGACAAGCCAGTGGTTAAATCTTGTCAAGAAAACAGCACAGCAGCCCTTCTGAATGCTCGTTTTCAAATGATATATCCGTTCAAAACAATGGTTTGAGTTAAACAATATATTCGATAATTATTGAAGTCCACTGTTGTTATAATTTACGTTTTTATTTACTTTCGGTTGGCCGATTCCATATTTTGCTTGGCTTTTCGAAGAAGCCAGAGAAAACTTGACTCACCCGACTTTTGCGATGACGCCTGCGTTGTTGATAATAACAAGTTATAAGTTTAAATTCTAGCCGCATGTTGCGATAAAAAATACAACAAACTGGTGCAGACGACTTTAAAAATAGCTAGGCAAAAACGTGAAATATCTCAATATAAGAAAAGTTGATAATTTGAAAAAGAAAAAAATGAACCATTATGACAAAAGGAAAAAATGCTCATACTTTGTCAAAATGTTTTTTCAAAAGTCGTCTGCTGCAGAGTCTTCAGTAAGCGTCTGTATCAGGGAAAGGGTTAATAAATCACTTCTTTTACAGAAAGATTCATACATGTGTTATGCAACATCCGTATCGCAGCTGTCTGGATACACATTAGGTAAGATATAAAGCCCTTACACACATACAGTCGCATACTAATGCATCTACAACAGATGGTATTTGAAAACATTGTGGCAGAAGGAAAAATTGCTAATTATTTCAAATTTCACATTTTGTCACAACGTTTTCAGTCGTATTTTGCGTATTTGTTGTATGTGGGAAAATGTGATACATTATTATAGTATTCAGGTTACAGACTACAAAAACAGGTATTTATTTATTTTATTCAATTCAACAAATTCCTCAATTATATCACAGAATCCGCCGTGGCCGAAAAGATGGCGTCGGGGATTTGGAGCCTGGCGTTCCGGGTTCGATCCCCAATCGCAAAGGTTATGGTGGAGTGCCCTTGATCAAGGCACATTTTATAGCCTGGTACTGGTTGTTCACTCAGGAATCATGAATAAGGGAACTGTCGCCGTGAACTTTTGTACTTGTAACTGAAATAATTGACATGTATCTTTAAGGTAATATGTTGGGGTTTGAAAGCGGGAACCTTATTGGTAGCACCCGTCAGAACTGACCCCAGTTGCGGACGCCTATCCATGATAGTTGCAAGTTCAAATCATGAAAATTCTCCAATTCAAACTGTTTCAATATATCAGATATCCTTACACATAGCCTGTTTACTCAATTTTTAACATATTTAAAACAATATTTAAAAAATCGAAAATGCTGTAGTTAAATAATTTGTAAAACATTTTTCAGATCGATTTATGAAAAGGAATCAAAGTTTGATCACAATATTTTGTATATTTTTCATGTAAATACATGTACTATGATATAGTGAAACATATATTCTTTGGTGACTTAAATGTACATGTGGCTGGCCGGGTGTAAATAATAAAATAGCAATTGTTAAATGTTGAATGTTTAATGTAACACATGTCACAATAATAATTCATTTTGTTTACTTACATATCCAATGCAGTTACCTAGAGACACACACTCATTTCCAGTAAAACGCAGGTTTTTCTTACAGACTAGTCTGTACATCAACACAGTCATACATGTTTTAACTAGTCCTTGTCAAAGAGTATATTAAAATGCTAGTTTCGGAAGAGAACAAACTATAATGATTACAGAAAACATTTTCTCATTCATTTTTCATGGTTAACGTGTTTGACGAATCTTAAAAAAAAAATAAAGTTTGTATCTATGAAAAAACCTGACCATTAAATGAAAATCTAGTACATGAGAAAAATCATCAACTCTTATAGTGAAATATGCATGCCATTAACCCCTCAAATGCAAATTTGGGTAAAATTTACAATCATGTCATAGAATAATAAATACGGTCACACAGTTTGGGATCAAGTTAATTATATCAAGTTATACTAATTTACAAATATTTTGTTTCAGTGGGCTATAGCATTGACACCACCAAAGGGTTAACTCATCACATAGCTATGGCGGCGTGTGAGGACTATAATTCTAATAACACATACTGGTTAGTACTGCGGAACCATTTTACTTCTGAAACCGAGTTTGTTAAGCCTCTGTCCACCAGTATAAAGCTCTATTTTGTTGGCTACTCAACTCAGCAATTTTCATCTTGTTATTCCCGTAATTGCCTATGACCACTTGATAGTGAAAACCAGAGCAAGTCCATTAAAAATAATTCAGCATTGAAAGAGTTAAATGTTGATACAGACGATTAAATTGGTTCAAGGACGGTAAACACGATCACGTCTAACTCGAGGGCTTGGCGTGAAACGGTTGTAACTAAAAACCTATTTTGAAAACCCTGGTTTAGGGGCAATTTTAACCCCTTTGTAAACAATGCAAATTTAGGTGCCATTGCTCAGAACGAGCAATGGCACCTAAATTTCCATTGTTTACCAAGAAATATTATTTAACGCTTTTAAAGACTTTATGGTGAGGTGATTAACCTTGGTAACAAAATACCAATTTTAGTTACAACCGTTTCACGCCAAGCCCTCGAACTGTATGTGATAGTGTGGTTTGAGAAAATAAAGGTTGTGTTTTGTTCTGATAAACATTGCATAGTTGAGCCTTTACCGAAAACTAACTCGTTATGTCTTTTGTATATCTGTTTTACCTCGTTATGTTCGTGTCGTATTTTCGTACCAGGGTCATGTTTATGCGGGACAAAATGTAACCTTCAATATTAAAACCGGTGTCGACATCATTTTCTTAAGATGTATACCTCTATTTATTTCTTCTCGTATTCAGGGACTGTAAACACGATCACGGTCACGTGTGTTCGGGACGAGCCGTTTCCTTACATGGACAAGCCGGTACAGAAATTGTTCACTCAGAAACATCTTTTCGTAAAGGTATTTGTAATAATCTAGTTATTGTCAAGGGAGAAAAGTTGGCGTAAATTGTGAACATTGTGAAAATTTAAAATATGATTTAAAAACAGATTTACCAGTTAAAAGACAACCAATCGCTTCTGTGTTTAACGCCAATTACCATTATCTTCGCTGGTGAGTTATGTATGAGTACATATGCAAAGTATCCAGAAGTATCCAGAACGAGTGAATGATCATATATTTATACTATACTGATTTTGCCAATTAGAATGTGTGTTACTATGTGAAATTTAAAAATATTTTTCAAATTAAGAATGAATATCAAAGTTGTTAAAATTCTGACTCGCTAGACGATACTGGTTTACCCAGGCATTAATTGTGTTAACTTATAACATTTAGAATAGTTTTCAAATTTAAAATTAGAATAAGTTGAATTTTTTATTGGCTAAACCACAAATATTTTACAAATTTAGAAATAGAATGAATTTCAAAAGTAATTCAAATTCTGATTAGCTAAACCATAATGTATTAGCCTATCCGAAATGTTGTTACATTGAGAAATTTCGAATATTTTTCAAAATTACAATAAGAATAAATAAAGTTGGTGTTTACGGATGCCTATGTTCTTTTCCAGATGTAGGTATTCGCCTTGGTCACGGATCTAACATAAATTACATCATTCTACAAATACATTATAGAAACCCTGTTAGAGGTAAGTGTGAGCAATTTAACTGCTACTTACGCTTTACCTGATAAAGCCGACCTTCACCGCCCCGGCATCAGATGGCATTATCAGAAAATAAGAAATTGCTCAAAACACATACACATTGTTGGTTAAATGTCACACATTAGTATTACAATGGTCAGGCTAATGTAACTATTGCCAAGTTTTAATAAACACCTACACAAGCGATACATGAAATTGAATCCTGTTTGTATTGTTGTTGATGTTTTGATGATAATGTAATATAGATGCCCACAGGCAACACGTCGAGCCCGCTCCAAATGTTTTGTCACAGACAAGTGCTTTTCCATGCAATTGCAACACAGACTGACAAAGAGTTGACCTGATAGCAGTTAATTTAGGGCCTTCTGCGATACCGAAGTGGTTGTAAATAACCCCAATTTTTTTTTTTGAGATATCGTATTATTCTGAAGTTTAACATACATCATTTTTAGTATATTTTGTGTATATAAATGCAACTTTAATCGTTGAATAGAGTTGAAAACATTGTGGTAAAAGGAGATATTGATTATCGTGTTTTCAAAGATTGTCTTCTGCATATGCATCAAAACGCGTCTACCATTGGAAAATTGCAAAATTTGTTTTAACTTCTGCCACCATCACCTAAACATGGATAACATGTGGGAATCCTATGATGCATGGTTTCTCATTGTGACCTTTGATCTCTAAGTGTGACCTTGACGTTTAAGGTACATGTTTTGGTCTTGTGCGGGCTCGACAAAAATGATGATGATAATTATGCTGTTAATGTTGAAGCTGTTGATGATGTTGTGATGGTGATGATGAATTTGATACAACGATGATGATGATGGTGATATTTTCCCTTCTTCTTTACGTCATCATATTATTGACATTTCCTTATTTCCTTAAGCTGAAGATCACCCATTTACGACCACAAATGCTTCACTCATACTAAGCAAAGATAGGTAAGGGACAATATCAGTATACAAATGACAAACTTTAGATAAACCGACCACGCTTTTAACGATTGTATCACATATTAAAATAAAAGCACTGCAGTGCTGACGGCGGGGGGCTGCTGGAAGGATGAATTTTTCGACACACGGGCCCTACGGCCCCCGGTTAATCCGCCACTGTATATTTCACGTGCCTTCTGTCGTGGGGTGGGGGAGTTTGACATGGGCCCCAGGCCAAAAACCGACATTATGTACTATGGAGACAGCGAAGAGCCAGATAAGACTGCGCTTCATGAAGTCTGTTGTAGATTCGCTATCCAGTCCTATACAAGCATTGCGGTAGACTCTGGAGAACGTTTAGTCCGACTATAAAATTATGCAAATTGATCGTATTTATCCCTTTCCCTGATACGACAATTCTGAAGCAGACGACTTTGAACGTATTTTGTCAGATGGATAACCTATGACTAAAAGTGGAAAACATTGTGACAAAAGGAGAAATTGCACGTTCTGTGCAATTTCTTCTTTTGTCACTATGTTTTCAAAACGCCGTCTGCTTTAACCATTTCCCTCATACGACAATTCTGAAGCAGACGACTTTGAACGTATTTTGTCAAATCATAGAAAATCTCCATAATTGAATGGATAACCTATGACTAAAAGTGGAAAACATTGTGGCAAAAGGAGAAATTGCACGTTTTGTGCAGTTTCTTCTTTTGTCACTATGTTTTCAAAAAGCCGTCTGCTGCAGAGGCGTCAGAAAGCGTCTATATGAGGGAAAGGTTAAGCAACACATTTCAAAACATTCGATGGTCGGATCTTGTGTAAGATTGCCCAATGTATAACAATTTATCGTTTAAGTTAGCACATCCCGAATAGACTCGGTAATTTTCGTTTGTCTTCGTAAGAGATCGGTTTTGTTCGTTACCCAGTCGGACATTTCTCCTCTGGAAATGAAAGACAAAAACACATACAGGCATTTATGTTTTGTTTAGTCTTGCTATTAAATAAGACAACGTAGAACCCAAGAACGGTTGGACTTGTATGGCATGAATAATCAAAGCGCTGAAAGCGCTGGTGGTATAGGGGCATATGTAAGTTGAAAATATATGGCATAGATAATATAGACAAACATTGTTGAAACAATGACCTTTAAACAAACCAAACCAAAAATGTGCGAAGCACACATATGGCCTGCCTATACAATACAAATACCTAATTTATCAAAGTTTCACCCTTTTCTTGTATAAACAAAATAAAAAGAAAGACAAAAAACAGAGCAGCGACCCTTAATTAAAATATTTCCAGTTCAGAAATCACTAAAGATTCACAATGTATATTGTAATCATGCTGATAAATGAAAGACAATCGAAAGCAATAGTCTTAATTTCTACTTTTGCCACAATGGTTTCAACTCCTTTCAATAATTTTATTTACAGTGATTTGCATATTTCTCTATGTAAGTCGACTGTTGTAAACTAATGGGGTCACACCGTCACAGCACGGTCGACGTTACCTTACACCACTGACATTAAGGTCAATCATAGTTCAGAGTGTGTTTCACTCGTTTGAACTATTTTGTATCCGATGATTAATAAATGCAAGCGGATGGTTTTTCGTGATTCGGTCGAACCAATGAAATCGTTGAAAAGGCAGATTATAACCAATCAAAACTCGATTTTGGTGTAGGTATACACATGTGGACTGTGGTTGCAGCTTTAATCCGACTTTTCGAAATCAGCATGAGTATGGGATAGGCGCGAAACGCCCCTATCCCCAAAACCATAAGAATAGATAGAGTGAAAAAGGTCATTTTAATCATAAATGCCAGAATGTACATTTCCAAATAAGATGAACATATTTATGTCATATCTGGGCGACCTGCGCTTTTGGCGTTTTTTTTTGTCGCCCAGATATGGCATAAATATGTTCATCTTATTTGGAAATGTACATTAGGCATTTAAGATAAAATGCCTCTTTTCTTTCTGGCATTTGTGATTAATGCATAAGTGTTCTGAATATGCTTCTTATGCGATCGTGTGAGTAGATAAAGCACAGGGAATTCTCGTATCAATCTGTGCGGAGTCTTCGCTGGTCCCCAATTCCAAAAGGTTCGATTTTCCATGGCTTGTTGACATAATTGTCCAATGTCCCACGAAAACCTGTAAGTTTGGGTAAACGTGCTTTAACACTCACATTACATACTTGTCGGGCACAACGATACTTAACACTTTCCCTCGTATAGACGCTTTCTGACGCTTCTGCAGCAGACGGGTTTTTGAAAACATAGTGACAAAAGAAGAAATTGCTCAAAACCAGCAATTTCTCCTTTTGACACAATGTTTTCCACTTTAAGTCATAGGTTATCCATTCAAATATGGAGATGTTCTATTTTTTGACAAAATATGTTCAAAGTCGTCTGCTGCAGAATTGTAGTATGGGGGAAAAGGGTTAAGAGACTCTCCGTATACTACGGAAATTTGCTACTTGGCCGGAAGTCCAAGGCAATCTTATTTAATAAATACATTAGTTTTGTCTATTGCTCTACGCCAGAGATGTTCTGTTGTGCTATTGTCAGTCCGTAGTATAAATAATAGTGTATTCTCATAACGAAAATCAAATTAATACAATTTGTATTCGCCCTTTAGTTCTTAAAAATTCGACCAAGATAAGTATACGTTTTATAGGTGTTACTTCAACTTTTATTAATATAGAATGCAAAGCAAAGTCATTTTACTAATAAGTCTATGCAATTGAAATTACACGGATAACAGTTTACAATTATTCTGGAATAACAGTATCATGCAACAATTAATAAATGTTGGACGGTTGAAATATAATTAATGTGTGCATTACCGACTCATATTTGTAGCTTTATTCTAATATAGTTTTCGTTTTCATTTTGAATATAGCAAACAGTATACCAAGCAATCAGTGCTGTTCGTGTCCAATGGCTTCATTCCTCCTTCTTCTGCGGGTATGCTTCATTAAGTGTTACCCTTAGCCTTATCCAGACGACATTCATTCCCTCTGGTGCAGACGACATTTGAAAACATTGTGAGAAACTGCTCACAATTAACTAACAAAATGTTATTACGTCCGAAGAAAACACACGACCTTTGAAATGCACAATAGACTATTCACTGTTTAACCCTTTCCCACATACAACAATTCTGCAGCAGACGAAAACATTTTGACAAAACTAGGAACTATATCAATATATAATAGTACAATTATTGAAATGAATTGAAAACATTGTGACAAAAGGAGAAACTTTTAGTTTTGAACAATTTCTGATTATGTTTTGAACTTATTTTATTAAATAACACTTCCAGCTTTCTCTGAAAACTAAGTTTAACTAAGCCATTTAAAGAGAAAACGACTGTAGGGTATGACACAAGGTAATGATTTGAAAAAATGTATGCTTTTTGAACATGTTAACTGTGAAATAATTATCTTACACTACTTAAATTGCACCCACGCATGCTCAATTTGTTTACCCTCGCCGTGCAGAATTAACTATTTGGGCTGAAACCTGCATTGATTTAATTATTTTAGATTATAGCTGTGAGATGATAATGGAATGGACAGGTGTTCCAGTCACTGTACACACCTACAGTGTCCACACACACGATTCAGGTAATATATACATATACATGTATATGATTTAGGTAAATTCGATCAATATACATACATATGATTTAGATCAAATCAATCAATATGCATACACAAGATTTAAATAAAATCAATTAATATACATTCACATGATTTAGGTGGAAGCGATCATTATACATCAGGTAAAATCGATTAGTATCCACACATATGATTTAGGTAAAATCATTCAGTATACATATATATACATGATTAAGATAAAATCGATCACTTTGCATACACATATTTTAGGTAAAATCGCCTGGTATTGACATATATGAGTAAGGTAAAAACAAAACACATGATTAATGCCGAGAATAAATAAATAGTTTAAAAACAAAACACACACTTTCGGCAATTGTATCAACTGCTATTCTATTTTCCACTAGGTGTAATGGTGGAGGGCTATTTGATACGAAATGAAACAACCGTTTTGATTGGTCAACATTCCCCACAACATCACGGGACGGTATGTTGTTGTTTCTATTACAAACTACCTAGAGTTGAATAACTGACAAAGGCCTACTAAACAATTTAAGTACTGGAAGTAAAGACTGAGAAGATGATTTGTTTTATTGGGGTTTTACGCCGCTTTCAACATTATTAACTTATATCACGGCGACAGTTCACTTATTCATGATCCCTGGGTAAACAAACCAGTACTAGGCTAGAAAATGGGCAAGGGCACTCCAACATGACTGAGAAGAGGAAGAATAATACTCGATTATTACGACAAATAGTGCGTAGGGTTTGCATTTCCGCTTTATTTGCCAATTGCTAAAAGTTGGACTGGTACATGTACTAGTCGTGTTTCCATGCAGTTACAGAACATTTTATCTTTGCATCACAAGAATGATGGAAGAAACATGTGTGTAATACATTCTTTACTATTTGTATGTGGAAAGGTACGAGAAAATTCTCACAATAAGCGCATTTCGACATTCCTCATTGATTTTTGGATAGACCCGATTACCAATCTATCTATAGTCGTATAGTTCTATATTTAGAATTCAACAAAAATATAAATCTTCATTATTTTGCAGCATTTGTAGTCGGTTCAAGTTAAGTCAAGTCAAAAGTTTGTATGGCGAAAACAGACAGACATACACAATATATATTGTAATAACTTGAGAAAAATATGATAAATTAGTTAAAGTAGTTTAAAGAACATGAATGTAGATAGGGATTTTATACGGGATAATCGTTTTGTTTCTGACGATTAATGAAAGTTCAGCTGGCTTACACAATGGATCCACGTGCTTTTCTGAATCTGACAAATGAAACAAAAAAAAAAAAAATAAGAAGAAGTGTAATTAAACTATTTTGTTTTCAATCGCGTGAATTGGCAATGATAACACAAATAATTACTTCTCCGTCATCCATTAACCCTGTACGTCTGTCAGTCCGTCACGCGTTGACCTTAAAGAAGTCAGCACATGTGTTCTGTCTAACAGCCTATATAATAGGTAAGCAACGCATGAGTTCTTTCAAAACGTATGATTTAAGCGTATATACTTCTATTTCAACAGGCTACGTACGAAGTTCTAGGAGGTGGTGAACAACGAATAAAACCTGGCGATGTTATCGTAAGTATTGTCCTTGTTATTTAACATGTTAGGGCGGGGATTGATACAGCTCTTTATATATCAATGTTGGGTAATATTGTATTGTCCGTGCTCACGATTGGGGTTATATTAGGTTAGAGATGTTACCAGATACAAAATAATCATTTAAATAATTCACTTACCACTTTCTTCCGTAATCGTTTGAACACAATGAATGTACCACCCAAGGGGTCAAGCGTAGCAGTGTCTGTATATTCGCTCCTTGGTATGCCCACTTATTGAATGAGTATCGAACATACACGATTGATTACGAGCGGTCACTACGATTGCCTTCGTAAAAACCCAAGATTTAAAACGTGGAAGTGATGGCTTCCACTCCTTGGTGCTTAGTACTTTGGGTTCGAATTACAACTGACTCAATGACATCAGGCTTATTAGACCAGTAGTACTAGTATCTTACCCAGGAAACGCAGTGATATAACTGAAAATTGTTGAAAGCGGAGCAAAACATCATACAACAAATACACAAACAATCACCGCTCTTGAGCTCCCCATAAAGGTGCTTTGCATTCTACCCTGTAGTAATAGAAAAAAATGAAATTGCGATAAAGTGCTTCGGATGTTTCGGATGGACATAGTTAATATACATGGGTTTTAACACCGTTTTCAAAAAGTATTTCAGTATACCAGGTCAGCCAGAAAACCCACTCGTGAGTTTCCTGGCACTCAGCCCATGTATGGTAAGCAGATAAAGCTAGTCCTAATGTCTATTGTCAATCATCGGCAAAAATAATATTCGAAACTCACGATCCCTTGATCTACAACACCCGTCGTTACTGAATAATTATTGATTGACTTATTTATTTATTGGCGTTTTACGCCGCTTTCAACAATATTTCAGTTATATCACGGCGACAGTTCACTTATTCATGATCCCTGGGTAAACAAACCAGTACTAGGCTAGAAAATGTGCCTTGCCCAAGGGCACTCCACCATGACCGAAGTGCTGCGACTGGGGATCGAACCCGGGACACCCGGTTTCGAAATCCCCGACGCCAACCACTCGACCACAGCGGATTCCAAACTCAACTGACATACATAAACCGGAAGCATGTATCGTGGTCTTTCAGTCTGTGTATCTTTGAGTTTCGAAGCCTGGTTGCGACATTGAAGCAAATGGTGGAGAATGCCAGCCTGTCTGATTCCTGGAAAAAAGGACAGAGTTCTGGATGTAAATGTGTTCAAGAAAAATATATAATATTATCTTTTATGTCCTTTCCAATATAGTTGATACAGTAATGAGCAAACCGTTTTGCTTTTACTATTACCTTCTATAGTTTATTGGTATAAACATGCCCGAGGGTCTATATCAATGACATTATCCTGGCACTTAGTAAAGAATTACACTATCGAAGGTTAATTTATATATGTTTTATAACATAGGCTGCCCGGTGCATTTTCAGCAATCCAACACCAAATCAAATTTGGTTCGGGTAAGTATGCTTTGAATTTCATTAAAACCAGATCTGAACGTCGCTCGCTTGAATATGGATCTGGTGACTGCCTCATACAGGTAGTTTCAGATTGACCTTTGCGTCTGCCAAACAAAATGTTGCCTACAAAATCGTTAGGTATAAATCAGAGGATATAGCCCGTATACTTAAACAAGATAGAGAAGCGGTGATTGTCATGTGTTGTGATTGTATAGTTTGTATCGTGCGATTTCATTTGACAAAAAACGAGCACCTACTCAAGAGTATTAAATAATATAGGACCAATTCAAGGCGGTATTGTCAGATTATATAAACGTACAGCCAAGTATCATGAGAGTGGTGGGCTTTAAAACGTCTTATTCGTAATATTAAAATGTCCTCAAAAGAGTAGACGGGGAGAGCATCGCATACTACGTCCCTGCAACCAATGCCGGACTGGAATGCCACGACTTAAACAAACAAATATCTGTAGAAAAAAAAGATAAACTGTGCCGATAGAATGGTGTTTGTGGAATTTTAACAACGTAATAAACACTCCCAATACATCAGTTCTCATTGTTGTTATATCCAATATGGCACCCGCAAATATAAAAAGAGAGAGATTGTTTCATTTTAAAAAATATGTCTGTTGAAAATGGCTTTAGTACAAGTTGTTGTTAAATTGCTTCCAAAATACAATAAATAAGTGTATAATTCCGAACAATACAACAACCTTTTTCAAGAATACGTATATAATGTTTAATTGAGCTGAGCACTGTGAAAACCAACGTAAGACATTTTTGACCAACGTAGATCTATATAAACGCAGCTGGATCTGGCTCTGCAATGTTCGCCAATTACGCTTGGCAGACTTCAAGAAACTTCTGTAATGCATCATCTATCTTAATCCTTACAGAAGTTTGGCAGGCAGATATTTTTCCACTCGTGTAATAATTACGTAAAGGCTGGTTTGCACGGAACATCGCTAAATTATACAGTATCGTAATGAATGCGTCAAGATTTCTGATTTATTTGGTTGCTTTTTAATCCGTTTTTCCCCACAAAGTCACTTAATATTTGCAAAAACAGATTAATGTTCATGTACCCTTTGGGAATATATTTTAACTCTTTCGCACGTCCAGACGATTTCTGGCGCGTCTGAAGCAGACGAGCAATGTTTCCTTTTGCAATCACATTTCAACTCAAATAAATATCTATGCTTTCGTCTATACAAATTTCTAATGCATTGGCCTATATCTTATCAAAGTCATTTGTTGCTTGGGACGAGACCATTAATTGGAATACGGGTTCACGTCTCCTTCATATGTCCGTTCATCTGATGTTCTGTCATCAATTAGTGCCTTATAAACGGACGACACATCTGTCCCCTGAAGCTTCGAACACTCTTTAATATTATAATTATCATTGTTATCATCTATTAATAATTATTATTATTATTACAGAAGTGGTCATGAAGATGAGATGTGTAATTTCAGTCTCAATTTTGAATATCCATCCGACGAAGCCATGGTTTATCCTCGGTCATTACGAGTCTACCAGAACTGTCAAAACACCACGTGGTGTCAAAACGACGTCTTGACTTCCCCGGACTTATGCCATACATAGTCCCCAGAATAACAATATTTGCGCTCCCTGGTGGCCATTTTGAAAAAAAAAATTCTTTAATGTTGAAACGAGGAAGGATCCAATAAAGTACCATTTAACAACTACATGTACCCAAATAATAAAATCAAGAAGCTGCTTATCAAACTCAAATTCCTTTGTTTTTACCTATTGTCACTTTTGTTTTTTTATAAATATACCCTATTAATGCCAGAGACATATAATCACATTTATACATGTATGTCTCTGTTAATGCTTGAAAATACACACACAATAATAAATGAACCTTTTCCATAATTATTTCAGCTCTGTATTAATATACTTGTCCATCTTCCCATGTCTTACACTTTGCCTGCATTGTTTGTGATTTATCAGTTTAACCCTTTTCCATATGCAGACGCTTTCTAACGCTTCTGCAGCGGACGACCGTTGAAAACAGTGTGGAAAAGGGAAAATTACCCATAATGCTAATTGTACAATATTTTCAACCATAATTGATAATTAATTTTTCAAACATAATTGTTCCACATTTTTGCCTCGATGTGTTCAAAGTCGTCTACAAGAGATTTGTTGTATTTGGGAAAGGATTAAACAATATTTATATGCTGTATTTGATTCGCGTTTGATGAATTTATGTCCTATTAAACCTTCGTAGCAGTTTCACAAACAATGGTGGGAATACACTTCTATTTTTGTCAGTGTCAATGTTACATCTGGGTTTACATGACATGTTAGTGGAATTTGAAAACTCAAGTGAGACTACGTGTATACAATGGCTAACACCAGTCGTCCCTGTAAGTGCAGCAAGACTCATTTACAACATTCATTTGTAAAATTGGCAATAAAAGCATTTAATTGTAAAATGTAAAAATGTGTTAAAGTTTCAATTTATTCATTTTACCATGATTGTGAAGCAATTTATTCATTTTACCATGATTGTGAAGCAATTTATAACAAGATATTATCTAGTTCTCGCGAATAGTACTAGTTGGCTTGTGTGAACAGTGTAGATCCAGATTAACCTATTCTAGTGCACACAGGTCTGATCAAGACCTACATTGTTCACATATAACTTTCATAATCCTGTTAGAAGTGATCCCATTGCGAAACAAACATTACAGAGATAGAGAGAAAGAAGAATAATCTAAAGTATAATATCATTGACTAAAAGCTAATTTAGTCGGTCTTTTAAATAAAGCTAATTGAAGCAAACTGTTAACAAGTGTTTTTAAAGTTATTTGACAATTCAATTAATCACATCAATTAACTACATTTATGATTGCAAACCAGTTTCGTTAATTACACGACCCGCTTATTAAAGATTTTAATCAAAGCCTTGTTTGTTACCTACCTATTACCAACAATTAGTCAGTTAGTCAAAGTTGTTAATTGACGATATGCATTTAGAGTATAAATAACAGTGGAAAAGAGGAATAGGCATCATCGCTGTTTTGTGTTTCGTCGAGTTATATTATACGTTATTATATTGTGTTAATTAAAACTTGGATATAAATACTAGAACGTCTACAAGCTGAATAACGTGTAAGTACTAAATGGATATTACATACTTTTCTACATGTTAACCCTTTACCACATACACACAATTTGCAGCAGAAGTCTTTGAAAATATCTCGGCAAAATATGGAAAATATCTGTTTATAAAGTAAAACTATAGAATAGAGTTGAAAATATCGTGGCAAAAGAAGTAATTACTCATCATGAGCAATTTCTCCTTTCGTCACAATGTTTTTAAAATGCGTCTGACACAAAGGAATCAGAAAGCGTTTGTATGTAGGGAAGAGTTGAATGAACTGTGACAAAAACGTGACCAATATCACAACCAAGCTCTTCCTCGTAAGGACTTGGTATTACTCGACAAAGTTAACCCGACTCTGACCTTAGTACAGAGAGCTTTCATGGTATACATGTTTTTTCCCACCCACATTGCGTCTTGCTTCTTTATTTATGGAGATTTTGTGCACAGATGAGAAAATTACCAAAATAGGTGTTTTCCCGGCTTTCCACGATGCTGTTAACATTTCAAGTGACGTATTTTATGGAGATAAAAAGGCAAACATAAGAATACATGTATCAGAGACATAAATACGTTATATATGTCTCTAATTATATCAAGTACTCTTCGCAAGAAATGTGTATTGTTTTTAGCTCACCTGAGCTTTGCTCAAGGTGAGTTATTGTGATCGCCTTTTGTCCGGCGTCCGTCGTCCATCGTGCGGCGTGCGTCGTGCGTCGTCCGTCGTGCGTCAACTTCTTCTCCTCAGTAACCAGTGGGTCAATTGTGATGAAACTTCACAGAAAGCATCTTCTCAATGACCTCACCAGATTTCCTTCAAATTTTTGGGATCCATGCAGAATTCTGGTTTCCATGGCAACGAAATGAAAAAAACTTCAAAATTCTTCTTCTCCCAAACTGGTTGGCAGATTTTCAAACAATTTTGTAGAAATGTTCCTTGGATGACCCTCTATAAGATTCCTTCAAGCCATGTTGATTGGTTGAAAAACATGGCCGCCAGGGGGGGGGGGGGGGGGGGGCGGGGCTATTTTGCCTTACATGGCTATTGTGAAAACTTAAAAAATCTTCTTCTCCGAAAGTGTCAGGCCAATTTTCAAATAATTTTGTAGAAATGTTCCTTAAGTGACCCACTTTCAGATTCCTTCAAGCCATGTTGATTGGTCGAAAAACATGGCCGCCAGGGGGGGCGGGGCTATTTTTCCTTATATGGCTATAGTGCAAACTTAAAAAATCTTCTTCTCCAAAAGTGTCAGGCCGATTTTCAAATAAATTTGTAGAAATGTTCCTTGGGTGACCCTCTATCAGATTCCTTCAAGCCATGTTGATTGGTCGAAAAACATGGCCGCCAGGGGTGGTGGAGCTATTTTGCCTTATATGGCTATAGTGCAAACTTAAAAAATCTTCTCCTCCAAAAGTGTCAGGCCGATTTTCAAATAATTTTGTAGAAATGTTCCTTGGGTGATCCTCTATCAGATTCCTTCAAGCCATGTTGATTGGTCAAAAAACATGGCCGCCAGGGGGCGGGGCTATTTTGCCTTTTATGGCTATAGTGAAAACTTAAAAGATCTTCTCGTCCATAAGTGTCGGGCCGATTTCCAAATAATTGTGTAGAAATGTTCCTTGGGTGACCCTCTATCAGATTCCTTCAAGCCATGTTGATTGGTCGAAAAACATGGCCGCCAGGGGGCGGGGCTATTTTGCCTTATATGGCTAAAGTGAAAACTTAAAAAATCTTCTCCTCCGAAAGTGTCAGGCTGATTTTCAAATAATTTTTTAGAAATGTTCCTTGGATGACCCTCTATCAGATTCCTTCAAGCCAAGTTGATTGGTCGAAAAACATGGCCGCCAGGGGGGCGGGGCTATTTTGCCTTATATGGCTATAATGAAAACTTAAAAAATCTTCTTCTCCGAAAGTGTCAGGCCGATTTTCAAATAATTTAGTAGAAATGTTCCTTGAATGACCCACTTTCAGATTCCTTCAAGCCATGTTGATTGGTCAAAAAACATGGCCGCCAGTGGTCAGGGCTATTTTGCACTATATGGCTATAGTGAAAACTTAAAAAATCTTCTCCTCCAAAAGTGTCTGGCCGATTTTCAAATAATTTTGTAGAAATGTTCCTAGGGTGACCCTCTATCAGATTCCTTCAAGCCAAGTTGATTGGTCGGAAACTATGGCTGCCATGGGGCGGGGCTTATATAGGTAAAGTGAAAAAATCAGGTGAGCGATTCCAGGGCCATCATGGCCCTCTTGTTTGATCGAAGGATCGCGAAGCGATCCGAAAGCTCATAGCATGCCTGCTTTCAAAAATCCAACTTAAAGCTGCAACCACAATCAACCGCGGAAGGATTTGAGATTACTTCATTTGATTGGCTTTCATTCGCATCGCACTACTTTCGACACGCCTTTTTGCCCGAGTCCACCTTCCTCATGAATGAGTTCAACAAGTAGTTCCACAGTGGACTAGATTGTTATCAATATGTACAATGTCAAATACTTTTGATTTCATTCAATATTATCACACTGTAGACTAGTCACCCAGTCACTTTAAACAACGTTTTATAATATCATAATGTATATACACAGAAAACTGATAAACTCAGAGGAACACTTTGAAATGACAGGCTTCGAACGTTTTCATTAATGAACTGTCAGTGTTCACCCTGTACATGATAGAATACGACACAAATGAAGCGGATGAATATTGAAAACCTTTTTAGAAAATGTAACAATTACTCAAAATGACTTATTCCTCCCTTTTACACAATGTCTCAAACCTGTAGCGTGAAGATTAATTCAATATTCTAGATATCACACACTTTTCTACAGCCATTCTTATACCATTTTCCGCCATTTATCTGCGTTCATGTTATTAGGTATTAGGGGAAATTAAGCAGGACACTTTTGAAAATCATTGTGCCAACGCTTCCCGCTTTATTGAGTTAAACTTATTATTCCCATATTTTTGTTTGGATATGTTCCAATTTGCCGGCCTCTAATTTCGGTTTAGAGAAAAAGGGTAAGTAAGTTGTAAAACGGTTTAGAGAAAAAGGGTAAGTAAGTTGTAAAACTATCAGATATCATAAACGGTTATGAGGTCTCCTGTTACTATCTTGATTATATAACTGATTCTCGCTCAATAAGTTCAGAGAGCGGTCATACAGGGCATGAATAAATGGTCTCTTCCTTTATTCCTTTCCTCTGTGTTTTGAATTAAGGTTTAATTAATGTCTTTCGGATAAACATACACAAGGATAATATAATATTTTGTATCAAAAGTAGCACTTTCAACAATAAGGGTAAGTCCATATATGTTGATGCAAATAAGATGTAAAATGTGTTACATTCATGTATACAGTCAAATTGTTTCAACAACAATACACTTATCCATAATAATACCAAGGTAGTGTTATTGCATTATTAACTGCGAATGGACAGATAAATTATTCTTTAAGGTCAATTAGCGCATCTGCGTTTTCCGATCAGGATCTGCATTGCACACACAACTTAGTCATAGAAAGTTTAACCCTTTCCCTCATATAGACGCTTTCTGACGCATCTACAGCACACGTGCAATTTCTCATTTTGACACTCTGTTTTCAACTTTTAGTCTTATGTTTTCCATTCAAATATAGAGATTTTCCAATTTTTGTAAAAGTCGTCTGCTACAGAATTGCCGTATGAGGGAAAGTGTTAAAGGATTTGTTTTTGTAACACAGAATTCATTTGTTTCTTATGTGTTGAACCTAAGACAGGTCTTATACTTATTGTCATGCTGGTTTTTACAGTTACAGCGTCAACATCAATGAAGGTACTTCGCTCATTAGTGCTATCAGCGCTTTGATTTTATTAGTGTTTTCTGTTGTGCTACTTTCATGTGTATAAGAATGGAAACTTTGTGCAATGAGGAGAAAATGACCATAATAGGTTTTCTCGTCTTACCACAATGTTTTTATATTACTTAAAATAATTTCGAAGATTTTTACGGAGGTGAAAGGCAGAAGTAGGAATACATGTATCAGAGACATTAATACATTATATGTCTCTGATTATATCAAATAGTTTTCGCAAGAAATGTGTTATAGTTTGTGTTGTGCTACTGTCAGTAATGTGAACAATACCCTTTCCCATTTGCAATCGCAAATTGACGCATCTGCAGCTACATTGCCGTGTTTTAATTCGATTTCATAAATTTACGGCCTTGATATATACAAAGTCACATACATAATATAGCATTCTGGACCGAGACTACTAACGAACTGACCCCTCGGTTGAGGCAAGTCCTAAGTTTTTATTGACGACAAACTTTTTTACAAATGTTTTATAGTCCTAACAGACGGACAAACAAAGTACATATTATATAACATGAGACAAATATAATAAATGTTTAGTATTTTTTAAACAACGTATATAGGAATTTTATACAGAACTGTCGCATTCTTTCTGCCGATTAATGAAAGCATTGTATGTAAATTTAGCCAACTTGCTCATAACTATTGTAGATTGACATTTAAGCAGCTGTACAAACTTGTGCTTAGTTGACCTTTTACATTAGTATATAAGCAGAATATTATTTCTTAATTCTCGAAAATAGGGACAGACTAAAATAAAATATTCATTTTTCAATACATTCATTTGTCCATTTTTTACATATTCTACGGCGACCGATTTCAATCTTCTAATGCATGGCTTGAATATCTAAGTTTACTTAAAGCGACTGAAATCCAGATGGCACGAAAAAAAACCAACTCGTTATTCTTTATGTTATCCAAGTAAAACCAGGGTAGAAAATGTATCATTTTTTATCAATAAAGTAAACTTTTCAATTGTCCCGATGAAGGGGTTTCCTATTTAAAAATACTTACCCCGTTACTGACAGGGTAGAATTTGCGATGGAAAAAGTATCGAAAACAAGAAAGTCTCACCGATTATAGGGGTATGTAATATGTCACTTATCATATTTTAATGCCCCAAATACAAAAATAACACTTATTTTCTTAAAATTGGATTTTTTTTCGACAGTTTGGTATCTGGAGTTCAGTCGCTTTAGTGCCTGTCTATAGATGTACCATTTATGGTTCCAATGCAATATCATTGTTTACTAGTGAAAATGTTTCAAGTTTGCTAGACGTTTTAAGGTCATTGTAATAATGCTGTACATATTGATCATATATATCCGTTGTGTTATAGCGGCGATATGATCTATCATTTACAGAAGTATTGTTCCACAAAAATTAAAATCCTAAGTCACATAGCAATTGTTTCACATTAACAGATCATGTATTACAATTGTTTGAGTCAATGTTATTATTATTATACATAAGTTTATACATCAGGGAATCCGTAGTTTTACCAAGCTTATACCAATATTTGATAATTCTATTTTGTTTAGTAACAAAAAGAGGGAAACGTCCAAGATCACCATAGATACGTCATATAATACACGCATTCGTTACATTGCGATTTGAGCCCATTATGATCTTCAATAATTGTAAGTGAACCTTTTCTACGTCAGGAGATATGCGAAATCCGTATACATCACAATAACAGCGCTCAACTCATGGAATATGCAATCACTTATAAACATAGCCGAAAAATAAAGGTTTTCAATACAACACTGACACAACTGTTGCAATCACGTTCGATGCACATCCATTAAAAAGACGCACACATAGGCCTAAATTCCTGTTGAATGGTAAAGCAGTCAACCTGTGAGTCTGTTGTTCATTTAGGAACTATTAAAACAGCTATTCAAAAGGGGAGAGGGTCAAGACGAAAGGGAATAAACTGAACAGCGTCGTCCGTATTACATTGATATACATTATTTTCTTAGTTTTTTTTTTTAGTTTTTTTGTTTTGTTGTTTTTCTTTTTCTTCTCCTTCACAAATTCAACTATGGATACTCTTAAACCTGTATTGTTATTTGTTTGTATTTCTGTTAATCGTGAAAAATTGTACATGTACTTACAATATCTCCTAGAAAGGGGCCAATAAAGAAATTGTATTGTATTGTATTGTCCGTATTATGGAAATTTCATGTAAGTTAAACACATTTGAATAGCGTCGTCCGTATTATGGAAATTGCATGTAAGTTAAACACATTTGAACAGCGTCGTCCGTATTATGGAAATTACCGTATCGTAGAAATAGCATGTGAGTTAAACATATTGAAGCAGCGTCGTCAGTATCATAGAACACATTTGAACAGTTCCGTCCGTATCATGGAACTTATATTTAACATTTGAACAGCGTCTTGCTTTTCATGGAAATTGCATGTAAGTTAAATACATTTAAACAGCGTCGTCCGTATCATGGACATTTCATGTTAGTTAAACACTTTGAACAGCGTCGTCCATATCATGGACATTTCATGTTAGTTAAACACTTTGAACAGCGTCGTCAGTGTCATGGCAAATGCATGTAACTTAAACACATTTAGAACATCGTCATCCGTATCATGGAAATAGCATGTAAGTTAAACACATTTGAACGGCGTCTGCCTTATCATGGACATGTCCTGTAAGTTAAACACTTTGAACAGCGTCGTTCATATTATGGACATTACATGCAAGTTAAACACATTTGAACAGCGTCGTCCGCATCATGGAAATAGCATGTAAGTTAAACACATTTGAACAGCGTCGTCCGTATTATGGAAATTGCATGTAAGTTAAACACATTTGAACAGCGTCGTCCGTATCGTAGAAATAACATGTGAGTTAAACATATTGAAGCAGCGTCGTCAGTATCATAGAACACATTTGAACAGTTCCGTCCGTATCATGGAACTTATATTTAACATTTGAACAGCGTCTTGCTTTTCATGGAAATTGCATGTAAGTTAAATACATTTGAACAGCGTCGTCCGTATCATGGAAATAGCATGTAAGATAACCACATTTCAACAGCGTCGTCAGCATCATGGAAATTGCATGTAAGTTAAACACAGTTTAACAGCGTCGTCAGCATCATCGAAGTTTTATGTAAGTTAAACACATTTAAACAGCGTCGTCCGTATCATGGACATTTCATGTTAGTTAAACACTTTGAACAGCGTCGTCCATATCATGGACATTTCATGTTAGTTAAACACTTTGAACAGCGTCGTCCGTGTCATGGCAAATGCATGTAACTTAAACACATTTAGAACATCGTCATCCGTATCATGGAAATAGCATGTAAGTTAAACACATTTGAACGGCGTCTGCCTTATCATGGACATGTCCTGTAAGTTAAACACTTTGAACAGCGTCGTTCATATTATGGACATTACATGCAAGTTAAACACATTTGAACAGCGTCTTCCGCATCATGGAAATAGCATGTAAGTTAAACACATTTGAACAGCGTCGTCCGTATAATTGAAATTGCATGTAAATTAAACAAATTTGAACAGAGTCATCCGTATTATGGAAATTGCATGTAAGTTAAACACATTTGAACAACGTCGTACGTATAACGGAAAATGTATGTAAGTTGAACACATTTGAACATCGTCGTCCATATCATGGCAATGGCATGTCAGTTAAAGACATTTAAACAGCGTCGTCAACATCATCGAACTTGCATGTAAGTTAAACACAGCGTTGTCCGTATAATTGAAATTGCATGTAAGTTAATCAAATTTGAACGGTGTCGTCCGTATCATGGAAATTGCATGTAAGTTAAACAAATTTGAACAGCGTTGTCCGTATCATAGAAATTGCATGTAAGTTAAACACATTGAAACAGTGTCGTCCTTATCATGGACATTGCATGTAAGTTAAACACATTTGAACAGCGTCGTCAGTTTCATCCAAAGTGCATGTAGGTTAAACACATTTGAACATCGTCGTCCGTAGTATGGAAAGTGCATGTAAGTTAAACACATTTGAAAAGCGTCGTCCGTATCATGGAAAGTGCATGTAAGTTAAACACATTTGAAAAGCGTCATCCGTATCATGGACATTGCATGTAAGTTAAACACAATAGCGTATTTGTCGTAAATAGGCCTCCGGCATATTTCTAATATTACATACAACAATGTGTTGAGTGTTAGTTCTTCCTAAAGCATACAGTGCTCTTGCTTTTAATACAGTTGTACCTAATGAAATCTTATTTTGAAGGAGTTAACACTAAGGTTGGTTAAGAATTAAATAATTTATTCATATATCTGCAGCATATACTGTTGAAAACTGATGATGAGCAATTCCCCCAGTTTGCATTCAATAAATATACTTCGATGTCCATGATGCTTTCATTTGGTACAGGGTGTTTTTGGAATAGGGGCGTTTCGCCACTATCAAATTGCGAGCCTGTTTTCGAAAAGTCGGATTACGGCTGCAACATCAGTCCACAATTGAATTCCTACGCCAAAATTCTACTTTTGCCACAATGGTTTCAACTCATTTCAATAATTTTATTTACAGTGATTTGCACATTTCTCTATATAAGTCGACTGTTGTAAACTAATGGAGTCACAGCACGATTGACGTTACCTAATACCACTGACTTTGAGGTCAATCATAGTTCAGAGTGTTTCACGCGTTGAAACTATTTTGTCTCATTAAATAATGAAAGCGGAGGGTTTTTCGTGATTCGGTCGAACCAATGAAATCGTTGAAAAGGCAGATTATAACCAATCAAAACTCGATTTTGGCGTGGGAATTCAATTTGAGTGGACTGTGGTTGCAGCCGTAATCCGACTTTTCGTAAGCAGCCTGCGTATTTGATAGTGGCGAAACGCCCTTATCCCAAAGAATACACACAGTCAAATCTGGCTATAATTTGCTCGCAAGAATATATTTACATTTTCAAGTAACTCTGAAAGATCCGAACAGTTTATATGTTCCTTAATAAAGAATTGAATCAATGTTTCCTTTATCACAATGATTTCAAAGGACACCTGCATAAGAAGGCATTACTGTCAACTGAAACAATGGTGTAATTCAATTGATTGGGGTTTTACTCTATTGGTCGAAGACGTGACTTTTGTCAAACGCCGGTCAGAAAGAATGTTTGCCGAGACGGGGTTCGAACTGACAACCCGTCTTAAAAGGGGAATGAGCAATTTCTTTGTCACACTATTTTCCAAAATGGGTATCGAATTGCTCATGATGACCAATTTCTGTTTTGCCAGAAGGTATAAGCGCTTGCCTTCATTCCATATGTTTGCTTAGATGTTATCAAATCTATCTGCGCCAGATGTGTTGTATGTAGGATAGGGTTCCAATTGTTGAAAATCCTTTTATTTCAAAGTCAAAAGCCCGAGTGGTCTGTTAGAGGCGAGGTGCGTTTGGTTTACTTTCACACCATAATGTGTAGACATGTTTTTATCTTATACATGAAATACATATGTATATATAACCACAATAAATTAGGGGTAATTCCAGACACTCGTTTATTGGACATTACGTGATATTCAAAGACTTATTGTGTGCTTTATTTGTACCAATACAAAACATCTGGAACAGCCGACTTTGTAAATATTAAGGCAAACCTATCTCTCAAAACATAATTGAATTGAGTTGAAAATGCTGGGGTAAAAGGTTCTAAATGCAATTGTTTCCTTTTCCACAATGTTTTCAAAGGTCGTCAGCTGCAAACACAAACGCGCCAAAAAAGCGTCTGCTTGTGGGAAAGGGTTGATAAAAAAGGTAACTCAAAATAATACGCCCTCAGAAAGACAACTATCGAGTGAAAACCAAAACGATAGTATTTAATATTTCCGTATTCCAACGAAAAACAAATGATCGGATGGTTAATGTGGAGAAAGGACAGGTTGATTGTGTAGATTGAGCGGGAAAAGGCAAACGTTCTCGTAACGAACACTTTCCCCATTTCCCACAATGTTTGCATGCATTTATAGGTAAAATACGGAAACAGGAAAATGAAAACGTGTTTACTTCAATTAAAAACAAAACATCTCTAGAACGGTTCTGTTTCTTCGCTAAAGCTGCTCTCACACAGTCCCGAATATCCTTGCGATTATGAACATTTGTATTCGGCAAAAAAAGAGAAGAATTGACAGGAAACATAATGAAAATTTGAAGCCTTACGAATCTTTGCGGATTTCTTAGTGCTTACGTATTTCTGCCGATCATTGCGAATGTATACGAATCCATTATAAGAATTTCTTGCGAATTTCTTACGAATGTTGCGAGTGCCCATGTGAGTGTTGCGAGTGCTTGCGAACACATTATGAATGAAGAGATTGCGCAATCG
This sequence comes from Serripes groenlandicus, assembly GCA_031761405.1. Lineage (NCBI taxonomy): Eukaryota > Metazoa > Mollusca > Bivalvia > Cardiida > Cardiidae > Serripes > Serripes groenlandicus. Next base: position 55,031,438 of record JASEVX010000011.1, on the reverse strand, counting down.
ATTGCTCTTGCGACTGCGTCTATTCGTCACCTGTTCCCAGCCGCCGGACAGTACACATCAAGTCAAGTTAATCATGCTAAGAGGCGTCAAGAGGGTCCCCAAGTCCTAACGAATGGTTGCGAATGCCTTGCGAGCGTTTTAAATACATTGCGATGATTAAGAATGGCTAACGAATACTTACAAGTATGTTTCAAAACAGTGAGGAATAATATATTAAACTTCCTACATAACGAAATACAGTTTGTACACCATATATATATAAGGACAACAGAACATAATAAAACGTGAACACAGCTTAACTAAGAGTCACAAAACAAAAAAAACAGAACCTACACATTGTCATGTTATTTATTTGCCTCCACAAATGAATAAAGAATCTACATAACAGAATACAGAACGTAGACAAAATAACCGAAAATGCGCATAACACAATAAGTATTGTACATAGCACCATAAAACTGTCATAGAACATAAACATGAGTGCATATAGCATATTAAGGAAGCTAAATAAAATAATAAAAATCCGCACATAACAAAATGAACAATGCACGTACCATAATAAAGGATGTACACAACATAATAAAGGGTGCATCTTCATGAAAAAGGCTACTGCCGTACTGGTTTTACGACAACTTTTATAAGAACCCATCATGGATAGACAATAAAGTCTAAATCGTGAGCGCGACTGACATATATATATATGAAGATGCCAATCGAATCATCACAACCTTTTTTTTCCAGAAATCATGGATCGACTTATGTCCGACCTGTTGGCTTCAGCCCGGGGTGAACAACCAAAGTACCAAACCCACTACAACAATTACCACCACGTTGGCAGTTTCGTATCAGACGAGTCAAGACTTGAGGCAGTACCGTCGAAAACGGACGATAACTCTACTAGTCCTGGTATTATATATAGAGATTCAGATTCAGATTACAGCAGCAGTTCACCAGAAACGACTACACATAATTCCCCAAGCTACATTCAGTTATATAGTCCAACGGGATATTCATCGACTCCAACTTACACACGAGGGGATTATTACGATATCAGCCCGAGTTCGTCACCAAACAGCGACACGTCAACCTCAGATTCTTCTGTGTCTTTTTCCATCGACTCTATACTTGGTTTGGCAAGACACGAGCATGACGCCTTACCAACCACGCCGCATACTCCAGCTGTTGTGACGAGTTCACTCACTCCACAAAGCTTCTACGACTGGTCCAGCTTCCAGCGCATGCGTGAGAGAGACACACACCTCCCTGTTATACACTGGTGCCATGTCTGCCAATCCTTCTGTTCCGGCTTGACTTATGTCAATGATCACAACACTAAACACAGTCTGAATCGAGAACCAGTCAGTCTGAAACGGTCGTTCTTCATGAAGCACGGATACGTCACAACTCATTTACAAACAGACTTTCTCAAGAGAATCAAGTGTGGTCTTTGCGACAGGATCGTTACAAAGTGCTTCTTCAGTAAACATTTACGCTGTCACGAGACTCTACAGTGTCGTGTTTGTGGAATTGAGTGCGCCACACAGACTCGCCTAGACGACCATATGAACACCCACCTCGGGAACCAGCCGTTCACGTGTAGAACTTGCGGGGCCAAGTTTAGTGACAGACGTAAACTGGGAAACCATATGCGCCAACACAAGACCAGTGCTGTGTCGTGCAGTTATTGTGAGAAGACATTTAAAACGCGGTATACTTGTGACGTGCATGAGCGACTTCACACCGGATATAGACCGTTCCCATGTACAGTGCCCGGATGTAAGAAGGCGTTCCCACAGAAAATACAGCTCCGTCTTCATTTGAGAATTCATGGGAATCAATCGCGACAATAAAAGTTAGTAATTGATTGTAAAGCAACAATACTTATACTGAGATAAAATATGTAAAATGTACAAATCGTCGACGATCATTTTGACCATTTTCCTCATACAAGCGCTTTCTGACATGTGCAGCAGACGACTTTGAAAACATTGTGATAAAAGGAGAAATTGCTCATAATGAGCAATTTTCCTTTTCGCCACAATGTGTTCAACTCTATTCAATAATTATACTTTCATTTACACAGAGATATGCCCTATTTCTGCCTAGATATTTTCAAAGTCGTCTGCAGATGTTTTGTATGTGAGAAAGGGTTAGGACATGTGCTAGTTTGAAATTCAAAATAACAAAGCCTATAGTAAAACCAACCTTCGATATTATACGACCAGTGAAGGTTTCGATCGGCTTGTCCATTGGCGCAGTTGGGACAGGATCTTGCCTGTACGCTATGCAATCAAATATTCTAGTAGATAGTGCTGCAGTACTTATATTCTTTATTATTCGAGATATGCTAGATGAAAAGCGATACGTGAAGATCAAGATCAGCCAGCTTTCTGTGCAGTCTGATCAGGATCTTCACTGGTTTTTATCTAGTCACACAAGCATCAAAGAACTCTCTAGCGTGTCCAATGATATGTGTATGTATTTTGAAGGTAATTGTTGTTCGAAAGTCGGATTTCGCGTGACGTCGAAGGTCTCATGGAATGGCTCTAATCATTTGATGAGAGAACGGAATTTCAAGCGGCCAAGAAGCGAATGAAAAACAAATGCTGGGAATGAAGAAATTGTTTACTTCGAACAATTTCTTTAAATCTTCTTGATATTTGGCTGACAAATAATTTGTAGATAGGTTATATGAGAACAGTTGGAAATAATAAAGTTATATTGAAAAGTACATCTCATGCAAATAAAGACAATTATATATATTATTATTATCTTGTATATTAACCCTTATCAAGCCGATTTCCAATAAACGGTATCACTACATTGTATCACCACAACCGAATTTCGACCAAGATCTTTATAGACTTAGTTAATATTTAAGTTATCATGAACAATATATACCCGGAGTAGACAGCACATATGTACAGGCTGATTGATCTTGGTCCAAAGTGTTCGGACAATTACTCATCGTCGTACATAAACCGATGGTCGAATGTCGCGAACAGCATGCAACAAGGCCTTCACCATGACCATGGAACGCCTTATTCAACCCTTTGTAAATTCCCCTGATTTGAAAGTGATTGGAAAGTTTTCAACAGAGCAGTTCATCAGCCTTTCCCTCATATAGAAGCTTTTTGACATCTCTGCAGAAGACGGCTTTTTGAAAACATAGTCACAAAAGAAGAAATTGCTCAAAACGAGCAATTTCTCCTTTTGCCACAATGTTTTCCACTTTTAGTCATAGGTTATCCATTCACTTATGGAGATTTTCTAATTTTTTGACAATATGTCCAAAATCGTCTGCTGCAGAATTGTCGTATGAGGGAAAGGGTTAACAGTTTACACTGTTTTAGAGGTGTTTTAACCCTTTTCCACATATAACACATCTGCTGCAGACGACTTTCCCCTTTCATTGATTTTAAAATTCTGCAGAGGCGTCAAATACCATCTGTATGTGGGAACTCGTAACATAGCCATTTGTAAAATTAACACTTGGTTCTCAATCGGTAGACATGATTAATTAGTGAGATAGCCACTCGGATTAAACCGTTCATACACCGAACAACTTAATGTGAGCTTTGCGCGAAAAAACCAACCTTTAAACCTACTTGCACAATCTTTCTATAGAATCCATTTGTAAAGATAAAACTTGGTTCTCAATCGGTAGACATGATTAATTAGTCGCCGGACAGAAGCCCGCCACTTCTATTTTTAATAGGTTTTCGGAAATGACATGGGAGGGGGGATTATTATTAGAAAGAAACACATTTAGATGTCTTGAACATATTACAATTGTGTTTGTTTAAAAACACTAAGTAATGACACATCTAAAATGAAATCAATATTCCGATGTTTTAGGTATTTTCAGTTTCTTTATTTTGACTCGCATTTATGTTTTTTTGTTTTATTTACGAAGACAAAACAGTCCCTATTAGCTAGACTGAAATACTTTATTTTACACTATATACTACATGTTATCAAAAGGCGATAACTACAAACCTTTACGTCGCACAGTCTAATTATTTGTTTACATACCAACTGCGTAGATCAATCTCCTTTGCAGAGAGCCGCTCTTTACACTCACTTACAAATAGTAAATCATAGGTGATTTAAAATGTTTATTTGGTTCGAAACAAATGAAGAAAAGAAAAACCGAGATTAAACTGGTTTTAATAGAAAAATTACTTTGAACGAACACTCTCTGCCTATAAAGAGAGTTTCAAGAACGACACCTCTGCGAATAAGAAAGAATCGGGTCTTTCGTACAAAATTATTTCGTCCTTGACAATTTTAAATGTGTCATTTAATTCTCTAAATGCATATTGCTTCCGATCTGCATAGTGTTATGCATCATTGACACAAGGGCGCTCATCATACTATAATTTTAAAACATGAGTAGTTTGTTATTTTCATTATAAAAAAGGAAGGAAAGAATTAAAATAAATTAACATGTTGTAGGGCTCAGTTTATGTTCGAAATTAAGTTTAAATTATACAATAATTTCAATGAGATTTAACTGTTTAGTTGATATTATATTTCGAAGGTGGTCTAATTTATAAATATTGGACTACATTTCAACATTTGTTAAAGTATGATATAATTAGGATGCCAAGCTAATATCATTTTGAGAAAACTCATGTCTTCAGCGATTTAACCCTTATCTCATTGTTTTAAAAGTAGATTGCTGCAAAGGTGTCCACTGTTGACTTTAATAGAGGAAAGGTAAAATGACGTGCTATTGCATGCAAATCCTAAATTGTCTGTTTTGTGGTTTTATTGAAAAATAATAAAATTCAAATATTCCGACAAACATCTTGAAAAGTGTATGCGTAATTCACAAATATTATAATTATTCCTTAATGAAAGCACTGTATACATACTAAGACTAATGATTGGCAAGATTACTCATTTCTATTAGTGTTTATGATCAATAATTAGTTGGTTGTGTGTATTGTCAACCTACTTTGGAATGGAGATTGGTCATAAACAATGAAACAATGCAAGTTATGAAACATTTTCACTTGACCCCACCCCTGATGTTCCAATATGCCCCTCAGTTAATAACTGTTTATTCAACTACTATAATGTTAGTGTTATGCATAACTGCAGTATGGATTTCCGGCGACATTGATGCGTTGCATCAACTTTCTCTTGTTCGTGAGATAGTAACTCGGTATAAATCGGTCATACACCGAACAATTAAACTTGTATGTGAGCTATGCGCCAGGAAAAATCAACCTTTAGACCTACTTGCAACAGTTCTGCATTAGACCCACAACAACAGCACGTATTAACTGTAAATTATAGCCTTGATCTAGAAAAATGAGATTGAAACACCATGTTGTTTTTGCAGTTAATGGTATTAACACGAAATATAATTAACACACCAATGTCCTTTACAAGACTTGGTTCTTAATCGGTAGACATGATTAATTCGTGAGATAGTCACTCGGTATAAATCGGTCATACACCGAACAATTAAACTTCAATGTGAGCTATGCGCCAGTACTGTATTACATTGGCAGCAGACGGAGTGTAAAACAAGGGAGCTATGATAATTCTGTCTCGCGCACCTACGTAGTTTCAATTAAAGACAACTCAATGTGAGTTATGCGCCAGGACAAAACCAACCTTAATACCTACCTGTACAATCATTCTAAAGAATCCATTTGTAAATATAACACTTGGTTCTCAATCGGTAGACATGATTAATTCGTGAGATAGCCACTCGGTATAAATCGTTCATACACCGAACATTTAAACTCAAGGTGAACCGGCGCCAGGAAAAAAAACAACCTTAGGACCTACCTGCACAATCATTTTATAGAAACCAAATTTATTCTGTAATTCATAATTTTCTCAAAACTGTTATGGCGAATTGGTGAAGATTGAATAATCTTAATTATGCGGATGCGCAGATAAATCTGAATATACACTGGTCGGAAATGCATTAAGGTTGGGTTTCGCAGAACAACGTTTAATAATTCTCTTATAAATATATATATATATGATAATGCGAAATCATTTCTACAAATCTACTACAAAATTATTCAAAAGAAGTAGGTATCCTGGAAAATATTATGAACACCTGAACACTTTTACAATAAAAGACAAAATCGTAGGCTTCACATAATACGGTTGTAACTTGATATCGTAGCAGGATATAGTTACAACAGTTCTGCATTAAAACTACGACAACAGCGCGTATTGACGGTAATTCATAGTCTAAATCTGGAATATGAAATTGAAACACCATGTTTTGCCGTTAATTGTTACGGGGGTTGTAATGATACGCGCAAGTCAACAAATTTTACAAAATAGAACTGCATTATATTACATTGGCAGCAGACGCAGAAACAAGACAAAACTCAGCACCAACTAGAAATCAAAGCGCTGAAAGCGCTTATTGTATAGGGGCATATTTAAGTTGAAAATATATGGCATAGATAATATGGACAAACATTGTTGAAACAAAAAATAATGACCTTTAGAACAAACCAAACCAAAAATGTGTGAAGCAACTCATACTGCCTGCCAATAACATATACCTTAATTATCAAAGTTTTACCCTTTTTTTGTATAAAGAAAATAAATCAGGAAGGACAAAATATTGACCTAAAAACCCAGATCAGATTTGTGTTTTCAAACTATTGTATCGATCTCCTAATCCCAATGTATACGTGTGACGACTTTGAAATGGATCCGCGAAACAGAAACAAAGTTTTGACCCATTAATGCAAACCGTAACGGACAGACGGACTGATGGATGAACGCAAAGACGGACAGACAGACAGTCAGTCGCTCCGGACAAAGTACACAGCTTGGGGAAGCACTCATTAACGAACAAGGGCATTTCAAGGAACGCATGTGTTGCATGCGAAAGTTATATAATAAGTGAGAACATGGAAAGACAAAAATATACAGACTCCAAACGCAGCATGCTAAAGTTATAAATCAATGCCATACAGTAACAACGTGTTGACCAATACATGCAATCCATGACGGACGGACGAATGCACATTCAGGCATACAGCCGGCCGGACGCCGGATTATAGCTCAAAGCTTTACAGACAGAGACAACTCATAAAGTATTGATTACAGAAGTCGTACAAGGTTAATTTACAAAACAATATTTAGACTACATTTCTAGTTTATTTGTCAACAGATACATCAAGGACTAGATTACACGTTGACGGACGTTGAGTCTTCAATTAACGCAAATGCATCTACATTAGAAGCGCCTCAATTATAAAATAAATAATGACCTTGCGGTTATAACTCGTGTGTATGTTGACATTTTCGGCCAAATTTCTTTCCGACAAAAGTCAATGCGACATGCGTCATTCGTCTTTCACCAATGGGCTAAGTCTATGTGGAAAAGCAGCGAGGTGCTTGGGAAGATTGTTGTGTGGAGTACTGGTGTGAGAAAACCAGGAAATACATTTGTAGGTGAACTGGCCGCCGTGGTATTACTGGGGAAATGTTTAAAAAGGCGTTAACCCCAATCAATCAATGTTGAAATTAACTTATCTCTAATTTGTAGATTTTATTTCTATTTCCTTTTTTGAATAGTGATGAAAACATTGTAGAAAAAGATAAACTTGCTGATTATCATTCATCTGTTAAGGTGAGTCAAATGTGTCTAAAAAGGGCAACGGTTAAAATAATAACTGTAAACAAATGTTTTCGTTATCTAGGTTATAGAAAAAAAATCATTCATGTTTCAAAGCATTGTTTGGAAAGGAGGAATTACTCATTGTCAGCAATTGCTCCGTTTGCAAATACACTTTCAACATTCGTATGTAACAAAGTAGCTATAACGGAAACGGTTCAACCCTTTCCCGATTACAGTCGCTTGTTAACGCATTGTTTATCGTGACTCATTTCCTCTTTTTCCACAAATGTTTCAACTATATATTTTTCCCCTTGATGTAAGGCAACATTGCTTGTTATCATTCACCTCTAGCATGTTATTCAAAATGTGTCGAGTAAAAGAATGTCCATAGTAAATCGTTCAAATATGAAAAGAAATAATTTGAAACGTATTTGAAAGCATTGTGTGAAAAGGAGGAATTGCTCATTGTCAGCAATAGCTCCATTTTCAACAATGTTTTCAATATTCGAACTGTTATAGTATCATGGAAAGGGTTCCGCTTCCACGGGGAGGGTGTAACCATTTACTGCTTACAGATGTGCAGCAGACGACAATCGAAAACATTGTGACAAAAGGAGAAATTTCTTATCGTAGGCAATTTCTACTTTTGCCACAATGGTTTCAACTCCTTTCAATAACTTTATTTACTGTGATTTGCACATATCTCTATATATGTCGACTGTTGTAAACTAATGGGGTCACAGCACGATCGACGTTACCTAACACCACTGACATTGAGGTCAATCATAGTTCAGAGTGTGTTTTAACGCGTTGAAACTATTTTGTCTCATTAATTAATGCAAGCGGAGGGTTTTTCGTGATTCGGTCGAACCAATGAAATCGCTGAAAAGGCAGATTATAAATAATCAAAACTCGATTTTGGCATAGGAATTCAATTCGAATTTTCGAAAGTAGCCTGAGTATGGAATAGTGGCGAAACGCCCCTATCACAAAAATCGACCAGGAACGGTCTATACATGTATACAGCATACATGGTGAGTTCTCGCCCAAACACGACATGGTCCACAACCGTATGAACTAAAACAATCTGATCCTCATCGTGCAAGGGCACATCCACATCCTAAGAGACGAGAGACAGTTTTCGCAAGGCCCTTACCTGATTTGCAATTATTACAGAATATTAGTATCCATACATATGATTTAGGTAAAATCAATCAGTATACATATATATATCTTAGCTAAAATCGAATAGTATCTATACATATAATTTAGATAAAATCAATCAGTATACATATATAACTTAGCTAAAATCAAATAGTATCCATACATATGATATAGATAAAATCAATTAGTATACATATATATATAACTTATCTAAAATCGAATAGTATCCACACATATAATTTAGTTAAAATCAATCAGTACATATACATAACTTAGCTAAAATCGAATAGTATCCATACATATAATTTAGATAAAATCAATCAGTATACATATACATAACTTAGCTAAAATCAAATAGTATCCATACATATAATTTAGATAAAATCAATCAGTATACATATACATAACTTAGCTAAAATCAAATAGTATCCATACATATAATTTAGATAAAATCAATCAGTATACATATATATATCTTAGCTAAAATCGCATAGTATCCATACATATAATTTAGGTAAAATCAATCAGTATACATATACATAACTTAGCTAAAATCGCATAGTATCCATACATATAATTTAGGTGAAATCAATCAGTATACATATATATATCTTAGATAAATTCGCATAGTATCCATACATATAATTTAGGTAAAATCAATCAGTATACATATACATAACTTAGCTAAAATCGCATAGTATCCATACATATAATTTAAGTAAAGTCAATCAGTATACATATATATATCTTAGCTAAAATCAATCAGTATACATATATATATCTTAGCTAAAATCAAATAGTATCCATACATATAATTTAGATAAAATCAATCAGTACATATACATAACTTAGCTAAAATCGCATAGTATCCATACATATAATTTAGGTAAAATCAATCAGTATACATATATATATCTTAGCTAAAATCAAATAGTATCCATACATATAATTTAGATAAAATCAATCAGTATACATATATATATCTTAGCTAAAATCAAATAGTATCCATACATATAATTTAGATAAAATCAATCAGTACATATACATAACTTAGCTAAAATCGCATATTATCCATACATATAATTTAGATAAAATCAATCAGTATACATATATATATCTTATCTAAAATCGCATAGTATCCATACATAATATGAAAAAGGCAAAGCCTCATCACGAGCACAGCGTCTTTAAGGGTCTAACCTGTAGGTATGTGACAACCATGATACAGGATTCTGTTTCAAGCTATCGGAACTGAGACCGCTGTTGTACACTATTCCTTCTTTATCTTTTGGTGCAAAGTCAAATCTTCAACAATTTTAACATTCAATTCATCACATGAACATAATCAATACAGAAAGGTAAAAAATAACAATAGTGAAAACAAGTCTTTCCTTCAATTAGGCTTAGTGACATAGTTTCTGGGTTAAAAGCAATGTTCAAAACATCCATTCTGCCAAAGTTTCAACATGCTAACATTAAAAGAACAGCTATCAGAGTGTTAACAAGATTTTCCTTTAATTTGGTCTAGTGACCTTATGTTTGACCCGACTTGAACAATATTTGAACTTGGCCTAGATATCAATAATCATCAGGCGAACATTCTGACAAAGTTTCAAGATGTTGAATCAAACCTTGAGGTCAAGCATGTTTACATGATTTTTCTCAAATGTTTTTCTTTGGACCTCATTGATGTTTTTATCCAACATGACCTAGATTTCACCAAAACACCAATTCTGACCAAATTTCAACATGTTAAAATAAACAAGAGGGCCATGATGGCCCTGGATCGCTCACCTTAGTTATACAATGTACTGCAATGCAAAACACATCAAGACAATTATTCTGAATGCAACCTCCACTGTATTAACAATATTTTCCTTCATTTGGCTTAGTGATCTATATTTTTTTACCTGATATGACCCATATTCCAACATGGACTAGATATCATCAAGACAACATTCTGACAAAGTTTCAACTTGCTCAAAGTAAAAATGCGGCCTCCGGAGTTTGAACAATATTTTTCTTTATTGACTTAGTTTCTAATCCAATATGACCCATATGACACGCAAAAAAAGTGGCATCCAACGTGTTCACAAGATTTTCCTTCAATTTGATCTAGTGACCTAGTTTTTGACCCAGCATGACATATATTCGAACTTGGCAAACATATCATCAAGAAAAACATTCTGATAAAGTTTCATCATGCTGAGATTAAAAATGCAGTATCCAGAGTGTTAACAAGATTACCCTTCAATTTGGCCTAGTGACCTAGTTTTTGACCCGGCATGACCCATATTCAAACTTGGCCTAGATATCATTCAGCTCAACATTCTGTACTAATTTCAAGCCGCTGAAGCAAAACATGCGGCTTCTACAGAGTTAACAAGCTATTCCCTCAATTTGGCCTAGTGACCTAGTTTCTGACCCAATATTACCCATATTTGAAATTGACCTAGATATCTTTAAGACAAACATTCTGACTTAATGTCAAGCTGCTGAAGCAAAAAATGCGGCATCCAGTGTTAACCAGATGTTCCTTCAATTTGAGCTAGTGAACTAGTTTTTGACCCGGCATAACCCATATTCAAACTTGACCTAGATATTTTTAAGACAAACATTCTGACAAAATTTCAAACTGCTGAAACAAAAATTGCGGCCTCTGGAGTGTTAACAAGATTTTCCTTCAATTTAACCTAGTGACCTACGTTTTGACCCGACGTGACCCATGTTCGAACTTGACCTACATATTATCAAGTGAAACATTCTGATAAAGTTTCAACATGCTCAACTTGAAAATGTGGCCTTCAGAGTGTTATCAAGATTTCCCTTCAATTCGACCTAGTGACCTAGTTTTTGACCTCATATGGCCCAGTTTCGAACTTGTCCAAGATTTTATGGAATGAACGTTCTGATAAACTTTCATGAAGATTGGATGCAAAATGTAGCCCGTAGAGTGTTAACAAGCTCAAATGTTGACGACGGACGGACGCCGGACAAAATGTGATCACAATAGCTCACCTTGCACTTTGTGCATAGGTGAGCTAAAAATGCAGCATTCAAAATGTCTGAGTGTTAACAAAATGCTCCTTCAATTTGGTCTAGTGACCTAGTTTCTGACCCACCATGACCCTTATTCTTACTAGGTCTAGATATTGTCAAGACAAACATTCTGACAAAGCTTCAAGCTGCTGAAGGCAAAGTGTGGTTTCTAGATTAAAAAGATTTTCCTTCAATTTGGTGGAGTGACCTAGTTTATGACCCAACATGACCCAGTTTATATATTTAAACTGAGCCTAGATATCATCAAAACAGTTATTTGGAAAAGATTTCAATATGCTTAAGTTTAAAATAAGGCATCCTGAGTGTTTTCGATATGTTCCTTCAAATTGACATTGAAACCTAGTTTTTCACCTCACAGGACCCTGTCTATAACTTTGCCAAGATTTGATAGAGATGATTCTCTGATAAGCTTTCATTCATATTGGATGTTGTCAAATGTTGCCTGTAGATTGTTCACAAGGCAATTGTTGATGGCGTGTGACTGAAGGACATCAGACAAAACGTGATCGTAAAAAACACAAACTGTGCAATAAAAAAACAGGACTTTCTTTATATATACTACATTTAATTAGATAAAACAAGCTTGATATGATTTTGATAAACTTATTCATTAATAAACATTACCTTGTATGAATCCATTAGTATTATATGTAATCAGCTGAAGTTCCTCTCCTGTCATTGTCATAACAGCTGTAATTCCATCAGTAAATGGATTTTTTCTCAATATATTCCCTTGTTTGATGTTGATGCAGGAAGTTATGTTATCCCACAGTCAAAGATGCATGCAATTATCATTGTTTTGACAGGCACCAATGACCAATGGGTATATCACTAACTGCCTATATGAACTTCCTCTCCCATTATCGCCATAACAGCTGTGATTCCATGATTGTACAGGTGTGATCTCAATCCATTTACTGTTTTGATGTGTATGCAGGAAAGAATATTACCCCACAGTCAAAGATGCATGATATTTTCATTGTATAGACAGGTACCAATGACCAAGGGGTATATCACTATCTGCTAATATGAATTTCCTCTCCAGTAATCACCATAAGAACTGTTATTTCATGACTGTATGGGATGTCCTAAATCCATTATGTTTTAAAATAAAACTTGATGCAGAATATGATTGACTGCTGTTTTAATACATGACATCAGACAATAACTGCAAATAAAAGTGTCTTTATATAAAATAAAATGATAAATTAAAGGATGGGATTACAAACACTATTTATACCTTTTTCTACTTTTTCCATTTAAATAGCCTAATATTTAAACAAGAGGGCCATGAGGGCCTATGCTCTACTGGGATAGTTCTTCGGTCATTTTCAATCCAGAGCATGTATGTATGTATGGTGAAGATCGGATAGTAAATGGAGGTTCTATTGTCTTCATAAGCTCTATTATAATTTATAGCAATTTTGGCAATTTCAAGGGCCATAATCCAGCCTTGCATGGGCGGATCTGGCTGGTTAGTGAAAGGAAACGAGCTCTCATGGATATCTAACTACTGTATAAGTTTGATTGAGATCCATCAAAACTGAAGACTTGATCGCGTTCACAAGCTCTATTATAGCAATTTTGACAATTTCAAGGGCCATAATCCAGTCTTTTAACCCGGCATGACCCATATTCAAACTTGGCCTAGATATCATTCAGCTCAACAATCTGTACTAATTTCAAGCCGCTGAAGCAAAACATGCGGCTTCTACAGAGTTAACAAGATATTCCCTCAATTTGGCCTAGTGACCTAGTTTCTGACCCAATATGACCCATATTTGAAATTGACCTAGATATCTTTAGGACAAACATTCTGACTTAATGTCAAGCTGCTGAAGCAAAAAATGCGGCATCCAAAGTGTTAACCAGATTTTCCTTCAATTTGAGCTAGTGACCTAGTTTTTGACCCGACGTGACCCATGTTCGAACTTGACCTACATTGATGCAGAATATGATTGACTGTTTTAATACATGACATCAGACAATAACTGCAAATAAAAGTGTCTTTATATAAAATCTTGCAAGGGCGGATCTGGCTGGTTAGTGAAAGGAACCGAGCTCCCATGGATATCTACTATAAGTTCGATGGAGATACAATCAAAACTGAAGACTTGATCGCGTTCACAATCTGTATTATAGCAATTTTGACAACTTACAGGGCCATAATCCAGTCATGCAAGGGCACATCTGGCTTCGAAAGAAACGGAGCTCTCATCAATATTTAACTACTACCTAAGTTTGGTGAAGATCAGATAGTAAATGGAGCCAATATTGTGTTCACAAGCTCTATTATAGCAATTTTGATAATTTCAAGGGCCATAATCCAGTCTTGCATTGGCGGATCTGACTGGTTTGCGAAAGCAACTAAGCTCTCATGGATATCTAACTACTGTATAAGTTTGATTGAGATACAATCAAAGCTGAAGACTGTATCGCGTTCAAAAGCAATTGTTTACAGATGCGCACACGGACGAAGGACACCACGGCATAAGCTCTTCTGGCCTTGGCCAGTAGAGCTAACAATAGAAGGGATCATGAGTAAATGAACTGTCGCCGTGATATAACTGAAATAATATTGAAAGCGGCGTAAAACCCCAATAAATAAACAAGAGGACCATGATGGTCCTATATCGCTCACCTGATTTAATCAAACTTAAAAAGTTTTCAGTGTTCTATCCCCTATATGAGTCTATGAAAAACCCCAGGGAGGGGTCCTTTTTGACCCCAGGGCTATAATTTGAACAATCTTGGTAGAGGTCCACTAGATGATGCTACATACCAAATATCTTTTAGACAAGAAGATTTTTAAAGTTTTGTCTCTATATGAGTCTATGTAAAACAATAGACCCCAGGGGAGGGGTCATTTTCAGCACAGGGCTATAATTTGAACAATCTTGGTAGAGGTCCACTAGATGATGCTACATACCCAATATCAAAGGCCTGGGCCCTCTACTTTTAGACAAGAAGATTTTTAAAGTTTTTCCCCTAAATGAGTTTATGTAAAACAGGGAACCCCCGGGATGGGGTCATTTTTAACCCCATGGCTATAATTTGAACAATCTTGGTAGAGGTCCACTAGATGATGCTACATACCAAATATCAAAGGTTGGGCCCTCTTCTTTTAGACAAGAAGATTTTTAAAAAAAATTCTCTATGAATCTATGGAGAACAAGAAGATTTTTAAAGTTTTAGCAATGTACATATAAGGAAAACAAGCCCCGCCCCGTTGCGGCCATGTTTTTCAACGGATCGGAAATAATTAAACAATCTTCATAGAGGGTGCCCTTAGGAACATAAATTTTGTGCAAAATAATTTTTAAATCGGGCCAGCACTTTTGGACAAGAAGTTTTTTTAAGATTTGGTAATTTTCCCCTTTTCTAATGCCGCAGCAACCAAAGTTCTAATTGGAATTAAATTCTTTGAACAACATTGAAAGGGGACCACCTTAGGACCATTTCTGTGAAGTTATTTTGAAATCTGGCCAGTACTTTTGGACAAGAAGATTTTTAAAGTTTTAACAATGCACATATAAGGAAAACAAGCCCCACCCTCTTGCGGCCATGTTTTTCAACGGATCGGAAATATTTGAAAAAGCTTGGTAGGGGGTGCCCCAAGGAACATTTGTGCAAAATAATTTTTAAATCGGGCCAACACTTATGAACAAGAAGATTTTTTAAGATTTGGCAATTTTCCCCTTTTCTGATGCTGCAGCAACCAAAGTTCTACTTGGAATGAAATTCTTTGAACAACTTTGAAAGGGGACCACCTAAGGACCATTTCTGTGAAATTATTTTGAAATCTGTTAATTGGTTTAGTAGAAGAAGTCATTTGTAGGAAATTGTTAACAGACGGACGGACAGACGACGACGGACGCCGGACATTCAGTGATCACAAAAGCTCACCTTGCATTTCGTGCATAGGTGAGCTAAAAATAGACCAGAAAACAATATACATGAAGATTAGTTGTGTCAAAAAGCCAAGCTTTGGGTTCTGCACCCAGTTTTGTTTTACACCAAGTGGTACCTCTGTGCAGTCTTATCTGGATTATTCCTTTAAACTTATCTTTTTACATCAATTGTGAAACAAGCTTTAATCTTATTTTAATCACGCTCAATGTCCTGGAGATACAACCAGTTCTTCCTCAATTTGCGCGGAAAATCCCAATCTTCACTGAATTCTGATTCAGATATATTTGGGGCATTTTTTTTAGAATTTAGTAGATTTTGAGTAACTTTGTTTTCAAAAAGCTGTCTGCTGCAGATGCGTCAGAAAGGTCTATATGAGGGAAAGGGTTAATTGACATATGATTATTATAAGTACTGATGATACAGAAGAATTATATCTATATAAAAAAAAATCTTTCTGTTAAATTAAATACACCATAAAGTATGAAACTTACATATGAAGATGACATTTGATCTTACAGCATATGATGTTTGAAAACATTGTGATAAAAGGTCAAATTGTTGACAATATGCAACTATACTTCTGTAAATACTTTCGAATTAAAATCAATTGTACATTTTCCAATTCTTAAGATTTAACTGTTTTGCCTGATGTTTTTATACTTACTTGAATGATGTTTAGCTGCAGAGTGGATTCTTTTAAAGCATCGCATTGGGCCTGACGGCTTCCAGAATTATCGACCCCAATTTCCTAAGAATAGCCAACCCCAATTTAGACCCCAGTTTATATAGGTGTGAATGGATGATGGTTCTTTAGTTTAGTTGTATAATCACTACATTTAGATAATGATTAATGTAATAATTATGTATGTTTTAACATCGATATAAATTATCCTATATCATGGTTTTCAAAGAATTCTTAAGATTTGAAGTATTGTTTGATAGAGGACATTTCTTCCTTTTCTCACAATTTTCCTAATTCATTTATATAATTATACCTTAGCCAGAACCCAACCTGCCATATATATATTCTCCTTTCTCACCAAATGTTTTCAAAGTCGTCTGCAGCAGATTAACTTTCTAGAACACATCAGGTTCATTTAAATAATCAATCAACCGGTCATCGAGTATCAATAATCAGTCAAGCATCATACCGCTTTTGTTTATGACACTTGTGTGTTAAACCATCCATTCACACCTATATAAACTGATAATGGGGTCGCCTAAAACTGGGGTCGAGAATTCTTTGGGTCGAGATTTCTGGCTACTGTCCTGACATGTAATGTGCCTTGTTAAGATTCATTTTTGATTATCACTTGTAAAAACATTTTTTGTTTAGAACACACAGCAAAAGGCATGCCCATATATATCTGTCTCGGCCATGGATATGTCTCCAACCATGCAGAAGAAACGTAAGATATTACGTCATTAAATGTGTAAACAATCTGCACTCGAGAACTTCGAAGAACACTTCTAAAAATAGATTTACTTTCTTATGTGCTATTTTAGTGATATTTATGCATAGGGTCATATTTATTTCTGGAAAACAATGTTCTGATCCGGAACTCACATACAGTACTAACTGTACAGGAGCAGTCCCTGTGATTTGGGCAGAGACATAAATACATGTCTCTGATTTGTGTCACAGGGTGTATATGTTCAACCAATTTTTGAATCAATCTTTGACCGTCCGAATAAGTTTTTGGCATTGAGAGTGAAACAAATTTACTACGAAGAGCATCTTGGATCAGACAGTTATCCCATCCCCAGGAACATCCGTCAATTAATGCAAAACACTCAGATTTACAAAACAGCTAGATTTTGTAGCTTTACCTACAAGAACGTCGAAATGAAATTTTCTGTGTTAATGTAGCATTGAAACACCGGTTCTCGAACCTCTTAACATTTATCAGGGCTCATGGGAATACTTATAAATTCATGTCAAACCAACAATACTTACGATTAAATTCAACAATTTATGTGTAAGTAAACAAAGCATCGGTTCACATAATTATTACGTAATATGTTAATAGGCAAAGCCTAGGTCGTGTGAAAGCAAGAACAAATTAATTAAGCACTGTCTGTCCCCCAACAAGAAACAAATTAATAGGCAAATTGTAGAAAGTTACAAAAACAGAATTTGAAAAACATATTGAAAAAAACGAAACTTAGCATGCATTTAAGTTTAATTTGTACATATATATCTGTTTTATTTTTTATTAGGTCAGGATTGTAACAGACTGTAAGATTTCCAAGGATGTTGATGGAAAACAACACTAGAAGGCATTGAAGAATGTTCTGATTTATTTTTACAAATGCCAGTTATTTGTAAACTAGTAATACATATAATTGGAAACTGACTCTTACCATGGTTGATTGAATGACTTGTGCTTAACATTACTTTCAATGGTACTTCAGTTCACCTAACATTTCCCCTGGCTTTCCAGAATACTAAAATACTCCACACAACAATCTTCCAAGGAAGATGGCTAACTTTGCATGATCTGGCTGAATGTATTTATAATCTTGAGACAATTTAAGATGAGAACACTATGCATACAGACTGAGAAAACTAATTTTTGACAAATATTTTCAAAAGTCCCATTTATAATGATGTATGTTGGAAAGGGTAAAGTTTAGCCCCTTGTCTGATGTAAATTACTTGATTTCTGTGACTATAATCCGAATACATTGTCGGAATGGTGTAATTGATCCAAATTGAACATATCCAATATGAACAATATGTTCCTATTCAACAACATTTTTACTTTGAACACCTATCTCCTTTTCTGGTTTTTAATTTGTAAAACATGAAACAGCATCAGATTATTTGTTAATATTAAAAGTACCAGACTTAGTGTCAACAACAGTTACTGATTATATATACATGTATCTGAAATATGTTGTTTGAAAAAAAATGGATAATGAAAGATCTGATCAATATATTCAATATACATTTTATTGCATAAAACAATAAACAGTATGTTTATAGCAAATAAAGAAATTATAAAAAGTACAAACAGAGAAATGGATTTTCCAGAAGAATTTGCAATAATTTAACATTGTTAGTGATCATGTTAAAATTGCTCTATAATAAAAATATGATGTATAAATTTCGTTAAAACTTTGTTATTAGAACGGTTATCAAAGCTGGATCAAACCTTGAACATGTACAGATTCTCAGAGTTATCAATGTTGATAACCATTCCTTTTTTTAATTGTTATTGCTCAATTATAAAAGCTTTTGAAAAGGGTACAGGGAGTAAACTATTTTCACTAGAAGCCTGGATAAAAATGTAAAAAGTGTTTAAGTAAGACAACTCCCCACAACATAATTATTTCATGTATACATTGTTAAGTTTAGTTGCTTCTTTCAAAACATGTACCTGCTGAGATTTGATCTTAGAACTCTTGTTAGACCAGGTGTTTTAGCATTAAACTACAGTATAGGTTTTTATTTTTAGCAGCAGTTCATGAAAATATGTGTAATTTTATTACCAGTAAAGTATAAGAATTGTTTTGTTATAATGAATGTATACCAATTTAAATTTTACCATTTCTATTGTATAGATTATTCAATTTCACACAGAAAAATGGATTTCACAATAAATTACATAGAAAACAGATACATTTCTGTGGTATTTCAGTTATATCAGAGGACAGAACACTTATGTGAGGTCACTGGGTGACTAATATAACTGACATTAATTATGAACTGTCTTATAGCCTTTTTCTGTTGAAAAACAGATAAGTATTTTTCAACCAAAATGTTTATACAAATGTATTTGAATAAAAAGTATTTTGAGTGTTTGTTGAATTTAAAAAGAGACTGATCCTCTTTATCTACAGATTTCAATGCTCAGTTTGTTTTTACCTTATTTGAGTTTGATATAGTTAGTGTCCATTGTTCTGTTTCATTCTAAGACGGACCTAAATCGGTGACCGTAAATGGCTTTTATTTTGCATTTGCTCTTCAATTTGAAGAGTTCTATGACATCATTGGTTGTTGTGCTCCCAAGTATGAAAATAGTGCTGTCAATAGATGTTGAATCTTTTTTAAATTTTGTTTGAATACATACATGCAGAGTATTTAAAATAACCTAGTGAAAATAATGTTTAAATTCTTAGTACCAAGTTTGTCCAATCTGATCAATAAACACATTTTGGATAAAAAAAAAAAAATGAAACTACTAGAAATTCAGCCTGTTGAAAGAAAAGTAATGTGTTTTACTGATAGCCCCCATATGACATCGTTTCTTTTAAACAATCATGACTCATTTGAGTTTGATCAATAAACAAATTTTGGTTAAAAAAAAGATGAATCTACTAGAAATGCAGCCTGTTGAAAGACAAGTAATGTGTTTTACTGATAGTCCACATATATATGACATCATTTCTTTAAAACAATGGACTCATTTGAGTTTGATCAATAAACACATTTTGGATAAAAAAAAAAGATAAATCTACTAGAAATTCAGCCTGGTGAAAGAAAAGTAATGTGTTTTATTGATAGCCCAACATATGACATCATTCCTTTAAAACAATGGACTCATTTGAGTTTGATCAATAAAGAAATTTTGGATAAAAAAAATATGAAACTACTAGAAATTCAGCCTATTGAAAGAAAAGTTATGTGTTTTACTGATAGTCCACATATAACATAATTTCTTTAAAACAATAGACTCATTTGAAGGCATGAAAGTGTTTTCCTCTCTTTCAGGTTGGAGGATATATGGCTTAAGACATTTACTATGTATACCCCAAAACCAGGGTGAACTGATTCTGGTCATACTTTCATGATTTGACAAAGACTAGGTCATAGACATAAACTGTTAAACTGTACAATGTAAAAAAATAATGTAAATTGAAGGCAAATAATTTGAAATTGACTGTAGTTTTGTTTGTTTGCTACATTTACTGCAATAAATAGATAAACGTCTTAAAGTCAATACAACTAGACAGTCGAAGATATGATAGTTTAGCTATTTTCATGAGTGGAGTCAACATTTGACAAGACGGCTTCGGCTTCAAATGACAGATACAGACAAAAACGATACACACCATGTGACGTCACGCGATGTGACGAAAGCATCGTGGAACGTTCCCAACAGATACTAAACAAATAATTTAGAAATGAAGTTATATTTTTAAGCAAATTATTGATATAATAAATAGCTTACCTTGAAATGAAGCTATGCCGATACAGAAACAGAATTGTTCGTCCTTTTCAGTTAAAATAATATCCGAGGCCAGTGTAACGAACGATAACTTCCGTTGAAATATTTACAATCATTTTCAAGTGTTTATTGCTTCTCTATATTGCAAAGATATAAAATCCATGAAATAATGATGACAGGTACAAAAGAATAGTCGACTTAGCCTTCATAAAGTCCTTCCAGTGAATGAAATCCATTTGTGACGAGTCAAACTATCTTTTCCTACCATTCCTGTCGTTTTCCTTTTGTTATTTATTTATTACTTGCCTTACAATGACGTTACTTTTCGTTGCAATGACGTCACATTTGGATATATTTACTTCCGGTTGAGAAAATATTATTTTAAAAAATAGAAAACGAGTGCAATTACATATCAGATTCCTTGTTTTCATTCCTTTATCGAGAAGGAATTGAATTTAATTTTTCTCTCTAGTTCTAAGTATTTTTTGATTTGTCAAAACATACAAATATCGTGTTTGTGGGTTTTACCGGTTACGAAATGAATAGGTTACGATAATTTGTCCGTCCAGTAAGACCGGAAGCAAAATGGCCGAAAAAAAGTGCTATGGGGTTGAGATTTGATATGTGAAAAACAGTAAGATTGTACTGAATTCTCGTTGTTTTGATCTCGTATGATGTGTTCGTACGTGTAACCTATAGGCGTGCTTCGCTCGAGCCTTCGGCTCGAGCTTTCACACGTATAATGCGTTTTGGGAAATATGTAAACAGTCCTTGAACTAAAGGTTTGAGAATAGGTACGGTTCGAGAACAGGGACCTGTACGATATGTTACGAAAACAAGAGAGATAAAAATTCTTACCTAAAGCAAAGTAACTCGTAGCCGATAGGTTCTGGTTATCAGCCTATACTGTAAACAAAATGTAGTTGGCGTTATCTCGGGAACCAGCTTGATTTGGACGGATGTGACGTCGGCCGGATATGAATAAATGTCGGTCATGGTTCCCTGCTTTATTCTATGTAATTTCATTTGGCTTTCATGAGCTGGGCCGTAGTAAGTTAGCACCCGATTTTTTTCCATACTGAATATAGGAAATTTCCCCTTATTAAGGTTAAACCTCATAAACGAGCTGTGCTCGTTATTATAATTTGGGTAAAATCAATCAGTATACATATATATAACTTAGCTAAAATCGCATAGTATCCATACATATAATTTAGGTAAAATCAATCAGTATACATATATATAACTTAGCTAAAATCGCATAGTATCCATACATATAATTTAGGTAAAATCAATCAGTATACATATATATAACTTAGCTAAAATCGCATAGTATCCATACATATAATTTAGGTAAAATCAATCAGTATACATATATATAACTTAGCTAAAATCGCATAGTATCCATACATATAATTTAGGTAAATTCAATCAGTATACATATATATAACTTATCTAAAATCGAATACTATCCATACATATAATTTAGGTAAAATCAATCAGTATACATATATATAACTTATCTAAAATCGAATAGTATCTATACTTATAATTTAGGTAAAATCAATCAGTATACATATATATAACTTAGCTAAAATCGATAAGGATCCACACACATGATTTGGGTAAAAACTCAACACATGATTTGGGTAAAAACTCAACACATGATTTATGCCGCAAATAAATAGTTTAAACAAAAAACATACATGTACTTTCGGCAATGTTATCACCTGCTATTCTATTTTCCATTACGATCAATGGTGGAGGGCTATTTTATAGGAAATGAAACAACCATTTTAATTGGTTAACGTTCCCCACACCATCACGGAACTGTATGTTGTTGGTTCTATATTACTCATTATATTACAAACTACCTAGAGTAAACACAGTAGTTTCAGAAAGTTGACAGGCGATTCATGTTACCATTGCCCGATTCCGTGCTAATAGAGGGTTGGTTGCAATCTCCTTCGCAGAGTTGTCGTTCCTTACACTCACTCATACATTAATGTAATGAGTCGATAGTGTTAGAGAATGAGTTGGTTAATCAATTAATCGACTTAATTGACCGGTTATCGCCCTTAGCTTATTACGATAAATAGTGCGCAGGGTCTGAACTTCCGCTTGATTTGCCAATTGCTAATAGTTGGAATGGTACAGGTACTTTGGAAACACATATGTGTAATACTTACTTTACTATGACACATACCTATTCGTAATCTTGTTCTTTTTAAAAATGTATGAGCCGACTCTAGCGATTTGGGGGTCTGAAGGACACCCCGATGTGTGGTCAATTACTCTTTACTGGCGTACAGCTACAAGGGATAGTCTTCCAGTTCTGTGTCAGAATGTGCATTTAGGTATACACGCGCAAACGTTAACGAATAATGCAAGACTGTGTGAATGCACAGGCTCGCATGCGTCTTCACTTTACGCAGTTGCATTAAGACCCCAAATCCCTAGGCGCGGCTCAAACGAGACTGTAATTTGACCTTTAGCTTGCCGAGGCCAGTGACTTGTCTCTAACATAAGACATCTCAATCAAACATTTAAATTTCATGTACCTTGTGTCTATAAACCTTGATTTATTTGCCATGTTCTTGTAAAATAGAAGCGCTATAAGCTGACAATTATTATATGAGTAGGCGGACAATGCAGACACGTATTGAGCTGCACATAATTCGCTAATATTAATAAAAGTCATTTATAGTCGGTTAAATAACTGCTGTCTTAAGGTTCACGTGGAAAGATGCACACAATAAGCGCATTTCGACATTTTATAACTTGTTTCGCCTTTATTATCGGATCGACAAGATGACCAATTGCGTCTATATTTTGGTCAGAATTCTCGTATAGTTCTATATTTAGAATTCAACAAAATGTACTTCTTAATTAATTTGCGGCATTTGAAGTCAGATCTGCTGGCTTACTAAATAGATTCAACTCTAAATCTGACGAATGTAAAACAATATTTCTGATATAACTTGAAGTTTTATTAAACTATTTTGTTTTCAATCGCTTGCATCGGCAGGTTGACACAAAGTGATTACTTCTCCGTCGTCTATACATTCGTCCGTTTGTCTGTCTGTCCGTCAGGCGTTAACCTATAGGTAGGCAGCACATGTAAACTTTTGAAAACCCTATAGGTAGCGACGCATGAATTCTTTCAAAACATTTGATTTAAGCTCATAGTCTTCCATTTCAACAGACTACGTACGAAGTCCTTGGAGATGGTGAATATCGAATACAACCTGGCGATGTTATCGTAAGTTTTGTCTTGGTTATTTAACGTGTCAGGGTGGGGCTTGGTACAGTTCTCTGTAAATCGGTGTTGAGTAAGTATACACTATTTGAGTCTTACGTGGTTAGAGGTGATGTCTAAGACAAAATCATCATTTGATTCATTCACTAACCACTTGCCGTAATTATTTGAATACAATGGATGTATCACATAAGGGGTCAATCATTATTAAGTGTCCGTAGACAATCGGTTATATTCGATAGTTATTATAGGAATCCGCTGTGGTCGAGTGGTTAGCGTCGGGGATTTTGAAACCGGGTGTCCCGGGTTCGGTCTCCAGTCGCGGCACTACGGTCATGTTGGAGTGCCCTTGGGCAAGGCACATTTTTTGAACCGACTACAAATGCTGCAAAATAATGAAGATTTACATTTTTGTTGAATTCTAAATATAGAACTATACGACTATAGATAGATTGGTAATCGGGTCTATCCAAAAATCAATGAGGAATGTCGAAATGCGCTTATTGTGAGAATTTTCTCGTACCTTTCCACATACAAATAGTAAAAAATGTATTACACACATGTTTCTTCCATCATTCTTGTGATGCAAAGATAATATGTTCTGTAACTGCATGGAAACACGACTAGTACATGTACCAGTCCAACTTTTAGCAATTGGCAAATAAAGCGGAAATGCAAACACTACGCACTATTTGTCGTAATAATCGAGTATTATTCTTCCTCTTCTCAGTCATGTTGGAGTGCCCTTGCCAATTTTCTAGCCTAGTACTAGTTTGTTTACCCAGGGATCATGAATAAGTGAACTGTCGCCGTGATATAACTGAAATAATGTTGAAGCGGCGTGAAACCCAAATAAATAAATAAATAAATCGATAGTTATTATACTCGCTTGTTGAATGAATATGCAAAATTGATTTCAAGCGGTGTTTACAAATGCCTTCCAAATACACAAACAATCTCCGCCCTTGAGCTCCCCATACTATTTCGTTAAGTTCTACTCTGTCGTTATTGAGAAAACGCATTTGCAATAAAACGTTTCGGACGGACATATTGATTCTAACAACGTTTTCAAAAGTATTTCAGTATATCACGGCAGCCAGTAAACCTACCCGTGAGTTTCCGGGCACTCTTTCATATATCGTCAGCCCATAGATGGAATGCAGATAACGCTGGTCATAATGCATATTGTCCATTATCGGAAAAAAATAATAGTCGAGCTGGGATTCAAACTCACAGTACACTTCGTTATTGACTAAAGTATAGATAGAGGCTCAGCTGAAGGACATGAAACGGCCGCATGTATCATTTTCTATTAGTTTGTCTATCATTAAGGTTCGACTTTAACACGAATATTAGATAATGGCTGCCTGTTTTATTCCTGGAATAAAAGGACAGACTTCTGGATAAACAAATGTATTCAGGACAGATGTATATCATTATTTTTCATTCCTTATATGACGCAGAAGTAAGCAAACACTTTTGTTTTCGCTCTTATCTTCTAGAGTGCCTTGGTACAAATATGTCCGAGGATCTATGTCAATGACAGTAACCTGACACTCGGTCAAGAAATACACTATCGAAGGTTAATTTATATATGTTTTATACGGAATACCATTAGGGCCATCACAGTCCATCGCCTGTGAATGTGTTGATCTGAAACGCGATACTCGACAGTCCGATGATGATAACGCGACAGTACGATGATGATAACGCGACAGTACGATGATGATAACGCGACAGTATGATATTACGACGGTGAAAACGCGACAGTACGATGATGATAACGCGACAGTACGATAACGAAAACGCGATAATACGACAGTACGATGATGATAGTGCGATATATTATCGTGTTTTCATTATCGTATTGTCGCGTTTTCACCATCGTAAAATCGTAGTATCGTACTATCGCGTAATCATCATCGTACTGTCGCGTTATCATCATCGTACTGTCGCGTTATCATCATCGTACTGTCGTGTTATCATCATCGGACTGTCGCGTTATCACCATTGTACTGTTGCGTTATCATCATCGTACTTGTCGCGTTTTCATCATCGTACTGTCGTGTTATCATCATCGTACTGTCGCAATATCACCATCGTACCGTCTCTAGAAAAGAAAGGATGACTGAAGGAGAAGGAGAGGGCAGTACCCATAAGAGAGGGAGAGTGGCAGTGAAGTGAATGAGACCATGCCTCTCCTATACAGCCACCAATGCACCAATAAATAAGTTGTAGCGGTAACGTGCAAACGCAAACATCTCCCTCAACCTGGCGACCTGATCGCGCCGTGCAGGTGCCCACAAGCTGTGGAGGTATCAACGGCATTCTCGTTAGAATATTTGTCTTAATGATATATAAGTAAAATTCGGCTATGGGTCATATTGGGTCAGAATCTAGGTCACTAGGCCAAATTGAAGGGAAATCTTGTTAACATTCTGGAAGCTGCATTTTTAACTTGAGCATGTTGAAACTGTATCAAAATGTTTGTCTTGATGATATGTAGGCCACGTTTGAATATTGGTCATGTTTGTTAAAAAACTAGGTAACTTGGCCAAATTGAAGGAAAATCTTGTCAATACTGTAGATGCCACATTTTTTTTTCGGCGATAGACGATTAACCTGGGTTTTGACCTAGATGTTAAACAAATGATCTAGCTTGTAGACCAATCAAATGTTGTATTTAATGAATAATGTCGAAGAAATAAAGGAAATGAAACGTTTTGATTGGTTCATAGTTAAGTTGGCGATCCCACGAGAGGCACTTATAAGGTGAAGTTTTTAAATGAAATGTTCTGCATACTAACCTTTAATTGTTTTCCTTAAGTGAAAAAAAATCAGTGAAAACGTATGAAATATAATATTTAAGAGCAAAATGTTACTTTTTTTTTAAATATGACATGTTTTCAGTGATTTATTGTCAATTGAAACTTAAACTGTGTTACATAATACACCTCTTGGGAGCCTCGCGTAATCTACAGCCACGTGATTAATTCTCGGCTTTGAACGTATTAACGTCATGTCGTGCTATTGTAATGGATGTTGACTTGGATTGGCAAGTGAAAGGCCTGTGGTTTGCTTCCCGGCAGATGCAAGCTCTTTTTCTCTCTCTTTCATTCATATCAAAACCAATGTATATAAATAAAACAAATATTACGTATTTAACGTTGTTTTCTGTCATTCTAATAAGTAAGACAAAATATCAAATAATATGCCCATGTTCCATTTCTTAGTGTTTACTCATATTGATCGCCGTTTATCATTTTTAAAGATATATCTTGTTTAATTTGGTCAGAATGTTTATCTTTATGATATATAGGCCAAGTTCGAATATGGGTCATGCCTGGTTAAAAGCAAATTAGGCAAAATGGAGGAAAATCTTGTTAATACTTTGGAGGCCGCATTTTTTGCTACAGCTTGAAACTTTATCAGAATGTTTGTATTGATGATATCTAGTCCATGTTCGAATATGGGACATATCAGGTAAAAAAAGAAAATTCTTGATAACACACTGGATGTTGTATTTTGAATCTTTGTCGTAATAATTGTCTCGATGAGTTTTGCATTTTTCCAACACTGTCTTCCAGTCTAGTACATGGTTTAGAGAATTATTTCTACTTGATAGAATGTGATTTAACATTGACATATTTCTCAATATAATAAGGCAGAAACTTTAAAATATTCATCCTAAATCCACTGTCAAATTCTCCTTTGATTTTCATGTCTTAAATGTGTATACCTGTGATCTCTTGTAGGTGAGCGATATAGTGCCAACAAGGTCCTCCTGCTTTCAAATTGGCAGTTCCATAATATTTACTATTTTTGATATGATCTTCCAAATTCTTAACAACAATAAATACATAAACATAAGCTGCAATTGTTATTTCCTTTCACATTTCCCCTACTTATCCAACCTTCGTGCAGTCCCCAGGCCGTCAGCACTTCAGTGCTTTGATTTACTGTCTATACGAACTGAAATAAGTTAAAACCGACCATTTTAGGCATTAAAATGTGCTCC
The DNA here is from genome assembly GCA_031761405.1 of Serripes groenlandicus. Classification (NCBI taxonomy): domain Eukaryota; kingdom Metazoa; phylum Mollusca; class Bivalvia; order Cardiida; family Cardiidae; genus Serripes; species Serripes groenlandicus. The sequence goes on along the minus strand of JASEVX010000011.1, from coordinate 55,003,236 downwards.
GTGGACAAACCGAAAGACACCTGAAATGAATGTAATGGAATTTATTTATACATTAAAATGAGCGGGATTAGGGTAAACATACCTATTTTGACTTACCTGCACCACTTGTCAATCAATCAATCAATTACTTAATTAATTAATATACAGTAACCAAAAAGACACGTGCAAATTCAGCGTGCGTGATTATACACACTAAATACAACTGGTTGTTGGACTTTCTGCTTGCCAAATAGTTCATTCTGTACGGCGAGGGTAAACAAAATCAAATAATAACTAGAGATTGCTTTTTTGAAAAAGCGCTTGTCTCCCCATTTGTGTGGTCGTAGGGGAGGAAAAGAAATGATGGAGATGAATTTTTTAGTTTTGGACTGGAGATGAAGCAACAGTGACAATGCTCAGTTATTGAGCGGAAACCATTTTTCAGCTGAGGGTTACCATGACATTGGTCTTTGACCTAGTGACCTCAAAATCAATAGGGGTCATTTGCTGTTGGTGACCAACCTGCACACCAAGTATGAAGTTCCTGAGCCCAAGCAATCTTCAGTTATTGAGCGGAAACCATTTTTCAGCCAAAGGTCACCGCGACCGTGACCTTTGACCTACTGACACCAAAAGCAATAGGGGTCATCTACAGGTTAAGACCAAGCTGCACACCAAGTATGAAGTTCCTGGGTATAAGCATTCTTGAGTTATTGAGTAAAACACATTTTTCAGCTGAAGGTTACCGTGACCTTCGACATTTGACCTTGTGACCTCAAAATCAAACAAATTCAATAAAGGTCATTTACTGGTTAGGACCAACCTGCACACCAGGTATGAAGTTACTCAACATAAGCATTCTTTAGTTATTGAGAGGCAACCATTTTTCAGCTGAAGGTTACAATGACCTTGAACTTTAAGCTAGTGACCTCAAAATCAATAGGAGTCATCTACTGGTGGTGACCAACCTGCACACCAAGTATTAACTTCCATGGCCAAAGCATTCTACAGTTATTAAGCAAAAACAATGTTTCAGCTCATTGTCACTGTGACCTTTCAGCTCAAGGTCACTGTGACCTTGACTTTGATCACAAAATTAATAGGGTCTTCAACTAGGCATGGCCAACCTGCATACCAAGTATGGAGTTCCTCGGCCCAAGCGTTCTTCAGTTATTGAGCGAAAACCATTTTTTACCTCACAAGGTCACCATGACCTTGACCTTTGATCTTCTGAAATCAAAATCAATAGGAGTCATCTACTGGTCATGACCAACCTGCATACCAAGTATGAAGATCCTATGCCCAAGCGTTCTTCAGTTATTGAGCGGAAACAAGTGTGACGGATGTGACCTTGACCACTGTGACCTTGACCTTTGACCTAGTGACCTTAAAATTAATAAGGGTCATTTGCTGGTGGTGACCAACCTGCACATCAAGTATGAAGTTCCTGGGCCCAAGCAAAAACTATTTATCAGCTCATTGTCACTGACCTTTCAAGCTCATGGTCACTGTGACCTTGACTTTAGATGTACTGACCTCAAAATCAATAGGGGTCTTTTACTAGGCATGGCCAACCTGCATACCAAGTATGGAGTTCCTCAGCCAAAGCGTTCTTCAGTTATTGAGCGGAAACCATTTTTTACCTCACAAGCTCACCATGACCTTGACCTTTGACCTTCTGTTATCAAAAACAAGAGGGGTCAGCTACTGGTCATGACCAACCTGCATACCAAGTATGAAGTTCCTACGCCCAAGCGTTCTTCAGTTATTGAGCGGAAACAAGTTTGACAGACGGAAGGACGGACGGAACGGGCAAAAACAATATGTCACCCCCATGTAATGGGGGAGACATAATAAAATACTTTTTGGAGTTGTGTGAGGTCGGGATGGTCAAGCGGCGTACTTTGACTTTCCTACCAATTATTACTCAACCAAACAGTCAATTGATAAATCCATCTTTTCTTTATCATAAATTCCTCATATCAGTAGTACAAACGTCCTTTGACACCTCTGCAACCAACTCCTTCAAAATGTTGAGATTTAAAATGAAATACTTAGTGAAACCCCATTTGAAAATGATTTGATTGTTTGCATGAGGTTTTACGTTGCTTTTAAAAATAATTTAGTTACATCAAGCCATAGAAAATAAATGTAGAATACATAGGAAATTATTTCTGCTTTGGTATTTGTATTTATTTCTCATTGTAAGGCAGAGACCTTCATTTGATTTTGATATGACATGTTTATTTGTTAATTGCATAAACAAATAACGACTAAAATCCACTGTAAACCAGTATTTGTGCTAAACAAGACCTACCAAGATAGCAGATTTGTACAATTAAGCAATGTAGTTGTGTCAAAATTTAGTATATGGGTAACCCCCACCCCCACCCCTACAGTATTTTGGCTGCAGTTCTTGTTCGACTTTCGGTAATCGGCAGTTACATGTCTAAATGTAATCTGCAGTTAGCTTCTTGCTGCTGCACTTTCAGTGCTTTGATTTCTTATTGTCATTTTTTTCTCAAAATGTCCGACAATGGTTATAATTATGTTGGTTTTGGGAACTGCATTACAACTTTCCCCTAAATATCAGAGACCTAGATAAGATGGAAAAAAAGTCTTTACTTGGAGAGGGACAACATGAAAATGCACACACAATAATGAGTTTCCCTTTCCAATACTGATTTCAGCTCCGTATCAATATACTTGTCCATCTTCCCATGTTTTACACTTTGCCTGCATTGTTTGTGATTTATCAGTTTAACCCTTTCCCATATGGAGACGCTTTCTAACGTTTCTGAAGCGGGCGACTTTTGAAAACATTGTGGAAAAGGGAAATATGACCCATAATGCTAATGGCACAAGATCTTCAACCTTATTTGATAATTAATCTTTGAAACATATTTTTTCCGCGTGTTTGCCTCACTGTCTTTAACCCTTTCCCTTATATAGACGCTTTCTGACGCCTCTGCAGCAGACGGCTTTTTTGAAAACATAGTGACAAAAGAAGAAATTGCTCAAAACGAGCAATTTCTCCTTTTGACACTATGTTTTCCACTTTTAGTCATAGGTTATCCATTCAGTTATAGAGATTTTCTTTTTTTTGACAAAATATGTTCAAAGTCATCTGCTGCAGAAATGTCAAATGAGGGAAAGTGTTAAAGTCATCTGCAGGAGGTTTGTTGTGTGAGAGAAAGGATAAAACAATCTTTATATATTGTTTTTGAGTCACGTCTGACGAATGTATGTCCTAATAGACCTCCGTAAAATGTTCACAACGAATGGATAGATCCTTTGGGAGTACAATTCTAGTTTTTTTGAGTCAATGTTACATCTAGGTTTATATGACATGTTAGTTGAATTTGAAGACTCAAATCAGATTTCGCGTATACACCGACTAACTCCAGTCGTCAAGTTCGTGCATCACAAACAAAATATCCCAAATTTACTCACGTACACCATTCATTTGTAAAATTTGCAATAAAAGCACTGTATTAAGAGGCGGAATTCAACAGACTAAACAGGGAGTGTGATAAGGTCGCTGAAGAGATCAAATATCTGGAAAAACTTCAATATCTTGAAAAAATTGTGTCCAGTAAAGAGGCTAGTATTTTAAAATCAACAGGTGCTAGTAGTGATCAAGTGAATGTGAAATTAAAACATAACAGAGAACAACATTCAGCCCAAGGTGGTTATCATAAAGATAACATTTCTGTGGATCAAAAGGGTGGTGAAAACGATGTTGATGATGAGGAAATTACTGTTGAAATGATTTCAAATGTTTGTGATTCTATTGTTGTGCCAAAAGTGAAACAGACTGCGTCAATGTTCGCAACTGTTCAGGAATCTATTGTGTCAAATGATGATTTAGTACATAAACCAAACATAATAGATGCTGATGTGATCCTTGTAGAGCCTGATATAGAGCTTGTAGATTGTAATGATAAACACAGGTGTGAAAGTACAGAAGATATTGCCGTTGATGTAAAACATAATGCAATAGCAGAACTATTTAAAGATATTAATACAGAATCAGAGAGTACTGGTCATGAACAAACAAATGCATTTTTTAATGAAAAAATAAATACATCTAATGTTATAGGTACAGATAAAACAGATACAAATGGTGCTAGTTATGAACGAAACATGAAAACAAAACAATTACCTAGTGAATCTAGTGGTGTTACAGGAGAATTCTCTTTAGAAATTGACGCTTTAATAAATGACAATAGCAAACATACTGAGACACAAGAAGACCTCACATGTAAAGCAACTACGACAGAGTTAACAACATCTACTGTAACTGACAAGGTCAATGGTGCTAATGATCTAAGACACAGTGAAGCAGCTGATTCATGTTAGGAATACTGTGTTGTAGATGATGGTAATACAAGAAGTATTGTTGTTGACCAGAGACCAGAGGAACTAACAAATGAGACAGTGGAGTCAAAAGAAGATAGCTCTGATGGTGAAAACGGGGTCATAAGAGATCTTGCTGATGAATTTGAAAAAAAGTTGCGACTGGAATCATAATCTGACTGCTGATAATGTTTCATTTTATATTTCTTTTACCAAGTTGATTTTCTTAGCAAACAGCTCTGATTGATTGATTTATTCTGTCCATTCCCTGTTTTGTTATATTTCAAGCATCTGGTTTTATGCATCTTTACATGTAAATTACTTCATTGTATAGGCAACTTTATTTTTTTTATACAATTTAGACTACAAAGATAAGTTAACACATATGAGCACGTCCGTGGGAAAAGGGTACGAGTTGGAAGTTCCGAGCAGTGCTCAGATCAGTCTGTTCATCTTCTGTCTTATCAGAATCCAGACATGTTTACAGAAACTTCTAATAAGCTTGTGTAAGTAATATGTGGACGGTTAGCTCCTGATTAAGACAATTTCCCATGTACAGCCTCATAAGTGCAGTGTTACTTGGGAGCGTAGATCAGAGTTCGATTCCCGTTTGTGTCATACCAAAGACTTTAAAAATGGAAGTAATGATTACCATTCTTGGCGCTCATGGTTGCGAGGATACCAGTATGACTGATGTATCGGCATCAGATTAAATAATACCGATAGAACCAATAACTCACCTTGGAAAAGGCGTCATGTTATGCCATTTATTCAAACAAAGCAATTGTCTTGTCAAACCTTGTGTTACCTGTTTGTGCCTTCTTTATATGAGCCGTATCTAGCGATTTAGGGTCTCAAAAAACCTGTCTGGAGTGAAAACTCAAGCCAACCCGTGCATCTGTACAGTCTCACCAGAGTCTTCACTGTCTGCCTATGTATTATACAAACCTAAATACATCTTCCGAATGTTAACTATAACTGTAGCATTACTAGTTATACGCCAATATAACTAAATGATATCAATCTTGTGTGTCATTAAGACACAAAATCACTAGACGTGGCTCATTGGATATTTAGGACCACATAATATCATTTATACAAAATGAAACAACGTTAATTCAGTATGATACGTTAGTTTCCTGGAGAAAAAAAGCAGTACAATTCGATCTCTACCAAATATACATGTATCACTGGACAGTATTGACCTGGTCCTGAATTGTGTGCAAATATGTACACTTTAATGACATCCGCGCTCGAAAATAGATAGGTCAGCTCTACCGATCATTGTCCCAGTCATTTGGTTTACGGTTCAGTGTTATCGATCCAAAAGTTTTAAATTCTGACATCTTTTTTTTTTCGATATAAAGATAATCAGAGACGTAGATAAGAGGGATAAGTAACTAAATTATATACTACAATATCACCCGTGCCGACATTTGTAGCAAGTAAAACTCAAAAACTATTCAAGATATGAAAATGAAAAAAATATTTTCTGGAAGTTTAAACATTCTTCTATTGCAGTAGATAAAAATATTTTAATATATTACAGGTTTTGATAATATGTTATCCGTATGAAAAATGTCAGTCTATTAATTTTTGGAAAAAAATAATATAATTCAGAAATCCCAATATCTGTGTTTTTTAAACCAGTCATTGCTCAAAATACAAAGAAATTCCAGTTATTCATTGTATCTCTAACCTTAGTTGAAATGGTAAGCTTTCAGAATATGAATGTTTTGTTTATGTGCCAATTGTGACTTCAAAGTTTTATTTGCTACAAAATGTGAAAATTTGGACAATTTTATTTCTATGTGAGATATTTTAACCAGATAACAGGTGTACAGGTGGAGTTGCCTATCCCGGTTATATCAAATATAAACTCTCTTGAACGGGTGACTCGGGTTTGAATTCCGGTTGGGTTATACCAAGTACTTTAAAACTTTACCCAGAAACACTGTCATATAACTGAAATGCTGTTGAAAGCCTTGTAACAAACCATGCTTAACCCTTTCCCTCATATAGACGCTTTCTGACGACTCTGCAGCAGACGGCATTTTGAAAACATGGCGACAAAAAAAGAAATTGACCAAAAGAAGCAATTTATCCTTTTGTCACAATGTTTTCAACTTTTTTTCAGTAAAAATACCCTCAATTGTAAGGATTCTCTATATATGTGTCCACTTGATTCCAAAGTCGTCTGCAGCAGATTTTCTGTATTCTGTGAATCGACGTAAAAACATTAACGTCACAGCAATAAACATCTTGGTACAAAGGTCATGATCAGGTCAACATTGTTAAGTAAAAATACCATGTAATGATGTTGGAAATCGAATTTTAAAATATTGTACAGGCTGCCACAGGTCAAGAAGATTAAAAATGCTCTGGATACATGAACTGTTTCAACCATATCACACATGCAAACACTTTTAAACGAATCTAAAAATATTATGACGAAAGAAAAAAGAATGCTCATTATGATAATGAGCAATTTCTCCGATTGCCATAATGTTTTTTCATCTCTTTTAAGTTCTTATACTCTCGTTTATTAGCATAATAATACAATGCCAAGTTAAGCACTGGTAACTAACACATACACCATTGTGATATAACTTAAACATTGTTCAAAAGTGTTCAAAGAAATTAATTCCATGCAGTTCTCTGGTTGCCATGGCAGCCAAAAGGACTTAAAAAAAAAAAATGAAAATATTCTTATATTAAACTGAAAAGCCTAGAGCATAGATATTTGGTGTGTAGCATTGTCTAGTGGTCCTCTACAAAGTTTGTTCAAACTAAGCCCCTGGGAAACACTTTTAAAACATTATTGTGTATAATCGAAAGGTCTAGAGCTTAGATAGTGTGTCTGTTGCACTGATTCATGGTCCTCTACCAAGATTGTTCAAATTTATGCCCCTAGGGTAAAAATGGCCCCACGCCGGGATTCACCTGTTTTACATAGAGATATATAGGGAAAAGCTTTGAAAATCTTCTTGTCGGTAACCGTAAGGCCTATAGCTTAGTTATATGGTATGCATTATTTCGTGGTCCTCTACAAAGATTGTTCAAATTATACCCCTAGGGCCAAAATTTACCCCGCCCAGGGGGTCACTTGTTTTACAGGAAAACTTTGAAAATCTTCTTGTCTGAAACCGAAAGACATATAGCTTAGATATTTGGTATGTAGCATTGTCTAGTGGTCCACTTCCAAGATTGTTCTAATTATGCCCTGGTTAAAATTGGTTACACCCAGGGGTTTCACATGGCTTACAGAGAGAGATATAGGAACAACTTTGAAATCTTCTTATCTGAAACAGACCTATCCGTTTCCTTATTTCATAATAATTTGACAAAAGACGAAAAACATTGGTTGGGTTATTTTGCCTTGGGTCAAATGAAGATATACTTGACATTGGGCCTCTTGTATAAGCTTACCTGACCGCAAAATCATATTGCATAGGTGAGCGATAGAGGGCCATCGTGGCCCTCTCGTTTAACATTTTCTGCTACATATTCAGATTTATTGCATGTGGGAAAGGCTTAAACAGCCTTTTTTATTTATGCAGCCATTTGCTATATTTTATTCTATTATATATCTGTACCAGATCTTTAAATTTTATTACGTTTTGAACAGTTTTACCACACACTTCCATTGTTGCAATTTTATATTGTATGATACTGCTCTTATTGAATATTAAAATTTAAACATATTAATGTCACTCTTTTATTTATGTCTCCCCTTCTCTGAAAGGGAGACATACTGTATTTGTCATTCTTCTTCTTCTTCTTCTTCTTCTTGGCCGGAGCAGAACTCGGAAACTACTTGAAGGAATTGAAACTTGGAAGATAGATATGGCAATATGAAGTTGTGCACCTTGCAAGAATTATAACTCTGGGCCACTTTGTTGCAAAGTTATATCCCCTTGTCCATTATTTTAATAGCGTAAACTTTGCGTTTTTAGGGGAGACATCTGTTTTCGACGCAGCGCTCGATAACAAAACCCTTTCTAGTTTTAATTTTGATTTTAGCTCCTGTTCAGGTTGCATATTAACCACAGTTCGACCGACATTATTTCTAACGTTTGATTAAACTCATTGCGAAACTCTTTCATTACCAATGGCCTTACAGTCTGTGGAAAAGAACCAGCTACTAGAAAGGCTTTTGAGTGGAGTATTGGTGTGAGAATGCCAGTTAACACATGTGGAGGTGAACTGGACGCCATGATATGTTTTTTGAAAAAAAGCGCGTTGAATCCCCAATCAATCATATACTTGTTCATATAACCACTGTTGTCGTCGACGTTATTTGACCTTCTTTTGCAACTGTGTTCAGTCTAACTAAACCCTTTCCCATATTCAGACGCGTTTGGACGTACTCCAACAGACGTCTTTTGAAAACGCTGTGGTCAAAAGAAGAAATTGTTTGTTATGTCCTTTTGTAGAGATTTTCCACATTCTTGGCCATATATTTTACGAAGATGTGTGATACATTTGTGTTGTATTCCGGAAAGAATCAACTGTTTCCTGATACACAAATGAGCTTGATAGTTGTTTTGACGTGAGTCTGTTGCCTAAGAAGACAGTTGTATGCCACAGATCAAGAAAACACATGATTATGTGAACTAGATGCCATTATATGACGGAAATACTGTTGAAAAAGGTGTTGAATTCAAATCAATAAGTCACCGATCGGTCAATCGACAGTTGCACATAGGACCACATGTGACTAATCACAGATATGCGACGGCACAGAACCTTTTCCTCATTTCAAATGCAATATGAATATTTAAAATAATTTTAACAAAGGCAGTCTGTAGTTCCGGTTTATTATATACACAGATCCGAGATCGTATTTTAAGACACGCCGATCGTCATGCATCACAAGCAAACCAACAATTACTCGTTAAAAATTACCCGGTTCTCATGCATGATATGGCTTTTGTTTATGATGAAGAAATCGCGTTCGGAAATCGAGTGTACCCGACAGTACATATCGATGTTTTTGATTGGCTAAAATACTGCATTTAATTTGTATATCGGATCCATGAATTACTTGTAACAATTAACCTTTACGTTATCTGTACGAAGAAAATACACGAAACACTACTGCTCTATATCCTTACAAATATTAATTTATCATTGACAATGAGGCTAAGACATGCCGGATATTATTTGAGAAAAGAGTATAACACAATAAGATCCTTTTCAGAATTGACCAGTGCGTTTAGGCCTTCGCAATATTTTAGTTCGAAAGATGCGAGGTACTTTTCTAGTTAAGTTCGTTAACAGAATCGGAACTATTTGACAAATTGTTGGCCATCGTTTAATGATCTTAACATCCATCCGTGCTGCGAAACGTTTCAACAATTCTGCTATGAGAACACCAAAAACTTTCGCGGCTAGAGAAAAGTTAATGCAAATCAATACTGACCATCATGCAACTATGAACCTAGCAATACACATATACACCGCCTCGGTGGTGTAGTGGTAGAGCGTCGGGTGCGGGAGGTCGTGGGCTCGATCCCCGACCGGGTCATACCAAAGACTTTATCAAAGCACTGATGGTATAGGGGAATATGTAAGGTGAAAATATATGGCATAGTTAATATGGACAAACATTGTTGAAACACAATGAATCATCGACCTTAAACAAACCAAACCAAAATATTTGAAACAACACCGATTGCCTGCCAATAACCAATACCTAATTTATCAAAGTTTGACCTTTTTCTTGTGTAAACAAAATAAATCACGAAGGACAAAATATTGACAAACAACCGAGCATAAGTATAATATTTCCAGTTCAGAGAACACTAAAGACCTACACTGTATATTGGAATCATGCTGATAAATAAAAGACAATCGAAAGCATGCTATAGTTATGTTTCTTGTGCACTGCACATATGTAGCTCATACGTTTCCTATACACCAAGTCTGAATTCATTGAACATTTATTGAGACAATGGCTGAAGAAAAAATATGAAAAATGAGTTTACACCTAAAAACTCCAGATCAGATTTGTGTTCGAAATATTGTATCGGTCTCCTCACTCAATGTATAAGTGTAACGTTCACGGAGTTCAACAACACTTTTGAGAAATGGCTTCAAATGAATATAACAAACCAAGGTATTTACAAAACCTTCACCAGCACGCTTTATCGCTTCCGTGACGCTCCTCGTATCTCGGCCTCACAGAGGTCTATATTTTTGAAGCCACCTAATGCTTCACAGAGGCTTCCTTGAAGCCGATCATGCAACTGAGGCCCAATGAAGTCAACCACTTCCTATGAGTCCCACACTCTCTTATTACATGAAACTATGACCCGAGCAGCACGGCTAAAGCTTCTTTCTTGATATCCGATAGAATATATCGAGAGAAAGAAGTCGGCTGATGCCTAATACCCAGAGTCAAAGAACGCTGTTTTTGGAGATGTTACCTGTTCGACGAAGAACACAGAACTGACTCTGAAACGCAGTACACCGGTATTTATACTAACTTGCACAATTGGCTCCACCTGGCGGAATCCCGAGGACTGCCGACCTTGCACGGACATTGACGATGCACATTCTCTATTTCGTAATGAGCGTCTGGGGAATGCATGTTGATTAATAAATAAAGTTTTAAATACAAACAAAATAAACGGCAGACTGGGTATACAGCGTGCGTAATGGCGACCTATGCTTGCTCCTGAATTAACTATAGGCTTATCATGAAAATTAAATCAGTACTTACTAGATTTGAAGGTGTCTTTGTTTAAAATAACGTGAGCATAAAGTTTTCTTTCCTATAAATGGATCCTATTAAACAAAGGGCCGTAACTTTGTTAAATAACTAAGATTCGGTTTCGCTACAATGCATATTCGTTACACTACCCACGCCTCCGTTGTCCATGCGTCCCGCATGTTAAAATGAATTTGACTACATGGAATCAATAAGACAATAATTTGGTCAAACATGTTTTATTAATTTAACAAGTCGAAATACTCTTCCTGAGACTTTCAAAAAATAACAACAATGTAACTGAAGCACACATAAAATTATCAAATAAGTGAAACGATAGAATCTCTTTCTATCAGTATATAACTGACAAGGGTATCATTATAATACTGTCCATAAGAAGAATATAATTAGAAACATCAAACACAAAACAATAATCTACACATATTTGAAGTTGACGACAACATCACCCTCCGATGTCAGCTTCAAATTTAGACTTTTGGAATCAATTATTTTTCCATCTGACAATATGTCGCCTAAGCAGAACTCGGCATTTCGAGGCTGGGTTGATTTACAAGATGTACTTGATGAGAACAATTCCTCATCAAGGCTATCCTTTATTGATACACTCTGTTTTCTAAGGGTTCCGTCGTTTTGAGTACGGCATACAAACTTAATCTCACGTGCCCGATCGTTATTAAAAACCTCCTGCTGTAAATCACCTCGAACCGCCCCTGGCCCAGCATCAGTTGCCCCTTCGACACAACACTTTTCATCTAGTGTTATTATTTCCGGATCTGCCGCACAGTCTTCCGGCCTTGTAACGGTTTCGGCAGCCTCACATTTCTTTGGCGCAGGGATAGGCAGAGGTGACGTTCTTTTACAAAATGTCCTGCCTGATAATACATCATTTTCAGTTTCTTCCAAAACTTCGCACTCTGATTGGTCTTCCCAGTCACTGTCACACAACGCCTCCGATGCATCTCGACCTTCTAAACTCTGTTTGTCTATACCACTTACATTACTATGTTTCCTGCGGATATGTTGCAAATAACTTTTCCTGGTGCCGAAAGTCTTCTTGCAGCTTTCGCACCCTGTAGCCTTCATTAAACATATATCCACATGAAATCGGAAATCTTCAGACGACGGAAGGGTCTTCTGGCAGTTTGCGCAGATCAACTGTGCCTTTCTTTCTGTGGTTTTTGTCTTCACCATCTCTGTGTCACTGAAAAGAGACATACGCCTTATCAATTCCTCTTCATTTCGTAATGAAGCCATTTTCACTATGTATGGGGTCTGACAATGGAGATGTTGTCATATGATCCCACCGCTGCCACCAGTTGTAACGTTCACGGAGTTCAACAACACTTTTGAGAAATGGCTTCAAATGAATATAACAAACCAAGGTATTTACAAAACCTTCACCAGCACGCTTTATCGCTTCCGTGACGCTCCTCGTATCTCGGCCTCACAGAGGTCTATATTTTTGAAGCCACCTAATGCTTCACAGAGGCTTCCTTGAAGCCGATCATGCAACTGAGGCCCAATGAAGTCAACCACTTCCTATGAGTCCCACACTCTCTTATTACATGAAACTATGACCCGAGCAGCACGGCTATAGCTTCCTTCTTGATATCCGATAGAATATATCGAGAGAAAGAAGTCGGCTGATGCCTAATACCCAGAGTCAAAGAACGCTGTTTTTGGAGATGTTACCTGTTCGACGAAGAACACAGACTCTGAAACGCAGTACACCGGTATTTATACTAACTTGCACAATTGGCTCCAACTGGCGGAATCCCGAGGACTGCCGACCTTGCACGGACATTGACGATGCACATTCTCTATTTCGTAATGAGCGTCTGGTGAATGCATGTTGATTAATAAATAAAGTTTTAAATACAAACAAAATAAACGGCAGACTGGGTATACAGCGTGCGTAATGGCGACCTATGCTTGCTCCTGAATTAACTATAGGCTTATCATGAAAATTAAATCAGTACTTACTAGATTTGAAGGTGTCTTTGTTTAAAATAACGTGAGCATAAAGTTTTCTTTCCTATAAATGGATCCTATTAAACAAAGGGCCGTAACTTTGTTAAATAACTAAGATTCGGTTTCGCTACAATGCATATTCGTTACACTACCCACGCCTCCGTTTTCCATGCGTCCCGCATGTTAAAATGAATTTGACTACATGGAATCAATAAGACAATAATTTGGTCAAACATGTTTTTATTAATTTAACAAGTCGAAATACTCTTCCTGAGACTTTCAAAAAATAACAACAATGTAACTGAAGCACACATAAAATTATCAAATAAGTGAAACGATAGAATCTCTTTCTATCAGTATATAACTGACAAGGGTATCATTATAATACTGTCCATAAGAAGAATATAATTAGAAACATCAAACACAAAACAATAATCTACACATATTTGAAGTTGACGACAACATCACCCTCCGATGTCAGCTTCAAATTTAGACTTTTGGAATCAATTTTTCCATCTGACAATATGTCGCCTAAGCAGAACTCGGCATTTCGAGGCTGGGTTGATTTACAAGATGTACTTGATGAGAACAATTCCTCATCAAGGCTATCCTTTATTGATACACTCTGTTTTCTAAGGGTTCCGTCGTTTTGAGTACGGCATACAAACTTAATCTCACGTGCCCGATCGTTATTAAAAACCTCCTGCTGTAAATCACCTCGAACCGCCCCTGGCCCAGCATCAGTTGCCCCTTCGACACAACACTTTTCATCTAGTGTTATTATTTCCGGATCTGCCGCACAGTCTTCCGGCCTTGTAACGGTTTCGGCAGCCTCACATTTCTTTGGCGCAGGGATAGGCAGAGGTGACGTTCTTTTACAAAATGTCCTGCCTGATAATACATCATTTTCAGTTTCTTCCAAAACTTCGCACTCTGATTGGTCTTCCCAGTCACTGTCACACAACGCCTCCGATGCATCTCGACCTTCTAAACTCTGTTTGTCTATACCACTTACATTACTATGTTTCCTGCGGATATGTTGCAAATAACTTTTCCTGGTGCCGAAAGTCTTCTTGCAGCTTTCGCACCCTGTAGCCTTCATTAAACATATATCCACATGAAATCGGAAATCTTCAGACGACGGAAGGGTCTTCTGGCAGTTTGCGCAGATCAACTGTGCCTTTCTTTCTGTGGTTTTTGTCTTCACCATCTCTGTGTCACTGAAAAGAGACATACGCCTTATCAATTCCTCTTCATTTCGTAATGAAGCCATTTTCACTATGTATGGGGTCTGACAATGGAGATGTTGTCATATGATCCCACCGCTGCCACCAGTTGTAACGTTCACGGAGTTCAACAACACTTTTGAGAAATGGCTTCAAATGAATATAACAAACCAAGGTATTTACAAAACCTTCACCAGCACGCTTTATCGCTTCCGTGACGCTCCTCGTATCTCGGCCTCACAGAGGTCTATATTTTTGAAGCCACCTAATGCTTCACAGAGGCTTCCTTGAAGCCGATCATGCAACTGAGGCCCAATGAAGTCAACCACTTCCTATGAGTCCCACACTCTCTTATTACATGAAACTATGACCCGAGCAGCACGGCTAAAGCTTCCTTCTTGATATCCGATAGAATATATCGAGAGAAAGAAGTCGGCTGATGCCTAATACCCAGAGTCAAAGAACGCTGTTTTTGGAGATGTTACCTGTTCGACGAAGAACACAGACTCTGAAACGCAGTACACCGGTATTTATACTAACTTGCACAATTGGCTCCAACTGGCGGAATCCCGAGGACTGCCGACCTTGCACGGACATTGACGATGCACATTCTCTATTTCGTAATGAGCGTCTGGTGAATGCATGTTGATTAATAAATAAAGTTTTAAATACAAACAAAATAAACGGCAGACTGGGTATACAGCGTGCGTAATGGCGACCTATGCTTGCTCCTGAATTAACTATAGGCTTATCATGAAAATTAAATCAGTACTTACTAGATTTGAAGGTGTCTTTGTTTAAAATAACGTGAGCATAAAGTTTTCTTTCCTATAAATGGATCCTATTAAACAAAGGGCCGTAACTTTGTTAAATAACTAAGATTCGGTTTCGCTACAATGCATATTCGTTACACTACCCACGCCTCCGTTTTCCATGCGTCCCGCATGTTAAAATGAATTTGACTACATGGAATCAATAAGACAATAATTTGGTCAAACATGTTTTATTAATTTAACAAGTCGAAATACTCTTCCTGAGACTTTCAAAAAATAACAACAATGTAACTGAAGCACACATAAAATTATCAAATAAGTGAAACGATAGAATCTCTTTCTATCAGTATATAACTGACAAGGGTATCATTATAATACTGTCCATAAGAAGAATATAATTAGAAACATCAAACACAAAACAATAATCTACACATATTTGAAGTTGACGACAACATCACCCTCCGATGTCAGCTTCAAATTTAGACTTTTGGAATCAATTTTTCCATCTGACAATATGTCGCCTAAGCAGAACTCGGCATTTCGAGGCTGGGTTGATTTACAAGATGTACTTGATGAGAACAATTCCTCATCAAGGCTATCCTTTATTGATACACTCTGTTTTCTAAGGGTTCCGTCGTTTTGAGTACGGCATACAAACTTAATCTCACGTGCCCGATCGTTATTAAAAACCTCCTGCTGTAAATCACCTCGAACCGCCCCTGGCCCAGCATCAGTTGCCCCTTCGACACAACACTTTTCATCTAGTGTTATTATTTCCGGATCTGCCGCACAGTCTTCCGGCCTTGTAACGGTTTCGGCAGCCTCACATTTCTTTGGCGCAGGGATAGGCAGAGGTGACGTTCTTTTACAAAATGTCCTGCCTGATAATACATCATTTTCAGTTTCTTCCAAAACTTCGCACTCTGATTGGTCTTCCCAGTCACTGTCACACAACGCCTCGATGCATCTCGACCTTCTACTAAACTCTGTTTGTCTATACACTTACATTACTATTTTTCCTGCGGATATGTTGCAAATAACTTTCCTGGTGCCGAAAGTCTTCTTGCAGCTTTCGCACCCTGTAGCCTTTCATTAAACATATATCCACATGAAATCGGAAATCTTCAGACGACGGAAGGGTCTTCTGGCAGTTTGCGCAGATCAACTGTGCCTTTCTTTCTGTGGTTTTTGTCTTCACCATCTCTGTGTCACTGAAAAGAGACATACGCCTTAATCAATTCCTCTTCATTTCGTAATGAAGCCATTTTCACTATGTAATGGGTCTGACAATGGAGATGTTGTCATATGATCCCACCGCTGCCACCAGTTGTAACGTTCACGGAGTTCAACAACACTTTTGAGAAATGCTTCAAATGAATATACAAACCAAGGTATTTACAAAACCTTCACAGCACGCTTTATCGTTCCGTGACGCTCCTCGTATCTCGGCTCACAGAGGTCTATATTTTGAAGCCACCTAATGCTTCTACAGAAGGCTTCTTGAAGCCGATCAGTCAACTGAGGCCCAATAAGTCAACCACTTCCTATGAGTCCCACACTCTCTTATACATGGAAACTATGACCGAGCAGCTCGCTAAAGCTTCCTTCTTGATATCCGATAGAATATATCGAGAGAAAGAAGTCGGCTGATGCCTAATACACCAGAGTCAAAGAACGCTGTTTTTGGAGATGTTACCTGTTCGACGATACACACTGAGACTCTGTGAAACGCAGTACACCGGTAATTTATACTAACTTGCACAATTGGCTCCAACTGCGGAGTCCCGAGGACTGCCTGACCTTGCACGGACATTAGTCCATGGGAGCCAGACCAGATTTTGGTACCACCTTGAGATGGCAAATTCTAGTAAGGTTTTTTTGATAGGGACTATACCTCTAGGTAATATTTCAACATGATAGCCGTTCCCAAAGTGTAGCTTAGTCATATAGTTATCACCTTCAAAGATGATAACCCTTGTTCCAGATTATGGACAAAAACGTGTTTCTTGCCACCTGCCACTAGACACCAAAATTTACTCAATGACAAGTTAAATTGTGTCAGAAATATTCATAGCAATGCAATCCGACATTCTTGAGGCAAAAATAGTTAAATAAATGTGATAATTGTCCTAGAGAAGGCATTTTCAGTTGAAAATTTGTCCAAAAAAACAGGACTGTTTTGAAATTCTGAACATGCATTTTCTCTTGTCACTGTCACCATACCTTCATTTCTTTGGACTTATGATACACTATTTTAATCATGCATTACCCTGCTATTCATGAAATAACTAGAAGTATGTTTTGTTATCCATATTCAAAACCCAATGACTCTTTCTTGACCCTACCCCCTAATTCAGCATTTGTTGGGTTAAAACCAATATTTGGCGTTTATCTCCATACAACTGGATTTGTTGTTGATATTTGTACTTCTTGGTAGCATATATTACTCCTATGAATTGTTCTGTAAATGGGCTATACACCTGCACAATATGGGAAATTTAAAGCAAACTACCTAACAAAATATTTAAAATATGTACTTTTGAAACTTCTTAAGAAGTATTATCTCTTTCTACTCAAGATTTCCACACATTGCTTATACTATCTACTATGTCTTGTCTTATATCCTATCAGAACATTCTTATACCAGAGGAAGATACTTATCTAACCCCTACCCTTAACTTTCCCTATTTTCAGAATATAAGCCAACCTATGACGTATCTTCATTGACATTGATGACATCAAAACATACATCCACAAATGTCACTTTATTTTGACGTTGTTAACAATATATGTATTAAGTACAAATGCTATTGAGTATTATACCTATTTATTCATCATCACTATCCGGGCATTCCCACTGTCATCATA